>CM018076.1:0-667835 GCA_008658365.1 Alca torda
AGAACTGACACTTTGGGCCGCCGGTTGCCTCGCCTGAGTCCGCTCCAGTGCCCTATCCATCATTGCTGTCGCAGTTCAGGCTGGGCATTAAAACAGGCAACAGATGTTCCCTTTTGACTTCTCTCCCAAGGGAGAAAAGAAGAAGAGGGATTTATGGATTGAAAAAGAAACTGAACCGTAATGAACTATTAACAGAAAAATAATACCGAGAAAAGATAACGGTAACAAGAAAACAAGGAAATATATACAATATATACACAAGCCGGTATCGCGCCCCCAGGATGGCCGTCATTTCACTGGTAAGCATAAGGAAAGTCCGAGACTGGACTCAGCGATGGATGGGAACTGGAGTCCGGATCTGGTTGCACAAATGCGTGGATCGGGATCAAAGGATGACGAACGGACAGAGGAGTCCTCGGACGCCGGCCGTTGAAGGAAAGGTACCGACCCCTTCCATCCCTCAAGCTTTTATACTGAGCGTGATGAGCATGGGATGGAATACCCTGTCAGTCGGACTCGGGTCATCGGTCCTGTCCGCTCTTCACCATGGGTGCAACCCCTCTACGCTTTTCCACTTCTGACCCTCCAACATGGCACACACAGTTACCCGACACGGGTTGTTATAGCAATACCTATAAGCAAGAGCTTCTCCGCATAGCATCCCTTGGCATTAAGTGCAAATATAAGGTCTTTGCACTCTGGAAGCTGATACTACCTGAAAAAGACATCATTATCTTCAGACAGTTCAGTTAGTTAGAAGAGACTTACCCAAAAAGTAAAATTACCGAAAGGAAAACTGGTTCTGTTGTACCTCAGATCAGCACATTCACACATGGCTACACAACCTCAGATTCACATTTTAAAAAAAAAGAAAAACAACAAGTACCCAATTGTATTCAGGGAGCCGCCAGTCACATCTTCCCTCTAATACCACATGCCGAGCCATCTCTGTACAGTGCTCCTCTCGGCTCCCCTGCGTCGCCCAGCGCATCTCATCTCTCTGCATCTAAAAAAAGAAAAAAATATCAAACATTACCCTGATGCAGAGCGATAGCTTAATTTGAAAGGTCTTGTTTCTACTTCAGAACACTGTTTAACTAGATCCAACTACAGCCTGCCATCAAAAAAAAAAAAGCCCACACATATTACACCCCACACAAAGCAGCCTGAACATCTTTGAGATAATATCTCCTTCACTAACCATGAACAGCCTCTCCGACTTGGCTCTGCTTATGCCAACACCCACTAATGAAGCACCCATGCACCCAACCTACTGAGAGCTAATCAATTCCAGATGACTACGCAACCTTTGCCACAGCCTCGACAGATACGCATATTAACTCTAGACTCTCATCACTATTCTGCCTGCCCTGGACTCTACGCACCCAGGCAGGGGGGCTCCGAGCCAAACTCACACAGTCACAGACCGACGCTACACACAATGCTAAAAACAACACACCTCAAAGATGAGGGAAAACTCTCAGCAAGAAGGATGACACCCCGACCGAAGTCACCATCGGTTAAGAAGACCTGGGGGACCGTGATGATGATGGGAAGAGGCTCTATGGAACTCCCCGAAACAAAGTGCAGAACATCGTCTGCAATAAGAAGGGACTGGCAAGACTAGTAAGATGTAGGCGCAGGAAGCCTGGCTCCAAGACCTAAGAACTTAATGACGAAGGGAAGAAGTCCCAGTTGTGGAAGCGTGCCATCCAGAAGCTTCTGAGACGCAAGACCAATCTACACTTTAAGTGTATAACACAAGAAGAGCGGCAGCCGATTGGTGCTATGCCCACTGGTGCAGGCATTCCAGATGCGAGGGATGGCACCCGAGGCGCCATGCTGTATTCCTTGAGCTTAAGGACAACATCGAAAGCCGAGAAAGGTCTAAGAGACAGAACACGGGCCACAAACAACACGACAACAGACACAGGCTGGAACTCCCCTGCCCGGGACGCGCTAGCACCACGCTGACCAGTAAGCCGCATCCTTCACCTGCCCAGAGGGGACTGTGCTCCAGGACAGCCCTCTCTGCTACGCTAACTTTAAAAAACCCCTTTTGGCAACTGTCAACCTCATCCCCTTGGCCCCTCTCCGACACCAGCCTCTCAACTTAGCTTTTGGAGGGCCGGGGGTCTGAATCCATCCTTGACGCAATCCACAGAAAACAGCCATCTGATATCTTCCTGCGGTCACCAGGTGTCTCCTCTTCCACTGCAAAAGAAAAAACAAAAACCCAAAAGCAACCATAGCACCAGCAATAAGCATCTTGAGAGACAACGCCAACCTCTTCCACAACACCTTCATCCTCCCAAATGCTGTAGCATTCCGCTCGCCTGCTCTGCGCCGATTCCAGAGTCTGAGGTTGCAGTGACAATTATTCACAGCACCTAAGATACCAAGAAACAAATTACCACTGCGCTTCTGCCAAATCACCAGTCCCGTGCTCCTCCTCGCTACCATCTGGCTCGCCTCAAATGCGAGAGGCTAGAACACACCAGACCTTGTCAATACGGGGTCTGGTGCAAAATCTGCAAAGCTGCAAAATCTGTCCGAGAGACTCATGAACCCACACCCCTTTCCTAGCCATCCCCCAATACCAAAACTTTAGAAAGCCCTTCTCGTCTCCCTGAGCCATCACAGAAGGAGACCCACTTCTTCCCGACAGCTCCCGCCCTCTATTTGCCAGCCCCAACCCCCTGCATTGGACGCTCCTGGGGAGTTGCTCTTCACAGTGCTGCCCTGCCTTCGGTGGGCACCTCCTATCTCCCATCTTCCCACAGATTCTGGGATCTGCTACAGACCCATAAAGTCTGCGAAGCCCTGACCCCATTTATCAGGGGCCTGCCGCAAGCCGCAAAGGGTCCAGGGACACAGCGGTACCCCGCGGACTGTGGGGGAAGGTGACAAGGCACCCTACACCCTGAAAGACATTATACCTTACGTCCCTGCTGCTTTCTTGAGAAATGCGAAAACTCCATCTACGGCTGCAGACAAGATGCTCACTTAAGCCCTGCGAAGTCATCTCTACATCTTCCCGATTGAGACAAATGCTATTGGCATCTTACCTGGGATACAGCAAAACCGGGGGGGGGGGGGGGAGGGGGGGGCGGGGGGAAACAACACACAAACAAAGTTCCATCTTCAATACAGTCAGGGATTCCAGGAAAACACACTGCAGCTGGAATAAAAAGCATACTGTTAAACCATCTCAACACCTCTGAATGCTCGTTACAACATTACTGACCTGAAAAACCTGACCGTGGAAAAGTCCGGCAGCAGAATAAGCTGCCCCAGCAGAGGCTGTGGTTCATGTATTCCAGCCCCCACCCACTGCCCTTCCCACCATCACCGGGGAAAGGGGCTGGGCTGACCGCCAGAAGGCATAAAGTCTGCCAGAGGAGCAGTGAGCCTCTCTGCAAACCGTTCCTTGATATTCACTACAAGTGTCTGACCTTATCTGCTAGAAGCAGATACCTTCTGAAAAATATGCTGTGAATTTCAAGGATTGCAATTAGAAGCTGAGCTATCAAGTATAACTAGCAAATCTCTGTTTAACCTCAAACGAGGACATTTGCACATGGCTTTACAACATCAAATTTAAAAAACCCTAATATCATATAAACACCGGTTGCATCCTCTCTCTAATACCACACGCCAGCCGGCCTTCTTTTGGTACTCTGCTCTCCTCCTGCACAACTTGCCCCTCTGCATCTGAAAAACAACAATAAGAAACATATTACCCAGATACAGACCGATAGCTTAACAATCCCAAAGGTCTCGTTTCTACTTTAGAATACCATCCAGAGCGCAAAGACAGCATGCCAGTATAAAAAAAAAAAATGACAAACATTAAGACCCACACAAAGCAGCCTTAATAACTTTGAGATACCTACTCCTCTGCTACTGCTGAACAGCCCCTCCCACATAGCTCTGCTTTTCCCAAAAACCACTACTGAAACAACTGTCCACATAACCTGCTGATGGCTACTCCAGCTGGAATGGTCATACCACCTTTGCTTCAGTAGTCTAGGCAGATCCACATATTAACAATAGGTTCTCATCACTGCTCCAGCTACCCCTGACGCTACGTCCCCGGCCAGGGAAGCTCGGGGCCAAAACACACACGTACACACAAACCGACAGTACATGGAACACTACAAACAACACACCTCAAAGATGAGAGAAAACTCTCAGCAAGAAGAATGACACCCCAATGGAAGTCGTTATCAAGCAAGACGACCTGCAGGACTCTAACTATGACTTGAGAGGGCTCTGTGGAAGTCCCAGAAAGTGTGTAGAACATCATAGCCCATGACAAGAAACGACTATCAAAACTGAGAAGACGTATGCCCAGGAAGCCTGGCTTCAAGACCTAAGAAATTAAGGATGCAGGGCTGAAAACCCAGTCCCTGGCAATGGACTGCTAGAAAGAAGAACTGCTTGTGCAGCTGGGAACAAAACCGCAAGTGAGAACCTTTCAGAGTTTTCCATCGCAGAAGACCGATCCACACTTTAAGCTTGTAACTCAAGAAAATCAGCGCCTAAATAGAGCCATTTCAGACTCTACAGATGGTACCTGAGGTGCATGCCATGCTCCTTGAGTGTTAAGAGGACATTGAGACTCAAAGGTCTAAGACACAGAAGATGCAACACAAAGTACACAACACACACAGGCTGGAACCGCCCTGCCCGGCACAACCTAGCATCATGCCAACGACTAACCCTCTCCCCTTCTCTGCCCAAAGGGGACTGCTCCTGGACATCCCTCTGCCCTATACTAACTTTAAAACCCCTCCCTGCAATCGTCAACCTCGTCCACTTGCTCCAGGGCTTTCCCTAGCCCTGGCCCCTCCGCTTAGCTTTCAGAGGGCCGGGGGTCCAAAGCCACTGTCAAGGTAAGAGCAATGCGTCAGATAGCTGGGACGTTCTTGCAGTCACCAGGGCCCTCTTCATCATCTGAAATGATAAAAAAAACACCTCACCACCCTAAGCAGTTCCAGCAAGAAGTATCACAGAGGTCAACACCAACCTCAACACCAACCTCAACAACTCCCCCTTCCTCAGAAGCGCAATGGCATTCTGCTCACCAGCACATTCCAGAGTCTGACCCTGTGGCCGTCGCAGATCCTAGCACCTGAGATACCAAGAAATTAGCATTAGATACCAAAATTAGCGTTGTGCTTGTGAGTAATGGCTGGCCCTGTGATCCTCCTCGCTACTGCCCCGGCTCACCTCAAATGCTCATCCGATTCCAAAAGGTGGCTTGCAGACCCCCTACAAGACCAAATGGTAAATTCTTAGCCAAGTCACCATATACTACTTCACTATGAGACACGGCCCACATCTGCCTCACCTTTTGGCCCACTCATGCCCATGCGGCTGTGCCCCTCTGAGCCTGTGCGCTGCACCTGAGAAAAAAAAAGAACAAGCCACCCAAACAGAAGGCACAAGCTGAGATACTGCCAAAAGCTTCAGCCTGACAGCAACAATTCTTATAGCCCACTCCTTTACCTTGCCCGCTGGTCCACCTGGCCCCCATACTGTGGGGCTGCTGCCTTGAGGCTTGCGCACCCCCTGTAAAACAGAACCAAAGGACTTTTAGAACTTCGCCCACAATACAACACCTGAAAGAGAACTGTGACTTCAGACCCACCCACTGCTAGTCACCTTGCCCCACTCAGCCCCTGTGCCAATATTGAACATTGCCCATTGCTTCAAATTGAAAGAATAGGACACCGTAGTGTAGTTGTAGAGCCACCGGGCACATCTTCCCTCTCAGACCATGCACCGAGCCACCTTCTTACCGCACGCCACTCGGCTCTCCTACGTTGCCCAATACAACTTGTCCCTCGTGCATCTGATACAACAATATCAAACTATTAACCTGAAAGCAGAGCAATACCTCCATAATACCAAAAGTCTTATTCCAATTTAGAGATACAATCTCAGCTCCGACTGCAGTCTACCATTAAAAACCCACTGAATTTAAGGCCCACACAAAGCACCCTTAACATCTTTGAAATGCAGTCTCCTTCAGTACTGCTGAACAGCCCCTCCCACATAGCTCTGCTCTTCCCCATAAAACATTACTGTAAGTCATGTCCATACAACGTGCTGATGTCTACTCCATCTGAGGAGACTGTACCGCCCTGGCCTCAACAGCCTAGGCAGACCCACACAGTAACCGTAGACTCTTACCACTGTTCAGTCTACTCCTGACTCTACATCCCTGGGCAGGGCGGGTCCGAGCCAAACACACACAAGCACAGACCAGCACTACACAGAATACTACAGTGTGCTGCAAAGATGGGAGAAAACTCTCCGCAAGAAGAACGACACCAGGACGGAAGTCACCATCAGGCAAGAAGACCTGCGGGTCCATGATGGTGATATGAAGAAGCTCTATGGAACTCCCTGAAACCAAGTATAGAATGTCACAGTCTATGATAAGAAGAGACTCTCCAAAATGAGAAGATGTGTGTGCAGGAAGCCTGGCTTCAAGACCTAAGAATGTAATGATGCACTGCAGAAATCCCAGACCCTGAAAATAGACTGCTTCAAGAGCAGAACTGCTCACGGAACCGGGAGCAACTCTGCAAAAGAGGACTGACTGGAAACTTCCCAGACTCAAGAGTGATCCATCGTTTAAGCTTGTAATGCACAAGAAAAGCATTGCCCGATTGATGCTCTGCCAATATGTACAGACATTTGAGACCCTAGGGGCTGCGACCAAGGTGCATGCTGTTGTTCTTCAGCACAAAGGGCAACAAGGACATGGAGAATCCAGGAAGGTCTAAGACACAGAAGACAGACCACACCAACTACTCAACAACAGACACAGGCTGGAATCGCCCTGCCCGGCACAAACTAGCATCATGCCGAAGACTAACCCGCTCCCTTTACCTGCCCCGAGGGGACCGCTCCTGTACATCCCTCTGCTCTACGCTGACTTTAAAACCCCTCCCTGCAATTGCCGACCTCGTCCCCTCCCTCCCCCAACCCCACTCCAGTGCTGGTCCCTCAACTTATCTTTTGGAGGGCCGGGAGTCTGACTCCATCCTCAACAAGGAAAACCACAATTGGCCAACGGGGTGAATCCTTCGGTTGTCAGGTTCTTCATCATCTACAAAAGAGTCCACACACAGCAGTGCGGTCAGTCAGCAACGCATCAGGCAACACGGACCCTTTCTCCAACAACCCGCTCCTCAGAAGGCTCTTGCCTTCTGCTCACTTGCACCGTGCAAACTCCAAAGTCAGATGCTGCAGCTGTGTGTGAGCTGGCAAAGGCAGGACACGTTAACAATCACAAAACAACAGAAGAACTGCAAAGAAAAAAAAAAACGTATTTTTGTTACATCACCAACAGAGGAATTCCAAAAGCAGCACCCAGGCAAAGGCACACAAGCAACACTGTGGGTGCTGCAGAGCTCAGACGATGCTAGCGGATTGCCAAGCACCCTGTTTTCACTGGTCTATCAGTGATTGATGCAGGTAGAGTTTACCGCTGTACTTTGATCTTTCCCATGGCAGAGCAGAGGTCTCAAGCATGTTCCTTAGGGTGCTTCTGAGTCTACAACAGGCCTCTTATAAGTCAACAGGTGTTCTACTTGTTAAGCACAGAAGACTGAACACCACTTAAGATACAAATGTTTTTCTATACCCCACCCTTAGAGTGACCTCTAAGTCACTTGAGCATGTTTAGAACCCTCCTCACCAACATTCCCTTTTCACCACCCCCCACAGGCTATCTTTGATTGTGGCATCTAAGAGACCGAAACACAGAAAATTATTATTGCACTTGCAAGTAATCACCAGCCCCGTGCACCTCCTCTCTACTACCCAGCTCACCTCAAATGCCCATCCAGTTCCATAGGCCACCCGCATGTACCTGAAAACCAAAGACAAGCACTCCACTGAGCTGCCACGTAGTATTCTGCTGCTAGTGCTAGACACTGACCGTACCTACAACCACCTCACCTGTTTCAGTCCCTTATCAGCATGTGGCATCACCCATCTAAGCCTGGGTGTGGCACCCGCAAAAACCCAAGCAAAACAGTACATGCTGAGATACTGCCCAAATCTGTAGCCTGTGTGTACCGATTCCCTTCTCCCACCCCTTTACCTTGACAGCTTACCGGCCCATCCTCCATCAGTTTGGGTTGCCACCTGGAGGCTTGCACACCACCTGTAAAATCCACGTCAAACAGGTTGCTTAAAACTTGACCCACAATACAACACCTGAAAAAATAACTGCAACTTCAGCCCATCACTTACCTTGCCCTAGTCAGCCCTGGTGGACAAATCCAACATCGCTTCAGGCTGCAAACCGAAAAAAAAATATATTACCGTAACACAGTCATAGATCCACACATCCCATCTTCGCTCTAATACCACCCACTGACCCCCTTCCTTATGATGTTCCCATTGGCTCTATGTTGCTCTGCACAGCTTGTCCCTCATGCACCTCATAAAGCTATATCAAACCAGTCAGCTAGATACAGATCAATACCTTCATAATGCCAAAATTCTTCTTCCAATCTAGAAATACTATCCTGGCTGTAACTACAGCCTGTCATTAAAAACCCCATTAACTTTAAGCCCCACACAAAACAACCCTGATATCTTTGAGATGCAATCTCCTTCACTATTGAACAGCCCCTCCCACATAGCTCTGCTCTTCCGTAAAAGATTAATGAAGAACCTGTCCACATAACTTGCTGATGGCTACTCTGAGATGACTGTAAAAACCTTTACCTCTGTCTAAGCAGATCCACACATTAACCACAGACTCATCGCTACTCCTACTACCCCTGACACTACAGCCCCAGGCAGGGCAGCCCCTGGCAGCTGGAGCCAAACACACACATATATTCACAAACCAACACTACACAGAACACTACAAACAATGTGCCTCCAAAATGAGAGAAAACTCTCAGCAAGAAAAATGGCACTTATGAGAGAAAAAAAAATCTCATCTAGAAGAGTCCACCTAAATGGAAGTCACCATTGGGCAAGAAGGCCTGAGGACCCCTGATGGTGATGTGAGGAGGCTCTAGGGAAGCCCCAGGAAATGGGTTCCTTCCATTCTACATGCCATGGCCCAAGACAAGAAATGACTCTCAAAACTGAGAGGACATATGCGCAGGAAGCCCGGCTTCAAGACCTAAGAACGTAACAATGCATCTCAGAAGTTTCCAGATGACCCAATTCCATGACTGGGACTTCTTCCCTGCAAGACCAATTACACTTTAAGTGTGTAACACAAGAGCGGCAGCCAATTGGTGCTATGCCCACGGGTGTGGGCATTCAAGACGCTAGAGATGGCACCCAAGGCGCCATGCTGTGTTCCTTGTGCTTCAGGACAACATCGAGACCCGAGAAAGGTCTAAGACACAGAACACATGAACAACACTACAACATACACAGGCTAGAACTGCCCTGGCTGGGACATGCTAGCGTCACGTTGAACAGTAAGCTCCATCCTTTACCTGCCCAAAGAGGCCTGTGCTCCAGGACAGCCCTCGCCACTACGCTAACTTCAAAGGCCCCTTTTTACAGCTGTCAACCTCATCCCCTTGGCCCCTCTCCGGCACCAGTCTCTCAGCTTTCAGAGGGCCGGGAGTCCAAATCCATCCTTGATGCAATCCACAGAAAACAGCCATCTGATATGTTCCTGCCGTCACCAGGTGTCTCCTTCTTCCTCTGCAAGAGAAAAAAAATCCCATAAAACCCAAAAGCAGTGACAGCACCAGCAATAAGCATCTTGAGATACCAACCTCTTCCATAACACCCACATCCTCCTGAACGCTGTGATGTTCCACTCACCTGCTCTGTGCCGATTCCAGAGTCCAAGGCTGCAGCGACAATTATTTACAGCACCTAAGATATCAGGCAACTCAACATTACCATTGTGCTTCTGTCAAATCACCAGTCCTGTGCTCCTCCTTGATACTATCTGGCTTGCCTCAAATGCAAGAGACTAGAACAGACCCGGACCCGTGAACACCCAAACCCAACTGCAAAACCTATCTGAGAAAGACTCGCAAACCCGCCTCCCTTTCCTAGCCATCCCTCAGTGCCAAAAGTTCAGGACGCCTCTTTATTCTCCTGAACAGTCAGGGAAGGATCTCAACTGCTTCCCACCCACCTTCCCCCCCTCTATTTGCTGGCCTGAACCCCCTGCATCAGCTGCTCCTCTAGAACCACTCATCTGAGCCCTGCTCTGCATTTGGCAGGTAGCTCCTATCTTGTGTCATCCCTCAGACTCTGGGCTCTGCTACAGACCCACAAAGTCAGTGAAGCCCTGACCTGACCCAACCTACCAGGGGCGTGCCATAAGCTGCAAAGGCCCTAGGGCCACCATGACACTCTGCACACCATCAGGGAAAACAATGAGCTGTCCTGTACCTTGAAAGGCAGTATGCCTTACATCCCTACTGCTTCCTCAAAGCAGTAAAGTTCCATATATAAACACATATAAGACATTCACCCTAAATCCTACTCAATAATCTCATAACAGGCCCAGTTAAGGGTAATATAAACACCTGCTTACAGAGCATAGAGCAAACTGGAGAAAACCACAGAATTCTATCTTCAGTAAAGTCAGGAATTACAGTAAAACACACAGCACCTGGAATTAAAAAAAAAAAAGGAGAGACATACTATTAAACTACCTAGCCACACTAAGCACTCATTGCAAAACTACTGATCTAAGTAAAAAAAAAAAAAAAAAAACACAACACAAGAAGGAACACACAAGTCCCTTTTCTACTATATATGGCATCAAGCCTTATATTGTCTGAAATATATATACTAGTCTTAATGTTAAAAAAAACCTGCCCAACAGCTGAATGAGCTCCAAAGCTGCACTGCACTTAAGAAGCTACAGAAATCTCTCCCTGGAGAAGGCCAGTAGCAGAATGAGCTCCTCAGCCGAGGCCAGGGCTCATATACCCCGGGCCCTGCCCACTCCCCTCAGGCCCCGCCCATCACCCTTCCCACAGTCCCCTGGGTAAAGGGCGGGGCCAACACCCAGAAGCATAAAAGCGGCTGGAGGAGCAGTGGGTTTTGTTATTTGCCTTAAAGTTTACCATCTACAAAGCAGTAAAGAGGGAGACCAACCCTTACCAGAAAAAGCAATACCTGCTGTTTTACTACAACCATATCTATTGCATCAACAACATAACCAGGTAGGCAATTATTTTTTTGTGAAACTTCAGTAGAAAAAAATAGACAGCAGGCTAATCTGTATAAGAAAGTATCTTCTTAAATGCAATGACAATGTTATTATCAAAATTTATGTACTTGAACATCCTTTAAAAAAAAAAAAAAAACAAATCCCAGCATACTACTATGGGCTCATTCTTTGTTTCTGGTAAGACCATGTGTACTACTGAACTTCTGCCAGAACAACATTCTGGGTGGGAGTGAATGACAAAATAGCATCAGATTCCATGAGAAAACATTCTCAAAAATATCTTCCTTTGTAAAATAAGTTATTTACTGTATATTACTAACAATTTAGAGTTATATTAATGATCTCTTTTTGACTTACTTACTCAACAGTGCTACTTGAGTCCCAAAAGACAGAAAGCAACAAAAAAGCATGGAAATAGAAGTAATATACTGGAAACTGTATAAAGCACGCTAATTAACATTGAAGCAGCTAGAACAAAAATAAACTGTAAAAGGCAACAAAAATCTTCATGTTAGATATATTGATAAAAGCAAACAAAGGCTAAGAGAGGATCTGAGCCTACAATAGATGTCTTTATGGTACCAGATACAAAATAGAAACATACTATAACACAGGAACCAAACGGACTGCTCTAGAGCACACAGATAACTTTGGAAAAGGTTCTGGCAGAATAAGAGGTATTGTCAGAGAGATTAGAGATGTAGATGTCCCAAAGGGGCCAGAGAAATCAAAGATATCTTGGGATGCGATGAGCTCAAAAAGAAATCAAGGAAAGTACAGTTGTCCTCAGGGGACAGACTGCAGGCGCACTAAAGGGATGAGGGGACTGAAAGACTGATTGGGTTAATGGTTGCAGACTCTGGAAAGGTTCTGAGGGGAAAAGAGGTATTCAAAGCACCCTCTGGAGCTAAAACAGGTCTCTGGGGCATAGCAGATGTCTCACCAGAGCTCAGCAATGGGAGCGGAGGAGTCCCCACCTGAGAGACCAAATAAGCCTTAGAGATAAGGCAGAACTCTGAAAGGGATTTTGACAAAGTACAGATGATGTTAGGGGGCCAGGGACAGAATGAAGGCATTCTAAATAGTAAAGAGGAAGTTAAGGGCGCTCTGAAGAGCGCAAAAGAAACAAAATCAAAAGGGAGCTGAGGTGCTATGAGGGTGCTGTGGAGTACGAGAAAGGACTTGGAGGACACGGCTTTAGAGAGCAGAGGCATTATGAGGGGGCAGGGTAGGAAAAGAAGGCTCAGAGATGCAGTGAGGGCTTAGGAGTCTTGCGAGGGGGTCTGGGCAAGCTACAGATGAATGAGTGAGAGAGCAACCGAATGGAGACGCCCTCAATGGCAGAGAGAAACATGACGGGGCGCCATGTAGAAAAGAAAAACAGGAGGCTCTGATGGAACAAAAGAGATAGAAAGGGAGATAAAACACTATGAGAGGCTGTGGAGTTTGAGGAAGGCCTCGGGAAGCTTCATGAGGGTGAAGAGAGGGACGTCGAGGGGGGGCTGGTAGACAAAAGAAGGCTGGGGGAGGACAAGGAGGAACTCAGATGATCATCTGAGGGGAGTATGGATGTTGCCGGGTGGCCAGGGACTGAACACAGGAATCCTAGGTAGCGCAGAGGAACAAATGAGTGCTCTACGACTCAAAGATGGACCCACCTAAAATGCTACGAGATGGATATGGAGCACCAGGAAATTCCCGGGGGGCATCGTGACCAGGAGAAGAAAAATCCCAATGGAGCTGGAGAGACAGAAAAGTGATAGGGACCGTGTGATTTAATCCAGAGGGGATCTGAACTGAGTAAATGTTGCCTTGGAGGCCAGGGAACTAATAGAGGCACAGCTAGAAGGAGGAGAGGACAGAAGAACTGGGCTGGGTGTTGAAGAAGAGTCCAGGAAGACCCTCCCGCCGAGCAGCAAGGTTCAGACTGGACCCCCTTGCTTTTGAAACTCCTTCTCAGAGAGGAGTCTAGGTGCAGCTGGATCCAGTCTTAGCCTCTGACTGTAAAGAACAGTTTGCACCCAGGTTCTGTCACAGAGTTGGTTTAATACGGCTTGAGCCGGGTGCCTCGGAAGAGGGACCCCTCAATACTTTTCCTGTGCTTTATAAAGCCTCACAATCTATGACATAAGCTATTCGTGCCCCTGTTCACGCGACAAGCGTGTGTCTCATCTCTGATAAAATTGTTCAGCCATTACGTGTCCTCTTCGATGACTGGAGTTTTAGTGCAAATGCTTTACCTTCTGACCTGGTTTTGTGACCTCTTTGTCCCATCTGCACCTGTATCTTATCCTTCTTCTGCTGACTCAGGATAGAATGGTCCCTTTCTTCATTTCCAAGAATTAGAGTTCCCTTTGATCATTATGGTCACTCTAATTCATAATGTTAAGCATATAATCTTCATTAATGTTACTTATACAATTTCATTGTGTTAGTTAAGTTACGATGTATCAAAGTAGAACAAAACTACTATCCATCCTTCTTGGACTAAGAAGGAGTTCAGCCAAAGTTTGCTATGTTGCTAGGTTATATCTTGCAGCCTGAGGCTCCACTGGTCTAGGTACTTAAGCTAAGCAAAACTTCAGTGTCCGACACCGGGTCACAGATATGGAGTTGGGAAGCCTTCTGAGGGAAGGATAGGGGTGTGTGAGGTCCACGACAAAGCTGAAGATGTGCTAAGGGCAACCTTGAAGGCATCTATAGCTGTCGTGACACCACGAGAGGGGTCCTGAATGGGCCAGAGAGACCGAAGAAGGTACAGGGACATGAGGAGGAAGTCCAGGGGGGATTGCAATGGAGTACAGATGTCCTCAGGAGGCCGGGGACCAAATGGAAGCATCCTAGATGGCACAGAGGATGATAAGAGGGCTCTGAGGCACAAACAAACCCGAGGACAGGTTTCTGAGGGAAAGAGCTCAAACATAGAATTTTATAAGTAAAAGGGATTAAGAAAATAAGGAAAAAATTAAAAAATAGAAACAGTGAACTCAAAACACGTAGAAAGAAAATTGAAAAACAGAAGGCACTAAGGAAAGTCAAGAAATAATTAAAAATAAAGATGGCAAAGGAGATAAATGTAGACAGAAAATCTTAAGAGCATCCATGATCAAAGAAGCAAGAAAACAAATTACAAAGTAACAATGGCAAACTAAATTGGAGACATAGAAAGAAAAATTAAAAAGCGACAGCATGAAGGAAAGACAATAAATAATTCTAAAATGACAGCAAAGGGAACAAAAGTAGGCATAGCAAGAACACTTAAGAAGTGCTAGCTGGTAGGGTAAATAAAGAGAAATATTACAAATTAGGCATGGCGAACAAAAACAGATGTAGAAAGAAAATTTTAAATGCGACTGCAGTAAGGAAAGACAATAAATAATTAAAAGAAAAGATAAGCAATAAAGACAAACGGAATAAAAGTAAGAAATTTAAGAAGTGATGGGGACTGGGAAAACGAAAGGAAATAATTAGGAAATATGCATGGCAAAGTGCAATGGAGATGTAGAAAGAAAATTTTAAAAAGCCTCTGCATTAATGAAATAAGAAAAAAACCTAAAAATATACCCAGTGAATGAGATAAAAGTGGACGGAAAGAACCTTTTAAAAGTAAGAGTGGTTATGGAAAGAAAGGAAAAAAAAAAAACACATAGGGACAGCGAACTAAATAAAAATGTTTACAGGCAATGAAGTACAAGACCGATACAGAACAAACAAAAATTGGTATTGGCAGCTTCATAAAAGTAGACAGAGAATTTTTAAAGTGAGGTGGTAAGAGAAAGACAGGAAAAATTAAAAGGCAAGGATGGCAAACTGGATAAAAGCTGACATAGTAAGAAAATTTAAAAACCAAACAGATTAAGAAAAGAGGGAGAAAAAAATAGGGTCAACAAACTGAATAAATAAAGACAATGAAACAAACTTTTAAAAGTAACAAAGTAGAGGACAGGCAAGAAGAATTAAAAAACACAGGTGGGGATCTGGGTGAATGGAGACACAGAAAGAAAATTTGGAAAGAAACAGGGTACTGGCCATACAGGTAGGTAGAAAGTTAAATAGCAGGAGATGGGGTTGGACCAACAGCTACAGGCAGAGGACAATGGAAGAGGGATGAGGGGCGGAGCAGAGGGACTCACTGGAAATAGAGTCGGGTGGCTGGGTAGAGGGATACCTACAAATGCAATTTGCACAAGCAATAGCAAAGCAAGCAGTGTGGGAAGAATGAAATAATAGCAGATAGGGAGCTGGGAAGGCAGAGGAGCAGAAAGGAATCGGAGAAGGGGACAGAGTGGCATTGGCAGAAGAGCAAAAACTTTTGGGGAGACAGGCTGGGACAGGCAAGGACGCAGGCAGAGATCGGGAGAAGCGTGGTAGGAAAGGGCCTGGACACACACACAAGAGGGCATGTGACTCACCGCAGCTCCTGGCACAGGTGGGAGACCTTCATGGCCCAGAGGCTTCTCTCTCTGCCCCTTCCTCCTCCATCATGCTGGCAGCCTGACCCTTGCCTGCCTAGGAGCGGGCCATGGGTGCCTCGATGCTCTTCTCCCATGAGGCATCCCAGCGACACAGTGGCTCACATGTGTGGCAGACTGAGGCAGCGAGCTCCCAGAGCTCTGTGCTGGTGGTGTGCTTTGTCAAGGATAGCCAGGAGGGATCCTTCCTCATGGTGGGGACTGTCTGTTCCTTCCTGGAGGCAGCTGCCTGTGGATCCCCCTTTATTTCACTCTTCAGCCAGCTCCAGCAGGCAGCTGCACCCAGTCAGCCCCCTCCCCAGCTAAAGACCCTCAGCACAGCAGGCCCACCTGTAGCCTTTTTAAACCCTTTAACCAGCCCATCCTCATCTCATGGGTCCCACCTGGCCTGCCTCAGCCCCAGATGGAGCCCACTGGGAACAGAAGCCATTGCCAAAGCCCCACAGCACATCAGCACCTCCCCGGAGCTGGTCCCCAACAATGACCTCTGCACCCTGGGGACAGCAAATGCATCCGGGGCACAGAGGAGGCAGGAAGTGTTTATTCCTTAACGCGTGTAAGAAATCCTAGCAGTGAGTTGGCTACAAGGCTCAGTGCCCAAAGGCAGCAGGACAGAGGAACAAAAGGGAAGGAAACAGCGGGAGGAAGAACAGAGGGACATAGAGAAGAGGTGTGGGAGAGGAAGCCAGGAAATGGGACGCTGCAAACAAGAGAGGAGTGGGGAGCAGGACAGCAATGTAGAGAGAGGAGAGGCTGTGCAAAAAAACAGGGACAGAGAGATGGAGGAATAAATGAGAGAGACAGGGAGCAGGAGCGAGGTGGAAGGCACCAGCAGGACAAGAAGACAGAGACAAGACAAGGGGCAAGGAAAAATTCTACAGATCAGGAAAAAGAAGCAAAGGCAAGAAATAGAAAATAGAAACAGGGAGCAGGACAGAGGTAGACATTGAAAAAGAATTTTGAAAAGCAACAGGGTACAAGAAACATAAGTGAGAACTAACAAATAGGGACAAGGATACGTAAAAAGAAAGTGTAAAAAGTGACAGGGTGCAGGACAGAGGGAAGAATGGGAATTAGAGAGATGACTAGTGGGAGAGAAAATTTTGAAAGCAACAGGATACAAGAATCGTACAGAAGAATTAAAACAGCTACATGGAACTGCATAGAGGCAGATGTAGGAAGATGATGAAAAGCGACAGGGTACGAGAAACATGGGCAAGAAGCTAAAATTAGGTTGGGGAGACAGATGCTGCAATCCATATTACTACCCAAAGCGACTTGCCAAGAGGGAAAAGGGAAAGAAGGGGACAGGTGACAGGGGAAAAGGGTAATAAGAATACAGAAAGGGGAAGAGGAGAGGTGATGGTGGAATAGGAAAGGGGAAAGAGAAATGGGACAGGGAATAGAAAGGGTAATGGGGAAAGGAGACTGGGGAAGGTGGAAAAGGGACTTGGGAAAAAGGAAAGGGAAAGTAGGAAACAGGAAGTTGGAAAGGTGAAAGGGAAAGAGGACAGGCAATAGGGGAATAGGAAGGGGAAAGGAGAAGAAAACAGGGTAAATGGGAAAGAGGAAAGGGGAAATGCGAGGGGGAAAGGGCATTGAAATGGTAAAAGGGAAAAAAAGGGAAGTAAGAAAGCGGAAAGGGGACAGAAGAAAATGGGGAAAGGGGAAGAGAAGAGATAGTGGAATAGGAAGGAGAAAAGGGAAGGAACGGGGGGAGAAGAAGGAGGGGGGGAAAGGGGAAGAGGAAGAAAGGGAAGTTGGGGGACAAGGGAAGAGGGGGACAGGGGAGGCTGAAAGAAAGGGGGGACCTAGGAAGAGGAGGAATGAATATAGAGGAAAGGGGGAAAGAGGGGACAGGGAACCGAGGGAAAGAATGGTGAAAGTAGATAGAGGTGGGGAAAGGAAAGGGGGAAAGTGAGAGGAAAGAAAGGTAGAAAGAGTGAATAGGGGACAGGGGTGAGAAAGGTGGCACAAGGTGGAAAAGGGGGACAGGATAAGGAGGGGAAGAATGGGGAAAGAAGGGACAGAGGACAGGGAAGGGAAGAAAGGGGAAAGGAGGACATGGGACTAGGGAAAAAACGTGGAAAGGGGAAAAAACGTGGAAAGGGGACAAGGAGGACAGGACTGGAAGAAAGGGGGGACAGAAAGGTGGCAAGAGACAACAGTGGGAAAGAAAGAAGGAAGTGGGGGAAGGGGAAGAAGAATGGAAAAAGAAGGAAAGGGAGGACAGTAGACGGGGTAAAAAAAGGCAGAAAGGGAGGACAGGATAGGGGGAAGAATAATAAAAGAAGGAAGTTGGGAGAGGATGGGGAGAGAACAAAGGGAAATCGTCAGAAAGGGGAGGGGAATAAGGGGTGTGGAATAATTACTAAAATGATCAAAAATACAGCATTGTTCACACATTAAGGAAAGGTATGAAATCAAAAAGTTTCTAGGGTAGAATACAGCCACAGCTGGTATGCAAAGAATCCACTACATCTGCGATTGCCTGTACAATATTGCTTGCAAAGCAACACAGAGGATGGAGTGGGGTGGAGATTCTACGGCCAAGCTCTGTGATAATACAGCAGATATGGGAACGAGATGGTCCTATGGAACTGACAAGCTGCATACTTACTACCCTGAGCCAACAGTCTGTCAAATTTTGATGAAATGCTGTCCTTTGTGCGAACTTTGCTCATTATAATGTCATTATAATACCAAAACACACCTCCATCCCAAAGGCTACCCACCTCCAAGGTGCGACCACTCCTCCTTGAGTCTGCACCCTGAATTTTTTGTAAACTATAACTTTAAATGTGAGGCAAGATAATTTTATACCAATCATAATAAAGGTATTTATGACTAGAGTCACTCAAACTCCACCTTGAAGGTAAAATATAGTATAAAAATAGCCCAAGAAAGGGGGGATATCAGGGAAGACACCATCGTGAACAAGTCGAGGAGGACTCCATCACAGACTGCCTTTGACTTCCGGGACCAGTCGATGGGCTGAGCCTTTCTTCCCCACCATAGGGACACCTGTGGGTAAGACTTAGACTATACCGAGTGCTTCGTCAGGAAACTTAAAATTCTCTCTAAAGAGTCTCTTTCCTACATTTATAGCCAGGCTGTGTTGTTTATAACTTTGTCGTGCATTTTGTATAATTAACAATACTTTTATTTGCATGTGCTTTGCAGACAGTGTATTTATCACCGGCAACCCATAAGAACCTATATATCTGTTGCTTAAATAAACCACACTGTTTAAGTAGCTAGTCGTTTCAGTTTCTCATTGAACGCAACCAAAGGCTTGAGAGTGGCCGTGTTAGTTCATGAGCATGACTAGACTGAAGGTGCAGTCCGCTATTAGTGTATTCAGAATCGTAACAATTTAATATATTAAATGCGACTGGACTGATAGTGGTGAATTGAGCATCACTCAGAATTTAAACCTAGCCGCACCTAGCCTCCCACCTCAGTGAGGAGTGTTAGAATGCAAGGCGGTTTATTTTCTGCCAGAACTACTTCGCCTGTTAACACAACAAGGGGTACAGGGGAGAAGGAGGGGGGGGAAAGCGGGGAGAAAAAGGGGGGGTAAAAAAGACGGGGAAAGGGTCACAGGGGGTCAAGAAAGGGAGGAAGGGGCCACGGGGGGATGAATAAAGGGGGAAGGGGGGACAGAGGACAGGGGGAAGAAATGGGAAAGAGGACAGGGGAGAATGACAAAAAGGGAGAATGGGGTAACAGGAAGAATGGGGAAAGGGGGTATGTTGGGGGGGAAATGAAAAGATGGAACTGGGGACAGAGGACACGGGTAGCGGGGGGAAGAGGCAGAAAGGATGGATAGAAGACCTGTAGGAGAAAGAGGGAACAAGGGGGGAATAAGGGGCAAAGCAGGGACATGGGAGGGGAAGAAAGGGAAAAGGGAGGAAGAGGGGATGGGGGAGGAATAGGGAAAGAAGGACGGGGGAACAGGGGACAAGGGGAAATATGGGGAAAGAGGAAAAGGAAAAAAGGAGATGGTGGGTAGAAAAGGGGATAGAGGAGAAAAATGCTAAATATGGGAATAGGGTGGGCAGAATGGAGGAAGAAGGAAAGGTGGAACGGGACAGAGGGGAAAGAATGCAGAAAGAAGGAAAGGAGGAACAGGCAACATGCAGAAAGAATGGGGAAAGAAGGGTGAAAAGAAGGAAGAGACTGGGGAAAGAAGAATGAAAGAACAGGGGACAAGGTTTAAGAATGGGGAAAAGAAAGGAAGAACAGGGGACGGGGAAAGTGCAGAAAGAAGGAAGAGGCAGCAGGCAGAAGGAATGGGGAAAAAAGGAAGTGAGGAACATGGGACGGGAGGAAAAGAAAAGGGAAAGAAGGAAAGGATGAACAGGGAACAGGAGGGATAAATGGGTTAAGAAGGGAAGGAGAAACATGGAATAGGGGGAAATAATGGGGAAAAGTAAAGGGAAAACATGCGATGCGGGGGAAGAATGGGGAAAGAAGGAAAGGGGAAACAGGATGGGCAGGAAGAACAGGGAAAGAAGGAAAGGAAGAACAGGGGATGGGCAGGAAAGAATGGGGAAAGAAGGAAAGGGGGAACAGGCGACGGGGGGAAATGGAGAAAAAAAAGAAATGAGGAACAGGAGATGGGTGGTGGGGAGGGGAGGGAAAGAAGGAAGTAAGGCACAGGGAATGGGTGGACAGAATGTGGATGGAGTGGAAAAAGGGAAAGATGGAATGGAGGAACAGGGCACAGTGGGGGAAATATGGGGAAAGAAGGCACAAGGGACAGGGAGGAAAGAAAAGAGGAAAAGGAGAGGGCTAGAAGAATGGGGATAGAAGGAAAGAAGGAAGAGGCAACAGGGTGGAAAAATGGGGAAAGAAGAAAAGGAAGAACAGGGAATGAGGGGAAAGAGTGGTGAAAGAAGGGAAAGGAGGAAGACGGGACAGACAGAAGAGAATGGGGAAAGAAAAAAGGAGGAACAGGACAAAGGAAAAAGAATGGGGAAAGAAGGAAAGAACAAACAGTGGACGGGGCAAGAATAAAGGAGGAACAAGGAACAGTGGGGGAAGTATGGGGAAAGAAGGCACAGGAGATGGGAAGGAGGAAAAGAAGGAAAAGCAGAGGGCTGGAAGAATGAAGAAAGAAGGAAGAGGCGACAGGGTGGGAAAATGGGGAAAGAAGGAAAGGAGGAACAGGGAATGGGGCAGGTGAACATAGGAAGTTCCACCCAAACATCAGAAGGAACTTCTTTGAGGGTGGCAGAGCACTGGAACAGGCTGCCCAGAGAGGTGGTGGAGTCTCTGTCTCTGGAGACGTTCAAAAACCTGCCTGAACACATTCCTGTGCAACCTGCTCTAGGTGACCCTGCTCTGGCAGGGGGGTTGGACTAGATGGTCTCCAGAGGTCCCTTCCAACCCTATGATTCTGTGATTCTGTGAAGAGTGGGGAAAGAAGGAAAAGAGCAATAGGGAACAGAGGGGAAGGAATGGTGAAAGAAGGGAAAGGACAAAGAGGGGACAGAGAGAAGAGAATGGGGAAAGAAAGAAAGGAGGAACAGGGGACAGAGGGAAAAGAATGGGAAAAGAAGGAAAGAAAGAACAGGCAAAGATGCAACAGAGAACCAGCTGGGAAGTATGGGGAAAGAAGAGAAAAAAGAAACAAGGGCGAGGGGGCAAAGAATGGTGAAAGAAGGAAAGGAGCAACAGGGGACAGAGGGGAAAGAATGGGGAAAGAAGGAACAGGGGATGTGGGATGAAGAAACAGGAAAAGAAAAAAAGGGACAGCAGGGGATGGGATGTAAGAATGGGTAGAGACCAAAAAGGGGAATATGTGACGGCGGGCGGAAAGAGTGGGAAAGACGGAACGCGTGATGGAGGGAAAAGCATGGTGAAAGAAGAGAAAGGAAGAAGAGGGGACAGAGAGAAAAGAATGGGGAAAGAAGGAAAGTAGGAACAGAGGACGGTGGAGGAAGAAAGGGGACAGAGAGGAAGAAAGGGGACAGAGAGGAAGAAAGGGGACAGAGAGGAAGAAAGGGGACATGTTGGACGGGGCAGAGGAAGAATGGGGAAGGAAGAAAAGGAGGAACAGAGAACGGAGGGGAAGAAAGGGGAAAGTAGGAAAGGATGAACAGGGGACAGGGAGAAGAATCTGGAAAGGAGGAAAGGGGAAATAGACGACAGAGGGTGAAGAAAGAAGGAAATGGGAAAAGGAGACTGAAGAGAAAAATGGGTTAAGGAAGAACAAGGGATGGGAGAAGAATGATGAAAGATGAGAAAGGAGAAAGAGGAAATGTGCGGGAAGTGTGGGATGGAGTGGGAGAAATGTGTAAAGAAGGAAAGGAGAAACAGGGCCTGAGGGGAGAAGAATGGGGAAAGAAGAAAAGGAAGAACGAGGGATGGGGAGGGAAAGAATGGGGAAAGAAGGAAAGAAGGAACAGAGGACAGAGGTGAAAGAATGGGGAAAGAAGGAAAGTAGAAACAAGAGACTGGGGTAGAAGAAATGGGAGAGGGGAGAGAAGGAAAGGGGGAACAGGTGATGGGGGGAAATGGAGAAAAAAAGAAATGAGGAACAGGAGACGGATAGTGGGGAGGGGAGGGAAAGAAGGAAGTAAGGCACGGGGAATGGGGGACAGAATGAACAGAAAGAACAGTAGATGGAGGAAGAATAAAGGAGGAACAGGGAACGGTGGGGAAGTATGGAGAAAGAAGGGACAAGGGACAGGGAGGAAAGAAAAGAGGAAAAGGAGAAGGCTAGAAGAATGGGGATAGAGGGAAAGAAGGAAGAGGTGACAGGGTGGAAAAATGGGGAAAGAAGGAAAGGAAGAACAGGGAATGGGGGGAAAGAATAGTAAAAGAAGGGAAAGGAGGAAGAAGGGACGGAGAGAAGAGAATGGGGAACAAAAAGAAAGAAAGAAAGGAGGAATGGGGGACAGAGGAAAAAGAATGGGGAAAGAAGGAAAGAAAGAACAGGCACAACGGGGAAAAAAGAATGGTGAATGACATAAAGATGCAACAGAGAACTGTCTGGGAAGTATGGGGACAGAAGGGGAAAAAGAAACAAGGGAGAAGGGGCAAAGAATGGGGAAAGAAGGAATGGAATAGCAGGAAACAGGAAGGGGGGAAGAAGGGGACGTGGGGAAAGAAAGCAGAAAGAAGGAACAGAGGACGGGGTGGAAAGAATAGGTAAAGGAAGAAACGGGGAACAGGGTACGGGGGAAGGATGGGAAAAAAAAGAAAGGAGGAACAGGTGATGGGGGGAAAAGAATGGGGAAAGAAATAAAAAAAGGAACAGGGGACGAGGGGTAAATAACAGGGAAAGAAGGAAAGGAGGAACAGGGCACGAGGAGGAAAGAATGCGGAAAGAAGGAAAGGAGGAACAGGGCTCAACAGGGGAAGAATGGGGGAAGAGGGACAGCAGGAACAGAGGACTGGCAGAGAAGAAAGGGGAAAGGACAGACAGGGGAAAGGAATAAGGGGTACAGGAGGAAAAGGGGGGAAAAAAAGGGGGCCAAAGAAAGAAGAGGGGACAAGGGGTCAAGGAAGGGGGAAGAGCGGGTGAAGAAAGGGGGGAAGGAAGGACAGGGAATGGGGGGGATAGAATGGGAAAAGGGGATGGGGGGGAAAGAAAGTGGAAAGGGGGGATAGGGGGGAAAAGGGGGTAGAGGGGAAGAAAGGGGGAAAATTGGGAATGGGGAGGAAAGAAAGGAAGAAAGGTGGGACAGGGAACAGGATGGAAAATGAAAAAGGTGGATAGGGGACGGGTGCAAGAAAGGGGAAAGGGGAAACTGGGAGGAATAAGGAGGAAAGGGTAGACACGGGAGGAGTCTGAAGGGAAAAGACAGGAAGGACAAAAGGGGAGACAAAAGAGGAGAAAGACGGGGGAAAGGGGCAGCAAGAAAGAGGGGGCAAGAGTATGCAATGGGAAAGGGAACAGAGAAAAAAAGACAGAAAGTTGGGATAGGAAGAATGGGGGAAAAGGGTATGGGGGGGGAAAGGGTATGGGAGGGAAGAAAAGGGGAAAGGGGGATGGAACACAGGGGGAAAGAAACAGAAAGGATGGATAGGGGACGTGGGGGACAAAAGGGAAAGTGGGGACAAGAGAGGGGGCAACAGAGAATGCAGGGTGGGAAAGAGGCAGAAAAGATGGAATGGGGACCTGGGGGAGAAAGGGGAAAGGCGGGACAAGGAGGGAACAAAGGGCAAAGTGGCGACATGGGAGGGGAAGAAAAGGGAAAGGGAGAAAAGGGGAACAAGGGACAGGCCAGAGGGAAAGAAAATGGAAAGAGGGACAGGGGAGAAAGAAAAGGAAAATGGGGGACCAGTATGGGGGCAGAGGAGGGGAAGAAAGCAGAAAGAAGAAAAGGGAGGATGGAAGATAAAGGGGGAAGGGGGCAACAGAGGACAATGAAGGGGGAGGAGTGGAAACAAAAGTGGAAAAGGGGGATGGGAGAAGAATGGGGAAAGAAGGAAAGAGGGGACAAAGGACAAGGGCGGGGGGGGGAGAAAGGGAAAGGGGACAGGGGGAAGAAAAGGAAAATGGGGAATGGGGGAACTGGGGGGGAAGAAAGGGAAAATGAGGGGATAGGGGTGATGGGAAAAGAAAAGGGTGACAGAGAAGGTTGAAAGAGAAAAGGGGGGGAAAGGGAGACACAGAACAGAGGAAAGAAAGGGTAAAGGAAGTAGAAGGCAGGGACACAGGAGGAGGAGGAACAAAGACAGGGGAAAGGGCTGACAGGGAACTTGAGGGGAGAATAGGAAAAGAAGGGAAAGGGGTACAGAACGGGAAAGTGGGGTAGTGGGCGAAACATAGGGAAAGGGGGGAAAGGGGACAGAGAAGAAGAGGGGTAAAAAAGGAACAAAGAAGGCTGAAAGAGCAAAAGGAGAGACTTGGAACAGGGGGAATAAAAGGAAAAGGAAGTGGAAAGGTGGGACGTGGAGGAGCAAAGAGAGAGGAAAGGGGTGACGTGAAACAAGGGGGAGAATGAGGAAAGAGTGGAAAAGCAGACAGAGGACGGCGGGAGGAAAGAGGAGGCAGGGGAGAAGAAAAGGGGAAATGGGGAAAGAGGTGACAGTGAGCAGGGAGGTTCAAAATGAGGAAAGGCGGGATGGTGGGAAAGTAAGGGGGGAAGGGAGGACTCAAGATGCTCACCCTACCCCCTGCTAAATAATTTCACCATCACCCAAATAAAGAAAAACCATATCAGCAACTTACATGGTATACAGCAAAACTGTTGACAAAAAAAACAAAGTTCCATCTTCAGTCAAGTTGTGAATTCCTCAAAATGCAGTATACTTAGAATAAAAAAAACAACAAAACCATACTATTAAACTCCTCCCCCACTATGCTTCCCAGAGGCTCAGTGGCTCACACATGCAGATGAGGGAGGCAGCAAGCTCCTGGTGCTCTGTGGTGGTGGTGTGCTCTGTCAGGGATGGCTGAGAGGGATCCTTCCTCTCTACAAGGACCGTCCATTCCTCGCTGGAGGCACCTGCCTCTTGGAACGCCCTTCTTTTTACTCCTCAGCCAGCTCCAGCAGTCAGGCATGTGCAGGCAGCCCCCTCGGCACAGCAGGGCCAACCCCATCCTCAGCCTCACTGGCTGCACCTGAGCCTGGCCCAGCCCCTCCTCACCTCATGGGTCCCACCTGCGCTGCCTCAGCCCCAGCTGGAGCCCACTGGGAACAGGGACCATTACCAGAGCCCCACAGCACATCACCCCCTCCCCTGAGCCTGTCCCGGACGACGAGCTCTGCACCCCGGGGGCAGCAAATGCATCCGGGAGCACAGAGGACGTGTTTATTCCTTAATGTGCAGAAGAAATCCTGGCAGCGAGTTGGCTATGAGGCTCAGCGCCCAAATGCAGCAGGACAGAGAAAGAAAAGGGAAGAAAAAAGCAGGAGAAAGGACAGAGGGACATAGAGAAGAGGTGTCAGACAGGAAGCTAGAAAACAGGATGCCGCAAACAAGAGAGGGGGGGAAGCAGGACAGCCATAAGAAGAAAGGCAAGACTATGCAAAAAACAAGAAATAGGGAGATGGAGGAATAAATGAGAGAGACAGGGACCAGGAGAGAGAGGTGGAAGGGACCAGCAGGATAAGTAGAGACAACGCATAGCAGCAGGGCAAAAAAAACATCATTAAGAAATAAAAAATAGAAACAGGGATGTAGGGAGAAGTACACATTGAAAGAAAATTTTGAAAAGCGACAGGGTACAAGAAACATAAGCAAAAAAATAACAGGCAGATGTAGAAAAAAATGAAAAAAAGTGACAGGGTGCAGAAAAGAAAGGGAAGAATTGGGAATTATAGGCAGGGAGATGGCTAGGAGGAGATGTAGACACAAAATTTTGAAAGGCACAGAATACGAGAATCATACCCAAGACTTAAAAGATAGGTATGCAGAACTGCATAGACAGAGATGGAGGAAGACAATTATGAAAGCGACAGGGTACAAGAAACATGGGAAAGAAATTAAAATTAATTTGGGGAGACAGAGAGACGGAAAAGTAGCAAGAAAATTTTAACACTAACTGGGTTCAAGAAACCTAAGCAAGAATTTAAAAGAAAGGGATGGAAAGAGAGAAATAAAGTTTCAAAAGAGATTGGGTAAAAGAAACATAGTCAAGCATTAAAAAACAAGGACACGGAGCGTAATAGAAGTAATCTGTGGTGGATTGACCTTGGCTGGCCCCTGGGTGCCCACCCAGCCTCTTTATCGCTGCCCTTCCTCAATGAGACAAGGGGAGAAGTTAAAATGAAAAAGCTTGTAGGTTGAGACAAGGACAAAGAGATCGCTCATCGTCACAAGAACAACAGACTCAACTTGTGGAAATTCATTTAATTTATTGTCAATCAAATAACAAGAAATAAGAACTAATTTAAAAAACACCTTCCTACCACCCCTCTCTTTTTTTCTGGGATCATCTTCACTCACGACTTCTCTACATCCTACCCCTGGACAACGCAGGGTGACAGGGAGTCGGGGTTGCGGTCAGTTCCCCTCGCATTGTCTCTGCTGCTCCCTCCTCCTTGCACTCTTTTTCTGCTCCAACAGGGGGGCCTCCACGGGTTGCAGGGACTCTCTGCTCCACTCCCAGCCAGTGCTGCTGATGGGCTCGGCTTTGACCAGTGGCAGGTCCCTCTCTGAGCTTGCTGTGCCCAACATGGGGGGAGCTTCTGTTGTCTTCTCACAGAATCCACCTCTGCAGCCCCTGCCCCTGCAACTCAACTAACAAAACCTTGTCACTTAAACCAAATACAACAGCAATCTGCTACAGGGCAGAGAAGGGGTGTGGGTGTGTGTGTGAAAATCAGGGAAAGGGAGCCACAGGGGAAAGAAAACAGCTATGGGCTACAGAGCCGACAGCAGGAAGCGGCAGGGAGCCAGAGAGAGAACCATGGAGGTAAAAATTGTCTATGGGACAGATCTTGTAACATGATAACATTGTTCATATAATATAGTAGATACAGGTTTTTATTTTGAACTCCTTTTTATATACATACACTCATATTTTTCAATATGTATAAAAATGAGAAATTGTTCTTTATTTTAATGCCTCATGCCCATGTATACAGGTTTTATTATGTTTTTTAAACACGTTCCCTGCATGAATTTTCAGGCATTTTTCAGCTGTGAACCGCCTCTTTTGGAGGGAACCCTGTGTGACACACACACCCCCTCAAAAAGGTCTTGTTTTGCCTTAGAAATACCATCTGGAGTAAAATTACAGCCTGACATTAAAAAAAAAAAAAAAAAACATACAAACATTACACCCCATATAAAGCAGCCTTAACATCATTGAGATGCAGTCTGCTTCACTACTGATGAACAGCCCCTCTCACATAGCTCTACTCATCCCAAAAAAAACCCATTAATTAAAAAGCTGCCCACAGAACCTGCTGATGGCTACTCGATGGGAGTTGACTGTACCACCTTTGCCTCAACAGTCTAGGCAGATCAACAAACTAACCATAGACTCCTGTTGATGTTCCACCTACTCCTGACTCTACATGACCAGGCAGAGCAGCTCCAAGCCAAACACACATAAGCACAGACCAACGCTACACAGAACACTACAAACAATGCACCTCACAGATGAGAGAAAACTCTCAGCGAGAAGGATGACACCAACATAAGCGACTGTCAGGCAAGAAGACCTGTGAGACCACGATGGTGACATGAGAAGGCTCTAGGGAAACCCCAGGAAATGAGTAACAATATAATGGCCTGGGATAAGAAGCGACTCCAAAACTGCAAAGATGTACGTGCAGGAAGCCCGACTTCAAGACCTAAGAACTTAAGGATGCAGGGAACAAGTCCCAGTCACTGAAAATGGATGGCTAGAGAACAGAGCTGCTCACACAGCCAGTGACAATGCTGCAAACAAGGACCATCCAGAAACTTCCAAGATGCAAGACCGATCCACTGTTTAAGCTTACAACGCAAGAAAAGCGGGGCCTGACTAGGGCAGTGCCGATGAGTACTGGCATTCAAGACTTTTGGGATGGTGCCTGAAGTACAGGTCGTGCTCCTCAAGTGTAAAGAGGACATCAAGACCCAAGGAAGGTCTAAGACACAGAAGACAGACCATACAAACAACACAACAGACACAGGCTGGAACCGCCCTGCCTGGTTCATGCTAGCATTGTGCTGAAGACTAACCCGCTCCCTTTACCTGCCCAAAGGGAGCTGCTCCAGGACAGCCCTCTGCCCTTCTCTAACTTTAAGATGCCTCCCTGCAACTCCCAAACTTCTCCCCTCCTCCCAAAACCTCCGCAGTCCTAGCCACTCAACTTAGCTTTCAGAGGGCTGGAGGTCTTAAATCCCATGTCAACAAAAAAAAAAAAAAAAAAAAAAACAGCACATCAACTGTCTGGGACATTCCTGTAGTCACCAGGTTCCTCTTCATCATCTACAATTAAAGAAAACCAAACAGTGACAGCAAGAAGTTTCAGAGTGGTCAGTGCCAAACTCTTCCACAATTTCCCCTTCCTCAAAAGCACAATGGGATTCCTCTCACCTGCTCATTCCAGAGTCAGACACTGTGGCCATCATTGCTTGAGATACCAAGAAACAAAATTACTCTTGCACATATAAGAAGTCACCAGCCCCAAGCTCCTCCTCGCTACTGCCTTGGCTCACCTCTAATGCTCATCCACTTTCAAAGATGGCTCATAGGGCACTTGCAAAACCAGAAGGTAAATATTTAACCAAGTTGTCATATCATACTTCACTCTTACACATCGATACAGCCCACAACTGCCTCACCTTCTCAGCCCACTCATCAGCATGCAGCTTAGCCCCTCTGAGCCTGTGTCCTGCACCTGAAAAAAAAAAAAAGCCAACCAAAAGGCATATGGTGAGATACTGCCCAAAACCTCAGCCTGCCCACAGCCATTCCTGCCTCCTACTCCTTTACGCTGGCCTCTCACCCACCTGCCCTCCATGGTTTTTGGGCTGCGCTTTGAGGCTTACAGACCACCTGTAAAACAGACCCAAAGGACACTTAAAACTTCACCCCCAGTACAACATCTGAGAAGAACTGCTGCTTCAGTCCACTAGTCATTGCTCACCTTGCCCAAGTCATGTCTGGTGCCAATATCCTGCTTTACTCACCACTTCACACCTTCAAAATTAAAAAAAAACAACAACAACACCCCACCACTAAGCCATAATATAGTCACATAGCCACCAGTCGCATCTTTCCTCCAGCACCATGCACTGACCCATCTTCTTACGGGGTCCCGCTTGCCTCCTCCATCATACTTTGGTGCACATCTTGTCCCTCCGCATCTGAAAAAATAAGTAAACAAGTCACACAGCTGCCAATCAGTAGCTGAACAATTCCAGGGGTCTTGTTTCCATTTAGGAATACCATCTAGGCTCCAACTACAGCCTGCCAGTAAAAAAAAATTGGACCCAACATTAATCCCCACACATACAAACCTTAACACCTTCAATCTACTTCACTACTGCCAAACAGGCCCTCCCAGAAGGCTTCAATCATCTCCATAAAACACTATGGAAATGGCTCTCCCTGCCGATGGCTGCTTGATCCCAGATGACCGTACAACCTTTGGCTAAACGGTCTTGGCAGATCAATATATTACCCATAGACTCTTATTGCTGTTCCACTTACCCCTGACTCTACACCCCCAGGTAGGGCAGCTCCATGCCAAACACACCCACGTGCAGCCCAACACCACACAGACAATGTGACTCCAAGATGAGAGAAAACTCTCCACAAGAAGAACAACTTTCAGACAAGAGACACTGTCAGGCATGAAGACCTACAGGGCCACAGCGCTGATGTGAGGAGGCTCTATGGTGTCATAGTTTAGCCTCAGACGGCAACAAAGAACCACGTGCCGCTTGCTCGGGCTTTCCCAATACAGGAAGAATCAGAAGAAAAAGGCAAGACTCCTGGGTTGAGACAAAGGCAGTTTAACAGAACAGCAAAGGGAACAAGAAAACAACAACAATAACACAGATAGAGGAATATACAAACACAATTACAGAACCGCTGCTCTCCACCACTCACCAACCAGACTCCCGCCTGCTCCAAGCAGCAACTTCCTGCCCCCTCCCCCGGCAGCTCAGAGGGGGTATGGCTCACGTGGCATGGAATACCTGTGTCCCTATGGAGCCTGAAGAAGATTAACCCTATCCCTGCTGCAACCAGGACATTATCCACCCCTTATTCCATACTATATATGGCATGCCCAGATCTTACAGGTTCCAATGAACTGCCACCACTTTCTCCTATCACGTGTATATATATATACACATACATATATATGTACATACATATTCATACAGATATAATGCTCTTTGTCTATGGGCCATCCCTCCAAAATGTCCACTGGGTTCATTTAATCCACGGCTTAGGGCTTTATCTGTTAGAACAGTCTCTCAGGGCGGGTGAGATGGTGTGTGGTGCTGGACTGTTGCATGCTGTATTTTTCGAAGCTTGTAGCTGGTGTACCCAGTGTGGCTCATGCCCACAGTCCATTGGCTGAAGATGTAAATCTTGAAGAAGTTGCTGGGTGCCAGCTGCTGAGGTCAGTTCTGATCCCATCACCACTGCGCTTTACTCGGTTTTTCATCAAAGTCCATCTGTCCTTAATTTGAGTGATTCTTACTGTAGTGCAACTGATATCAATTATAGTAATGAGGACATACAGTTGCAGGGTTACTTAGCAATTAACATCATACCATTTGATTCATCGGCTGGTCTCGCCCAAAATCAGATCCCCATGAGGTACACATCAGACCTCCACATCCTTCTGGATCACCCACCAAGTGCACCCAGGTCCTTGGGCAAAAGCAATCCCACGGATGAGTTTGCCTTTACCTGAGGCAGGACTAACCCAGACTGTCTTCCCTAGCATATTCTTCACGTGCACTACGGGGACTTTATCCCCTTCTATGGTACGTGGAAGTTTTGATTGGGCAGGGCCAGCCCGATTTGTAGATCCCCTGGTGTTAACTAACCAGGTAGCCGCCTTTGCTAAATGTGCATCCCAATGTTTTAAAGTCCCACCACCCATTGCTCTTAGTGTAGTTTTTAATAGTCCATTGTATCGTTCTATCTTCCCAGAGGCTGGTGTGTGATAGGGGATGTGATACACCCACTCAATACCATGCTTTGGCCCAGGTGTCTATGAGTGTGTTTCAGAAATGAGTCCCGTTGTCCAATTCAGTTCTCTCTGGGGTGCCATGTCTCCAGAGGACCTGTTTTTCAAGGCCCAGGATAGTGTTCCAGGCAGTGGCATGGGGCACAGGGTATGTTTCCAGCCATCCAGTGGTTGCTTCCACCATTGTGAGCACATAGCACTTGCCTTGATGGGTTTGTGGCAGTGTGATATAATCAATCTGTCAGGCCTCCCCATATTTATATTTCAGCCATCATCCTCCATACCAAAGAGGCTTCAAACGCTTGGCTTGCTTGATTGCAGTGCACGTCTCACATTCATGGACGACCTGTGCAATAGTGTCTATGGTCAAGTCCATCCCTCAGTCACGAGCCCATCTATATGTCGTATCTCTTCCTTGATGGCCTGAGGTGTCATGGGCCCACCAAGCTATGAATAGTTCAGCCTTATGTTGCCAGTCCAGATCCACCTGACCCACTTCAATCCTAGCAGCCTGATCCACCTGCTGGTTGTTTCGATGTTCCTTAGTGGCCCGAGTCTTGAGCACATGGGCATCTACATGACGTACTTTCACAACCAGATTCTCTATCCGGGCAGCAGTATCTTGCCACAGTTCAGCAGCCCAGATGGGTTTGCCTCTGTGCTGCCAGTTGCCCTGCTTCCATTGCTGTAGCCACCCCCACAGAGCATTTGCCACCATCCATGAGTCAGGGTAGAGATAAAGTACTGGCCATTTTTCTCACTCGGCAATGTCCAAAGCCAGCTGAATGGCTTTCACCTCTGCAAACTGGCTTGATTCACCTTGTCCTTCACTGGCCTCTGCAACTTGTCATGTAGGACTCCACACAGCAGCCTTCCATTTTCAGTGCTTTCCCACAATCTGGCAGGATCCATCAGTGAACAGGGCATATTTCTTCTCATCTTCTGGCAGTTTATTATATGGTGGGGTCTCTTCCGCATGGGTCACCTCCTCCTCTGCTGACATTCTGAAATCCTTGCCTTCTGGCCAGTCCATGATCACTTCCAGAATTCCTGGGTGACTGGGGTTTCCCATTTGAGTTCACTGTGTGATCAGTGTAATCCACTTACTCCATGTAGCATCAGTTGCATGATGTGTGGTGGGGACCCTTTCTTTGAACATCCAACCCAGCCCCGGCAGTCAAGGTGCTAAGAGGAGTTGTGCTTCTGTACCAACCACTTCCGAAGCAGCTCAAACCCCTTCATATGCTGCCAATATCTCTTTTTCTGTTGGAGTGTAGCAGGCTTTGGACCCTCTGTATCCCCGACTCCAAAACCCTAGCGGTCCACCTTGGGTCTCCCCTGGTGCTTTCTGCCAGAGGCTCCAGGTAGGGCCATTCTCCCCAGCTGCGGTGTAAGAGCACGTTTTTAACATCTTGTCCTCCCCTGACTGGCCTCAAGGCCACTGTATGGACTATTTCCTGTTTGATTTGCTCAAAAGCTTGTCGTTGCTCAGGACCCCATTTAAAAATCGTTCTTCTGGGTTACTTGATACAGAATGCTTACAATTAGACAATTAGAGACATGCATTCTCCAAAAACCCACAATGCCTAAGAAAGCTTGTGTTTCCTTTTTACTAGTTGGTGGAGACATAGCTGCTATTTTGTTGATCACATCCATTGGGATCTGATGGCGTCCATCTTGCCATTTTATTCCTAAAAACTGGATCTCCTGCGCGGGTCCCTTGACCTTACTTCATTTTATGGCAAAACCAGCTTTCAGAAGGATTCAGACTTTTTTATTCCCTTTCTCAAAAAACTTCTTCTGCTGTGTTTCCCCATACGATGATGTCACCAATGTATTGCAGATGTTCCGGAGCTTCACCCTGTTCCAGTGCTGTCTGGATCAGTCCACAGCAAATGGTGGGGCTGTTTCCACCCCTGGGGCAGTCGATTCCAGGTGTACTGGACACCCCTCCAAGTGGAAGCAAACTGTGGCCTGCACTCTGCTGCCAAAGGGATCGAGAAGAATGCATTCGCTATATCAGTTGTGGCATACCACTTGGCTGCCTTGGACTCCAGTTCATACTGCAGTTCTAGCATGTCTGGCATGGCAGAGCTCAGCGGTGGCGTGACTTCATTCAGGCCACGATAGTCCACAGTTAACCTCCACTCTCCATTAGATTTTCACACCGGCCATATGGGACTGTTAAAGGGTGAGCGAGTCTTGCTGATCACTCCTTGAACCTCTAGTTGACAAATCAGCTTATGGATGGGAATCAGAGAGTCTCAGTTAGTGCAATATTGCCACCGATGCACCGTTGTGGTAGCAATCAGCACCTGCTGTTCTTCGACCCTCAACAACCCCACAACAGAAGAGTCCTCCGAGAGACCGGGCAAGGTAGACAACTGTTTAACTTCCTCCACCTCCAAGGCAGCTATGCCAAAGGCCCACCGATACCCTTTTGGGTCCTTAAAATACCCTCTCCTGAGGTAATCTGCACCAAGGATGCATGGAGCCTCTGGGCCAGTCACAATGGGATGCTTTTGCCACTCATTCCCAGTTAGGCTCACTTCAGCCTCCAGTACAGTCAACTCTTGGGATCCCCCTGTGACCCCAGCAATACAAATGGGTTCTGCCCCTCTATAGCTTGATGGTATTAGAGTGCACTGTGCTCCTGTGTCCACTAGAGCCTTATACTCCTGTGGGTCTGATGTGCCAGGCCATCGAATCCACACCATCCAATAAACCCTGTTGTCCCTTTCCTCCACCTGGCTGGAGGCAGGGTCCCTCTAATACTGGTCATAGTAACCCATACTCACTTCTTGCAGAAATAACTTGGAAGTTCCTTCAAGAGGATCAGAAGTAAGATAAAGTCTTCTGCTCTGTCTGGGTAACTGCCTGCTGGAAACTAGGGCAGCACTTTTCCTAGAGGGATCCCCTTTTGCAGTTGTTCTTCCTTGCAACTCCTGTACCCATGTCCGCAGGATTGAAGTAGGTTCTCCATCCCACTTCCTCATGTCCTCCCCGTGGTCACACAGGTAGAACCACATGGTGCCTTGTGGTGTGTACCCTCTGTACTCTCTCTCTTGAGTGGGGAAACGCCTGCTCCTAATAGCTGAGATGCTGGCCCGTACAGGTGGGGAGTAGGACATATTCTCTTCAAGTTGCTGGATCTTCCGGGACAGTTTCTCCACAGCTGAGACAAGGAGGGGAAGAGACACTTTATTCATATCACCAGAGCCAGCCAGCCACCTCATCCACCATTGGTCCCTCTTCGCCTTTCTGTTCCATTACTGCCAGTGAGCTGGCATATGATGATGGTACGCTCCGTATAAACTTCCACCACATGGGCCTTGTGCATTGGACCTCATCAGGGTCTGTGAGTAAGTCTGTATTGTCCAAGTCATAATAAATCATCTCTCGCACGGCTAATTCTCTCAGGTACTGGATACCTCTTTCCATGGTAGTCCACTTGCTCGGTTGACGTACAACATCTTCACTGAAGGGGTACCTCTCCCTCACGCCTCACAGGAGTCGTTTCGGGAGGCTGAGGGCTTGGGTCTTCTTTCCAATTGACTTGTCAATGCTGCCTTCCCTAGACAGGGATCCCAGCTGCCTGGCTTCTGTACCCTCTAATTCCAGCCTACTGGCTCAGTTATCCCAACACCAAAGCAGCCAGGTGACAATGTGCTCACCTGAAAGTCGGCTAAAATCTTTTCACATATCCCGCAGCTCACTCAAGGATAGGGATCGGGTAATTATCTCTGGTTCTGCCTCTTCCTCCTGTCCTCATGATGGCCCTGGCTCATCATCATCTCTTACTAAGCAAACTGATTTCTTTGTGTACTGCTTCTTCTGTATGGGGGCAACTGATACTGGCAGGAGTTGCGGCAGCCACTGCGCCTGCCGGTCTGGTCTCCATCTCTTTCCCCTGAGGGTGCTGCGTAACACTGAGCAGTGCCTAGTAGATACTGGCCAGGGCCCAGCACAGTGCGGTGAGTTGTGCCTCTCTAGAATAGCCACAGCATTTTCCCTTCAGATATTCTACTACTCTATCAGGGTCCTGTAATTGTTCAGGGGTGAAGTCCCAGACCATTGGAGGTGAGAAGTTCTCTAAGTACAAGTCCATGTTCTCCCACATGCCATGCCACCCCTGGCTATCCAGCCTTGGAGCAAATCTCTGGGTGGTAGTCTTAAATGGTCATTTAACCCTAAACAAGACCTGGAACATTCAGCAGACATAACACTAGGAACATGCTGGTTTGAGCATTCCAAGGATGTTCAAAATTCTCAAAAGCTGTCATACCTGACCTGAAGGAGAAAAGGGAGGCAAAAGAACTGGGGAAAGTGCCCCCCTGTGTTTCCCCCATAGACTGGGTGTAATTATTAATAAATTCTGAGAGACAGTGCCCAATGTACGGACAGGAGCAATACCACATAAACACCCCAAAATAGCTGTCTGAACAGCGATGTCTCCTCTGTCGCCGAGGAGACCAGCTTCAGTGCAGGTAAGGCTGCACTGGGGAAGGGGATCACGGCGGATAAGGCCGGCAAAGGGCTCTTTTGGGGGCTTTTGTAGCCAGGAAAAGCGGCTAGCTCATGCCGGAACCAGTAGCTCGGGGGTGGGCTGCTGATGCGGCAGCGGCAGAGACAACGCCACATGTGGCAGTTCTAAACGGGCAGTCCCGGAGCGCAGCAGCCAGCCGCTGTGCACCCAGCATGCAGGCAGCCAGTGGGCGTCACCCAGGGTGTCACCGTGGCGAGAGTGGGCGTACAGGGCGCAGCTCTTTGAACAGTAAGTCACTGAAAACCTCTCGACCCAGCCAGGACGTCATGGTAAGAACTCGGCAGAAGGCCATGGCATCCCTGAGCTCTGCACCGAGCAGCTCTGATGTGGCCACGCGGACAGAGATTGCGTGGGAACATGCTGCCACCCAGGTGTCAGGCTGCAGGGTGTGCCCTGCTCTTGCGCCGGTGTTGAATGGTAGCAGTGAGCAGGCCTGTGGGAGATGTGCCCAGGTAGAGGAACTCCTTCACCTAGTGATGGAGCTCCGTGAGGAGGTAAATCGTTTGAGAAGTATAAGGGGGTGTGAACAAGAGATAGATAACTGGAGTTGCACCCTGCCTTCCCTGAAAGAAGCACCTCGGGCAGACAGAGCTCCACATACAGAGCACTCCCCACCCTCTAGCAGCATGGCTGAATGTGGAGATTCAGAGGACAGGGGCCCATGGCAACAAGTCCCCGCCCGGCATGGCAGGCGTGCCTCCCAGGTAACCCCCACACCATCCCAGGTGCCCTTGCAGAACAGATATGATGTTCTGCAAAGGGAACCGGAGGATGACAAGGACAACAGCTTGCTGAACTTGGAGTTGTCACCGAGGCCAAGATGCATTACGCCTCGTATAACAACATCCTCAGTTATGAAAAAAAGGCGGGTCCTTATAGTAGGGGACTCAATTCTGAAGGGAGTGGAAGGTCCCATATGTAGACCAGACCAAATCTGTAGGGAAGTCTGCTGTCTCCCTGGGGCCAAAGTTAAGGATGTCCAGAGGAAACTCCCTACCCTAGTTAGGCCTACTGACTACTACCCTTTATTGATTTTTCAGTTAGGCAATGATGAAATTTCAGGAAGAAGCCTGAGAGCAATGAAGAAAGACTTCAGGGCCCTGGGACAGCTGGTTAGGGGATCAGGAGCACAAGCAGTGTTTGCTTCTATCCCAACAGTTGCGAAGATTGATGAGAAGATTAACAGGAAATGCCAGCTGATCAATGCCTGGCTCAGAGACTGGTGTCATCAGCAGGACTTCGGGTTCTTTGATCATGGGCTGCTTTTCAGGACACCAGGCCTGCTGGCAACAGATGGCAAAAGCCTGTCTCAGAGGGGGAAAAGGGTTTTAGGGCAGGAGTTGGCGGGGCTCATTAACAGAGCTTTAAACTAGATTCAAAGGGGGATGGGGATAGATCCAAGCTTGCTAGCAAAAAGCCTGAAAGCACCATGCTGGCACTAGACTTGGAAAAGATAGGGGGTGTAACTGGGCTCCTGAGGAATAAGTCTGGGGGTGGCAGAATTTCAGCTCCCTCCAGTAAGAAGGAGAAAGGACCAATAGCCCGGCTGAAGTGCTTAGACACTAATGCACGTAGCATGGGCAACAAACAGCAGGAGCTGGAAGCCATTGTACAGCAGGGTAATTATGATGTAGTCGCCATCACAGAAATGTGGTGGGATGACTCACATAGCTATAGTGCTGCCATGGATGGCTATAGGCTCTTCAGGAAGGATAGGCAAGCAAGGAGAGGCAGGGGTGTGGCCCTGTATGTCAGGGAGTGTTATGAATGCTTTGAACTAAATGATGGTGATAATGGGGTTGAGTGTTTATGGGTAAGAATCAGGGGCAGGGCTAACAAGGCAGATATCGTAGTAGGAGTCTGTCCTGGTTTGAGGTAAAACAGAACCAATTTTCTGATTTGTAATGTTACTTTTTAGCTGGGCCTCTTCTAACTAACTAAAGTCTGAAATTAACGGCATATTGTTCAGAAACTGTTCACTCTCAGAGTGATAAGACCTGATTATACCAAGGAACGGTATGCACAGAGGCTCTTGCTTATACTTATTGCTATAACAACCAAGGTCAGATAACTTCGCTGTTTGTCCCGTTAGAGGGTCGGAAGCGGAGAAGCGTAGAGGGGTCCCACCTGCAGGGAGGAGCAGACGGGACAGGTGACCCAAAACTGACCAACAGGGTATTCCATCCCATCTGCATCACGCTCAGTATAAAAGCTAAGGGATCAAAGGGGCAAGTAGGTCTCTGGTCTCTGGCTCAGGCTCTGGCTCTGGTTCAGGCTCAGGCTCATTTTCCTTCAATGGCCAACGTCTGAGGAGGACCCTGTCAGTTTGTCTGCCTTTGATCCCGATCTGAGCATTCCTGACTCTCATCCCGGAATTCAGCTCCTGTCCGTCGCTGACTCCAGTCTGGGACTTTCCCTGTGTCTGCTGGTGACGTGATCATCATCCTGGGAGCTGGATACGGTTTTGTATATATTGTATACTTTTTTTTTTTCCTTTTTCTTTTCTCTATTATTTACTATTTTCTTATTTATTATTATTTTCATTAAAGTAGTTTAGTTTTTTCTAAACTCGTAAATCTCCTTATCTCTTCCTCTCCTCTCTGAGGAGAGAGGGGGGGGAAGGGCCATCTGCCATTCCAATTGGTCAATCTGGCCAAAACCACGACAGAGTCTGTTATAGACTGCCCAACCAGGATGAGGAGGCAGATGAAATATCCTATAAACGGCAGGAAGAAGTCTCAAGATTGCGAGCTCTTGTCCTCGTGGGGGAATTCAATTTGCTGGACATCTGCTGGGAATACAATACAGCAGGGAGGGAACAGTCTAGAAGGTTCCTGGAATGTACTGGGGATAGATTCCTGACACAGCTGGTGAGAGACCCAACTAGGGAAGGTGCCCTGCTGGATCTGTTGTTTGTAAACAGGGAAGGTCTTGTGGGGGATGTGATGGTTGGAGCCTGTCTCAGGAACAGTGACCATGAAATGATAGAGTTTTCGATTCTGGGAGAAGCAAGGAGGGGGGTCAGCAGAACTGCTACCTTGGACTTCCAGAGGGCGGACTTTGGGCTTTTCAGGAGCCTGGTTGACAAAGTCCCCTGGGAGGCAGTCCTCCAGGACAAAGGAGCCCAGGAAGCCTAGATGTTTTTCAAGAAGGAAGTCTTAAAGGCGCAGGCTGTCCCCATGTGCCAGAAGACAAGCCGTCGAGGAAAAAGACTGGCCTGGCTAAACAGGGAGCTAGTGTTGCAACTTAGGGAAAAAAAAGACGATTTATGGCCTTTGGAAGGAAGGGCAGGCCACTCAAGAGGACTACAAAGAGGTAGTGAAGTTATGTAGGGAAAAAATCAGGAGGGCCAAAGCCCAGCTAGAACTAAACCTGGCATCTGTTGTCAAGGACAACAAAAAAAGTTTCTATAAATATTTTAGCAATAAAAAGAGGACTAAGGATAATCTCTGTCTTCTAGTAGATGGGGCCGGTAACATAGTGACCAAGGATAAGGAAAAGGCTGAGGTACTTAATGCCGTCTTTGCCTCAGTCTTCAGCAGTAGGACCAGTTGTTCCCTGAGTACCCAGACCCCTGAGCTAGAATACAGGGATGGGGAGCAGAATGAAGCCCCTGTAATCCAAAAGTAAATGGTGAGGGACCTGCTTCAACACCTGAAGGTGCACAAATCTATGGGGCCGGATGGGATCAACCCAAGGGTACTGAAGGAGCTGGCAGGAGTGCTCACCAGGCCACTTTGCATCATTTATGAGCAGTCCTGGACAACCGGGGAGGTCCCAGCTGACTGGAGGTTGACAAATGTGACACCCATCCACAAGAAGGGCTGGAAGGAGGATCCAGGGAACTACAGGCCAGTCAGTCTGACCTCGGTGCCTGGGAAGGTCATGGAACGGATCATCCTCAGTGCCATTACATGGCACATGCAGGAGAACAAGGTGATCAGGCCCAGTCAGCATGGGTTTGTGAAAGGCAGGTCATGCCTGTCAAACCTGATCTCCTTCTATGATAAGGTGACCCACTTAGTGGATGAGGGAAAAGCTGTGGATGTTATCTACTTGGATTTTTGCAAAGCTTTTGACACTGTTTCCCACAGAATTCTCCTGGAGAAACTGGCTGCTCACAGCCTGGACAGGTGTACTCTTCACTGGGTAAAAAACTGGCTGGATGGCCGTGCCCAGAGAGTGGTGGTAAATGGAGTTAAATCCAGTTGGTGTCCAGTCACAAGCGGTGTCCCCCAGGGCTTGGTGCTGGGGCCGGGTCTCTTTAATATCTTTATCAATGATCTGGATGAGGGGCTCAAATGCACCCTCAGTAAGTTCGCAGATGACACTAAACTAGACGGGCATGTTGATCTGCTTGACGGTAGGTTGGCTCTGCAGAGGGACCTGGACAGGCTGGACTGATGGGCTGAGGCCAATGGTATGAGGTTCAACAAGGCCAAGTGCCAGGTCCTGCATTTGGGTCACAACAACCCCATGCAGCGCTACAGGATTGGGGCGGAGTGGCTCAAAAGCTGCCCGGCAGGAAAGGACCTGGGGGTGTTGGTGGACAGCCGGCTGAATATGAGCCAGCAGTGTGCCCAGGTGGCCAAGAAGGCCAAGAACATCCTAGCCTGTATCAGGAATAGTGTGGTGAGCCGGACTAGGGAAGTGATCATCCCCCTGTACTCGGCACTGGTGAGGCCCCACCTTGAGTACTGCCTCCAGTTTTGGGCCCCTCACTACAAGAAGGACATTGAGGTGTTGGAGCGTGCCCAGAGAAGGGCTACAAAGCTGGTGAGGGGTCTGGAGGACAAACCTTCTGAGGAACAACTGAGGGAACTGGGGTTGTTCAGCCTGGAGAAGAGGAGGCTGAGGGGAGACCTTCTCACCCTCTACAACTACCTGAAAGGAGGGTGTAGAGAGATGGGGGCTGACCTCTTCTCCCTGGTGACAAGTGATAGGGCAAGAGGAAACGGGTTCAAGTTATGGCAGGGGAGGTTTAGATTGGATATTAGGAAACACTTTTTCACGGAAAGGGTTATTAAACATTGGAACAGGCTGCCCAGGGAGGTGGTGGCTTCACCATCCCTGGAGGGGTTTAAAAAAAGGGTAGATGTGGTACTTAGGGACATGGTTTAGAAGTGGTTTTTGTCAGGGTAGGTTAATGGTTGGACTTGATGATCTTAAAGGTCCCTTCCAACCTCAGCAATTCTATGATTCCATGATTCTATATCATAAACCAATATCATGCAGGACAGCGCAATGATAATCCTGATCCCTCTTCCAGACATGATAAACAGCATTGCAGGGAATACATAAACCATATAGGTATTTACATAATACAGCCATGAGAACAAACTAAGCAACATGATGACCAGTGACTATTTACCTAGTACAATAAATGCATACAACAAATTCGTTTTTACAAGCTCTAGTTGGATTTTGTCATTACCTCAACCCTTCAAGCCCCACATTGGGCACCAAAAAGGACTGTCGTGGTTTAGCCTCAGATGGCAACAAAGAACCATGTGCTGCTCGCTCGGGCTTTCCCAATACAGGAAGAATCAGAAGAAAAAGGCAAAACTCCTGGGTTGAGACAAAGGCAGTTTAACAGAACAGCAAAGGGAACAAGAAAACAACAACAATAACACAATTACAGAACTGCTGCTCTCCACCACTCACCAACCAGACCCCCACCTGCTCCAAGCAGCAACTTCCTGCCCCCTCCCCTGGCAGCTCAGAGTGGGCATGGCTCACGTGGCATGGGATACCTGTGTCGCTGCAGAGCCTGTGGAAGATTAACCCTATCCCCGACAAAACCAGGACATATGGCAAAGCCATAAAAGAGTCAAATGTAATGGCCCATTACAAGAAGTTCCTGTCAAAACTGAGATGACATATATGCAGGAAGCCTGGCTTGAATACCTGAGAATGTAAGGATGCAGGGAAGAAATCCCTGTCTGTAAAAGTAGATGGCTAGAGCTGCTAGAGCTCAGAGAACAGAGCTGCTCATGCAGCCAGGAACAACACTGCAGAAGAGGACCATCCAGAAACTTCTGAGAGACAAGTCTGATCTGTGCTTTAAAATTGTTATGCAAGAGAAGTGCCCATTGGGCACTATGCCAATTAGCACAGGCATTTGAGACCCTACAGATGGTGCATGAGGCACATGCTGTGACCCTTGAGTGCAAAGAGCAATGAGGACATCAAAACCTAAGGAAAGTCCAAGACACAGAAGACAGACCACACAAAATACACAACAGACACAGGCCAGAACTGCCCTGCCCAGCACACACTGGCTTTGTGCTGAAGAGTAACCCACTCCCTTTACCTACTCAGAGGAGACTGCTCCTGGATAGCCCTCTGCTCCACCCTGACTTTAAAACTCCCTGAAACTGTCAACCTTAGCCCCCCCCCCCCCCCCCCCCCCCCCCCCCAGCACCTGTCCCTCTACCTAGCTTTCAGAGGGCCAGGGGTCTGAATTCATCCTTGACAAAAAACACAACAAACAGCTAACTGATGTGTTCCTGCAGTCACCAGGTTCCTCTTCATCTGCAAAACAAAAAGAAACCACAGCTCCAGCAGCAGCCACCATGACAGTAGATGCCAGCCTCTTCCACAACACCCTCATCCTCAGAGGTGCCATGGCAATCCATTCACCTGCTTCATACCAATTCCAGATTCAGAGGCTGCAGCAACAATTATTTATGGCACCTAAGACACCAACAAGCACAAAATTATCATTGCATTTCTGTGAAATCACCAGTCCCGTGCTCCTCCTCGATACTATCCAGCTCACCTCAAATGCTGGAGACTCAAACAGACCAGACCCTTCCGACACCCAAATCCAAAAATTAATATGACAAAGACTGATGAACCTGCCTCCCTTCCCTAGCCAACCCCCAGTGCCAAAACTTTAGAAACCCCTCCTTTTCTCCTCAGCTGTCAGGGAAGGAACCCCACTTCTTCCTGACTGCTACCATTCTGTGTTTGCAACCCTGAACCCCCTGCATTAGTCACTCCTCAGGAGCTGCTCTTCTGAGCCATGCCCTACATTCAGCAGGCACCTCTTATCTTCTGTCCTCCCACAGACTCTGGGCTCTCCTACAGACCCACAAAATAAATGATGCCCTGACACAACCTACAAGGGGCCTGCTGAAAGCTGCAAAAGCTCTAGGGACATCATGGCACTCTTTGGGCAATAGGAAAAGGTGATGAGCCGTGTCATACCCTGACTGACACTATGCCTTACATCCCTGTTGCTTTCTTGAGAAATGCTAAACTGCCATACGCATATACATACAAAATGCTCACTCTAACCCCTACAAGATAATCTCATCATCAACCCAATTAAGAGAAACAATAACAGCAACTTACACAGCATACTGTAAAACTGGTGAAAAAAACATAGTTCCATCTTCAATAAAGTCAGGAATTCTAGGAAAATACAGCACTGCTATAATAAAGAAAAGCATACTATTAAACCATCTGGGCATCCCCTAAACACTTATTAGAAAGTTATTGGCCTGAAAAAAAAGGAAACAAAAAAGCAGCATACAAGTCAACTTTCTCCTATACAGGCAGCTGGATGTTTACTGGTCCTGAAGGTCTTAACTCAACCTTTTTACCTCTGCCTCTCTAAATGCCAAAACACACCTGCCCAAACAGCTGAGCCTGCCCCAAAGCTGCAGCCAACTAAAGAACCAGCAGAGCACTCACTCCAGAGGACCCCAGCAACAGAACAAGCTCCTGTGCCAAGGCTGTGGCTCATATACCCCGGGCCCCACCCACTTCCCTCGGGCCCCGCCCACTGCCCTTCCCACAATCCCCTGGGAAAGGGGCAGGGCCAACCCCCCCAGGAGGCATAAAGGCAGCCACAGGAGCAGTAGCGCTTTCACTGCTGCTTTAAGTTCCCACCAGGTAAAGTACCACCTCTTTTTATTTCTATTTGGGACTTAACTGCAGTGATTCTCTTGCCACTTTTGTTTGAGTTCTGTCCGGTTGCTGTGGTGGAGAAGAGAGTTTTGCAGGGGTTGCTTTATTCTTGCAATCTTCAGATATTTTCATGGCTAACTGTTAATTGTGTTTTATGATTTTGGAAGAGTGCTAAAAGCATATGATTTCCAGAAGACTAATGAGCATTTACGGGGTCCTGGAGAAGTGCCATAGAGACGCGCGTCGGAGGACTGAGGGGGCACCTCCGGGATCCCGGAGGACCAAAGTGCCACAGAGACGAGCGTCGGAGGACTGAGAGGGCACTTCTGGGGTTCCGGAGGACCAAAGTGCCACAGAGACGCGCGTCGGAGGACTGAGAGGGCACTTCCGGGATCCTGGAGGACCAAAGTGCCACAGAGACGCGCGTCGGAGGACTGAGGGGGCACTTCCGGGATCCTGGAGGACCAAAGTGCCATAGAGACGCGCGTCGGAGGACTGAGGAGGCACTTCCGGGATCCTGGAGGACCAAAGTGCCACAGAGACGCGCGTCGGAGGACTGAGAGGGCACTTCCGGGATCCTGGAGGACCAAAGTGCCACAGAGACGTGCGTCGGAGGACTGAGAGGGCACTTCCGGGATCCTGGAGGACCAAAGTGCCACAGAGACGCGCGTCGGAGGACTGAGAGGGCACTTCCGGGATCCTGGAGGACCAAAGTGCCATAGAGACGCGCGTCGGTGGACTGAGAGGGAACTTCCGGGGTCCTGGAGGACCAAAGTGCCACAGAGACGCGCGTCGGAGGACTGAGGAGGCACTTCCGGGGTCCTGGAGGACCACGATGCCATGGAGATGGACACTCGGAAAACGGCCGGGCACTGACGGGGGCGCAGTAACGCATAAGAGCCGATACTGGAGCGCCGATGGCCGCTCTCGAGGCCGAGCGGGCGGCACCGATCCCGCTCCAGGTGGCGGAGGGCTCGCGGAGTCCCGGCAGTCCTGGTTCGCCCTCCGACCGCCGCTCTCTCGAGACGGGGGCCGGGCCGGGCCGGCCTCCGCGAAGCCGCGCATGCGCACGAGCTGCGGAACCAGCGCACAGCGACGCCGCCGGCGGGGGCAAAGGCGGGCCGGGGGCGGGGCCAGGGAGGGCCGGGGCGGGGCCACAGCGCATGCGCGGCTCCCCACCTGCAGGACCAGCCTTCAGCCGCTGGGCGGCAGCACTCCCTTAATTATCCTACTCTCAGCGCTCATGAGGGTGATGAGCACTGACCGCGCTCAGCCTGCTTTAATCCAGCCGGGGACCGAGTCTGCCCTCTCTGCGTTGGCAGCCCAGACAGCAACAGCCAGCGCCTCTGCACCAAAACACAGTGGAACAGGGGGTTTTGCCCTGGAACGAGCCCCAGGAACGCTATATTGCTCTACGCCGGGCACCAGAGCTGGGGGGGTGACAGCAATGCGTCTGCCGGGGACCCGGGAGGGAGGCAGGGGTGGCACCTTATCTGCAACACAAAAACCTATGATTTTGGCTTTCCGGTGTGAATTTTTATTTTTTTTCTTTTCTGGCTGCACAAATCCATATATAGCACAGGCATTTACACTTCTGTATCTATTTACATATATATATATTTATATTCAAAGTCTTTTATATAATACAGAATCATAGAATCCTTAGAGGTTTTTATTTTGGACTCGTTTTACATACATAAGTGAATCTTATTCCTATATATATATAAATGAGAGACTGTTCCTTATTTCAACACCTCACACCCATAGTTACAGGTTTTAACATTTTTTTTAATGCATCCCCAGAATTTTCAGACTTGGGGCTGTCACCCACCTTTTTTGGGGGGACTCCATGTAACCCCCCCATCCTCCACTCACCTGTTCCTCTGCCGCATCATTGCTACACCAGTGACATCACAGTGCCCCAAATGACATCATCACCCCACACCCCCCCCCAGACACACACATACCCTTCTATTCACCCCAAAAAAAGGCACAAAACACCCAGACCCAGGGCTGGCCCCTTCCCCTCAGGGGGCTCCGCCACTGGCTGCAAACCTGGGCTGGGGCATCTCTCAAGCAGCACAAGGTGTATAAAACAAGGCACCTGGAAAACAAAAATCCCCAATTATAGTTCAGCATGCTAAAAAAAATAGCACAGAAGAGAGCAGAGGAATTCCGTCAGACTGAGGGACAGGACAGTAGCTGAGCTACAGGAGGATTCTTGGGAAACACCTCAGCTCAAAATACAGCACAGCGTTCAAAACCCAGAGCCATCTGAACTCTTAAAGTCAATATTAAGACTAATCGATGCCATTTTAAACACGTTCTTAACATAACAGCAAACCATCTGGCTGGCATTGCACAATGCCTGAGCCCTTCCCTTTTACTGAAAAGGTGTGCTTTAGGTTTATATACACCCAATAAAAATACTTGCACTATAAAAGTATTTGACTTTCTTCTGGCACTAATTTCATTTACACAGCTGTGAATTGATACCATGATACTATCTCTCTCCAAAATATACAGTTATAATTTGACTAGGGTTTTTTTGTGTGCTACACAAGGAGAGACACCTGGCCAGCAGCACTGCCTGAGAGAGATGCAGGGGAAATGCACCACTGAAAGCCACACAGAAATAAAGTACTTCAAAGCATGCTGTCTAAATATCGCTGGGGGGGGGGGAACCACCACATTACATTCAGTTGTCTCTTAAAGATTTAGAGCAAATACCTTCCTTGATCTCCACAGCACCTTGTGGCACTTCATCTCCCTTCACTCTCATCCCATCAGAGCCCCTCATTGGTCTCTGCTACGCAGCTCCTTTATCCTTCTCTCTGCCTTCCAGGGGGTCACCACTCAGTTCCTCTTTCACTTACTCATCTCTTCTTTGCCCAGATGCTCCATCAGGCTCAGGGGCTCCCAGAGGATTTGGCAGGAGCTGGTGTCCCCTGGTCCCCTGGGAGGGGGATGTGGGGTGTACCGGGGGGGACTCCAGGGGGTCCCAGAGGGCTCTCGAGGGTCCTGGAGGGGGTGTGGGAGGGTCCCAGGAGGAATGCAGGGGGTCCCAGAAGGTTCCAGGGAGTCCTGGGGGCACATGAGGGCTCCCAGGGGGTCCTGCAGGGTTTTGGGGGGGTCCCAGGGGGCTCCGAGCGGTCCCAGAGGGCTCAGGGTTGTTCTGGGGGGCTCCAAGGAGTTCTGGGGGTGGGTCCTGGGTGGCTCCAGGTGGTCCCAGATGATCCTAGAGGGCTCTCAGGGGGTGTGGAGAGTCCCAGGAAGGCTCTGGGGTCTCCAGGGGATCCCAGAGGGCTCCGAGGTGTCCTTGGGGGCTCCAGGGAGCTCTGGGAGATCCTGAAGGGACAGTGGGGGTGTCCCAGAAGGCTCCAGGGAGCCCAGGGGGAATATGAGGGGTCCCAGGGGGTCCTGGAGGGCTCTCAGGGGGCATGGGGGGGCCTGGATGATTCTCAGGGGTTCCAGGGGTCCTGGGGAAACATGAGGGGTCCCTGGAGGATCACAGAAGGCTCCATGGAGCCCTGGGGGGAACACAAGGGTTCTCAGGGGGTCCTGAAGGGCTCTCAGGGGTCTGGGGAGGGTTCCAGGAGGGTCCCAGGGTGATGTGGGTGGGTAGGAGGGGTGTTGCTCCAGTGGGTCCCAGAGGGCTCTGGGGTGTCCTGGGGGGCTCCAAGGGATCCTGGAGCAGGTGTTGGAGGGTCCCAGAGGGCTCTGGGGGGTCCTGGAGGGCTCAGAGGTGTCCCACAAGTCTCCAAGGAGTTCTGGGGGGAACATGAGGAGCCCCAGGGGTTCCTGGGGGGCTCTCAGATGGGATGGAGAGTCCGAGGAGGGTCCCACAGAGATGTGGTGGGTACTGGTGAGAGCTCCCAGAAGGCTCTGGGGTGTCCTGGGTGGCTCAGGGAGGTTCTGAAGGGGGTGTGGGAGGGTCCCAGGGGGCTCTAGGCGGTCCCAGGGGTCCTGGAGGCCTCTGGGGGGCTCTCAGGGCGTAGGAGGGGTGGTCCCAGGAGAGTACCAGGGGGGTGTCGGAGGTACTGGGGGGGAGCTCCACGGGGTCCCAGAGGGCTCTGGGATTTCCTGGGGGGCTACAGGGGGATCTGTGGGGTCCGGGAGGGGTGGGAGAGTCCTAGAGGGGTCCTGAGGGGAATGTGGGGGGTCCTGGAAGGCTGCAGGGAGCCCTGGAGGGAACATCAGGGTTCCCAGGGGGTCCCGGATGGTCCCAGAGGAGTTCTGGGAGAACAGGAAGAGTTTCCAGGAGGTCCTGCAGAGCTCTCAGGAGGTGCGGGGGGTCCCAGAAGATTCTAGGGGATCCCAAGGGGGTCCTGGGAGGTTTAGGTGATCCCAGGGTGTATCAGAGGGCTCTGGGGGGTCCCAGGAAAATGTGGGGAGTCCCAGGCTGTCTCAGAGGGCTCCAGGGGAAGTCCCGGTGTCCCCATACCTGTGGCGCAGACTGCAACAGCACAGGACCCCAGGGACTGGCTGGTGTGGAGGAGGCACCCGCTGCTGGGGGGAAATGTGGTGGTAATGGGGGGGGACACTCCCTTGAAGCCAAAGACAATGATCTTGGAGGAATCATTGGGCCCCTTGCAGGCTCTCAGGTACAGGTCACTGTAAAGCTCCTCGTCCTGCGGGAGGGGACACGGTGGGGGGAGCGGTCACAGAGACACCCAAACCCCGGGGGATGCCTCAAACCTCCCTCCCACCCCCAGCCCCCCTCCAACCCCCCCCCCCCGCCCCATCTCCCCTCAGCCCATCCCTATCTCCACCTCACAGCTCCTGTTCAACTCAGGGCCCAACTTCAGGCCACCCCCCCTGCCAAACTCAGGGCTCCCCCTGGACGTCCCCCCCCCCAGCTCAGGGCTCCCCTTATGCACCCCCACTCCACCCCCATCCCCCCCAGGGCTCCCCTTAGCCCCCCATGTCCCCTACCCGGCTCCCTACAATGCCCCCCCCGGGAGCCCCCCATTTGCCCCCATCACCCCTCAGGATGCTCTCAAGATGCCCCTCCCCACCGTCCGGGCCCCCTCAGCCCCCCTGCTCCCCCTCACCCCTCAGGGCCCCCTCAGCCTCCCCAATCCCCCTCAGCCTCCTCGTTCCCCCACAAAGTCCCCCCTCATAGTCCTCTCAGCCGTCCTCATCACCCCTCCATCCCCCCAGTCCCTCTCAGGGACTGGACCCCCCAGCCTCCCTCAAGGCCTCCCTCAAGACCTCCCTATTACCCTCAGGACCCCCGTCCCCACCCCCCACCCCCCCCCCAGCCTCCCCGTTCCCCCCCTGTCCCCCTTAAGAGCCTTCTCAGGACCTCCCACCCGCCTCCAGGCTTCCTCAGCCCCCCTCATTCTTCCTCCGGGCCCCCGTCGGCTTCCCTCAGAGCCCCCTTAGCCACCTCTCAGCCCCCCTGTTCAACCTCAGGGCCCCCTCAGCTCCCTTCACCACCCCTCGGGGGCCCTACAACCCTCCCGTTCCCCTCAGCCTCCCTCAAGTCCCACCCTCAACCCCTCCAGGCTCCCTCAGGATTCCCTCAGCCCCCCCCCCCCCCCCCCATCCCTCGAGGCACCCTCAGGCCCCGCCTCCGCATCCCGCCATGTTCCCCGCCGCCCCCCGCTCACTTTGACACGGTCCAGCTGCCTCACGACGTGCTCGCGGCGGGCCCGCGGGCCGGGCGCGGCCGACCGAACACGAGCCCGCCGGGCCCCGCTTTCCGTTCGGACCGCCCCGCCCCGATTTCGAGCTGCCCGCCATTTTCCCCCGGCCCTCTCCACTTCCGGAGCGCCTCGGCCTGGACCGCCCATGCCGCGCGCCCATTGGCCACCGCCCCGTCGCCCCCCCCCCCTTCCTTGGGTACCCCCGCTCCATTGGCCCGTCATTGCCGTCAATCCCCACCGCGCCCCACCTCCTGGGGGGTGATCGGACCAATGGGAACGCGGCGAGGCGATCCGACCAATGGGAGCGCGGCGCCCGCGCTCTGATTGGCCCATACTCCCGCCCATCCGCCTGGGAGAACTTGTCATGGTGAAGACGCCCCGGCGGGGGCGCGGGGCCGTCGCCTGGCAACGGGGCCGTGCGGCCGGGCCCGCCTGCGGGGAATTCACCCAAACCCGGCTTTTTCTCCTTAAAAACTTTATAGAATTGTGTGCAACAGCACAAAATAAACCCGTTGCGCGGCCCGGCCCCCCCGCAGCCCTCCCTGGGGTCCGACATTTCGAGGGGGAGCCGGGCTCTCGCAGCTCGTCGGGGGGAACCGGCCGCTGCAGCTGCGTGTAGGCCAGCATCTGCGGAGCGGGGCGGGAGGCGGGGCCGGGGAGGGCAGGGAGGCGGGGCCAAGGGGGCGGGAGGCGGTTCAGGGGAGGGCCGGGAGGCGGGGCTGAGGGGAACGGAAGAGGGGGGTGGAGAGGCGGGGCCGAGGGGGCAGCAGGCGTTTCTCCAGCTGCATACCCGCTTTTGGTCGAAAAGTCTGAAGCTGCGACGACCAGTACCCCCAGTGCACAGCGGTACTGCGCTCGCTGCCGTGTCCTTGCGGCCACACTCCGGTACTGCAGGAGGGGAGAGGCGCATGCGCAGTACAGCGCGCCCCAGAGCGCTCAGTGCTGGCGAGCAGAAGCCGGTACCGCACCTCGGGCCGGAGGCGGGGCCGAGAAGCGTCGTATTTTCCCCAAATTGGTTTCCGTCTGCACAAATCGAGGTGGATTTGGCTTTCCCGGGAGCCCGGAATTGGATTTTTTTTTGGCCTTCCCCCGCCGCCGAGGGTGGCGCCCGGCAACCGCCCCGCCCGTGCGGGACCGGCGCTGCGGTACTGCGCTTGGCCCACGGGTTGGGGGGGGGGGGGGGGGGGGGGGGGGGCAGCAGCGAGCGTGCGGTGAGGCGGGGCCAGGGGGCGTGGCCTAGACGGGCCGGGAGCCCGGCCACGGAGGGCGTGGCTGAGGCTGGGAGAAGGCGTGGCCAGGGAGGGCCGGGGGCGGGGCCACAGCGCACGCGACTCTCCTTACCTTCAGGAACGGCCTTCGGGCGGCAGTACCTCCTTAATTATCGCGCGCTCGGCGCTTATTAGGGTGACGAGCGGTGGCCGCTCCCAGCCCACTTTAGTCCGGACGGGGACCGGAACCACTTACCAGGCTGCGGGGCCCGGCCAAGCCCGCCGAGGCTCCGGCCGGGGGATCCCACAACGCGCTTCGGCGCGGCTCCCGCGGCTGCAGCGGAACGAAACTCCGCCACCAGCCCCGCCGCGGCTCTGCTGGGCACCGCGGACAGCCCGGCCCCGCCCGTAATTGGCACCGCGGTGGGGAGTGGGACAGAGGGGTAAAAACCTGCTGTGCTTTGCGCTGGGCTGGGCCCTACCTGAACGATACATGCTCTCTTTAACTCTCCCCTCCCAGAGGAGATGGGAGACAGAATAAGACAGAGGCTTATGGGTCGAAAAGAAACTAAACTAATGAAATATTAACAGTAAAAATAAAAGATGATCATATTAATAAGAAAAAAAAGAAAAAATACAATATATTCAAAACCAGTATCAGAGTCCTCCTCAGAAGCTGGCTGCTGAAGGAAGAGGCTGAGCTGGTGATCCCTCAGCTTTTATACTGAGCATGATGCCCGTGGGTTGGAATACCCCCGTGGTCAGCTTTGGGTCACCTCTGCCTTCATTGGCGCCCACTGAGCACCTCCATCACCCTCCTGTCCCAGCAGCACCTCCCCACCAGCAGCTACCCCCACCTGCCCCAAGCCCCTCAGATCAACCCCCACAGCCCCTATATATCTCCCCTGTGCTTTACCCCCAGCCCCGCCCTATACATCCCCCCAGCCCCACCCCTAACCCACCTTCACAGTACCCCCCAGCCCTTCCCCATACATCCCCACGGCGCTTGGCCTTATTGAACCTCACACCATTGCCCTCGTCCCATTCATCCAGCCTGTCAAGATCCCTCTGTAGAGCATTCAACCCACCAGCAGATCAACACGCTTGCCCAACTTGGCGTCCTCTGCAAAATGATTGAGGTTGCACTTGATCCCCTCCTGCAGGTCGTTGATAAAGACATTAAATAGAAGCGGCCATGACACTGAGCCCTGGGGAACACCACTGTGACTGGCCACCAAGGGGATTGAACTCCATTCACCACCACTCTTTGTGCCCAGACTACCAGCCAGTTTTTCACCCAATGAAGTGTACGCCCATCCAAGCCACAAGCAGCCAATTTCTCCAGGAGAATGCTGTGGGAAACTGTGCCAAAGGCTTTACTAAAGTCTAGGTAGACAACACCCACAGCCTTTCCCTCTTCCACACCACCCCCTTCCACCCTGGACCAAAGAGCCCATGGGGATGGCCAGACAGCAGAGGCCCTGCGGGGAGGGCAGTCTCAGTCAGAGCAGCTGGCCAGGTCCCACCAAGATCCAAGCACCGAGCACTGCTCAGCTTCCAGCTCTCTGAAGGTTTCAAAAACCACAGGGCTGCTTCTTGAAAACTTCCCCATTCCTAAAGTCATGGATGCTTCCCCTTCCCAGAGGGGCCAGCCCAGAGCAGGCAGAACTGCAGGCAGCAGAGCCAGAACTGATGCCGGCACTGGACCGTCACTGTGTGGGAAGGCAGCTGCCTGCAGAGGAACTCTCCTGACCAGAACAAGAGGAAATCTGTTCAATGCTCAGAGTTAGTGAGGAGAAATCTGAGCTGAAGGTCTAAATTTTGATTTGAAGGCATTTTTTTAAGCTGATTTCCACCGTGTCATAGAATCATAGAATCATAGAGTGTGTTGGGTTGGAAGGGACCTTTAAAGGCCATCTAGTCCAACCCCCCTGCAGTAAGCAGAGACATCTTTAACTAGATTAGATTGCTCAAGTGTGACCTTGAATGTCTCCAGGGATGGGGCCTCCACCACCTCTCTAGGCAACCTGTTCCAGTGTCCTGGGGATAGGTGTTAGGCAGGGTTTTTAAATGATCCTGGAGGATGTGACATCTCCATGCTGGGTCCTTCCACCATTACCCACATGGTGGCCTGAGGAAGGGGTCACGGGCAAAAGGATTTCAAAGGCTCATGGGACATGCCCTCACTCCAGACACCCACAATCGCAGAGAAAGTCCATGCAAGTCCGTGACAAGCGCATCCAACGTGCTAACTTCAACACTTAACATCCTAACCACATTCACCCCTAACTCAAAACCCTCACCCTAACCCAGAGAAGTTGCAGGGTTCCCATCCTTGGAGATATTTGAAAACCCTAATGTGTTGAATCCAAACCATAGCTCTAGAATCCAAACCATAGCTCTAGATTCTATCCTCCTGCTCCTAATTCTTCAATTCTTCTATCAAAGGCAACAGTTCCAATATATGTTTATTGTACATTTTTTTAATCTTAACTGTATAAAGAAAGCCAAGTAGGTCAGAAAATTATTATTTCCCCTTTACAGAGATTTCCTCTCCCCCTCCCCAGTCTCCCTTCCCATAGCTTTTGACAAAGGCACATATACTGCCAGATTGGTCTCAAAGAACACGCTGGCTGCAGAGCCAAAAACCAGTGAAATCATTCAGTAACAGAAGAACAGAAACATTAAGAACAAAAGACACATCTGCAACTTAGGGTAGCTGTAGCAAGATGCAGTTTTTTTGTCTATTGCAAATCTCATAACTGCATCTTAGCTGGGAAATGTTCCAGCATCATCAGCAATGACAGCTAAGGAAGAAGCAGTTTTTATAATGTCTATTTAAAAAAAAAAATAAACTCTGCTTACAAATATTCAGGATTATTACTGAGAATGTACTGTGTACACGCCCTTCTCCTTTAGGTACATCAAGAAAATTCTGTACAGTGTGTATAGCAACTCGCTGCAAGACTGCTGGCAGCTGCAACTTCTGGTGATTTCTTTAATATATGCTGCACTTACAAAAACTCTTTACTTTCCTAAGAACTAAAAATAGTTTTTTAGCTGTATGTCAGATGATAATAAAAATGCAGTTTTACTTGTAACTGACTCAGAAAAACTGCAGAAGACTGAGGACTGGTAACAGATACAGGACGGGTTCAACAGAGCCTTGAAAATCTCTGCCTTCCTCAGTCCAAAGGGACAGCAGAGTCAAACAGCAGACCCTCATAAAGATCCTCTGGAGAACCGAGCAATGTTTGCCAATAGCCAGGTTGTGATTCCTCTCAGAAGCTCTAAGACTGCAGACGTGTACATGCCAGTGGGACCTGGAGCAAGACCCCGCCTGGCAAAACGTTCGTGCCTGCTCTAAATGTGATCACTCACTCTCTCAAGCTCCGGTGACAATGCTGACTAAATCTCCCTTGACTTAGATGACAGCCTAGACACATTGTTCAGTATACATATGTACATAACAGAAACTTAAATATAAGCAAGATATAAATATAAGCACTCAAAATTTATATAAATATAAGCACTCAAAATTCTTCTTGTTACAGGTCTGCAAGTTCTTTCTCCTGCACAGGAAAAAAAACGCCCAATTATGGCATAGGCACTCTGCTGAACTTTTCCTGCGTTATTCTTACCTTCTGGTTCTCTCTCCAGATTCAAAGGAACTTCTGTTTGTGACCTTAGCTAATGTTGTGGTTTGGGCCTCAAACCAGGACACCTAACATTAGTGAACAAGACACAGTCTGCTCTGTTTCTATCCATGCTACATCACTCTTCCCATCATGTACAAAGACACAGTCATTTGTGTCAGCACTGATCTAGAGTATCAACTTCACTCCAGTATTCACATGGACAGCAGAATTCACAAGCCACCTTGCTGAGTTGTTTCTTTTGCTTCTTAGGTTTTCTCCCCAAGAATAAAAAGAAAGACCAATAAAGGATGTGTGAAGCAACAATATTAGGATCATCTCCACATACTTCATTTATTCAGTTGTATGAGAGGAGAGTAGTAGGACAATGAGTGTAAAAAAGATTTGATCTCTCAGGTAATTCTTCTGCTTTGGGAAACTGAGTAGCATATTTTCTCTGATTACAAAAGCTGCTCCTAAAATATTGACTTGTTTAGTAAAGAGTTCTTTGATCACAGAACACTGCAAACAGCAGCGTTACTGACAGTGCAGTTGGGAACAGATTTGTCACTATCAGCCTTAAAGACTGATTTTTCTTTCAGCTCTTGAGATCTTATGAATAAAGCTACGTCTGTAGAGACTACCAAATCCAAGAGCATCTAGTATGGACAAACACACTGGTGTTCATGATCTAATACCATGACAAGAACAGTGGAAGTTACACTCCTTTGATAGTTCTCTACATTGATAACAGTTTGAAGCTCCTCTTTTGTACACATCAGAAATTCTCCACACTCCATCATCCAGTTCTGTTACTGCTTTTCACAAAGTTAGCATTACTTTTAGTCCATTGCAAAGTGACAATCTGGGACACAGAATAAAGAGGAAATTTGTGCCCTGAAATTTGGCCTTTAAATTTTAAGAAGTCAGGTCAAATACTGCCACCCATATTCAGTTTTTCTGAACCTACCCTGCATGCATGTGGCTGAGCTTCAGTATTTGTACAGGAACATGCATTCAGATACACAAATATCGCAGTGTCTTTCTGTTCCTACTTCCATATGTGTGTTTATGGAAATGTTGTTTGTTTTAAAAAATGCTGTCTCTCCTTTCTGGTGTGCGCACACCCTTCTGTCTATTAGCACAGCATTTTCTCCCAGCTTGATTTATACACTATGTCGACGGTTGTTGATCATGGCCACAATGTGTGTCAGGTCCAAACTTTTCATCATAACCTCCATGAATTCCTCGTCTTTTCTTGCTCCCTCCACAAATTCATCCAGAGAAAGTTCACCTGTGTCAGACAGACAGAAGGTATCAGAATCATGCCAATACACGTTTGAAAAGGAAAAGGGGTACAGTAATCTAACTTTAGAGACCACTTACTATACATGCACTGTTCTGTAGCACCAAGAGGGCTCAGAGAATCCTTTTAAGCTTATATGAAACTTCCATGATATCCAGGCAACTCCAGCTTCCTTTTTTTTTTCCCCACACACAAGGGAAAAGGTACATAAGCAGGAATAGAGGAAGTGCATAGCTAAGGTTTTGGGTTTTGTCAGAGTTAGGTTGATGGTTGGACTAGATGATCTGAAAGGTCCCTTCCAACCTAGGCAATTCTATGATTCTGTGATGCTAAGGAGTGGGATCATAACTTCCTATAAATAAGCCTAGATTAACTGTCTCCTTTTTGGCCTAACCTGTCATAGGCCTAACCTGCCCCATGCTTGTTGACTTTCATGTTTAAAAGAACTGACAGAAGGAAACTGTGAAGGGCAGAAATAGGTTTTCTGTCCTAGGCCAAAAAGCCCCTGTGCAGCGAACCAGCTCGGCAGAGTTCTTCTGGAATAATAAAAGAGCCCATCAGAAGGTAATGAGCACATAAAGTAGCAAGGAAAGAAAAATCTCTCAGGGACATACAGCGACTACAGGGGCATTGACCAACTTTTGACTGACTGGTCCATAGCAATTCACATGCTGGCTGTACTGCCTGTAGCAGACGCAGTGAAGAAACTCTGAATTTCAAGATTAAATTCCAGTTTTTTCTTTCCCTGCTGCTGAAATACTTTGGAGCAGCTGCGGCCATCTGTTAGTATTTCCCACTTCTAACTCTGACATAAGCTACACAGCAACATACAAAAAGGAAAAAAAAAAAAAACCACTTCAAAACCCCACTACCAAACTCATGTGGACAGAACATAGCTGAGACTTAGTACAGGGAACAAATCCTCTCATACTGATTATGCAAGGAGAAAAAAACCTTAGCAAAAGTCATGGAGAATGCATTACTGGATGAGAATTCATATAACAAGCAAAGATAAAGTGAAGAGGCATAAAGTTCAATCAAGAAAGGAAGACATGGGTGTCTCTCTGTAGCACAGAGACCATCTGAGTTGGATGACAAAGACAGGAATCTTACCATCTCCATTCACATCAATTTTGTTGAAAACTCGGTTGGTGAACTCTTCTGCACTAGTTTCATGGTCACCACCATTAATAGCTCGAATAGCCTAGAAGAAAAGAGCAAGAATAGGAAGCTGCCTAATGGCTACCAAAAGGATAGACTGATTCCACTGCACCCTGTCAGTGTAGATTCAGAAGATGACAGTCATGCCTGGTACCTTCTCCATACAAGTGAACCATCACCATAGGAAAACACAGCAGAAATCATCAGGCCTTACAGTTGGCACTGAAGGGTGCAAACAGAGCATGGTTCTGGAGTATGGAATGAGCAATGAAACCCAGAGGATCACCCTAAATCTGCTTAGGTAAAGGTTAAACGCTGCCGAAATGGCAGAATCAGGATCCACCTAATTGATCCACTTTCTATTACCCTATGGTCCACCAAGCCCAATAAACAGCATCAAACACCCTCTGCATGTGACATTACGAAATTCCTTTGTTATGTAGCGTGGTCATTTATTTCTATTCTTGTTTTCCCTCTTTCCATTTATATACTGCTTCCTGTGCATCCTGCTTCTCCCTAAAGCTCACTGGAAATTAATTTTCACCTTGAGAAAGTTTAAGCATTATTTACTACTGTTTACTACAATTCATCTCATTCATAACCATATAGTGCAGGGTTCTCTTTTCTTTCCATACCTAATTGTTTTCTTGCTTAAGGATGTCCATGAATTACGTGATTCCAGAGCCTTCATATTGATTCTAAGACTATTCATTTTCTAGTTTTTACCTTCTGATTTTTGGTAAGTTTCTTAATTCTTTTTCAAATGCCATTTTACTAAAACTAAGTATCCTCTCAGCAACTTCCTAAGGCTGCCAAAAAGACACTGAACTACACCCACAAAATTCAAAGGGCAGTAAATCAGTTGCCACCCACAGGATTTTTTTCTCAAGAGCTCTGTGTTAAACAATTACTGTCTGTTGTTTCACTTATATGTCTGAGTATTTTTATTGCAAGCTATTAGTAGTAGGCTGTATATTATTACAGTTACTGATTTGGTTTAGTCTCTTCAATGCCCAGCACTAAAATTCATATCCAGATGAGAATGCATTACTAATATCTTAATAGTGGTTTTATTTGTGGACAGCTCAGGCTTCAAATTTTTATCAAATCCATTTTCTGACCTTTCTTATTCAGAAATGTAAATTATTTAGGGTCATTAAATCTTTCCTGCACCTTTCTAGTTTCCTAGTCTCTACAAAATAATTTGAACTTCCAGCATGATTCATTCTGAGATATTCATAAGGTCATGTTTATGCCTGTAATTCCAACACCTTACACAACAGCTATTTGCATACGATCTTTTCCATTGACAGTCATTCTTCTTCAAACTATTTGCCAGAGTCAGAAATGTTTTATTACATTGACATTTAGGAGCTGGATCTAAAAAGCAAGCTGGGAGTAACTCTCCAACTACTATTCACATGGGGAAAAAAACAGATGAAGGACACATTTCAGAGGCTGCAACTGACAGTCACAGAGTTTGAAGTCTTGGAAAGTGCAATTTAGGTCCTAGGCAGCTAAAACAATTTTATAGAGTTAGCTATGCTGTAACATATGCTGCGGTGGTAAAGAAGAGTCTGTCAAGTCTGCTTACTGGACTATGAGACTGTAGGGAATTCTGCTAAAAGAAAGAATGCTGCTAAAGAAGGTCTTATCCATGATCAGCCATATGGGGAATAGTGAAAGTCTTACTTGTGTAGTGGAATTTGTCTTTAAGAGGAAAGAACACACACCCCTGGAGACTCACCTTAATGATGTTGAGCAATTCATGTCGATCAATGCAGCCATTGCCGTCTACATCATAGAGCTTGAAATACCACCGCAATTTCTGCTCCATCTTCCCACGGAGAACAAGGCTGAGGGCAGCCACATATTCCATGAAGTCAATATATCCATCCTGTGGGAAAATGAAAACCAAATTGTGACAAGAACAAACTGAAAGAGTTATGGCTCTGGAGCTGTTTTACCTCAATGCTCTTTAGATTCACAGCTAAAAGAGAAAGGAAAACAAATGGCACAGGGACTCGGATTTAGGGAAAAGCTTTAGTACGTGTACACACACACACACTCTCCACTCTGAAAAAAAAAAGTTACTGAAGATATTTTTTAAAATACATAAAACATGTTTTGATAGCTGAAAAAATTGTTCTGTACTTAGGTTTTTAAACATTCAATTTCTTAAATCTACAAAGAAACTCAAAAACCTCTTGTTTTCTCTGCAAGAAAAATGCTGGATAGTAAAGGTTCATAATCTCTGGATGTAACACTGGATAAAATTTGAAGTGGTTAAAAAGAAACAACAAATAAAGAGCCTATCTCTGTCAAAGATTCCAAATAACTACTTCAACAAATTACAGAGCAAAAAACTGAAACTTTCATTTATTGAGGTATTTAAACAAAGTTATATGCCTTTACGGAATGGACATAAATAAATATATGTAAAAGGTAGAGGTAGGTGGACTAGCAGAGCACTACCGTTTTACAGCAAGGATCACAACATTTTAAAATATTAATTCAGGATCATTGTAGTACTCTCCTTATGTGAGTTTTTCATAACTTCATTGAGCAAAGTCACAGAAAACAAGATAACCAGCTCTAAAGGTGGGAAGGAGGGCATGACCGCAATTTATAAAATAACTATGTAAAATTTATCCTCTGTGTCCTCAGCAGAGTTCTCAGAACCTGAAGATCCCAAGAGCAAATGATTCCATCCATCATCAATGTCTGTATTATTACAAGGTGCTCTTCCTCTGGGTGCTCTTGTTCCTTGCCCTCGTTTATAAAAGGAGCTTAGATTAAGTGGCTAACTACTAACAGGCTAAGATTAACTGATGTAGGTCCATCTCCACTAGTTGCCACACATTTACTTCATTTCCCTTACTATCACTATCACTTCATTTAGAAGATAGCTTTTTACCTTTGTATGACCAAATTTGAATACGAGAGTCTTCCTAAAACATTGTTTACTGCATAACATGGGCGTCACAGGAGAACTTTGGAATGCGTAACATCCTTGAACAAATTTTAAATTCCTAAAGATCCCAAGAAACGACAGAGGTAAAGAGAAAGACTTGTGCAAGAACTGTAAACATGTCAGTTTAGTTTATAAAACTCTTTCTCATCACTATCATCATCCTGGGTACAGAGAACTTTAGGATGAGAATCACAGAATCACAGAGTGTCAGGGGTTGGAAGGGACCTCTGGAGATCATCTGACCAACCCCCTGACAAAGCAGGGTCACCCAGAGCAGGCTGGACAGGAACACGTCCAGGTGGGCTTGGAAGATCTCCAGAGAAGGAGACTCCACAGCCTCTCTGGGCAGCCTGTGCCAGGGCTCTGCCACCCTCACAGTAAGGAAGTTTTTCCTCACGTTGAGATGGAATTTCCAGTGTTCCAGCTTGTGCCCATTGCCCCTTGTCCTGTCACCAGGCACCACTGAGAAGAGTCTGACCCCATCCTCTTGACACCTGCCCTTTAGCTACTGATGAGCATTGATGGGATCCCCTCTCAGTCTTCTCTTCTCCAGGCTGAACAGCCCCAGGGCTCTCAGCCTTTCCTCATAAGAGAGATGGTCCAGTCCCTTGATCATCTTCGTAGCCTCCGCTGGACTCTCTCCAGCAGTTCCCTGTCCTTCTTGAACTGGGGAGCCCAGAACTGGACACAGTGCTCCAGATGTGGCCTCACCAGGGCAGAGCAGAGGGGGAGGATGACCTCCGTCGACCTGGTGGCCACGCTCTTTTTTAATGCGCCCCAGGAGACCATTGGCCTTCTTGGCCACAAGGGCACATTGTTGCCTCATGGTCAATTTGTCATCTGCCAGGACTCCAAGGTCTCTCTCTGCAGAGCTGCTTTCCACCAGGTCAGTGCCCAAACTGTACCCGTGCACGGGTACATTACTGGTTTAGTAATGGTGTCTAACAGAGATAGAAATCCTCCATCTCCTGTACACACTGTCCTTCTTAAATGGACTAATACTGATAATTTTCAAGGCTCAGTTACACTAGTATCTCACTACATTTCAGTAACACAATTTTTTAATTGGTCTTAATAATGATTACCTGCAGCTTCAGTATAAGGATACTCTTTGAGATTTGCAGTCATTTCCAGTCATTATATCCACCACAAGACCTGAGCTACCTTAATGGAGCCTGGTTGCTCCTCTCTTACCTTTAAAAATTTTGTAATATTCCTTAGCATTCCTTAACTCCCTATGCCTTCTCACACTTTGTCCAAACCAACATTCTTTGCTTGGTCCCTAGGCTTTCCTTCAAAACTGACCCTGTGATTTCCCACCTGTTTCACATGTCTCTGTGACTAGTTCCTCCTCGACTCACAGAACTTTGGAGCAGAGCACAAAGCTGAATTTTCACAGGCTGCCTTAAAACCAGATTTCTCTGTCATTGAGATTACAGGCCTGCAGGCATAGGCTTAAGTATATATGGATTTTTTAAAAAAAGGCAAAAGTGAGAGGCACTGTATGGTTAAAGAAATTATGGGAGCTACTGTTTCTTACCTTAGAGACAGCCAGTGGTTGCCTGCTACAGTGAGGAATGCTACCTACCTCCTAGCTACTGCTATATGCTATACCTCTGTCCTGGCTTCAGCTGGGATAGAGTTAATTTTCTTTTTAGTTGTTGCTAATTGATGTTTATACTATACAAAGACTTTTTTAGCTTCCCGGAGAAGCTGAGAAGCAGCATACACAGAACAATGGAATGGCCAATGAAATATTCTGTACCACAGATGTCATGTATATAAATGGGGGTTGGCCGGGGAGGGGGAATCGATGATCACTGCTTGGGACGGGCTGGGCAACCAATTTACTGAGTGCTGAGAGTTATTTGTGTTGTATTACTTTATCTTGTATATTATTTTACCATCATTATGGTTACTGTTATTTTCCTTTTTCTGTTATTGTTCTATTAAACTGTCTTTACCTCAATCCATGAGGCTTATTCCCTATCCTTTCCCCTCCTTTCGTCCCTCTTCTCCCTGCCCTTCTGGGGGAAAGGGGGAAAACTGTGTGAGTGGCTGCGTGGTCCTGGATGCCGGCTAGAGTTGAACCATGACAACCTCCTAGTACTGAGGAGAGCCACACAGATTGTCTGCCCATGCAGTATTAACTTCAGCTGCCAAATACCTGAAAATTACTTCCTCTGTAAACGTTATAATGATTTCTATTGTGTTTGATTCCTGTAGTCTCTACTAGCTAATACAGATGTATTTTAAAATAAAAAGAACATATAAGAATAAGAACACGAACATGAACATGAACAAGACTAAGACTAAGACTAAGAATGAAATCTTCTTTCGTTAGTATTTTGCTAGTAAAACAAGGGCAAGTCAATTAATACACAATCAGAAATTCTCAAAATTCAAACATAAACTTGCACAAGGTATTTAGATAATAAGGTGTTATTATCTATGGTTATGTTATCTATGTCATTACCTATGCACATTAATTTGCTCCTTGCATTTAGCTACTTTACGTTACTGTCCCTCTGCAGCTTTCCACAGCAATGTTTGTAAGAGAAAAACAAGGACTCTAAAAGTGCAGGAGCTGGTTTGCTGTTAAGCAGCATGAGGCAGTTAATTTTCTTGCCAGAGGACTCACCTTGTTCATATCGAATGTGCGGAACATCTGCTCAATGTACTCATTGGCCTCTGAATCCAGCCCTCGAAGCCCAAAGAACTGTTTAAATTCATGCTCCGTCAGCTGTCCAGAAGGACACTCCGTCATGAACTTTTTGTACCAGTGGTGGATCTCAACAGCCTGCAGATCATCCACTGTTGAGCTACTATTGTTCCCCATGCGTATGCGTGGTCAGAAAAAGGATGCTACAGAAACGATCCTCTTCCTCCTGCTGCTCTCACAGCACTGCTTGTCTGCTTCTGTCCACGCTTGACATTAGTGTCAGTTAAGTGAGGGCTCTAACTTTCCACAAGCTAATTATAAATATTAATCTGCTTAGAGGCTGATTTACAAACCTGAAAGTTTCAGTGATACAAATAGTCTTCTTAGAACGGAAAGGAGGTGCAAAATAATCTAGAAAATCACTGCTATTTCAGGAGCCAAATCAGAGAGGGTGAGAAGGTTAATCAGACACTGGCATCAGGAGCTATACTGGTTTGGTAGACTACCCTCTTTTTAATCTTGATATATTTATACATGGAGATAAGAGGAGAAGGCTACAAGATGTGGGATTTGAAATGAAGTAAAGATCTGCTCCCCTAACTGGATTGGAGAGTATGTTTTCTCAAATAGAAATGTTGATTTAGTTAGTGTATAGGACCAGAAAGTGTTACAGAAGTAGCCCATAATGAATGTTAGGCTATGTGGGAAAAAGCTCATCTCTACATACACAAAGGGAGACACAGGAACAATGGCACGTGGAGGCACCCAAATAATCCCCTGACCTGACTAATCCCAGAACCACTACAGAACTGCAATCAATCCATAAAAGGCTCATCTGCATAAAAAGGAAGGAGCAAAAAGAAGGACGCATCCATCGGTGCTCTTTGTGTTTGTGTAAGTGCTTCTGTCTGTGTTGCTGGCTGGGCGCATATGTATATATATGTTGTATACATGTGTTTGTGCGTGTGCCTACTAAGAATGCATTCTCAGCTTTGCAACCGGTTGGACCCTGGGGCATGGCGCTGTAGCAGCCTCACCTCTATCAGACCATCAGATCTGGCAACTCCTAATAGTAGCACAGACGAATCAGAGGCAAATGTGTACTTAGGAACCGTTGTCATTCCAACGTTTTATCCTCACAAACCTGTATCTACTAAAACACAGTAATAGCTTTCTTTTGTAGCGTAATTTACAAAAAAAAAAAATCCAAACCCATAAACATTTTATAGTAAAACAAAGAGAAGCAATTTTAGATCCTGAAACAATGAACAGTGCTAAATGGTCCATGTACTTATCTTTTGTGGCTAGTGTCATATAACAATGTAAGTAGTACCACCTCAAATTCACTTTCTCAAGAGCGTATTAGATCAATGCAATAAGACTATGTATCACGTTTCATCTACTTATATTGAAGCTGCAGATAATCATTATTAAGACCATCAAAAAATTGTGTTACTAAAATGTAGTGAGATACTAGTGTAACTGAGCCTTGAAAATTATCAGCATTAATCCATTTAAGAAGGACAGTATGTAAGGGAGATGGAGGATTTCTGTCTCTGTTAGACACCATTACTAAATATTCTTAAACTAATAACTCAGTGTTACTTTTAAAATCTTGTTTATGGACAAAGAGGAAGTATACCTTACATATAGAATTATAGATCATAGAATGGTTTGGGTTGGAAGGGACCTTAAAGATCATCTTGTTCCAACCCCCCTGCCCTGGGCAGGGACATCTCCCACCAGCCCAGGTTGCTCCAAGCCCCGTCCAGCCTGGCCTTAAACCCCTCCAGGGATGGGGCAGCCACAGCTTCTCTGGGCAACCTGGGCCAGGGGCTCACCCCCCTCACAGCAAACAATTTCTTCCTCAGATCTCATCTCAGTCTCCCCTCTGTCAGTGTAAAACCGTTCCCCCTCGTCCCACGGCTCCCCTCCCTGACCAAGAGTCCCTCCCCAGCTTTCCTGGAGCCCCTTTAGGGACTGGCAGGGGCTGGAAGGTCTCCCGAGCCTTCTCTTCTTCAGGCTGAACAACCCCAACTCTCTCAGCCTGTCCTCATAGGAAAGGTGCTTTACATATATATGTAAAATCAAGAATTTATTATAATAGAAATTTTAACAGTCTAGTTCAAGAGTCATCATTAGTTCAGATCTAATTACAGAAAAGCAAAGAAAAATAATGTAGGTCGAGTACTTACATACAGGAAAAAAGTTGCACTGATAGCAAAAATACATTTAAAATTGCAACACATGCACTTAGTTTATATGCCTTTTCTGGTATCACACTTACCTGACTGCTGCTCCTCTGGATATTAAGATCTGTGGTTCACTGATGTTTGGGGCGGGTTTGTGTCATGGCAAGTTGTCAGCATCTAGACTCCTGAACTGGGAGGAATGTGATGTTCTTGTTAATGGTTTCATCCTCTCTTTTTCTTTTTTTTCTCCCCTTTCTTCTCTTTCCTTCCACTTAGGCTCATGTATGTATGTTTGCTAACATAAATTTACACCTTTTTCTTTTTACATTTATATTTGCATTTACTCGTTATGGTGCCCCATACGTATCTTAGATACATTTACTTTGTTACCCCTAAAACCAGTTTTGTCCAGCTCTGGGTCTGCATTTTTTTAACTAATCATTAGTTAGTTGTTTATAGCCATGGGGTCCCCAGCACAAAGCCTGTACCCCATCTCTTATCGTCCCATGTCTGTTCTCTACGCCAAATCCTGCATCTCCACTTCTGAAGACCTCAGCTGTTTTACCAGGCCTGTATTTCTCTGTTCTACACCATTGTGTTAGCATTGTAAATACCTCATTTTACCTAGAATAACTGCTTGCTAATACTACTGTACTGTTTTGAGGTAAACAGAACCAACTCTCTGTTCAGTAATTTTACTTCTTAGCTAGGCCTCTTCTAACTCTCTGAAATTAACGGCATATTGTGCCAAAAATGTTTTGTTCTCAGAGTGGTAAGACCAATGATTATAATTAGTGCCAAGGAATGGTATGCAGAGAGGCTGTTGCTTATACTTATTGCTATAACAACCACGGTCAGTTAATTTCGTTATTTGCCCCGTTGGATGGTTGGAAACAGAAAAGCGTAGAGGGGTCACACCTGCAGGGAGGAGCGGACAGGACAGGTGACCCAAAATCAACCAACACGGGTATTCCATCCCATCTGCCCCATGCTCAGTACAAAAGCTGAGGGATCAAAGGGTCAGCCTCTTTCTTAGATGGCCAGCGAAAGAGGAGGACTCTGTCTGTTCATCTGCCTTTGATCCCGAGCTGTGGATTCCTGATTCCAGCTCTGGAATCCAGTTCCCTCCTGTCGCTGAGCCCAGTCTGGGACTTCCCTAGTGTCTGCCAGTGACGTCCTGGGAGCTTAATACAGTTTTGTTTATACTGTATCTATTGTATTATTTCCTTTTTATGTTAATATTTAATTAAAGTAGTTTAATTTCTTCTAAACGCATAAATCTCTTTATCTCTCCTCCTCTCCTTGGAGCTAGAGGTGGGGGGAGAGCATCTGTCACCAGCCATTGGCCAATTCAGCCAAAACCACGACAACTACCTATATGAAACCATAGAAGGTTGTTGTACCATACAAGGATAAAGAAGCAAAATAAATTAGCCATAGACACCTGATAATTAGAGAAATTGCTCTCACAGCTAAACCAAATGAAACAAAGCTGCAGGCAGGTCGTGACAAATTCAGAGCAGGCCTGGCAAGCCTTAGGCCTTGTGAACTCAGTGCAGAGCCTATGCCTATTAATACCCTATGACAGGACTACATTATCACATCAGAAGCAGGAACAGGAGTGCACTTGAATGTGGATGCTAACACACAATGAAGACAGCTGGGAGGCAAAGGCGATTGCGCTGCTCAGACTTCATGAAGTCTTCATCAACTTCAAGAAGTGTAAAAAAGCCAAGTGCAAGGTCCCACAGCTGGTCTGAGGCAATCCCCAGTATCAGCACAGACCAGGGAGCAAATGGACAGGGGGAAGGCCTGAGGAGAATGACTCAGGGACACTAGTAAATGAAAAATTGGACAGGAGATGGCAGTATGCAGCTGCAGCCCAGAAAGCCACCCACATCAAAAGAAGTGTGAGCAGCGGGGCAAGGGGAAGGATTCTGCCCCTCTGTTCCCCTCTGGGGAGACCCCACCCAGAGCACTGCATCCAGCTCTGGGACCCCCAGCACAAGAGAGACTCAGGCCTGTTGGAGCAGGTCCAGAGGAGGCCCCGGAGATGGGCAGAGGGTTGGAACGCCCCCTGTGAAGAGAGGCTGCGAGAACTGGGGTTGTTTAGCCCAGAAGGCAGCTCCGGGGACACCTTATTGCAGCCTTTCAATGTATGAAGTGGTCTTAGAAGAAAGATGGAGAAAGACTTTACCGAGGCCTTGAGTGACACAAGAAGAAGCCAGAGTTTTAAACTGAAAGAGGGCAGGTTTAGATTGGACATCCCTGGAGGTGTTCGAGGCCAGGCTACACGGAGCTCTGACAACCTGGTCTAGTGGGAGGTGCCCCTGCTCACGGCGGGAGTCGGACTAGTTGACCCTTAGAGGTCCCTTCAACCCAAACCGGCCGCGACCCCGCAGCGCCCTCGGCCCGGCCCGGCCCAGCCCTGCGGCACCGGGCGCGCGCTGGCCACACCGCCCCATCACACCCCTGACGGCGCCTCAGGAAGCCGCAGCTGATTGGTCGCTTCCTTGCTATTGGGCGAGTCCCCAAGTCCTACTCGGGATTGGTGATTTTGTGCCATGTTGCAGGATAGCCATGGCGCCGAGGAGGATGCTTCGCCGCAATTCGCTGATGATCACGTCTATCCTCATGTTTCAGCAGTTGATTGGCTGGTCTCCTGCGGGGAGGCGGGGCCGCGCTGGTGGCGGAAGCCTCCGCGGCGTGTTCCGGTGCTGAGGTGGCTGAGGGTGGGACGGGTTTTACAGCGGCGGAGCGTGGCGGGTTCAGCGGCAGGTCGGTGTCTTTCTCCGGCTCTCGGTGTTGCCCTTCTGCCGTGTGCGGTCTGTGGGGTCGGAGCTGTTGCCCAGCTCTCGGCGGTGGTCGCGGACCGGGCTGTCTCCGCCGTGCACAGCTGGGACGCCGCTGCCAGCCCTACGGGGAGCGGCCCTGCCGGGCCCAGGGAACCGGGGCGGGTTCGCAGCTTCTCGGGGTACAGGGTGGTGAGGAACAGCGGGGCGGGCTGGGCCGGTGGCGGCCCTCGTTCTCCCGGGCTTCGTGGTCCGGCCCGGCTTGCCGGTGCCTGCGGTGCCCCCCTGCCGCCTGTTGCCCGCGGCCTGCCCGGGTTGTCCAGGCGTGACGGGCAGCGGAGCCCGACCTCGGAAGGTTTCTGCCTTGCGAGGCCCACCGCAGGCCTTGCATTGTGGAGGCTCTCGTCGGTAAATCTGCTGGACTGGCAGGGCAACCGAGCGCTCCTGCAGCTGTGCCGGTGCTGGCTTTCCCTTCCCTTGGTGGTAGGTTGTTGCCAGCTCTCGAGGCTTGGGATTGTGGGTGACAGCAACGGTCGAGATCTGTTGCTCTCTTTCCGTCCTTGTCCCTTTCAGAGCCCCTCTGCACAGCGTGAGAGGTTTGATCCAGGGCTCGTGTGCAGCAGCAGTGCCTTTAATGCCTCTTTGCTTTCAAAAGAAGGTGAAGTGCAAAGAATTAAACTTAATTTAGTATAATAAATGTGTAATAGAATAAACTAGGGAAAAACACTGTCAAGTCTTTCATTCCTATGGCTGATACCTAGAGACAGAAATATGTGGATTTATGCACTGATTATTGCTTGTATGCAGACCGTTCTGTGACTAGTAATGGGCTTAGGCTGTTTGGATCAGTAAGGGAAGTATATCTCAGAGTAAAGGAGCGTCTTCTAGAACACTGCTGGTAGTCCCAGTGTTCAAAGTGAAGTCTTATGAGCAAAAGTTCATTAGTCTTAGGAATGCTGAGCAAAACATTGTTTTCAACTACAGCCAGAACACAAATGGTACTGGCTTACACTTGAACATAGTGCACGTCTTTTGTATTCTGCTATTAATTACAATAATGGAGATCCATACCAAAGTTAGTATGACTCTGGAAGAGCAATAGTCTTGTCTTTGAGAGCTGTACTGTTTACTTTATTTGGGTGAGGCAGTGGAACACAGAATAACCTCTGTCCTTTTGTGTTTGTCTACTTTTGTTTATGAGGAAATTGGCCAACATTGTATAATGCTTTCCTGCTATAAGCTCAGAAGTAAATAAAAAGTGCAAGCACCAGGGTGTTCCTGCCACAAGTCCTTCAGGCTAATGCGTAAGACAGCTACCACCTCATGTGTGAACTGTTGGCTTTGAGACAGTATTTAAAGCTACAATGTGCTCGTTCCTGGATTTATTCTCAGGGAGAGTTTGAAGAAGACTGAGCCAGACTCTACAGTGGTGGCCGGTGACAGGATGAAAGCCAATGAGCACAACCTGAAACACAGGAGGTTCCCTCTGAACATCAGGAAGCACTTTTTTATTGTGTGGGTTACTGGTGTGGTTACTGAGTAGTGGCATAGGTTGCCCGGGGAGGTTGTGGAGCCTCCGTCCTTGGAGATATTCAAAAGCTGTCTGGATATGGTCCTGGGCAGCTGTCTCTAAGTGGTCCTGTTTGAGCAGGGAGGTTGGACCCGATGACCTGGTCTAACCTCACCCATTCTGTGATAAGATCCTTCCTGAGCCAACTCTTTGTTGTCCTTCATTGAATTTGCTCCAACACATTCCCACCTCTCTTGTTCAGGTGAGCCCAGAACTGGACACAGTACTCCAGATGTGGTCTCACCAGTGCTGAGTAGAGAGGAAGGATCGCCTTCCTCCTGACATTGCTCCTAATGCAGCCCAAGATGATGCTGGCCTTTGCCATGAGGGTGCGTTGATGGCTTATGATCAGCTGCTTGTCCACCATGATCCCCCGGTCCTTCTCTGCAGAGCTGCTTTCCAGCTGGTCTGCCTCCAGCACGTACTGGTGCGTGGGGCTATACTTCCCCAGGTGCAGGAGTTTGCATTTCCCTTTGTTGAACTTCGTGAGATTCCCGTTGGCCCGTTTCCCCAGCCTGCCCAGGTCCCTCTGGATGGCAGCACACCCCTTTGTGGGGTATCAGCCACCCCTTCCAGTTCTGTGTCTGTTGCAAAGTTGCTGAGGGTGCACTCTGCAGTGATATCAGCCAGCTTCTGGGTGCATCCTGTCAGGCCCCGTGGACTTGTTTATGACCAGTTTGTGCTCCCTAGCTTGGTTCTCCTCCACATAAGGTAAGTCTTCTTTGCTCCAGACTTTCCATTTGATGTCAGTGGACTGGGATTCCTGAAGCCTGGTCTTGTCACTAAATACCGGGGGAAAGAAGACAGTGAGTACTTCAGCCTTTTCTGTCCCTGCCACCTGTCAGGGTCCCTGCCACATTTAGCAGTGGCTCCGTGTTTTCCCTGGGCTTCCTTTTGCTGTTTATATAATTGTAGAATCACTTTTCATTCCCTTCACATCCCTTGCCACATTCAGCTCACCTGAGAATACAATTTAAAGGTGAGTTCAAAAGATGTGAATCTATAAGACTTGAGTTCAGGTTATTAAAGTCCATGCCTGTGCAAATAGTTGCAGACAGGCCTCAGTTCCTCTGTTTGCATTTTGAGGACCCAACTGTAAGCCAAGCCCAGCAAGGTATATTATCTTGAGTTCAGTATCAAGTTAATGTAGCCAGCCTGGATGAAGGCCAGGGAATCACTGATTTCTCAACATGTTCCATGTACACATGCTTGAAATTGTAATACCTGTAGCATGCAGATATGTGCTGAGCCTCATATGTATTTCTGATTACAATGGATGTCTGCAGATGCCTAGATCCTGCTTTTTTCCATTTTTCTAATACCACTTCTAACAATTCATCTATTGGTTCTATCAGTCCTAAGTCATGTTATCTTATCATGTCACATATCAACCATATATTGTGCATTTGTGACTTTAAGAAGCTGTGGCCTAATGCTCAATAGGAAGATCAGATGCATTCTCTTCAAATATTATTAACAGTCTGAAAGAGGCACTTTTGCATTTGGATGACTGTTTTCTAAAATGTGCTTTTACCATTGGCAAGACAGCAGGCTCTGTTCTGTAGGGTGTTCTGGTGGTGGTTTACAAAACTATAAATTCTTTATTATTTCTATAATGAACCAGGGATTCCAGGTCTTTAAATGAGTCTTTTATATTACCAGCTTGGTGAATAGTTGGTGTTGACAGAACAAGTTTCTCTCGTAGGAACAGGAAAACTATATTATTCTGGAATACCATGCCTTATTCTCACTCGGGGCCAGCTGAGACATAAGCAAAGCAGCAGTACTTTTTTTACTGGCTATTGTATTGATACAGAATGTGGACAATCCTGGCTTTCTGACATTATGCTTCTTGAGTAGATTCATCCTCTAGAACTCTTTGCGAGAGACTGTCTGAGGCCTGGCTTCTTGCCTCATGTCTTTTTGATTCACTAACTGCTTCTTGAGCATTTTCTTCTGTAGGCTGAAGAGACTAAGCTCATCCCATACAGCATAAGAAACCGAGGCAAGTCTCTGCAAGAACAGGAGAAATTCAGTTTCCTGAATGGGGAAGAATTTTAACTTTTTATGCTTATTGCAAATGACTGACTGTAATAATCCCAAAGTGTACTGTGTAGGATGAAGAATGGGCTTATTTACTGTTGGATAAATTCTTTTCCTCTTTTCTTTTTTTTTCTCTCTCAAGAGTCTTGGTTTGTGCAACCTGTCAGTACCCAAGAACCCAAGAGATAAAAAAGAATGGCGTGAAGGACCTGTGTATGACTGCTCTGCCTTTAGTACTGAAGAAGCAGAGCTATGAGCTACTTGGTGCATAAAAGAGGTTGGTGTTCACATGCCTTTTTCTGCTATTGATGCTCTAATGTGCATTGTGACATTTTCTACATCTGCAAAATCAGATGGTTAGAAGGTGTGACTGCTACAGAAGAATAATGCACTACTGTTCTCTCCATTGTCAATATTTCCACACTTTAAGTGTCAATCTAAGAGCAAAGATTTGCTTACTAAGATGAAGGAGGTCAAGAATGAGTGCGTCATTGTAGCCAGATTAGAAGCCTACTTCTAGATAAACAGAGCCATCTTGTCATATTAAAAGATTCCATTTGATGGAGATAATTATTGTAATGTAAACTAATGTGAGTTTGCCTAGCTTCAGTTTGCACTACTGGAGCTTCTTTTATATTTGTACAAATTATTTTGCCATTTACAGGCATGGACTTACAGTTGGGACAGATCTACAGCTTTTCTGTTAAGAGATATGTCAAGTGTCACATGTGACATTTTTTCACGAAGTACTAGAATGATTTAGGTCTTAAGGGACCTTGGCAGTTCATTTGGTCAAACCCTCTGCCCTTAGTATGGCTAACTTCAAAGTTAGATCAGGTTGCTATGAGCCTATTCCAGTATTTTTTTTATCATTTTCCCTGTGCATATGGTTTTTTCTGATTGAAATTTCTTGTGCTGCGACTTGTGTCCATTGCTTCGTGTCCATCTGCTGTGCATCTCGTAAGAAGTGTCTGTCTCTGTCTTTAGCTACCTAATAGGCAATTACAGGAAAGACAGCAATTGTATCCCACTCCTTACCCGTTGTTTCAAGGCTGAACAAGCTAAGCATTCTTAGCCTCTCCGTATGGCTTGTAATCTAACCCTCAGTCATCCTGGGGGCTTTCTGCTGTACTTGCTTTGGTTTGTCCCTTTCATTTTTGTGTATCAGGGAACTTGAAGGTGGACGCTGTACTTCAAATGTAGAATGACAAGTGCTGGATAGAAAGGAACAATTGCTTACCTCAACGTGCTGGCTGCGGTCTTACCAATACAATTCAGTATACAGTTGACCTCTGCTGTGAGAGCACGCTGCTGCCTCATGTTGAGCTTATCCACCAGCATCCCTAGGTTGTCTTCTGAAACACAGTTTTACAGCCAGTTGGTCCCCAGCCTGTACTGCTGCATATGTTTGTTCCATCCCAGGTGTAGGACTCTGTATTTGCCTTTTCTGAACTTCATGATCTTTCTGTTGGTCTGTTTCTCTAGCCTATTGAGATCCCTCTGGTTGGCAGCTCTATACTTTGGCTTATCAACTGCTCATTCGAATTTGGTGGACTCATTGGGGTGGATTGCATCCCATTGTCTGGGTTAATAATGGAGAACTTAATCTGTCACTCTCCTCAAAATGGCAAATTATGCATTTCTGACTAGTACTACTGCATTTTTCATGTTCTTCACCTCCAGTTGCTGGATCTTTTGGCTCCTGAATTTCAAGGAAAGGAAAGAAGGTATGCTAAGCAGCAGCCAGGGAATACGTGCCCTCTCCAGACTATTCCCCTACGTCAAGGTCCTCTCATGTCACATATGTGACATGCAGAGGTCTCATCATCTCTAATGTGACACTCTTGCATCTACTTAGCAAACATCAGGGCTGAGTTCACTGTTCACACTACTTATTAACTGAAAGCTTCTTTTATGTATTTACAGGCCGTGTTTGGCCTGTAAATAAGTGACTTCATTTAAGAATCACTTATTCTTCATTTGAGTAAACTGAACAGATCGTGGTTCTGTAATGTCATTGTTAAGAAAGGTCCAGAATGAACGATGAGTGACTTGAAATCTGGTGTAAAAATGTATTTTTCAATCATGCTTGGAGAGCGATGAAGGTATCTTCATGTGTCTTACCAGCACATCCTCTTTTATGTTCCGAGAGTCTGGCTGCTTTTGTTAACATGATAATTTCTTTATTCCTGAGGTTTTACTTTGGCTTTTCTCTCTTGGCACAGGAGACGTATTCCCTGTAAGCCTTGTGTCCTCTATAACATTAGAGATAAGAATGAAGGGATGCTTATTCTTAGCAGTTTTGACTGTGTAACTGTATTCTGAATCTTTGTTTTGTTTCAGGCTGAAGATGCTGAGCCGTTTGTCAGGTTTAGCAAGTACTGTTTTGCAAGAGCTGTCAGGTGATGATGGAGGTGCAGTTACTGAACCCTCTACTGCTGTAAGTACAGTTTTTAGATATAAAGCCTTTCAGATCTCATTGAGAGTTAGTTTGAGGAGTGTAGTTTGACAGCAGTGAGAACTGTTTCCTGCTTCTTCATTACTGAGCACTAGACTGAGCTGTCATTCCACTTTGCTTCTCCTATATTCCTGATCTCTTAAGTCAGCACTTTTGTGGGGCAGACCATATCTCCTTAGTTTGAACATCTCGAGGTGATCCTAGAAAACAAACTAGAATTAGGGTGAAGAAAGACTTTTTAAGAGCACTAATGATTCTGTGTAGCAGAAAGGGGAGCTCTGCGTGATTGGGTGACAGTGGAAGGCTTGATCTGTATGTTGCCCTCTGGTACTTGAGACAGTGGCTAGTGTTTGAGTATTAGAGTCTCTCCCGTGCCACTTATTTCAGATTTGCTGGTGTTGTGTTCAGCAAAGGTGCTCTTTTTGTGTGTATTGCCTCTTGGGTATCCTGAGCTTTACTCCTGGTTTCAGCTAATTGTATATAGTTCTATAGGCTACATGAAATGCTTGCAAGGAACAGAGTGCAGCATTTAGGAGTGGAGCTGAATATATCATTTGGATGCTAGGCTGCAGTCTGTTTAGACTTTTTTTCTCCAGAGCGCTCGTTTCACTGTTTCAGGTACAAGCTTTAGAGCCAGAAGCAGAAAGGATGGAGGAGGCACCTGAGGACCTATTGGAGCGCCTAGCCCAAACGGAAAAACTAGTTGTTCAGCTGAAGGATTTGATCCGAGAGAAGGATGCCCTGCTCCAGCAAAAAGAAACTGTTCTCAAGGTATCATTTCTTTTACCAGGGACCTGGGAACAAGAGTAAAATGCCGTTTCAACTTTCTGTGCAAGACAGTCTCTGGTTTCTTTTGAACATTTGGGACACCTGCACTACTAAATGCATCAATTCCAGAGAACCGTTGGAGTCCAAAGAATGGACACTAACCCAAGAGATGTAGGATAGCTTCTGTTCATTTTGCTTAGGGGTAATTACTTCTAGAATAGATAAGTTACGTCCAAGTTATGTAGCATTTTGTCTCGGAGCTCCTTGAGGCCCATGCAGATTCCTGGTGGCTCTAATAAACATTGGTATCTTTTGTGTGAGGTTTTTCTTTCCCCACTTCAGAGTATTTGAGACAGAGTAGGCTGTGCTGCAGTCACTCAGCATTCCAGTGGTTTTATGGCATGTCAGCAAAGATATATATTGCTTACCCTGAGGCACGACATGAGAGAAAGTGCAGTTACTTGAGACAGTGTTGAGGGACTGCATATAATAGAGGAAGTCAAACTGAGTTTATATTAACTGCTAGTAGAAGTCCCTTGAGTGATCTGCCCCTTGAAGAGAAAGTACTAGAGCAGAAGCTAACTATTTTGCTGTGTATAGTGTTTCAGAGCAAATTTGTTTCCTGGATGTGTTTAAATGAGCACTGTTACTGGGACAGCAGGTTTGGGCAAAGAACAGCAGACAAATTATCTAACTTCTCAAAGTGTTACTTTCAGGGTGATAGCACTAGAATTTTAACTGCACTCAGTTTGTATCCTTCTTTTACAGGAAGAGCGAGAGGCAGCAGACGCTAAACTGATGAAGCTTAAACTTCAGGCCAAAGCCAAACTGGCCTCTCTGAACAAACGCATTGAGGAGCTGACAGAGAAAGGATCACCATTGCCTGCACAGACCTTATCAGAAGAGCAAGTGTATCCCAAGGTTGGGAGAGTAGGACTACTTAAGACATGTTAGCCTCTACTGATAATCTGGTGCCACGCTATGTTTTAGGTCCCAGTGAGCTAGCAGGTCCTGTCTCTTTTGTTAGCAGATTGTTCATAGTTCCAGTAAGGATGTCTGTGCTGTAGGAAGCGGGTCTGTCCAGCTTCCTTGTACTGCAGATGCCCTTGGAGTGCACAACTTGATCTCCTCAAGGGTATGGGCCAGTTTCACTTTGCGTACCTTTGGTAATCTGTTATAGCTAAGTTCTTTCCTGCGGAAATCTCATGCCTATCTGAGCTGTAAGTTTCAAAATGTTACGTCACGTGAATACAGCAAAGGAGAGGGAAGGTTGGCTGAAATACAAGAACAATGAGGTAAGGTCATTAAAATTGAAAGGCAGTAACTTAAATGTGTTTAAAAAAAAAAAATAATAAATTCCAGCCATATAGCTCCCTGTGCCACCACAAAGTCTTGTGGTTAGCAAGCCAATTGTGTCAAGCTAGGTAAAAATGAGGGGAAAGTGTCCTGTACCAAGACATTGAAGAAGCTATTAGCTACTAGCTAGAAGCTCCCATTGGAGCTGGTAATTTTTAAAAACTTAAAATTGTTCTGCTGACCACAGTTTTCTTCAAAAAATTATTGATATTAGCCAAGGGAAATGTGATAGAAGTCCAAACAGATTGCAAGACATCAGGTGATGCTCGTTAAACCAGAGAAGATAAGGGTTATTTGAAACACTGGGAAAAAAAAAAAATTAAAAGATTATAGAAAGCACTGAATGGTGAGTGTGAAAGCTGTCAGTTGAGACTAATGGAGTAAAGATTGGTTCCATGACTTGTGCTTACTATTTTTGATTGATGGCATCATAAAATCATAGAATTATACTGTAATTCACTTTACTGTAATATTAATATTGTAGTACTAATTAATACTGTAATTCACTTTACAGTACGATTTTGAGTGTCTTTCTCAGTGCAAAGCAGCATTTCATTTTCATATAGGAAGAACTGAGTGATCTTGAGGATTGACATAATGGAAAAATAAAGCAAAATTTAGTAAGTGCAAGATCAAACACCTGTGGTATCCTGCCACTGTGTACTACGAGGCCATGAAAAAAATCCCCCAGCTACAGAGGACAGTGAGTGCCCTAGAGGCTGTTGAGCTCTGTCACTTCACATTGCTGTCCTGCTGCTGAGACTTTTTTTAGTTTACTCTTGTGTAGCATGTATAGACCTGTGTGCTGTTACATTATTTTGTGTAGGCTTGCTGTTGTGGACCAATGAGTGTTCTTGCTTCAAAATTCAAATTTATCAGTCAAAGGCAAAATCAGAGAAAGGTTATCACCAGTTAATCAGTGTGACGTAGATTTTAAAAAGAGGCCTATTCTTTTTCGCACAAGGCAAACAGTTATCCTTCCAACTATTGTACTAAGAGTGGCAAGGCTTCATGTGGAATGTTGTCATATTCTGTTCACTTGGAATTAGAAAAGATAAATTCTGAGAGCAGCAGCAGACTTTCCATTCTCTCGTCATATATTAATAGCCGCTTTTACTAGACACTCAAAATAGCTTGTCTATTTAGTCAACCAAAGGCAGAGAGGAAACATTTCTTTCTACAGTTATATGAGGAAGGTAAGCACCAAGAAAGTGGGAAAACTGTTAAAGGGCAAGGACAGTACTGACGGGTGAATAGATGGGTGTAAATTAGGCATTAAGAAAAATTACCTTCTAACTAGAGGAATGAGGTTTTGATAGAGTCTCCAGTGGAAACAATGTGGACCAGAGCCTTACTGGGTTTGGGTTAGAACACTGTTTAAGAGAAATGATGTTAGGGCAGTTACCTGCAATATTATGTATTTGACCCAGAAAGCCTTCTTGTAAGGTTAGACTTACTGAGAAGCTACAGATTCCTTTATTTATTTAGAATTAGTTCCCCAAGTAGGTGCTGTCTTGAGTAATGGTAGTATTTCCTAGGCAGATATCTTGTCATTTGAAGATGAAAAATTTAGGTTAAAGTTGCATGTTGTGCTGAGGTATTGAAAATTCATGGTTCCTTTTGGAAATCTTGAGGGATAAACACAGCAAAGGGCTCTTCTTTCCTCTCCGTGACAGGGGCCCCATGAGAAGGCTGTATTTTAAATATCTAATTGGTACTATTACTTTCTGGGTTTTTAACAGAGTGTCTCATTTTCAGGAGACTAGAAATATCAGCTTATATCTTTCTATTAAGTAGTTGGTATTTGTATACAGAACAATTGAGGCTCATCTTAATTTCTGTTTAGCCACTTTAAAAGTTTATGTTCAGATGTAAGAGTTCATGCATTTTGGGAAAACATGACATTTGAAAGCTTGAGCTCTGGGAACTTTGTAGCTGTGCTACTGTCCTTAATTGCGGTACTCCATCTAGTGACCAGTGTGCAAGGACTTTATCAAAGGCTTCTCCAAATCTGACACTAAATATCAATCCTAAAAGCTAATCCCAAGTAAGCAAACTAATTCATCTTTCCCCCCTAGGAACTGCTTTCCCTGAGCCTTATAAATTATATATATCCTTGGCTTCTTAAAGCTTCCTGCACTTACAGTGTTTTGTTTTTTCCCCCTGTTCTACTTCTGAGTTTAAGAGCAATTAAAGCTTTCCTTGTCTGTTTTGCCTGCTTCCAAAGACCTTCTCTGTAGGTGACACATCTTTTGAGGAACAGTAGCTTCTTACTTATTCTTATTACACTGACTTGTAAGTCCTTCTAAAAGCCTTCGTAAATTTTTCAGAATGGGTTTAAGGGACATAAATACCCTGTAGACTCCATGTGTTATGGATGATCTTTGATCCAATACCTGTAACAAGGAAAAGGAGAGAGGTACATTTGGTGTATATTCAGTCAAAAATCCCCAGCCCTAAGTGCTTGAAGTAGTTGGGAGTGCTGTGATGATAACAATAGAAGGATGTTTTTCCTGCTTCTCAGTGATGGTGTTGACGTGCTGAATCTATTATGTGACCCTGTGTTAAGCAGGCACGTAACTGTGGTATTAGAGAATATCCTGCCATACAGATGGTCTTTGAGAGGCAAAAAAGGAGTGCAGGTGTAATGTGCTAGTATGTCTGAGTAGACATAGCCCAAGCGCACGTTTTATGTGAAATCTCTGAGTTTAAATTTCATGGTCATAAACAGCGGGGTTTAGTGCCTCAGAGTGGAGTGGAGCTGATGATTGTTTGCGTGTTTCCTTTGCTTATTTCTAACAGGTTCATTGCTATAAATCCCTTTAGTCTAAAGAGACTTCCATGGGCATTTTCTGTAATCTAGAATGTTTAACGTCTGCGCCTTTGTCATGCAGAGAATATTCTTCTATTGCTAATTAAAAAATGTTTAATTTCTGGTATTGGATAAATCTGTGAAATTAAAAAGCCTCACAAATCAAGGTGGTCATATTGTAGATTATGTATTGTAAACTAAGATAAATAATATTATTAAATAAAATATATGTAAGCATCCATGGATAATTAGCCATTCCAAAGTGATTTGACACTTCCCAATTAAAGACATCTTGTGCATATCAACACAAATAGGCAAAATAGTTACTTAGCGTAGGACAACTTCATTTAAAGAAACAAAGAAAATGTAAAGTTAAGAAATTAAGAGATGTAGTAGAAATAAGCCTCTGGTTAGGAGTTAAAAGTGCAGTAGCATTCTAATTTTTTTTTAATTCACCAATAATACTGATCAGTTTGCTTTCTTCTGTTTCTTTCCCCTTGCAATGTCAGAATAACCAAAACACAAGTGAAGGGCATAGAGAGGCAGCCGAAGCACTAAAACAGCAGCTCAGGGAGCGAGAGGAGACTGTTCAGGATCTGAAGGAACAGCTGGCTCTAGCAAAAGTGAATCTGAAAGATGCTGAAATCAAGTATGCAATACAGGTACAGAAATCTTTTTTTTTCTATTCATCAGTCTGTCTGTGTGTGTATTACCCACCCCACCACTTACAGTAGCATGATAGAATAGAGTAGTTCAGCTGGAAGGGACTTGCAGTGTTCACCTGGTCCAACTGCCTGACCAATTCAGGGCTGACCAAAAGTTAAAGCGTGTTATTAAGGGCATCGTCCAAATGCCTCTTAAACGCTGAAAGTCATGGGGCATTGACCGCCTCTCTAGGAATCCTGTTCCAGTGTGTGACCACCCTCTTGGTAACAATATGTTTCCTAATGTCAAGTCTGAACCTCCTCTGGCGCAGCTTTGAACCATTGCCATGTGCCTTGTCACTGGGTAATTTAAGAGACAGTTGTTCCTGAGGACGTGCTGCTGCTAGGGAGTATGGCTAAATCCTAAATCCCTAGATCCTAGGGAGTATGGCTAAATCCTAAATCACTAGGTCGTAGGGAGTATGGCTAAATCCAGAGTAATTTAGCCGTACTCTGGCCAAAGCGCCATGCCCTGCAGTCCAGGCAGGAGCATGGCTGAGAATGTGTTCCCAACAGGTGCGAATCTACAACTCCTGTGTATGTATATCAATATCCAGCCGCATAGATAGCACAAAACAGCACTTGCATGAACACAAACAGTGCCAACAGCCTCACCTTGTTCCTCTCTGCGGCAGCTGAGATGAGAGAATAGTAAGAATATATACAGATGTACGTTGTGGATCTCGCCATCAGCTGTGCTTAGACACTCGGCTTACCCAGTAACTGGCCCCTGGATCCAGGTCTCCCCGGTTGATGCCATGTGGACATGCAAAGCCCCAGGGCCCACAGCTCCATTCCAGCTGCTGGTACAGACCCATCACTCACACACACGTGTGCACAGGGATGACTGGTTCTCCCCTGGTCCCTCCAATAGCCAGCCCCCCTGTGCTGGCTTGCTTTTAGAAAAATGTGCACACTAGTTCACATGCATGCATGCACACACACCACCACATCTGACCAGGGCTCCCCTGCCCCCTTCAGTAGCCAATCCCCAGTGTTATTATCCTTGGAGAGACATAGACACACATGTGCACCCTGACCAGCACTCCCCTGGTCTCTCTAGTAGTCAGTGTTCTGAGAGATTCATACATACGCAAAAGCAGGTCTCATCCTTAGAGACCCCCAAGACCCTATGCTCTGTCAGCTGGCCAGAACTCCCCTAGTCCATCCAGTAGCCAGGTCTGCCTCTGGTCTCACCCTTGGGCATCATTCCTCCTCTGTCCTGGCTCCCAGGCTACTTCACCTACTTGCCACCTAGTCTGGCTTGATACTTGCTAGTGGTCATACATTCGCTTGCATACTCACGCTTGTTCCAGTTTCTGGCACCATGTACACACAGGCTCTCTGACCTGTCGTCCCACTGCAGTTGCTGGCACTTAAGTTCAGTTGCTCTAATCTCTCCAGTTGCTAGCACCGTGGACACAAGCCCTTTGACCCACAGTCTGATTCCAGTTACTAACACTTGGACCCCCCCATACACACACAAATGCATACTGAATAGAGACCCTCTTCTGCAGTGACAGAGTTAGAAATGGCGTTTGGCAAGAAGACAGGACAGACTGCTGATCCGGTGCAGGACATGGACAGACAAGCATATTGAGCAGCCACTGTTTACACAACTGGCCTTTTTAAATTCCCTTACTGTCTATTTTTTTTTGTTTCTCCCCAGATCACCTAGGTAGATCTATTTCCCTGCCTTTCATTCCTCCTCTAAACATTCCGTAAGTCTTTTGCAATCCCAAAATGCTGCTCATCCATGTCCCATAATATATCCTGTGCCCCTAGGCAGTAACCACCCTTGGTGCAGAAGGTGCTACACTATTTAGTCATCTTAATGGGTTTCACGCTTGGACAATGGGACTGTTGGCCCTCTAAGGAGGGGGGCAACAGGCCCTGGAAGGGCCTGGACAGGATGTCCCTTTGTCCAAGTCAGAATTTGGGCTCTTCCCTGCCTGCCATTGCTATTCTGTGATGGGCTTTAGAAAGCTGGAGCAGAGTATTCTTTCAGCTCCATTGCCTCTCTTTGTCTACAGTGGATGTGCAGAGGAGCTTTTTATCACATAATGTAACAGCTGGTATTTATTTATGGAAAGATTTTTATTAATACTCTGAATTGCAGGTTTAGCTTATGATCTGTGAATTGGGCTGCATCCTATACAAATAAAACCCCATAAGTTTTATGAACTTGTAATTATATAGTAATAATATCTTTTAGCATTCTGTGTATTTTTAGATTAAATTCTATGGGATTTGCTTTCTGGGATCTGAAATATTATCAGTTAATATATACGTATTAGTAGCGTAAAGATACCATTTGACCAGGGTGACATAGAGGATTATCAAGCTGAAGACCTCATCACACACATAATATGGTGGTGCGTGTTGAAAGCAAGCCTGTGTGTCTGTCAAGCTCATAACCTTCTTCTTTTTTCTTTTTTTTCTCTTTTTTTTTTTGGTGGCTTATATTTTCAGATGAGCACCCTGCAGGAAGTGATTCAGGAGAAGGAAGCTCTCCTAGAAGAGCAGGTTCACCAGCACCAAGCTGAATTGCTCAAGATAGTGGCCCAGTCAGATCTGGAAGTGGAGATGCAGCAGGTATATTTGATATAATCTTATTATGGGAGGAGAAGGGAAAAGAAATTTTACCAGTCTGAAGACGCCCTGAGAGAGCAGTTCTCATCAAAGTAACTCAGAAGGGGTGAGAAGAGATATGATTTGGTTGTTTGGGGTTTTTTTTTGGATGCTACTTTGGACTTTGAGTCCTGTCTTCAGTTTGCTGATTTGCTATCAGTTGAATCATAGAATCAGTTGGGTTGGAAGGGACCTTTAAAGGCCATCTAGTCCAACCCCCCTGCAGTGAGCAGGGACATCTTCAACTAGATCAGGTTGCTCAGAGCCTCATCAAGCCTGGCCTTGAATGTCTCCAGGGATGGGGCCTCCACCACCTCTCTTGGCAACCTGTTCCAGTGTTTCACCACCCTCATTGTAAAGAACTTCTTCCTAAATTGAAAAGAAAGAACAGTTAAAAAGTATTAAATGATTGTGCTCTGGTTCCCTATATGTAAAACAACAGTGAGCTCTTCCTACTGCACCAGGGCTCCAGAATAAGTATCAACAAAAATGAAGTTATTCAGGCTATTAAAGTAACTGTGTTATGAAAATTAGGCGTTTGGATGAAACCAGGAAATCTAGCCTTCTTATGTTAGCCTCACAGATACTGGTATAGCACTGTCTCTCTCACAGAACCTGCGTACACTTCAGAGAAAGCTAGAGGAGCAGGAAGCAGCTCTGCTAGGACGAACTCAGGTGATAGAATTGCTGCAGCATGAATTACGTACTGCTGAACAACAAAACCAGGTACCTTTTCATGCTTTACTTATTGCCTTACTCTCGTGTGTAAGTAGTGGATGGGACCTTTGTCAGTAACTCAGAAGTTACCAGATTAGCGTATTTTTGGCACCAGGTTTCCAGCATGAATTTAGCCGGGGGTGTCCTTCGGGTCAGGTTTTAGAGCTGCAGGTTTGTATGCATTGCTTATAGTAGGTTCAGCCAAACAACAGGGACAAGGACACTGCAGCAGCCATCTCTAGTGGCCCAGATTCTGGGCAAGTGGACAGGGAGAAAATCTATCCATGCTCCATGCTGCTGACTGATATGTTCAAAGTCATCAAATACACAATGCTTTGCCTAAGAATAAAGTGCTGCTCTAGTTACACGGTTTCTGGACTGTAGCATCCAGGCCAGATCAGAGTACAGGCAGATATTCTTTGGTATGTCTTGCTGAGAACTTGGTAATATGATTACACAGCTTCTGGAGTGGTATTGGCTCTTACTTAATCGTTTTGGAGCATGAAGAGAATGAGATAAAGTCTGTGCATATATGACTATGTATACATGTGCCCCTTGAGACAGGGTTTAGTATGCAATCATAGAATGATTAGAGTTGGAAGGGACCTTAAAGGTCATTTAGTTCACCCTCCTGCCCTGGGCAGGGATACCTCCCGCTACACCAGGTTGCTCAAAGCCCCGTCCAACCTGGCCTTGAACCCCTCCAGGCATGGTGCATCCACAGCTTCTCTGGGCAACCTGTTCCAGTGCCTCACACCTTCAGAGTGAAAAATTTCTTCCTGATATCTAGTCTAAATTTACCCTTTTTCAGTTTGAATCCATTACCCCTTGTCCTTTCACTACATGCCCTTGTAAAAAGTCCCTCCCCATCTTTCCTATAGGCCCCCTTAAGTACTGAAAGGCTGCTATAAGGTCTCCCGGGAGCCTTCTCTTCTTTAGGCTGAACAATCCCAGCTCTCTTAAGCCAGCCTTCATAGGACAGATGCTCCAACCCTTGCGTCACCTTCGTGGCCTCCTCTGGACTCGCTCCAACAGGTCTGTGTCCTGATGTTGAGGGCCCCAGAGCTGAACACAGTACTCTAGGTGGGGTCTCACAAGAGTGGAGTATAGAGGGGGAATCCCATCTCTCGACTTGCTGGCCACGCTTCTTTTGGTTCAGCCCGGGATGCGGTTGGCGTTCTGGGCTGTGAGCACGCGTTGCCGGCTCATGTTGAGCTTTTAGTCAACCAGCACCCCCCAGTCTTTCTCCTCAGGGCTGCTCTCAATCCATTCTCTGCCCAGCCTCTATTTGTGCTTGGGATTGCTGTGACCCAGGTGCAGGACCTTGCACTTTGCCTTGTTGAATTTCATAAGGTTTACATGGACCCACCTCTCAAGCTTGTCTGGGTCCCTTGGGATGGCGTTCCTTCCCTCCAGCATGTCGACTGCTCCACACAGCTTGGCAAACAGTCAGCAAACTTGCTGAGGGTGCGCTCAATCCCAGCATCCATGTTGCCAGCAAAGATGTTAAATAGTACCAGCCCCAGTAGTGACCCCTGAGGAATGCCACTCATCACTACTTGCCACTTGGACGTAGAGCTGTTGACAGCAACTCTTTGAGTGTGACTGTCCAGCCAATTCCTTATCTGCTGAGTGATCTATCCATCAAATCCATGTATCTCCAATTTAGAGACGAGGATGTGGTATGGGACAGTGTCAAATGCCTTGCACGAATCCAGGTAGATTGTCAGTTGCTCTTCCCTTATCCACCAATGCTGTAACGCCACTGTAGAAGGCCGCCAAATTTGTCAGGCATGATTTACCCTTAGTGAAGCCACGTTGGCTGTCACCGATCACCTCTTTACTTTCCATGTGCCTTAGCAGAGTTTCTAGGAGGATCTGCTCCATGATATTGCTGGGCACAGAGGTGAGACTGACTGGCAATCTCTTAAAAGGCTTGTTTGCAGATATAGGATTAGTGTATTTTTTAACTTTTTGCCATTATCTGAACTTCTGAAAATACTTCTCCATCCCTTTAGAACAGACTTACACTGTATCAGTCTCATGTTAGTAGGCTGCACAGTCTCCAGCCAGTCTAGTGCTGAACCTCACTTTGGTAACTTTTACATACTTATGCACCACTCTGTTTTCTTTTCCTGTGTGTCCCAGCCAAGCACAGTGGTGGGACCTCTTACTACCAGGAAGAGGTGAAGAGCCTCAGTGAGCTGACTTGTACTCTCTACTGATCATATTGCTCACTGGGGTGTTTCATGGAGTGGTGGAATGGATATCTTCACGGCATGGTTGTTGCGGTCCCCTGACGACTCCTCTGTGGCTTTGACTCCCGTCATGCATTTTATGTGGTCAGAGGGAGACCTTGGTAGACATAAAGTTGAGACCATGTAGCTGAAGTTTCTTTTCCTACCCATAAAGTAAATGGAGCTCCTCACTATAGCATAGCATATATATATATATATATATGCTATATGTATATATATAGTATAGCATAGCTCCTGGCTATGCTGACCGTCCCCGACTCCAGGGGGAGGAAGTTTGACAAAAGGAATTCTGCCAAGTGTAGGGTCTTTTTCTGTTCCTTGGTTGTCTCAAATCTCTTGTCAGTGTCGACTAGCTTTCTGGGATCTTTCTTAAAGCAGTGGGCACTGTGTGGAGCACTCTGTTACCTCCAATTTCCTATGTGAGCATTTTTGACCCCCTTTCACGTACACACTTTTGTTCTGGCTTTTAATTATACTCTGTAATTGCTGAATTCCTCTTCTTTTGTTGTAGTCCTTCCTCCCCTTTTGGGGAAGCTTTCTTTCCTCTAGAAGAGAACTCATGGCCACTGTTCTGTTGTGTCTTTCCTCAACATTCCCCTGCTCTAAATTAAGACTTAGCTTTTCTTTACCAAAATTGAGAGTTCTTGTTTCTCCCAGAATTGTTTTCTTGCAATTTGCAAGTAGTAGGGCAGTTTCTTTCTAACAAATTGAGATTTCTGCCATATTTATTTCTTCCTTTGTGCTACTTAGATATTTGAAAAGGATTTAGTGGCAATTTTAAGACATAATTCAGGTACTTTGTTTTGGCAATGTATTGAACTAGTTGAGAGTTAAATTCATTTCCATATTCTGTTACAGACACTCCTAGATCAGTGCCAGAAGATGGAAGTGGATCTAAGCTCCCTGAGGGGTATTCTAGATGCAGAGAGACGAGAGTCTCAGAATCTCAGAGAAAAGATGGAGCTGGAACTCGCTGAGAGGAAGCAGTCCTCCCATTGCTTGCAGGAGGAGGTGCAGTGTCTCTCAGAACAGCTGGAAGAGGCAAGAAGAACACAAGCTGAATTAGAGGTGAAGTATAAAGACCTGGAGCAGGAACAAAGGCTGGAGATAGAAGAGAAGAACCTGCAGATGAATTACCTTAAGATGGCTGAGCAAGAGCTGCACTCTAGCCACGCTGCCGTTGTAGCTGAAAATGAGCAGCTGAAACAGGATGTTGACCGGCTGTTGGTGCTATCTGCTGAAAACAGTGCTACGATACAGAAACTACAGGGTGAGCAAGCACAACAGTTTGGTGAAGCAGGTTCTCAAGAGCCTAAGGATCATTAGGTTTCCTTCTGTTTGACTTTGTTTTGATAATAGCTTATAAGAGTCTTGGTATAACAGTTCCTAACCGCATAGGAACATAGGGGTGGTTGTAATGTATCAAACTAAAGGTCTCTCTAGTGCAATCCCACCTTTCTGTCTTTGGCAGTGACCAAAGTCGGTTGCAAGAGGAGGAGCGTAAGAGTAGGGCAGCATATGTAGTCCTTTCCTTGTGTACTGTCCCAGCCTGTAATCTTTTGAGGCTTATGGATTACAGGCCTGCCAGCCTGACCTCGGTACCAGGAAAGATCACGGAGAGGATCATCTTGAGTGAACTCTCATGGCAAGTGCAGGGCAGCCAAGGGATCAGGGCAGCCAGCATGGGTTTAAGAAAGGGAGGTCCTGCTTAACCAACCTGATCTCCTTCTATGACCATGTGACCTGCCTTCTGGATGCGGGGAAGGCTGTGGACATTGTCTGTCTGGACTTTGGTAAGGCCTGTGACACCGTCCCCCACAGCATTCTCCTGGAGAAGCTGGCGAATCATGGCATAGACCAGTGTACTCTTCACTGGGTTAAAAACTGGCTGGATGGTCGTGCCAGAGAGTTGTGGTTAATGGGGTGAAATCCTCTTGGCAGCTGGTCACCAGTGATGTCCCTCAGGCTCAGTTTTGGGGCCAGTTTTGTTTAATATCTTTATCGATGATCTTGATGAGGGGTTTGAGTGCACCCTCAGTAAGTTCGCAGACGACACCAAACTAGGTGGGAGTGTTGATCTGCTTGAGGGAAGGAAGGCCCTACAGAGGGACCTGGACAGGCTGGATCGATGGGCCAAGGCCAACGGTATGAGGTTTAATAAGGCCAAGTGCCGGGTCCTGCATTTCGGTCACAGCAACCCCAAGCAACGCTACAGGCTTGGGGCGGAGTGGCTCAAAAGCTGCCCAGCAGAAAGGGACCTGGGGGTGCTGGTGGACGGCCAGCTTAACGTGAGCCAGCAGTGTGCCCAGGTGGCCAAGAAGGCCAACAGCATTCTGGCTTGTATCAGGAATAGTGTGGCCAGCAGGAGCAGGGAAGTGATGGTGCCTCTGTGCTCGGCACTGGTGAGGCCTCACCTCGAGTGCTGTGTTCGGTTCTGGGCCCCTCTGTCCAAGAGGGACATTGAGGTGCTGGAGCGTGTCCAGAGGAGAGCTACCGAGCTGGTGAGGGGTCTGGAGACCAAGCCATGTGAGGAGAGGCTGAGGGAGCTGGGCATGTTTAGTTTGGAGAAGAGGAGGCTGAGGGGAGACCTCATGGCCCTCTACAACTGCCTGAAAGGAGGGTGTAGAGAGGAGGGTGTTGGCCTCTTCTCCCTGGTGAATAATGACAGGACCAGAGGAAATGGCCTGAAGCTGCGGCAGGGGAGGTTTAGATTGGATATTAGGAAGAATGACTTTACTGAAAGAGTGGTCAGGCACTGAACAGCCTGCCCGGGGAGGTGGTTGAGTCACCATCCCTAGAGGTATTTAAGAAACGTTTAGATTTGGCACTTCAGGGCATGCTCTAGTGACAGATTGTGGGGGTTTTTGTGTGTGTGTGTATGGTTGGACTCGATGATCTCAAAGGTCCCTTCCAACCATGAAGATTCTATGATTTCTTTAGCCAGATGTATTTTTTAATTAATTTTAATAGCTTCTTGGATTTTTTCCATCAACTTATGTAAGTTCTTCTTAGATGTGCCACACTCTCCAGAGTCTCAGTTTCTACTGATATTATAAGTAAAACAACCAAGGAAAGCAAACAGTACCATTTTCTCTCTACGCTTGTATTAGAACTAATAACATTGATCTTGGCTCAAACTATTTCAAATTGATTTTCTTCCAGCTCCTTTGTGGCCCAAAGCAGAAGCAGTGACTGTGAGAGATAAGGGACTTATTATGTGTAGTATTGTGCATATGTGTAAACTGGATATATTTCAGCAAAAAAGGCAAGAACACACCTTAACTCCCCTTTTCCCCCTCCATTAGATGAACTTGTACAGAAATCTGAGAAATTTGTCTGCTGTCAGAATGAGCTGTTGAAGAAACAGGTATGATCTTTTCATACGAGTCTCCTGAAATTTTCCCATATGTCGAGGAACTGAAACTGAATGAAATGTTTGGATTTCCTTTTTTATGATGTATTGCTTGAGAAAGGCTCTTATGGGTTCTCTTAACTGATGGGCAGACATATTATGACTATGGAAGCCTGGAAAGAAATAGGAGTCAATTTGAGTAATTTAAAAGTTGCCAATCAATTTGTTAAAAGCTTAACTGAAAGGTCAAAGACTAATGTATATGTGTAAACTGTACTGAAATTTATCTTTCTCCCCTCCATCCTATGTTTAAACAGGATGAAATAACTTCACAGGAAAAAATAATAGATCAGGAAGATCAGAATAGGACTTCACTCCTACCCACAGAAAACTTGGAAAGACAGAAAACTGAAGGCGGTATGATTACCTTACTTATTTGAATATTCTTAAAATATTTAAGAATTATTCTTGCCTATTTTTAGATAATAAACATGTTCATGGTTACTGGTTCATTATGCTTTCGTTGCCAAGATCTTAAAAAATACTGTATAGTTCTTTCCAGTGGTTAAAGTAGGATTTAGTTATAAAGGGAAAAGGAACTATTTAGTTATATAGTCCCGCACTACACCCTCCTTTCAGGGAGTTGTAGAGAGCGAGGAGGTCTCCCGTCAGCCTCCTTTCCTCCAGGCTGAACACCCCCAGCTCCCTCAGCCGCTCCTCGCAAGACTTGTGCTCCAGACCCCTCACCAGCTCCATTGCCCTTCTCCGGACACGCTCCAGCCTCTCAATGTCTTTCCAACTAGACTTCAAGCCCCTGATCACCACCCTCTGGGCTGGCCATTCAGCCACTTTTCAGTCCACCTCACTGTCTGCTCATCCAGCCCATACGTCAACAGCTTCTCTATGAGCCTCTTATAGAAGACAGTGCCGAAAGCCTTACCGAAGGCCTTGATGATATCGAGTGCTTTCCTCTCATCTACCAGGCCAGTCATTTCATCATATACAGTGACATACCTATCATAAATGCTAGTTTACAGAAATACGAGTGTAAAAATATCCTGAGTCAAATAGCATCTGAGTTCTTGTCATGGATGTGGGCCATGTCTTGACATGGACCGTGGCCCTTGCGTGTTTTATTCTTCTCTGATTCTAATGATTTCTCGTTTATATCCAAATGAAATATGAAACATTTTGCTACAGTAGTTCTTTCTTTCCCCTCCTTTATAAAAATGTTTCTTAAAACTTGAAACTCTATTAGCTGTCCTTTAATTTTAGTCTGTATAACAACAATTGATCTTTTCTAAAAGGTACTTAAAACAGTATGTTGTTTTGGTGGTTTGCCTCTTAAAAAACAATGTGCCCCGTTCTCTAAAGCTCCTGGAAGAATATCCTGTTACTCTCTAAATCAGGGTTTTAGTTTTCAAAGAAATTGCTTGTGTTTGAATGTTTCAGAAATGCCACGCTTACAACTTGTTCTCCAGGAGCCTCAGCAGGAAGCTGTGATGGTCACAGAAAAGGCAAAGCAGGTAATGATTAAGCTACTGAAATAAGCTAAAACAGGTCAAGGACTGGCCTTAAAACAGCTAAGCTGTTATAGCCTTTTTTAACAATCCTCTTTGGAAGGTTATTATTAACTGGATTAATGATGAAAGACAGAAATAGCTTCCAAGTACTGTGTTCTTATCAGACTGTATTTCCCTTTGCTGGCTGTCTGGAATTCTTGTGTCCTTCATCCACCCAATCCATATTCGTGCTATTTTCTGCCTCTTGTGAGTTAGTTCTTCGTCAAAACCATAGACTGAACTCTGAGGCAGGTCTCAGGAAATACAATTCCAAAGGCTCAGCTGTCATTGTAGGATGCCTTTCAAACCAGCCCTATCCATTCCCACTGCCCTGGTGGGGATCTGACAGACTGACTTGAGGAAGCCAAGTTCTCTTTGTTGAGTGTGAGACAAGTAGACTGTCCTTGTACTCTTCCACTGTGACAGCTGCAGGCCCAGTTACAGTCAGCCTACCGGTGACATCTGTACTAAGAATTCCTTGTAGAATTGTTTGTTAGCTTACAGCAGTGTCTAGGCTCTTTATAGACTGCTCCGCTCCGTTACAACCTGCCAGCAGGGGGAAGAAGGTGCTGTGTTTTATCTAATAAACTCTCTCTGATGGAGAGAAATGTATAGTATATATATTACTGTGAAGTATTAGGGCAAAAGTTGACATTTGGGACTCATGTTGGAACTGGAGAATGCATTTTGAGTTAGCTTATCCTGCTTGACTTCAGACCCTTACATTCCAACTGCCTGGAATTAGTCGAGATGTAAGCTAGTGGATCAACGGATACACACATGCATGGTCTTTTCAAGGGCATATATAAGCCTTTGAGTTATGTTCTAGAGCTCCTTTACAGACAGTGGAGATAACAGGTTCTTTAGCATATGATTCACCTCAACCAAGGTGGATGTTTAAAATGGGTCAATGAACCGAGTCCTGGAATTGTCCATTTCAGTGTCTTAATTATAAAAAAAATTCTAGCTAAATAGCTTGTATGTAAATATTTACACTTGAACAGCTATATCCTGCCATTTGTGCATCTGATGGCTTTTAGGCCAAGACGTGTGGATCCAAACCCAGGTCAGGGGTTCGGGTCATGTGTGCAAGTTGCTTGGGTGCATGCCATACGTTCCATTTCAGTGCTTGGAGCTTGCAAAGGCAAAGTGCTCTAGAACTTGGGTCTGGAGATCATTCTCTCATGATTGTGTGACCTGTTAGTGCCCTGTACTTAAATTCTAGGTAGTTACAGCAAATGTTAATTCTGAACACTTCATTTCATTTTCGTTCTTTTCATGGTTGAGTTGGGGTTGGTTTTTTCCTTTCTTTTTTTTTGGGGTGGGGAGGGAGTAGCCTTTTTTAGAGACGCTTTACTTAGTTCTGACTCGTAGTCTCCTTGTACTCTAGTTCAAACCTTTCCTGCAGAAGTAGTACAAATGGTGTCTATTGTTTGTTGTGGTGAAAGAGAACATGTGTTGGGAACTAGCCAGAAATCTTGCCATTCACTTTAGGTGCATGTTAACTTGTAAGTGGACTTTTCAGAATGAAGAAATTAGTAGATGAGTCTTAGTTCTTGTATGGATGTCAACAGCAAACTAACCAGTTTCCTGGGCTTTATTCAGCACCTTTGTGTGGGCAAAAAGAATTTGTGTCTGTGAAATAGCAAAATCTCCTCTCTCTTTCTTCTTCAGCAGTCAGGTTCTGTCCTGTGTGACAGAGAAATGGGAGATGTATAGCAGTTAATAGATTGTTTTGGGGTGGTTTGTTTGTCTGTGTGGTGGAGCCTAGCGTAACTTTCCTGGGAAGACTGCAGGTTCTTTATCTGCTGGAGCAGTGAGGCATGCAGTGACAAACACATGATTTCTCACCTTCTCTGCTCGGGTGGTTCAGTGAAAGGTTATGAATCAGTAGTTAGTCCCTTTGAAGCAGTGAGGATGGAAGAGGAAGCATCTTCAAGGTGGGAAGGACGTTATTATAATTATTGCATCCATTGATATCGTAATCTGCTGAGATATGTCCTAGTGTCTTGCTTGACATCAAAACCAATCTACCTTTTTTAAAATTTATTTTCATTAGGCATTGTTGCGTATAAAGTTGTGACTGATAGTTTTTACTTAAAGCTTGGTTGGGCAGCAGGCAGCTAAGATAGCTATCTTCTAATGCAAAGATCATGGCCAAAACTGAGTATTTTTTGTTCAATAGAATAAGGATTTTGGACCTGAGGTGAAATTGCAAGACTTGCAGACTCTGGAAGCTCCAGCCTCTTATATAGACTGCTCTTCTACTCCTACAGGTGAGGACACAGAATAAGGCATGTAACAAGAAAATTGTGGGAATTTGAGAAGTTTCAGGGACAAATTTAAGGTGATTTGGAAAGAGGAGCTTTGAGATCAGAATCTAAAAACATACAGGAGATAGAAAAGATGTACACAAGGTAGAAAAGAACATTCTAATGTGGGATGGATAGGATATATCAGAAGAGAAGAAAGTAGTGGTTACCAAGATGAGAAAGGGAGAAGGGTCTGAAGGAAGAGTGTGTTTGTAGATGAAAAGGCTAATGTGTAAGACACAGAAGAGAATTAAAATAAGATGAAGAATTGGGTTCTTCTCTGCAAGCTAGTAAGTTGGTTTTTTTTGTGTTTGGAATTACCATCACCCCCCTGCCCACAAATACTTTAAAAAAAAACAAAAACAAACCAACTCATTTCTCTCTTTGCCTCTTAATTATTCTGTAGAAGTTAGATATAGTGTAGAATTAGGTGATGCCAGCATGCAGCAAATGCAGGAGGTTTTGCATGTGCAGAGCTATTGGGGATGTCTGGGTGCAATGCATAGGCTCAAACTTTTTTTGTCTTTCTCACCTCAGAAACTAGAGACGCTCCAGGCCCATATATTGTTTCTCCACTTACCTACTGACTTTACATGCAACTTGTTATGCTGATGGTGACAAGTGTACCTTTTATCACTAGGTGTGTCAGGAGAGCTGGTGAATTTTGAAGTGCAGAAGCCTTTTGATGACGCTTTGGCGCTCCCTGAGGTATAAATTTAGTCTGGAACTTTTTTCCTCTCAATATTGTATGCATCTGTGATTATGAAAACTTTAATTCAGTTTAGAAGCTCCAAAGATTTGGGTTTTTAACATCCCATAACTTAAAGTGGTTGTTGCAATACTGCAGCAGGCTTTAAGAGATAGCTCACCATTAATGGTTCCCCATAAATTGTTTCTGCCCTCCAAACCGATGAACGGAGAGCCTTTACAACACAAGATGTTGACTTATTGGTGGGCTGCTGATCCGTGTTTTCTGGGAAGGATTTGTGAATGCTTTTCTTTTGTAATCTGTTTTGGGAGGTGGGAGGAAACCCTAAGGTAGTTATTTGGAAAAAGCCAAGTACTCTGGTCCAGGTGCTTTGTCTAGTGGTTTCACTTTGGAGATGGACACAGACTGGAATATGGGCTTCTAAACTGTTTCTTTGCCATGTCAAATGGGCAGATAGAATAGGGGACAAAACCACAAAACCTCCTCATTCAGAGACTATGGAAAGGATGCCAGGAAAATGTGACGGGATTAGTACACCGGAGGGCTTGCGAGAATCACAGGAGAACCGAAGGGCTTCAGAATCATACTATTTTGTAATCAAGTGAGAATGGGAAATAAGGGAATAGGAAGTTAATTTATGGTCTAATCCTAAAGCCAGAATCTTTCATGCTGCAGCTTCAGAAACTGAAATGAACAGAAATGACCTGAGGAGACTTCCTGTTATTAGTGAGGCTACTGTTTATTGCAATAGCCAGCTCAAGAAAGAGTATCCCTAAACTACAAAATGTGGAAAGCAGATACTTCCAAAAGTGACCCTTTCACAGGATTCAAAGGAAAATTGAAACCTATTATTTTATTTTAGGCGAGAACAGATGGCCTTCCCAATGGAAATGAGCAGTTTACTGAGGAAAGCTGTTCGCCTGGAATTCTGGAGTATCTTGCTGCAGAGAAACAGAAAGAGCTGTCAGTTTTGCTGCTGGAACTGCAAGAAGCCCAAGAAGAAATAACTTTTCTGAAAAGGCAGCTCAAGGGCTCAAATGGCCAAACTTCTACAGGTAGCCAAACAGGAGAAGCAGCTAACCAGCTAGAAGATAATTCCCAGATACACTTTATTGAGAGAGAAGACCAAAAGACTTCAGATACACAAAATGAGTTGGGCAGTAGTTCATTACTGAGAGAAATAGAAATGCAGCAAATTGGTGTGCTTCAGGAAAACAGAATCAGTCTTCAAGAAGTGCCGCAGGGGAGCACTGTCCCCTGCAGAGAGGAGATGGAGGCAACGCAAGAAGTCTCTACAGCAGATCCAGAGCCTGGCACCTCTCAATCTCAAGAACTGATAAAGTTACAAGAGCGAATTACAGAACTGCAAGTAATGCTGCAGAAATCAGAAGAATCCTATAAGAAAGATCTAGGAGAAAAAGGTGCAGAAATAAATAGGCTAAACCAATTGGCTGAGGAATACAGAAAAAAAATTGAGGATTCTGACAGTGCATTTTGTCTTCTGTCTGAAGAACGAGATCAGCTCCTGTGTCAGATGAAGGAACTTTCTACCATAACAGAACTGAAAGAGCAAGTGAAGCAACTTGAGGAGAATCTAGCTCTTTCAGAAAAGCAGAGACTGTCAGACAGTCAAAGCATTCTTCTGAGAGAACAAATCCAGAGCCTTAAAAATGAATTTAAATCCAAGGAGATAAAAATTGAAGCTTTGCAAAAAGACTTGGATGAAGCGCAACTTCAGCTTTCTGACCAGGACATGCAACTAAAAGATCTGAGAAGCCAGATCGAGAAAAAGGAATGTGAAGTACTTGATCTAGAACAACTTTTGAGGAAGAATACAGCTGAGATAGAAGAGCTTTCCCACAGCTTAGCCTCAAAGGAACACAAAGCAGCAAGCCTAGAACAGCTTGTTGCTGAGCACACCAGGTCTATAGACAGCCTGCAACAAACCTTGTGGGAGAAAGACCAACACATGACAGAGATCAGTGTCAGCATGTCTGAGAAAATAGTACTGCTAAATGAAGAGAAGTTTTCTCTAGAAAATGAGCTGAAGAGTCTTAAAGAGCAAACAAGTCTATTATTAAAAGCCCAGGAAGAAAAAGACCAAAACGTAGAAGCTAGAGATACATACCTGAAACGTGGGGCATCTGAGCAGCAGTATGAGGCAGAGGCAGCATGTGAAGAAAGTGAGGTATTAGAAAATAAACTTGACCTTCTGAAAAAAGAAAACGAGCAAGTAAAGCGGAAGCTGCAGGCAGCACTTGTTAACAGGAAGGAGCTTCTGAAAAAGGTTAGCAAATTGGAGAATGAATTAGTACAACTGAGAAAAGAACATGAATCAGAAACCTCAGTGGCTCGAGAAGCTGAAGGGGAAGAAAATGAGATAAGCGTGATAAGCAGAGAAGTGAATCTGGAAAGCCAGTCCAGTGAGGAGTATCTAATTCAACTGCTTTCTGAAAAGGAATCCGAATTGCAGAGCATCCGGAAGGAGCTGCTGGATAAAGAAACTACTGAAGCACAATTGCAGGCAATGATTGAGGAAATGAGGAAAAGCTTGCAAGGTACAACAGACATGGTTTCAGTTAAAGATGAAATCATGGAGAGTCAGACAATTGCTGACAAAGTAACTGAAACCAATAAAAGCCCAAAAGATGATGAAGAAAATGAAAAAAATAGTTCAGCAGCTATGAATCCTGAAGAAAACCAAAAGTCTGCTCTGAAAGAGAGGATTTCAACTCTTGAACAAGAAAAAGAACAACTTCAAAAAAGACTTCAGGAAGCCCTGATATCTCGCAAAGACACTATAAAAAAGGCTCAAGAAAAAGACAGGCATCACAGAGAACAGCTGAAACAGCAGAAAGATGAATACAACATCCTACAAGAACAATTTCATAAGCAAAGCAAAGAGAAGGAGAGCATCCAAGCTCAGCTCAGACAGCTCCAAGAACAGAAAGGATCAACAGGGAGTGATCTTGGGAATCAAGGCGGGTTGGATTCTCCATGCATGGAAGCAGAAAATACAACAAATAACAAGCTTATACCAGTTGCAGATGTTTCTGGGGAAGAGTGTAAGAAAAAACTTGAAAAATTGCAGATGGAGAAAGAGGAATTGGAATATAATGTTAGTCATATGCAAAGTGAAATTGCTTGCAAATCAGAATTAGTCTTGAATTTGGAAGAGCAAATAGCACAGTTGTTTCTGGACATAGAAGCACTGAAGAGAACCTCTGACCAAGCTGAAGCTAAGGCAGCAAGCCTTCAGAGAGAATTGTACGAGAGTCGAGCAAAAATTTCTAGAGAGGACAGTCTGGAAGACCTGAAAACACTTATCCACCGAAAGGATGAAGAAATGGAATTCCTTAAGTTGCAGTTAAGGGAGAAAAGTGAACTTCTCAATAATGTGCAGGCACAGTTGCTGGAAAAAGAGGATTCAGTCAGGAAACTATGTAGTCAGTTGGAAACTCAAGCTCAGGTACATGAGGAACAAAGCAAGCGACTGCAAAGAGAGTTGCTTGAAATTCAGGAGAAGCAGGACGCTGGCGCGGAAGCAGCTAAGCAGAAGAATCAAATGCAGAGAAAGTTGCAAGCTGCACTTATCTCTAGGAAAGAGGCACTAAAGGAGAGCAAATCTCTAAAAGAGGAGCTGGCTAACGCTAAAACTATTATTGAAAATCTTCATGTTAAGTTGACAAATACGGAAAGCCAAATATGTGGCCATGTTAAAGAAACAGATACTTTAACAGAAAAGTTAGCAGGCCTCACTGAAGAGCGAGAAAAACTTATTGCAGAAGTTGATAAAGTACTTACAGAAAATCAGAATCTTGATGGATGCTGTAAAAACCTGACACTTGCTCTAGATAGAGTTGTTCTAGAGAAGGAGAAACTAGAGAATGAGATGGAATCCTTGAAATGCCTTCAAGCCACTGAGAGTTCCGAGTGGCATGAAAAATACAGGGAGCTTCAGAAAGAATATGAAACTCTCCTGCAGTCCTATGAGAATGTAAGTAATGAGGCTGAGCGGATTCAGCGTGTTTTGGAAACTGTTAGGCAGGAAAAGCAGGAAATTTTCATTAAGCTGAAAAGTGTCGAAGCAAAAAAAGAGGAAACAGATAAGCAGCTACAGGAAGCTGGACAGGAAATTGATGGAATGAAGGAGAAAATGAGGAAATTCGCAAAATCAAAGCAACAAAAGATCCTGGAACTAGAAGAGGAGAATGAGAAGCTTAGAGCAGACATGTGTTTTACAGATGGAGAGCTACACAGGACTGGAGATGTCTTTACAAATACTAGTCTGAAAGAAGATCTGGAGAGCTCTAGGAGGGACTACCAGTCTCTTTCCACTCAGCTTGAGACAGTAATGGCTGAAAAGGAGTCTCTTAATCAAGAGATCACAGACTTAAAGTGTCAATTGCAGTTAACAGAATCTAAGCTGAAGGAAAGCAGAGAACTGGTAGACAAGTGTGTTGCTCAGACGACAGCAGGGGAAGAAACAAATCAAGCAGTTGCCGCACCACCACCAATGGAGAGGACTGAAAATCAAGTGGACATAAGTTTTGGACCAGAGTCTCCTACTGCAGAGCTGGAACAAAAAGCCTTTGAAGGTGGTAGCCCTTGTGAAGATCTTGGTGCCTACATACAGCAGATAGCTGAGCTCACAGAGCGAATTACAGAACTAGAAGATAATAGGAGGGCTTCAGAGCAGCAGCTGGGTGACATCCGCATGTGTGTTGAGACTTTAGCAGGTGAGAAAAGGGCTTTAGAGACCCAAATGGAAGAAAAAGTCCATGAATTGAATGCTCTTCGGGACACAGTAGCGAAGATGGAACAAACAGTCCAAAAAACCAAAGATGACCTTGTCAAGATGACAGAACTGAAGGACATGCTAGAGGCTGACAAGGATGATTTGGAAGAAAGGCTCATGAATCAGCTGGCAGAACTTAATGGGAGTATTGGAAACTATCAGCAAGAGGCAACAGACTTCCAGATCAAAAATGAGCAACTGAAACATGAGCTTCAGAGTTTGCAGAGAATGATGCAAGAACTGGAGGAGGAGAAATGTCAGATGGTAAAGGAGAAAAGTAAAGCAAGTTCAGAAAAGCAAAAGGAATTTGTAGAAAAGCTAAAATGCAGTTGGAGGGGGGACAGTGGCACGCATGTAAAGGAACTTCAAGAACTGCTGAAACAGAAACAGCAGGAGATTAAGCAGCTGCAGAAGGACTGTATTAAAAGCCAGGAAAAGAACAGTAGTTTAGAAAGAACTGTTAAAGCTCTGGAATTTGTGCAGAGTGAGTCTCAGAAAGAGGTAGAAGCAGCCAAAGAGACTTTAGCTAAAGCAGTTGAAGACACCAAGAAAGCCCAATCAGAGCTTGCCCTCTGCAGAGTGGTATTGGATGACACCCAGAGTGAGGCAGCAAGGGTTCTAGCAGAGAGTGTCAAAGTGAAAGAAGAGTTGCAGGCAAACAAAGAGAATGCTAAAATTCAAATGAAGAAAAAAGATGAGGAATTTGAGAGAAGACTGGAACAGGAAAAAGACAAGCACTCAAAGGAAATGAAAAACATGGAAGAAAAGCTGGCAACTTTGCAGAGGGAGAAAGACTATATGGAAACAACTGTTGGTGATCTTCAAAACTCTTTGAAGACAAAAGATCAAGAAACCAAGCAGTTGGAAGGCAGCCTAAACAAAACACTAGCCCAGCTTGCGGCCTTCACCAGGAGCATGTCTTCCCTTCAGGATGACAGGGACAGAGTGATAGATGAATCAAAAACGTGGGAGAAGAAATTCACTGAAACTATTCAAAAAAAGGAGGAAGAAATACGTTCAAAAGAGGAAACTTGTCTTATGCTAAAGGACCAGGTGAAGCAGATGACCATACATGTGGAAGAACTTCAGACTCATATATCCAGGTAACAGAGGTCGTAATGACTCAGCTGGTATTCTTGTATTTCCTTTTGACAAGGCAGCAGCCAGAGGAGAGGTAGGATGCCCCTTTGCTTTTGCAGTGTACCAGAAAGAAAGAATTTTGAATATGTAAATATGGTAAATGTGACATGTGATTGGCAAAGCTAATGAGCACCTAAGATGGAAAGCAGAATTAGTCTTCCTAATAAAGCCATAAACATAAGGCTTACCTTCTGACTCACTTGGTTTGGTTAGAAAAGAAGTTTGGAGTTAATGTCGTAGGGATTTACTATTTGTTGTCTGCACAATGACACAGAGAGATTAACACTGTAAAATATTCCTTCTTATCATTAGGGTGCCTGTGTTAAATCTGTTCTCTGTGACAAGCAGTAGCTGTCTGAGTACTATCTAGAGTCTTTATTAATCTGAAATTTGAAAGAGTCCTTTGCATAGAGTTGTTGCATTCAGAGATTAAATTTGGCAGGTCAAGAGAACACTGGGATACGTAATTCTAATTTAATCCCAAAATAGATTTTGAGGGAAAGATGAAGCTATGGAAATATACCAAAATAGACCTCTGGGAATTTCCAAAATTCAAAATCAAACTGTTCTTACATGACTAAAATTGTTCTATAAAGCTTGTGATCAAAATGCTATATCTTTGCATGCTAGGACATGAACCTTGCATGCTGGAACATGGCGTTGGATGGTTGTACGCTTTGATGGGTAAAAAACTGGCTGGAAAGCTGGGCCCAGAGTGGCAGTGAATGGAGTTCAATCCAGTTGGCGGCCAGTCACGTGTGGTGTTCCCCGGGGCTCAGTATTGGGACCAGTTCTGTTTAATGCTTTATCAGTGATCTGGAGGAGGGAATCGAGTGCACTCTCAGTCAGTTTGCAGAGGACACCAAGTTAGGTGTGTATGTTGATCTGCTGGAGGGTCGGAAGGCTTTGCAGAGGGATCCGGACAGGCTGAATAGATGGGCCGAGGCCAACGATATGAGGTTCACCAAGGCCAAGCACCGGGTCCTGCACTTGGGTCACACCAACCCCATGAACGCTCCAGGCTGAGGGAAGAGTGGCTGGAGAGCTGCCCAGCGGAAAAGGACCTGGGGGTGTTGGTTGACGGTCGGCTGAATATGAGCCAGCAGTGTGCCCAGGTGGCCAAGAAGGCCAACAGCACCCTGGCCTGTATCAGCGACAGTGCGGCCAGCAGGACTGGGGCAATGATCGTCCCCCTGAACTGGGCACTGGTGAGGCCCCACCTCGAGTGCTGTGTCCAGTTTTGGGCCCCTCACTCGAGGAAAGACATTGAGAGGCTGGAGCGTGTCCAGAGAAGGGCAATGGAGCTGGTGAGGGGTCTGGAGCACAAGTCTTGTGAGGAGCGGCTGAGAGAGCTGGGGGTGTTCAGCCTGGAGAAAAGGAGGCTGAGGGGAGACCTTCTCGCTCTCTACAGCTCCCTGAAAGGAGGTGGTAGCCAGGGCAGGGTTGGTTTCTTCTCCCAAGGAACAGGTGATGGGACAAGAGGAAACGGCCTCAAGTTGTGCCAGGGGAGGTTTAGATCGGATATTAGGAGAAATGTCTTCACCAAAAGGGTTGTCAAGCGCTGGCACAGGCTGTCCAGGGAAGCGGCTGAGTCACCGTCCCTGGAGGTATTTAAAAGACGGGTAGACATGGTGCTGAGGGACATGGCTTAGCAGTGGACTTGGCAGCGTTAGGTTGATGGTTGGTCAATGACCTAAAAGGTCCCTTCCAACCTCGATGATTCTATGAAATGAACGTCAAGCATATGAGAACAGCAATTTAATTGATTTTTTTTGTGTGTGTGTTACTACAATGGATGAGAAAAAATTTATTTTAATGAAAAGGAGATGATAACATTCAGCGTTTAACCTCGTTCATTTTTTCAATATTGACATAAAGATTCATATTGCTGGACAACTTTTAAAAATATTCCCCCAGCACCGCCCCCTTCAGACAGTAGTGCAGTCAGAACTTTAAAAGCTGCCTTGACTTTTAAATTGAGGGAAAACTAATGATCTGGATATTTCCAGCTTGCTTTCTTAAAGTAAAACTAATTTTGTGGCTTTTCTATTCTCTGTTTTCAGGCTGGAACACAACAAGGAAGACTGGGAGTCTGAATCCAGGAAGGAGATTCAGCATTATCAAAAGACATGCGAAATGTTGCAGGAGGAAAAAAAGGAGCTTTTGACTCAGCTTGAAGAGTCTCAGAAACTGTACAGCAAGTCTCAGAATGAACACCAGAAACTGGAGTCAGAAATAAACAGCCTGAGAGACCAGCTTACTGACTTACAGAATTCCTTCACCAAATGTGAATTGGTCAGAGAAGAGCTGAGGAGTATGGTCAAGCAACAAGAGACCAGTATCCAGAATTTTAAATTCAGCTGCGAACAGCTTGAGGTTGATCTGCAAGCTTCCAAGGACCTAACAAATAAGCTGCATGAAGAAACTAGTGCCAAGGATCAAAAGATCCTTACTTTGCTGTCTGCCAAGGAAGAAGCAGTTATGGCTGCTCTATCTGAATTACAGCAGCAACATTCTGAAGAGATTAAAGAGTTGGAGCATAGGCTAAGTAAGGAGAAAGAAGATAAAAAAGCCTTGGAAAATGAGAAGAACAAATTTCGTGACAAACTTGATCATCTCACTGAACAGACGAATATAAGCAGAGAAGAAAGTAAGCAGCAGAAGGCACAACTGGACTCTTTCACCAAGTCCATGTCGTCTTTGCAAGATGACAGAGACCGCATACTGAGAGACTACAAGCAACTTGAAGAACGCCATCTTGTTATAATCTTGGAAAAAGACCAGCTAATTCAAGAGGCTGCTGCTGAAAACAATAAGCTCAAGGAAGAAATCAGAAGTTTTCACAGCCAGATGGATGACCTCAACTCTGAGAATGCCAAGCTGAATGCAGAGTTGGTGCGGTACAGAGAAGACCTGAACCAAGTGATTTCAATAAAGGACTCCCAACAGAAACAACTTCTCAAAACACAACTTCAGCGGATCCAAACTCTGGAAAAGGAGAAGGCAATCATAGAAACACAGCTGAGAGAGTCCGAGCATACTCAGGATGATCTCAGGAAGTGTGTGGAAGCCTTGAGAGAGGATAAAGTCAATATGACTCAAGAGATTGAAACCCTTACATCCTCTCTGTCTTGGGTACAGAGTGAGAGGACAGTGTTACGTGAGGGGGGTCCCATCATGGAGTGTCAAGCACAACTGAAGGCCCGAGAGGAAGAGGCACAAGAACTGAGCCATAAGCTTTCCCTCTCACAGAAAAGGATAACAGAACTTGAGGGGGAGCTAGTATGTGTTCAAAGGGATGCAGCCAAGAGAGTGGGAGAAGCTGAGGACAGGCTCCGAAAGGAATTGAAGCATTTACATCATGATGCAGGGATAATGAGGAATGAAACAGAAACAGCAGAGGAGAGAGTAGCAGAGTTGGCACGGGACTTGATGGAAATGGAACAGAAATTACTTGCAGTCACAGATGAAAATAAAGATCTCAGAGCTCAAATCCAGTCTTTTGGGAAGTCCATGAGCTCTCTTCAGGATAGCCGGGACCAGGCCAATGAAGAACTTCATGTTTTGAAACAGAAATACTCTGCAGACTTAGAGGAACAAAAGAGTCTAGTGCAGAATCTTCAAAAACAGATGGTTCAGCTACAAGAGGAGCAACGTTCCACTGCCAGGGACCGAGATACAGTGAGATCTGAGCTGACAGAACTGCAGAAAGCCACTGATGAAAGAGGTCTCTTAGCCCAGATTGAGAAACTTAATCAGAAGCTCAGAGCCAAAGATGATGAGCTTCTCCATTTGTCCTCAGAACTGGAAAGCTCTTCCAACCAAGTCAAATCTTTCTCCAAGGCTATGGCAAGCCTGCAGAATGAGCGAGACCATCTGCTGGATGAATTGGGTAAAACATGTAAGATTGAAGAACGGAAGCAACAAGCAGAAGGGAGCACTTCCACCACTCCTTCAGAAGTGCAGAGTCTTAAGAAGGCATTGTCCTCCTTGCAGGATGACAGAGACAAAGTAGTAAGTCCTTGTCCTCTCTTCCTGCTCTTACTTAAAGCCCCATAGGAGATTTGGATCTTCAGATCTTAAAATTCAGCACACTTAGATCTGGTATTTTCAATGTGAAACACAGATCCCTGTCATCACAGAATAGCTGAGGTTGGAAGGGACTTCTGGAGATCTTCTAGTCCAACCCCCCTGCTCAAACAAGGTCAGTTGGAGTAGGTTGCCCAAGACAGTGTCCAGTTGGAGTTTTAATATCTCCGTTGGTGGATATTCCACAACTTCTATGGGCAACCTGTTTTTTCATGTATCTGTACTGTACTTTGATGTATCTGTTTCCAGAGTTAGTTGCTCCACCATCTTCCCAGGGATGGAGATGAGGCTGACCACTTGCAGTTCCCCAGTTCCTCCTTCTTGCCCTTCTTTTAGGTAGGGATGACATTTGCTTTCATGCAGTCTTCAGGAACCGTTCCCAGACACCGTGACCTTTTAAAGGTAATTGAGTTGCCTCCCAATGACCTTAGCACTTTTGGGCACATTCCATCAGATCCTATGGATTTAGTATGTGCCATCTGTGTTGTCTTCTCTGACATACAGAAGCTGTGATTTCATTGTTAACTTTGTGAGGTGGTTTCTCTGGTTAGTTTGATTTAAATGTGGAATCACAGAAATAAGATATGGGTTCCCTATTAACCTGCTTAGTCCACATCTGTGGAAACTCATGAATTTGATTTGTCTTAGATGTCTTAGAAGAGACTAGAGGAAAGACTTGGGCCTGTTTCTCCTCTTGGCAGCTGGTTGTCAAGACAAATACAAGGCATTGCAGCTTCATTTTGACATCCTTGCTTGCATATGTAATGTGTCTGTGTTAGTATAGTCTCTAGCACAGTGCAGCTCAGCAACTTCTAGAGTTCTAGTTGGATGACAGACTTTTACAATAATTTTTCACTGTTACTTAGTCTGTCTTAGTTTTCCCTTCTGTTAATTCACAACAGACTTCGTGATACAGTTCTTAAACATGTCTTCCTTCTTGTCCATTTTATGTCTCGGTTATTTGTAGATTATGTCTCCTCTACTGCTGTTCTGTGGAACTTGCGTATCTGTGTAGTGCTGCTAATACTAAGATGGATCCTCAGTAGAGGGATCTCCTGACTTAAGTACTTCCCTGTCTCTAGAGTCAGTCACATCTTCTTGTCTTCGAAAACTGATTACAATGATGGATGTGTAATGACAACTTATTTCTAATTCCAGTCTGAGTAGACTGTCAAAAGGATTTTACTTCCTCAGTTCCCTGGTGTACAGAAAATACGAACTTCAGGAGTTATTCTTAACCAGCTCCTTCTGTCTCACTATGTCTTCCTCCAAATAAGGGAATTAACATCGTAGTCTGGGATCTTTTTGCTAATTTATGTCAAATCTTCATGAAAGGTCTCAAAACTCACTACTCTCATTAACGTTAGAGTTCTCTGAGGGTTTTTTTTCTGAGTAGTTTTTAGCAGACTGCTGTAATAAATGATTCTATTTCTAGTTTTTCTGTCATCTGAATGTGACTTTTTTTTGTCCAGATGTCACAATGAGAAATTCTCTTAAACCCTTATAAGTAATGAACCTAGCTGCTTGCTCAGTTGTCATACGTTCTGATATTTTCCTTTAATTAAAGGTAAGAGAGCTGAAGAACCTGCAGCAGCAGTACATACTAGTCGGGGTAGAATCAGCTGAAAATTCCCGCTTAAAAGCACAACTACAGGAATATCAGCAAGAGGCAGATAAACAGCACCATCTTCAAGAACAGCTGAAGCAAGAAAGTATTTTCTACCAGCAGGAGCTCCAGCATCTTAGGTGAGAATTATCTGTCTTCTCACTGCCTCAGAGATGCAAATGTGCCGTTTCTTTCATTCAAAGAGCAATTGTGGGCAGAAGGCAAAGAAAGCATTGAGAACCTCAGCCTTACCTGTGCCAGGCATGATTAAATCACTTTGCCCTGTTGAGGAGTGGGCGCGCATTTCCCTGGTTCTGCTTTTGCCTCAGACTTAGGGTGAAGGATTACAGCCCAAAGTATTCGAAGGAAATGCCTGTGTGAAATACATCAATGACCTTTTAATTTTTATTTCCTTCATCCAGTGGTGGCCAATATAATTTGTTTGAGAGGAAACTTAGGCTGTTTCTTGTATTGGAGCTTATGTATATAATTATGAAACTCCATTCCAAGCTGATGGTGAACACCCTTTATTACCCATTGATGTTGTTTAGAAAATACTAATTTTGTATGACTGTCTAATCCTTTGTTTCATTTGCTTTATGTCTTCTATTTTTAAAAAGGTCTGTAATTCAAGTCTAGTAAATTGTCATCTCCAACTGAACTAAAATTAGTCAGACAAATATGCTCTGTTCTACAAATGGGTAAAAAATTCTTTCATGTACTTCAGAAATCCATCTAAGAATGACTGAACCTGGAGTGAAAGGGGTGGGGTTTTTTTGTGGAAAGATCATAGAATACTTTGGGTGGGAAGGGACCTTTAAAGGTCAACTAGTCCAACCCCCATGCAATGAGTAGGGACATCTTCAACTGGATCAGGTGGCTCAGAGCCCCGTCCAACTGGACCTTGAATGTTTCCAGGGATGGGGCATCAACCACCTCTCTGGGCAACATGGGCCAGTGTTTTGCCGCCCTCATTGTAAAAAATTTCTTCCTTATATCTAGTCTAAATCTGCCCTCTTTTAAGGGTAGATTTTTACCCTCGAAACCATTACCCCTTTGCAACCCAGGTCCTATTGCAACAGGCCCTGCTAAAAAGTTTGTCCCCATCTTTCCTGTAGGTCCCCTTTAAGTTCTGGAAGGCTGCTATAAGGTCTCCCTGGAGCCTTCTCTTCTGCAGCCTGAACAACCCCAGCTCTCTCAGCCTGTCCTCATAGGAGAGGGGCTCCAGCCCTCTAATCATCTTCAGGGCCCTCCTCTGGCCTGCTCCAACAGGTCCATGTCTTCCCTGTGCTGAGGGCTCTGTAGATGGACGCAGTACTACAGGTGGGGTCTCCCCAGCGCGGAGCAGAGGGGCAGAATCCCCTCACTCGTCCTGCTGGCCACGCTTCTTTTGATGCAGCCCACAATGTGGTTGGCCTTCTGGGCTTCCAGTGCATATTGCCAGCTCATGTCTAGCTTTTCATCCACCAAGACCCCCAAGTCCTCCTCAGCAGAGCTGCTATCTGTCCGCAGCCTGTGCTGGTACTGGGGGTTGCCCTGACCCAGGTGCAGTACCCTGCACTTGCTGAACCTCATGAGGTTCTCATGGGCCCACTTCTCGAGCTTGTCCAGGTCCCTCTGGATGCCATCCCATCCCTCAGGTGTGTCAACCACACCGCTCAGCTTGGTGTCATCAGTAAACTTGCTGAGGGTGCCCTCAATCCCACTGTCTATGTCACTGATGAAGATACCAAACAGTACTGGTCCCAGTGCAGACCCCTGAGGGACACCACTTGTCACCGATCTCCATCTGGACATTGAGCTGTTGACCACTACCCTCTGGATGTGACCATCCAACCAATTCCTCATCCACTGAGCAGTCCACCCATCAAATCCATCCCTCTCCAATTTAGAGAGAAGGATGTTGTGGGGGACCATGTCAAAGGCCTTAGAGAGGTCCAGATAGATGACATCCATAGCTCTTCCCTTGTCCACTGATGTAGTCATTCCATCATAGAAGGCCACTAGGTTGTTCGGGCAGGACTTGCCCCTAGTGAAGCCATGCTGGCTGTCTCGAATCACCTCCCTGTCCTCCGTGTGGCTTAGCATAGCTTCCAGTAGGATCTGTTCCATGACCTTCCCAGGCACAGGGGTGAGGCTGACAGGGGAGTAGTTCCCAGGGTCCTCCTTTCTACCATTTTTAAAAATAGATGCAATGTTTCCCTTTTTCCAGTCACCAGGAACTTCACCTAACTGCCATGGCTTTTCAAATATCATGGAGAATGGCTTGGCAGTGACATCAGCCAGTTCCCTCAGGACTCTAGGATGCATCTCATCAGGTCCCCTAGACTTCAGTATGTTCAGATTCCTCAGGTGGTCACAAACCTGATCTTCTCTTACAGTGGGAGGGACTTTGCTCCCCCAGGCCCTGCCTTGCAGTCCATCCACTAAAGAGGTGTGGGGAGAGAGGTTGCCAGTGAAGACTGAGGCAAAAAAATCTGTTGAGTTCCTCAGTCTTCTCCTAGTCTGTTGTTTGTCAGTTTTGCTCATCGGGCTGGGGGCGGGGGGGGGAGGGTATGCCTTATTTGACCTTCCTTTTCTGGCAGGCATACTTGTAGGAGCCCTTATTCTTTGCATCCCTTGCCAAGCACAGCTCCATCCACCCTTGGCCTTCCTGACCCCATCCTTACACAACTGGGCAGCGTCCCTATACTGTCCCCAGGACACCTGTCCCTGCTTCCACTGCCTGTGCATTTCCCTCTTGCCCTTTAGTTTGACCAGCAGGTCTCAACGTATGGCTTATCTTTGTCCAAAGTGACCTAAAAACTTGTAGTGCTTCTTCCACCTCTCTCTGCCCCCAGTCTGACCCTCAACACTTCAGATCTCGTACAGTTTGAAGTAGCTTACAAATGTTATTTATCTCCTGATAAAAGACAAGGAGACTTATTTCCTGTCTAGCCTCTACAGTGTGAATGAAGCTAAGGCCTCAAGTTTGCATGGTGGGACCAATGCTGTGGTTCTGGTGCATATTTGACTGAGGCAGTGATAATGTTATGATGACAAGTGGCATTGTCAATGACTTGCTTGACAAAACTCTCTGTACAGCAAGATCAAAACAATATCCAGGAATACTAAAAGTGTGAGCATTGAACAACCTGCAGTGTTGAGCCAAATACAGAATACTTCCTTAAACTTGCTTTTAAGGTTCCTCTACTTAAGTGGGTTGTTTTGTTTTGGTTTAGATATCAAATTTCTTTTCTGGCATGGGGTAACAATAGGAAGTAGAATCATCCTCGGCTTGTTCTGAGCTGGATACCTGAATATCATAAGTGATACTGGTAACTTCCTTTGTGTTGTACTGGGCAGACAAGAGAAGACTACCTGGGAAAAGCAGAACAGCAGCATAAAGGAGCAGTACCTGATGGTCATAGCAGAAAAAGACAAGCAACTGAGCCATTTACAAAGGATCATGCAAGAAGTGAGACTGCCCCTCAGCAAGTCTCAAATTGTAGAGGAGCAGTATCAGACGAAGGTGGGTGGAAATACACAGATTCTTTATTGCATGGAAATGTGAAGCTTGAAATTCAGCCAAAGTAGTACATGTTGCTTGTATTCAGCTCATATAGACTGCAGTATTGCATTTTGTTGTGTGGCCTCCAAGGACTGCCAACAATGCAACTTCAATCACTGAAAACGTTAAGAAAACTCTGGCGTACCTTTATGTGCTCTTCCCTTAGTTCATGGTTTCTAATGTTTCAAGAAAGACAGTAGAAGAGACAGGGCTTCTTAGGTACCTTAGGTCCTTCTAAGCAGTATAGAACTTCTCAGGTCATTCTGGCTAATTTAGAATTGCTTCTTGCACTGTGTTTGAATCTAAGATCTGGTTTAGTTCTTCTTTTAATGTCACATTCTAATTTTTAAGTTTTGTATTGAATTTTTATTGCTGTTTTTACCGTGACAGGAATCTACAATCCTGACTCTACAACCCCGACAATTGCACTTTCTGCCTTCTTTCCCCTGTATCACAGTCCTAAAAGTAGAGTGGGATATGTTGAGTATTTCACTTGGTCTAGGGAAGGATGCTTGCCTGCTGCATGTACAATACCATTACGTTATGAGCAAGGAAAGAACTCTCCTGCCTGTGTCTGTAATGTTCCAGTGAGAAGCTTTTGTGTCAGTGGAGGAGGGAGGAAATCTCCCTTTATCCCTTTGACACACACATGCATATATGCAAAGAAAAAAGCTAGAACAATGTGCATGTGATCCTTTCCTGGAGAACGCTTCAGTGCTAGCCTTTTAGTCTGTGTTGACTGAGAATAGTGTGGACATTGCTTTGGTTTTTTGTTTGTTTTTCTTGTTCTCATTTATACACTTTTTTTCCCCCCTTCTTGTAGCGTGGACAGCTTTAAGACAACTTCTGAGGAGGCCCATCGTATATACAAGTTCAGTGATCTTTCCTAATTGTTTGGATTTTCAGGTGGCTTTTAGGATATTTCTGTTTATTCCCCATTTGCTGTTTTGCTTGAGCAGATGAAATTCCAGGCATAGGAATAATGTTGGGCTTTGACCTTGGAATACTAAGTGGGGAGGACTAATACAAGAGTGGGTTGTCATGTGTGCAGTATATTTTTCATTGTTCTTTCTTTGGCAGATTTCTTCAGAAGTTCTGAGAGGGGACTTCTCAAGCCTAGAAACAGAGACAAAACATCTCCAGGCCCAGCTAAATGACAGCCTGAAAGAACTACACCAAAAAGAGCTCAGAATTCAGCAGTTAAACAGCAAGGTACCAATTATATCTTGTACTTGCTTGTGGAGTCTGGGATGAGGAATGTGGGGAAGAGGGTAGGCTTGAATAGGGCTCAGGGAGCAGGAATGAATCTTCCTGTTCTTGTGGGCATTTAGTGAAGTAACCCAAAATCAGAAATATTAGTTAGAAGAGACTTCTGGTGATGATCTAGTACATCCTTCTGCGGCTCAAAGGAGCACTGTCACCAACATTAGATCAGGTCAGCCATGACTTTGCCTAGCTGCATGGTGAAAAAATAGAGATTCCAGAACCTCTCTGAGCCTTTGTCCAATGCTGCTCTACATTTTTGATGCAAATGTTTTTCTTAATGTCTAGTCTGATTCTTCCAAGCCACAGTCTGTGGCTATGGCCCCTTATTATATTTTTTTGACACTGTCAAAAAGTGTTTAGCTCTGCTTTATGACTATCTTTAATTTAATTGTAATCTATTGTAAAATGACCCTTTAGCCTCCTGTTTAGCAGGCTAATGCAGCCCAGCCCTCACAGGCATCATGTGCTCCAACCCCTTGACAATCTCAGCAGCCTTTTCCTGTATCCTTCCCATTTACCTATCCATCTTAGAACGATTTAGGATGGAAAAGACCCGTAAGATTACCTAGTCCAACCATTAACCTAACACTGCCAAGTCCACTGCTAAGCCATGTCCCTAAGTGCCACATATACATGTCTTTTAAATACCTCCAGGGACGGTGACTCAGCCGCTTCCCTGGACAGCCTGTGCCAGCGCTTGACAACCCTTTTGGTGAAGACATTTCTCCTAATATCCGATCTAAACCTCCCCTGGCACAACTTGAGGCCGTTTCCTCTTGTCCCATCACCTGTTCCTTGGGAGAAGAAACCAACCCTGCCCTGGCTACCCCCTCCTTTCAGGGAGCTGTAGAGAGCGAGAAGGTCTCCCCTCAGCCTCCTTTTCTCCAGGCTGAACACCCCCAGCTCTCTCAGCCGCTCCTCACAAGACTTGTGCTCCAGACCCCTCACCAGCTCCATTGCCCTTCTCTGGACACGCTCCAGCCTCTCAATGTCTTTCCTCGAGTGAGGGGCCCAAAACTGGACACAGCACTCGAGGTGGGGCCTCACCAGTGCCCAGTTCAGGGGGACGATCATTGCCCCAGTCCTGCTGGCCGCACTGTCGCTGATACAGGCCAGGGTGCTGTTGGCCTTCTTGGCCACCTGGGCACACTGCTGGCTCATATTCAGCCGACCGTCAACCAACACCCCCAGGTCCTTTTCCGCTGGGCAGCTCTCCAGCCACTCTTCCCTCAGCCTGGAGCGTTCATGGGGTTGGTGTGACCCAAGTGCAGGACCCGGTGCTTGGCCTTGGTGAACCTCATATCATTGGCCTCGGCCCATCTATTCAGCCTGTCCGGATCCCTCTGCAAAGCCTTCCGACCCTCCAGCAGATCAACATACACACCTAACTTGGTGTCCTCTGCAAACTGACTGAGAGTGCACTCGATTCCCTCCTCCAGATCATTGATAAAGCATTAAACAGAACTGGTCCCAATACTGAGCCCCGGGGAAGACCACTTGTGACCGGCCACCAACTGGATTAAACTCCATTGACCACCACTCCTTGGGCCCAGCTTTCCAGCCAGTTTTTTACCCAGCGAAGAGTATTCCTGTCCAAGCCATGGGCAGCCAGTTTCTCCAGGAGAATACTGTGGGAAATAGTGTCGAAGGCTTTACTAAAGTCTAGGTAGGCAAGATCCGTAGCCTTTCCCTCATCCACTAAGCAGGTCACCTTGTCATAGAAGATCACGTTAGTCAAGCAGGACCTACCTTTCATAAACCTGTTCTGACTGGGCCTGATCACCTGGTTGTCCTTATACGTGCCATGTGATGGCACTCAAGATGATCTGCTCCATAAACTTACACAGTACCAAGGCCAGGCTGGCAGGCTTGTAGTCCCCGGATCCTCCTTCTGGCCCTTCTTGTAGGTGAGTCTCATGTTTGCTAATCTCCAGTCAACTGGGGCCTCCCCAGCTGAAAATGAGTGAACTAAAACCAGTACCAGTATTCCAAGTACAGTCTTATTGGTACCAAGCAGAGCAGGTAATAACTCCCCTCAATCTGCTAGCCATGCTTCTCCTAATGTAGCCCAGTAGACAATTTGCCTTGTTCACAATGAGGATGTACTCTTGACTTGTTTTCAGCTGGGCAGCTGCTCTAACTCCCTGGTCCTTTACGGCAGAGCTGTTGCCTCAGCGGTCTTTTCCCATCCTATACTGATGCATGGGTTTTGCCTCCGGTGTAGAAGTTTACATTGCTTATTGAACTTGAGATTTCTGTTGGCCCATTCCTCAAGTTTCTCAAGGTCCCTCCAGATAGAAGTTTTGATCTTTGTCATATCATCTACTCCCCAACATTCAATATTGGCTGCAAATTTGCTGATGCTATACTCTATGTCAGAACTTCTGTTGCTGTCAATGTTGACCAATGTGTGCTCCAGGTAGGCCCCAGGAGTATTCTGCTCATTGCTGCCTGTCAAGCCATTGGTCATTGCCTTTAAATCTAGTGGTCTGGACAATTTTTGCTTAAGTAGCAGTTAATTTCTCTAGTTCACAGAATCATAGAATCTTCATGGTTGGAAGGGACCTTTGAGATCGAGTCCAACCATACACACACAAAAGAACCCCCTACAATCTCTGTCACTAGAGCATGCCCTGAAGTGCCAAATCTACACGTTTCTTAAATACCTCTAGGGATGGTGACTCAACCACCTCCCCAGGCAGGCTGTTCAGTGCCTGACCACTCTTTCAGTAAAGTCATTCTTCCTAATATCCAATCTAAACCTCCCCTGCCGCAGCTTCAGGCCATTTCCTCTGGTCCTGTCATTATTCACCTGGGAGAAGAGGCCAACACCCTCCTCTCTACACCCTCCTTTCAGGCAGTTGTAGAGGGCCATGAGGTCTCCCCTCAGCCTCCTCTTCTCCAAACTAAACATGCCCAGCTCCCTCAGCCTCTCCTCACATGGCTTGGTCTCCAGACCCCTCACCAGCTCGGTAGCTCTCCTCTGGACACGCTCCAGCACTTCAGTGTCCCTCTTGGACAGAGGGGCCCAGAACTGAACACAGCGCTCGAGGTGAGGCCTCACCAGTGCCGAGTACAGAGGCACCATCGCTTCCCTACTCCTGCTGGCCACACTATTCCTGATACAAGCCAGAATGCTGTTGGCCTTCTTGGCCACCTGGGCACACTGCTGGCTCATGTTAAGCTGACTGTCCACCAGCACCCCCAGGTGCTCCTTAGTTACCAAATGTGAATACTGTGGGTGATGATGTTAAAAGCTCTGTGTACTGGAGCTGGCTAGGATGGAGCTAATTTTCTTCATAGCAGCCCCCAGGGTGCTGTGTAATAGATCTGTGACTAAAGCAGTGTTGATGACACACCAATGTATTAGCTGTTGCTGAACAGTGCTTGCACAGCATTAAGGCCTTCTCTGTTTCTCACTCTGCTCTCTCTGCGGTGAGTAGGTTGGGGGTGGGCAAGAGCCTGGGAGAGGTCAGAACTGAAACAGCTGACCTGAAGGGAACAGAGGGATGTTCCAGGCCATATATAGATCACATTCAGGAGGATCAGTGACAGTAGTGTCTGAATCAGCAACTCTTCTGCAACTGAATTTTAGTGCCCTATCTCTAAAAGTTGCCAGAGGGAGAAAGGAGGAGGGAAGAGGACAGAGGAGGGAAGGGAGGAGGGAAGAGGACAGAGGAGGGAAGGGAGGAGAGAAGGGAGAGAGAGAACAGACTGGGGGGGACAATGGGGGAAGGATGGGGGGGAGGGGAGAGAGAAGGAGACCAGACAAAGGGACCAGAGAGCGAGATTATGTGAAGAACGTTGTTTCCAGGTTCCACTTCTGTTGTCAGGAGTTCTTTCTAGCTTCCTGCTTTCTAGACTCCTGAAGGCAGTCACTCCTTTGGAAGGCACGTTTGTGATCTTCAGTGCTGCCTGTGATCTTGAAAAAGTTTCTATGTCTCCATGCAAAATGACAAGCGGTTCAATTCCCACATTGAAATGGAAGACTCAGAATTTGGCCATCTTCAGAAAGAGTTGCATTCAAGGAGAAAGCAAGAATATAAAATCATAATTTATTGATGGTATTTCTGAAAGGTTTAGGTCAATCTCAGCACTTTAGAAATCTTGTTTTGGAAGAGTGTTATTCCGTACATCGTGTTGATGTTTTGGGACTCCTGTTCTGGAAACCTTAGCCACAAGCTACTGTGGAGATTATCACTGGTCTTTGGACCTTAGTAACATGCAGCGTGTCAGTTCCCATGTTCTCGATAGAAATCTTACCCTCATTTACACAGAGAACAATTTTGCTTTCACAAAAATACAATTTCTTTACTTAGCAGTTGTATTGTCTTCGCAGCTCTCTCAGGTCTTTGAGGAGAAAAATGCCCTCTCCCTCCAGCTGCGCGGTAGCAGTCGGAACATCTGTGAGAGCCATCAGCACTACAATGAGGTTCTGAACCGCTGCTTGGTGCTTGAGAGACAGCTCCAGGAGCTGCAGTCTGCAGATAAGGGCATGGTAAGGATGGTCGTGTTGGTGCCAGGGAGGGAAAAGCTTATTGCAGATGGTTCCACTAACTGAGCAGCATTGTATCTGCCATACTTTCATGCTTTCTTTCAGGAGATGTTTGCAACAGATGCTGCTCCAGGAGCACCCCAAGAAAAGAACGAGCCTCAGAGAGGCAGTTACGCACCAGAATTGCAGGAGTTGCAGCTGAGGTAAAGAAAGCCTGAGAAAACAGGGGTGAGGATGTTAGTCTTGATGGAGGTGTTTAGGCTAGTGATGAGCCTATTTCTGTTGCTCTCTGTCAGAGTGTTGGAAAAATTCAGTTCCACACTAGGACCTTGTGGAAGTAGAGGAACTGTTACATGCCCTTGACAGCTGTCATTAGTTATCTCTTTGGATAGCACTTCAAAAAATGAAGAGATGACATGTAGCAGCAATTCCAGTTGACCATCACCAGCCAATCTAGCCTCTTTGATTTGATGGACTGGGTCCTTAGTAACTGCTTAAGTATATTAGTGGTCCTGGTCTCAAGGCTGTTATCCTGAGTATGTCTGGAATTGAGACCTAGTACACGACTCCTTGTAACCTTCTGGAATTAAGATCTGGCACACGATTCCTCATACCCTTTCAAAATAATTTTCAGAAGGTGGGGCCATGAATGACAGGGCCAAGGAACTCCTTCCTGATGCGACACACAAGCTTCAAGAGATTTATCTTCTCTTTATTAATAAGAGGTGACTTATTAAATATTAATAAAAGATGACTAAGTCTTCTGTGTAAAGTGGAAGGGAACTGGAGTCTGTTCATGTACTGCATCAGTGAATACAACAGAAACAGAATAGTCCATGAATTAACCCTTTTTTGACACACACTTGGTTATTTTCTGACAGGTTGTCTGAAACGGAACACTTACATACCAACACAAAGCAGGATCTGAGGTATTTAGAGGAGCAACTGGAAGAAGAACGAGACCGTCGTCTTGCTGTAGAGGAGGCGCTGGCTGCTGCACAGGATCAGATCAGGAGGTGAGGGAGCCTGAGCAAACAGGCAGTATCAGCATAAAAGTATGGTGATCCTAGCTCTGTGTTCATCTGCGCTTCATTACATCCTTCTGTCAAATGTCACTGGGGGCACAGAAACAACTATACCGTGTCTATCACAGAATGGTTGAGATTGCAAGGGACCTCTGGAGGCCATCTGGTCCAATGCTCAAGCAGGGCTACGTAGAGCCACTCGCCGAGGACCATGTCCAGACGGCTTTTGAATCTCTCCAAGGCTGAAGACTTCACAACCTCCCTGGGCAACCTGTGCTGGTGCTCAGACACCCTTAGAGTAAAAAAGTTTCCTGATGTTCAGGCTATCTATCCTTCAATTGTAGACAAAGATAGAATGAGACAACTGACTAGATATTAAGACAAATTCTGACTAGAAATGAGATGCCAGCTTTCTCAATGAATTAAATTAACTACTGGAAAATATAATTTGGAGACTGGGAATTGGATGAAGGCAGAAGAGGAGTTTCCATACTTCCAGGGGATTTGTCTCCTCAGTAAGCATCTGTCTGTCATGGGCAAAACAGTCTTGACTCAAAGAATGTCACTCAATTTTAATGTATTGCAAATTAACAAACTTTTACTTAATTTGGGTATTAAGAAACAATTAAACACTTAAGAAAAACACTTCCCACTGCCTTTCCCAGGCTCAACTTCAGTCCAGACACCTCTCCTTCCTTGTTGCTAGTATCCAGTCCTATTGTTTACACCGCACATTACACTCAGTCCCTTTGGTAAGGCAAAGGGCCACGTAGGAGACTGGGGTCACTATGTAGTTATTTCTCTCTGCTGCTCCTTGTTTCTTGCTCTTTACCTCCTTCCCCTAGCAGCTACCACCCTTTATTAAATATGTTTGAGCAGAGGCACAATATCCTCCTCTGATTGTAGTTTTGGCAGCCAGTGCCTGCTGGAAAGCAGCTCTGCAGAGAGAGACCTTGGAGTCCTGGCAGATGACAAATTGACCATGAGGCAGCAATGTGCCCTTGTGGCCAAGAAGGCCAATGGTCTCCTGGGGCACATTAAAAAAGAGCGTGGCCACCAGGTCGACGGAGGTCATCCTCCCCCTCTGCTCTGCCCTGGTGAGGCCACATCTGGAGCACTGTGTCCAGTTCTGGGCTCCCCAGTTCAAGAAGGACAGGGAACTGCTGGAGAGAGTCCAGCGGAGGCTATGAAGATGATCAAGGGACTGGACCATCTCTCTTATGAGGAAAGGCTGAGAGCCCTGGGGCTGTTCAGCCTGGAGAAGAGAAGACTGAGAGGGGATCCCATCAATGCTCATCAGTAGCTAAAGGGCAGGTGTCAAGAGGATGGGGTCAGACTCTTCTCAGTGGTGCCTGGTGACAGGACAAGGGGCAATGGGCACAAGCTGGAACACTGGAAATTCCATCTCAACGTGAGGAAAAACTTCCTTACTGTGAGGGTGGCAGAGCCCTGGCACAGGCTGCCCAGAGAGGCTGTGGAGTCTCCTTCTCTGGAGATCTTCCAAGCCCACCTGGACGTGTTCCTGTCCAGCCTGCTCTGGGTGACCCTGCTTTGGCAGGGGGGTTGGACTAAGCCATCTCCAGAGGTCCCTTCCAACCCCTACCATTCTGTGATCATTCAGTGCCAGCCAGCTGGAACCAGTTGTGACTGGTACAGGGCATTTCATGGCCTCCTGCCACGCAGCTCTCCCTTGCAACTCCCTGTTACCAAAACCTTGCCATTTATACCCAATGCACTGTGTCTTTCAGGTTACTTGATAGATGTCCTTATAGTCAGCAGAGAAAAGGAGGCTGAGCTAGACTAGATGTTAGGATTAGGATGCAGTGAGTTGCATATTAGAAATGCCTGTTACTCCTCATTGACTATAAAAGTGGGTTTTATCACATAACTTGATTCTAGGCACTTGTGCTGCGCATTTTTTGTAGTTAAAATAAACATCACTGTTGGAGTCTCTTACATGAAAACAATGGCTTTCTTCTCACACGCATGCTGATTTAGCCAAAAAATAATGGTCTGTATGGAAGGATTCTGGATGGAGTTACCTGGTAATTGCTACACAACTCAGACAACTGTAGCCCCTTCTGTAGCATTAAAGTCTATGGAAGCCTCCTACAACTGATGTCACTTGACTAACTAATGATAGCCCAAAGATTTGACAGTACTATTTCCACATTTCATCCTTTAATAGTATCTTATCAATCTTGAATATCTGTCACTAGAAAATACTTGGGAAGAACCAGTACTATTAAGACTAGAGCTGGCTTCCAGAATAATTTCATAGAATTTAAAATATACACTTAAATCACTTGCCCTGGCTTCTTTCAAGTTACACACTATGAAATTTCACTTGAAAGCCCCCATTAACACAAAGACCTCAGTTAAGTTAAAGAGTTCTAAATTCCTGAAAGGCAAAAGGAAAAAAACAGCACCAAAAAGGTCATGAGTTTTGAAGTGACAGGATATAAATTAGGTAAGAAAGGACTCCACTGCCAGCAGCCAAGTTGTTCTCTCTGCTGGAGAGGAATGGTAATCTGCGTATCACGCAGTGTGGAAATTTTACTTTTCTCTGTGACTGTGGGCGCAGGAAGTGGCTGGCACTGAGCAAGTATAACTTGTATAGAGAGCACAATATGCCTACACTGTAACGGTTTCACCAGCCTCCTGGTGGAGGAAGGAGGATCACTGCTAGTTGGATCACCTAGTCCTCCTGCTCAGCTTGAGCTCAGGAGGCACCACCTTTGTACAAATGAAACCAGTTCTTGTCAAGTGAGGCCATAGCTTGTTTGCAATGGTTCATTACTTTTTGCAGAAATACGTCCTTTCCTAAGCTTGTCTACAGTGTTGGGTTTGGCGCATCATAAGAAAGTGAATTTCATTTCATTGTTTTTTTGTGACAGGTTGCAGTCAAGTGAGTGGACGTCTTCCTTAAATGCTAGCATTGATATGACTCCAGGTCATGAGCATTCCTTGCTGATTGATTCCATGGATAATAATTTCAGCAAAGTAAGACTTTACATTCATAGCTGTCAAAGATGTGAGCCCTGGCTGATACAAGAAAATGTGAACTGAAAACTGTGAACCTATAGGAGCTAAATCCTTCTGTAGGCACATTTAAATCTGTTTGTGTCTGTGTGGGTTTCTGCTCTTATCTTGCTCTGTTTTCCACACCAGAAGCCACATATTGTTCTGATTGCAACCGTGCTACAGTCTGCATAAGCAGACTAAATTTCAGAGGTCACTAAAACTGTAGACCAGCATTGTTTGTGCCTAAAAGGTGGTCCCAGGTTCCTTGTGGAATATTCAAGGCCTCAGTGGGGAGCAAACAGGCAAAGCCTGTGCAAACAATGTGTAATCTCATGCATAAGAAGTGTATGTGTTACTGAACCTAGCATCTGCAATGTCTGGAGAGTCTACCCTTTTGTTTAGCAACCACCTCAGTTTTTCCCTACTCATCATCTTTCAAACCTGCATCAGTCAGGCTGGAAGCTGCTTTTTAGCTGTACTGAAGGACAGCCTGGCAGTCACCTGTCCGGTTTTGCTAAACATGGAGCCCTGCTGAAGAGTTCGCCCTCTGGTCTCTTCAAGACTTGGGGGTGGTGCTCTCAAGAGGACCACCAGCAGGATTACGGCAAGAGCCATAACCGGATGGTGCTCTGTGCTCATGCTTGGCGTTTGTTACTAGAATAGACAGTTTTTTCTTTCTGTTGGAACTTTTCTGGTAGATGTTACATTGTCTGAGGACTCCTGGAAGAGCCCCTGTAGAGTAAGGTCACCCTACAGCAGCTTGTTCAACAGCTTCAGAAGCCCTTTCAGCTGCAAGGGTGAAAGAACGCAACAAATAAACAATAATTTTCTTCTTCTAGGCTAGAGATTGAATAAGGATTCCTAGTAGCTCAAGGCTCTAGCAGAAAAGTACCATTGATCCATTTGTTTATATTTCACTTGAAAGGGCTGCAAATTTGTAGGGACCAAATGTTAGAGGGAGATGTTCTGGATTCTGTTGCCCTTTCTTAAGCAGAATTGGAGAGAGCTGGTACATGAAAAACCTGCAGAGAGCAGGGGAAGGGGAATATTTCACTGAGGATCAGCTCTAGAGGTCGAATCTGATAGTGGAACAGGTTTGGGAAGGTTGATGCTCATTAGCTTAAACTTAACTTCATGGTCAGGAGAACTCTGGATGAAGGCAGCTGGACATACCCATTCCTGGTACTGACTGGTCTCTCTTTTACTCTTCCAGACTCGTAATATCCTTGGACTGCGACGCCTGTTACGCTCTCTCTTCCGATCCCGGACGCACTTGCCTATGCTAGTGGCCATGTATCTGCTTGCTGTCCACGTCCTCCTCTTCCTGTGTTTTACAGGCCACCTATGAACAGGAATAACAGCCGCCTCTTGAGCCACAGCCCTCTATGTAATCCCTGGGCCTGCATTCCCTATCAACAGGGTAGCACTTCACCCAGCTGCCTTCTTTTTCCAAATGGGCCCTTAAGGAGCAGCTGCCCCCAGCAACTTGCACCTAGGTCGCTTGCTGGCAAGTACACAGCAGCCAGTGCTGATGCCTGGGATCTGTTTCCCAGACATCTGCCATTCCTTTGGTGTTTTTAAACGAGTGGTACATTTTCTGAGCCAGGGTCCTCATGCCACAAGTCTCAAGGACAGCATCTATTCATGTACCTGGAGGAAGCACCACTCATTGTGTATAGTATCATGCTGTGGTAGGAATAAGAAAAAAATTCTTGAGTTCCTGCAGTACTTCAACACTTCCAGGAACTGAATCAGTGAGTTGGGTTGGGGAAACCCTGTAGCTAGATATAAGAAAGAGAAGCTTCTTCCCTTTCTTCCATCCCTTAGATTTGCTCTGTGGCTCAGTGCTGTTTGAAATGCCATATCCTAAGGAAGTTGTAGACACTTTAAGGAACATGAATTGAATTTCAAAATCGTGTTTTCTGCTCAGTTGCATCTCCTGTTGAAGGAAGGCCAAAATTAGTATGTCTGGACCTGCTGAGCATTCCATTTAAAAACAGTCATATGTCTGCCCTGACAAGCTGTAAAACAATGTCAGTAATTTAGTTATTGAAAAAGAATAGGAAACAAGAAACTTTTTGGCTCTAAGTTAATAACCTTGCTGCTTATAGCATTTGTGCATCTCTCACCATGGAAGGTGCTTGCATACCTCTTGAAATGAGAGCAGCCGTGCTCCTGCATTCTCATCCACTGAACCCTTGTCACAAGATCAAACCTGTACAGGCTGTGTTGAAGAGTTTCATAATGTGGTATGTGGGCCCAAATCAAAGGCAGAAGCTCCAGAAGTAAACTCTCCCCCCCTACACTGAGGAAGGGAATAGAGTTCTGAAAGCTTCTGGCATCTCTGCTTTAGGAAAAGCCTGTTGTAGAAAGTTAGTGCTGGTCACTGGACTTGTTTGAATCTAAAGCAAACTGATGCAAATGGACTTGATTTTATAGGATATATGTGTTCTCTAAAGAATTCCTGAATATGTCCTGGAATTGAGACTGCTGTCTTCCAAAGGGAGAATGCTGAATGAGTCAAGTTCCCTGTCAGAGACCAAGTGCTGGTTCTGTTCACAGTACTTGCCAGAAGTATTGTATTTGCCTCTTGCTAGTGTGTTAACAGTCACATTTTTCCCATGGGAAAGAGGTAGTTCTTTTGATATTGCTGGTAAACTAAGATTCTGTAGCAGAGAACAAAGCCCCGTTTCAGGATGGATTGATCTTATCATGGTAGCTAAAACTAACTGGCAGGTCCAGAACATTGGCCCTATATATCCATTTGTGCACTACCCTTGATGATCTGTGTGGACTTCCTCAACTATATAAAATTCAGTGACCAAATACTTTGCCTATAGCTTCCTGGGGGATGTGCTCCTGTATATAGAATAAAGATTATTTTTCAGATGGAATTTGTATAATGTTGTTGTGTAAATGTCAGATCTCTTCAGGGTGTGGTGCTGCTGTATCATAGCTTTTACAGGACCACCATGGGACTGTGGGTCACCTTTGTATACGCTTCCTTGTATGTTGATTGCATACGTTCTATCTCTTCATATTATTTGAATGCCTGTGGAGGTGACCTTTTTCCTCATTTCGCCTCTCTCAGCCTTTTTCAGCTTTTGCTGCAATGACAAAAGAGGAAATAGCACTTTAATAGTGAAAGCTATTCCAATAAAACAAGATCTGCTTGGGTTTACTTTTCTTTGCATTTAGGCACATTTGACTGAATACTGCACCCTGTTAGAGTTGTGCAACCCCAGGAAAGACAAAGGAGTTAGCAACAGCAAGCTGGAAACATGTTACTAACTCAGATGAGACTAGTTAAAGCATCCTGTCTTCTTCCAACTTGCTGGAGTGAAAAACAGGTGCCTCTGTCCATATTCACTACTACAATCCACCACCACCATTATAACAAAAGCTAGTAATGGGGTGTTGTTAGACCACAAATGATGTTTCCACTGTATTTAATAGGAGTAAGAATTATAAGCAAAGTATGTTTCCTCAAAGCCCACGATGCAAGTTTTCCTGAACTGAAATAAGCCAAGCTTCTGCTGGTTCAGAGACACTTAGATATTTTATACCTTCAGGTAGAACGGTTACAGCTTAGATTAAATATATGAATAAATAAAATAAAACCTCAGAAGGAACTCCCGATCTGATAATCATAGTCTGACCTAACAGCTTTGTGATTTGACCTAATGAAGATGTGGCATTTTAGCTGATGTTTCCCGTTTCAAACTTTTTAACTTCTTGTTTCTTCTCTGTTTGGTGGACCTGTCCTGCCTAGTTTTTTTGATCTATCTCCAATAGAGTCTGAGAAGCAGATTCTGATGGAGCTGTGCTCTACCATCTCTGCTACACAAGCCAATTCAGCATGTCCACTACTGAGACCGGCCCAGGATATGTCTGTGCCAGGGGGAAGGTGCATAGGTAGGAGGCTTTGGGTATGATAGACAAAGCACATGATGAGACAGAAGAGGAGGAACCTATGCAACTACTCTCACCAAGGTCAAATCAACCGACTCCTTGCAACAAGAGCTGCATTAAGACCAGTGCTGAGAAGAAACAACAGTGAGTTATGGTCGTAGGTCATGCCCTCCTGAGCAGAATGGAGGCACCCATTTGCAGACCAGACCCTCTTTTCAAGGAAGCTTGCTGCCCCCCTGAGGCCCGAATCAGGGATATCACCCGATGACTGATGAGCTTAGTAAAGCCTTTGGACTATTACCCAGTCCGCCTCTTTCATGTGGGTACTGATGATGTTGCAACAAGAAGTCTAAGGTTGATCAAAAGAGATTTCAGGGCTCTGGGAAGAAAGCTAAAAGATTCAGGAGCACGGGTAGTGTTTTCCTCAATCCTCCCAGCAATGGGAAGAGACACTGGAAGAAACAGGTGTGCTCAAGACATTGATACCTGCCTCCAGAACTGGTGCCTCCACCAGAACTTTGGTTTTTATAACCATGGGAGAGGCTTTAAAAGCACAAGGTATGCTGGGGCCTAACGGGATCCACCTGTCCCGATGGGGGAAATGCATCTTTTCTTGTAAACTGATGGAACTCATTGACAGGGATTTAAACTAGAATCAACGGGGGCAGGAGAGCTGAAGGTTAGCCAAGGGTTGTCATGGCATCGCCTGAGGGTGGCAATAATAATGGGAGCATTTGCACCGCTCCAGGGAGCACTGAGGGCTGAGGAGTATATCTGAAATGCTTGCACACCAAGACATGCAGTATGAGAAACAAACAGGATGAACTGGAAATGTTGGTCAGTTCCCGGAGCTCCGATATCGTTGGTATTAGTGAGACTTGGTGGAATGTGTCCCGCAACTAGAGTGCTGGGATGGAGGGCTATGGGAGGAGCAGGCGAAGGGGAGGAGCTATACATAAGGGAGAGATTTGACTGTACAGCCCTTACAGTTACGGACGATGTGGTTGAGAGCCTCTGGGCGAGGATGAGGGGGATAGAAAACAAAGCAGATGTTGGGTAGTAGACAGTGGATGTCTACTATCAATTGCCCAGCCAGGATGATAGCACTGATGAGTTATTTTGTAGGCAATTAGGAGAAATCTCTGCATCAGCAACCTTTGTCCTTATGGGAGATTTCAACTTCCTAGACGTCAACTGGGAATTCCATGCTGCTGTGACAAGCAAGTCTGGGAAACTCCTGAAGTTTGTGGAAGATAACTTCTTGTCACAAGTACTCAATGAGCCAACTAGGAAAGATGGGCTCCTAGACTTGCTGTTTCTGAATAGAGAAGGGCTCATGGGAGATGTGATGGCAGGCGGCTGTCTTGGCCACACTGATCGTGAAATAGGTGAGTTTAAAATTTTCAGTGTAATGAGAAAAAAAGGTCAGCAGAGTTGCCACCCTGGTTTTCAAGAGAACAAACTTTAAGCTACTCAGGGAGAGGGAGCCACTTAGCAGTGTCCCCTGGGAATCTGCTTTTGAGGGCTTAGGAGTCAGCGAGTGCTGGTTAATCTTTAAGAAGCACCTTTTAGAAGCACCGGAGCAGGCAATTCCACTGTGTTGAAAGTCAAGCAAATGGGGCAGAAAGCCAGCTTGACTGAACAGGGAGCTCCTTGTGGAGTGTGAGAGGAAAACAGAATTGTACAATCTCCGAAAGCCAGGTCAGGCTTCATAGGGAGATTGCAGAGCCATGGTTTGCATGTGCAGGGAGAAGACGTGAAAGGCCAAATCTCCCCTGGTGATCATTGTAGGTCCCTTAAAACTGAACTGTTCTACCCTATTCTATTCCAAGCCCTGTAAATCTTGCCACTGTGTCAAATAGAAACGTCTACTGTAGGAGCTTTTCTTGATCCACATGACTTACTCAGAAAGGAAGTTATTTTGGTTTGAGATGTTTATCTACTGTCAAACTAGCGTGATTCACGCTACTCATTCAAAAATTTTGCATTTCCCACCAGAAACCAATGTACCAAGAGTTTGATTTGTAAGTGCTTAGGATTCTTTAACTACATGCTTTCCATCTTCCTAGTTCAAGCTATTTACTTTTTTCTTTTTTTGGGGGGGGGCAGTCCTGGAAGGGCTTTTATGTAAGTAGGTGTATATATGCGTGTGTACATCTGTGTGTGCATATATATTTTTATTGTGCTGTAAAGTACTGAGACAAATTTCATAACAAGTTCTGTAAGCAGTAGGTGGCTTTCTTTGGATCTCATTCTAATTGTCAAGCCCACGGGCTTCGACCTTCTAATTTTTTTTGTGCTTTTACGGCAGAATGATTTTTTGGAAGAGGTGAAAATGGAGATCACACTCTGCTTTGCACACTAAGAAAAGTAATGGTGTCCCATCAAGCGCTGCCCATGGAGTCAGCGATTTGTACCCTGGGTATACGCCTTGTCGTCAGCATGCGAGGGCAGGTTTTGGTACTCATGACTTGAGCAGCTGGGGGCTGGGACGCAGGAAGTGAAGATAGCTGAAGTTAAAACAGGAACTCGGGGCACACAGCAGTCCAAGAGCTGTCGCTAGCATCAGGTGCCTGAGCAAAAAGCAGCAAGTTTGCCAGCAGGAGCTGGTGAGGCTTTTAAGGTAAGAAAGCTGAGTGGGTTTTGAGATTGGAAAGTGAAAAACAACAAAATGTAGGGGTTTGGTAAGCAAAGAGAACTCCTTCCTGATCCAGCATGTGTGAGTTGATAGCCCTCAGCATTTGCTTCTCTGTCTGTTCCTTTGGTCATCATTGTTGCTCTTGTGTTTGAGGCTGTAAAGAACCACATTTCCAAATCAACCAGTACAACTGTGCTACGTGTAGTAGCCCTATATTTGTGGTGTAGTGGATGCTTTCAACGGGGAAAATGGGACAATCTAAAGGGTTGAGCTGCTACTCTGGCTGATATTCCTCATTATAAAGGGTGTCTGGAGCCTTGTGGTGTGATTACAGTTCTGTGGTTTGTCATGGTTCCCAAGATCCAGGGTGAGTGGCTTTGGAGAGTAGGTGGTCACGATCCATTTGCAGCAGTATTTAAAGCCCTGAACCACCTTCATTCGAGCTATCTGCTCAAATCAGCTGCCCAGTTGAACACCCCTGTGCTAGCTGGTTATTGCTGCTGTTTTATCGTTAACAAAAATGAGCCACAAACTTTAAAAATCTTTGGATGCTAATAAACGAGGGAGGGGAAATGGAGATGAAAGGTATTGTTAGATTGTGCTATATTGTCCACATGAGCCTTCCTGCTTCCCCTGCTTCTATTTGCAATTACCCATATTCAGTTTTTCATAAGATTACTGTCAGTGCACACAAGCACAGCCGAGTGTGTCACAGACCTGCTGTGTGCTGTGTTCCGGAGTATGAAAACTTTTTTTAATTTTTTTTTTCTTTTTTTTTTTCTTCCCTGAGACAAACAGGGGAAGGCCTAAAGCCACATCTTCACAGTAAATCTGCCTTGGGCCTACATCCTCTCCTTAGCTTACTATCTGGCTTTTGTTTAACAAAAGAAAGTCTCGTCCCTTCTGTGCTCTTTTAGTTCCTGTTGTCTTTGCTCCCTGGTCTTACAGTGATGATTCTCTAGATGATTGGTAAGCGCAGCTTGAAACTGAACTGAACAGTGCACTGTACAGAACTGGAAGGTTATTCACTTAACATCTTTTTGGGTTGTACAATTAATTACTTGTTCAGCATAAGCATTTTGCTTGCACGGAAAGCAGCTGTCCTGGGCACTGGGGACCAGTTTGTAGGCTACTGCGTGGTTGTGGGATTAAGGGGTTAGTGCTGTTGAGAAGCACACGATAAAAGTGTGGTGTTAAATGAGGATCCATCACAGAGCAGTTCCGTTCCCTTCCCTCCTCTGGGTTTGTTCGCAGGTTTATGTGATGTTTAAGTGATGTGAAACAGGGCTCAGCGGTCCGGTCTTTGCAGCACATTCAGCCCCTATGTGTGTAGGGGCAGGCAAGCCCCACAATTTTTCTTCTGTCTCTCATTTTGTTGAAACTGTGTTGCTTGGGAGGGGCTTTTTCATCAGCTTTTTTTCACAGTCACCTTGAAAATTAAATGCGTGAGTTTTAGATTTCGCATTACTTTTATTTAACTTCCTCTTCCTGGGCCTACCACTTCATCCAGGCCTCTCTGGGCAGCCTGTACAAGCCGTACCACCGCAGCTTCAGCCTTTTCAGCCCTGCACACTTTATGATTTTAGCCCCATTTCGTGATTTTACCATATGACAGACATAAACACCACACAGCTTGCTGTACCAGCACCATCATAGCAGCATACAGCTTTCCCCTGAACCTTCTCTAGCACACTACGCGGCGACTAAAAGGTTGGAAAACAGACAAGAGACTTGAGGAGGCCGACCTCGGGTACCGGAGCATTGTGTGATGGTGGCAGAGCAAGCCACAGCCTCTGGTGCTGTGCTGTGACTGTGCTTAGCAGGAGGGAGGCTAAAGCGGCGAACGGTCTCCCAAAACACAGGGAATTAATGTACGTTGGAAAAGCAGAATCTGGTAGTTGGATGCTAGTGCTAACGTACATGAAAATAAGGTGTGCGTTTTAACTGTGGAGCCAGTGTGTATGAAGACTGTGGTTTACACTTAAAACCCCTGTGTGTTTTGCTAAAAGAGGTGCTGGGGCTCAAGTGCAGCTGTTTTGGGGTGCCCTGTTGTGGTTTTGGCCAGATCGTCCACTGACAGGTGACAGATGCTCTCCCCGACCTCTCACTCCAAGGGGAGGACAAGAAGGGGTAAAGAGATTTAAGAGTTTAGAAGAAACTAGACTACTTTAATGAAATATTAATAATAAAATAAAAGGAAATAATGAAATAGATACAATATATACAAAACCGTATTAAGCTCCCAGGATGACATCACCATCAGGCACTGGGGGAGTCCCAGACTGGGCTCAGCGACAGGAGGGAACTGGATTCCAGAGCTGGAATCAGGAATCCACAGCTCGGGATCAAAGGCAGATGAACAGACAGAGTCCTCCTCTTTCGCTGGCCATCTAAGAAAGAGGCTGACCCTTTGATCCCTCAGCTTTTGTACTGAGCATGGGGCAGATGGGATGGAATACCCGTGTTGGTCGATTTTGGGTCACCTGTCCTGTCCGCTCCTCCCTGCAGGTGTGACCCCTCTACACTTCTCCGCTTGCAACCCTCCAACAGGGCAAATAATGAAATTAGCTGAGCTTGGCTGTTATAGCAATAAGTACAAGCAAGAGCCTCTCTACACACCATGCCTTGGCATGAACATTGGTCTTACCACTCTGAGAACAAATGCTTTTCTGCGCAATATGCTGTTAATTTCAGAGTTAGAAGAGGCCTAGTTGAGAAATGAAGTTACTGAACAGAAAGTTGGTTCTGTTTTACCTCAAACCAGGACGCCCATGCTGTACGAGGGACAGAGAGGTCAGCAGGGCAGGTGGTCTGCAAGGTCCCCTCCAGCCGAAGTTACCCCGTGTCTGCTGTGGTCTGACACGCCACGGCATGGGCCAGCAGTGCCCATGTGCTGGGCTCTTGGTGATGCTGTGTCCTCCTTGTGCAGATGTGGAAAGCAGTCGTGGGACATGATGTGTCAGTGAAGGTTGAGGCCCAGGGAGACGACTGGGACACTGACCCTGATTTCGTGGTGAGTGTCTGCGGTAATCCATAATAGTGGTGGTGGTGTGGAGGGTTCGCTGGCCCTAGGCATACGCTGGTCAGCTGGGCTGGGGCTCAGCATGGCACGACACGGCTTGGCACAGCACGCAGCACCGCTGGCTGTGCGGGATCAGCCAAGTCCCACCAGCCCCTTGCAGGCACTGTCCGTCCATCTCGCTAAGCCATTTCTGACCCATATCTATGTTTAGTCTCCAGAACTTCCTGTATCAGTGTACCCCACATCTGACTACAAGTAGTATCACTTAGTATAGAATATTTAGTTTCTTTTAAACCTGGTCCCTGGTAACTTCACTGAGACCTCCCCACAACTTCTGTTAGAAGAAATAGCAAAGATTTACAATTTCTTTCCCACATTGTAATTGTACAGGATTCCAGCATTGCACTCATTTGTCTTTTTTCCAGATGGAAGAATCCTACTCTATTTATGGTCACCTTGTGCAGAGGCAGCTCCATGCCTCTAAATAGCCTTGTTTTCTATCTAGTCCAGTTCTCTAGGTGAGATGATGAGAGAATAGAAGGGCCCAGCCTGCAGGATCGTCATGTATTCACACAGTGTCATGATTTTAATTTTCTGTTTGATTCTCTGTTCCTTTGCTAATACGTCACTCGCACTTGGGCGCTTTGGCCAAGTCTGTATTTGCTACTCTTCTACATAATTGCACATAATTCTGTATTTCATATTCCTTCTAGACTGGTAAATATTTTTGAACCACCACTTTGCAGATATAATTAGGATCTTTTTTTTCCATATGCTTTACTTATATACTTATTAACACTAACCTTTACAATTTTATCACCCACTGATTTGGCATCACAAGATTTTTCTGCACTGCTTTGTCTCCTGTATTTGGTTAACCTAAACAGTCCTTTACTATGTCAAAACATTGACATCTCATTCTTTATACCCTTTTTCTAAACCTCTTTGGAGCACACAGCACAGCAGAAGCCCTGCTCCTCCTGCTGCCGAGGAGCGCCAGCCATGACTTACAGCCTTGAGCTGTAAGGCTCTCTGAGGCCTGTTGAGATTTTGGTTTCCTTTCCAAGAGTTTCTTGTTGCACAGTCTCTTCTGTTACACAAGACTCCTATGTTTCCGAGGTTCAGTCTTGTGTAGTTATTTCCGGTAGTTTGGGACAAATTCTAGTTTGGGACAGAAAAGTAAGTCCCCTCCTCAAAGTTCCAAATTATTAATGTAAAAAAAGAAGTATCTATACCATCAAAATTATTTGGGTTTACTTAATTTCTTCTATTTGTGGAAGCATTTAAGTCTGGACAGAATAAGACTTTGTATTATTTTTTTATTGTGTTTTGTATATACGTATTTTTAGCTTTACCTTGTATCAGGAAAGAGTTTATTGATGCTTCAGTTTATCAAATATATGTTCAGGCCTTCCAGAAAGCCAACAGGTGCTGTCATAGCAAAGCTAACGTTCACCTCGCTGTTCTTCCAATAGTTTCCTAAACAATTGATGTCCACAGCATTTGTGTGTGCTGGCTCCTCCCCGAGGCAGAGGGTCGGGGCTCCCCGCAGCCCCGTGCCCGCCGGACGCTGGGGGCGGGCGGGGATGGGCTTCGGGACCCCCGGGCGCTCCCTTCGCCCCCTTCCCTTCCGTGCCGGTGGCCCGGTGGCAGCCCCGCCCGGCGGAGCCTCGGGGGGCGGGGGTCCGAGCCCCGCGGCCGCTGACGGCTGCAGTTCGCTCCGCAGAACGACATCTCCGAGAAGGAGCAGCGCTGGGGGGCCAAAACCATCGCGGGCTCCGGACGCGCCGAGCACATCGAGTGAGTGGGGCCGGCGGGGGCCCGGCGGGGTGCGGGGCCCGGCGGGGTGCGGGGCCCGGGGGTGCGGGCGGGGCCCGGCGGGGTGCGGGGCTGCGGACGGGCCGTCACCGCACACGCGTCCCGGAAGGGTAAGCGGCAGTGCCGGCCGAAACCGGCCAAATAAGGGCTTGTGCGCGGCGGGGGCGGAGCGGGGCCGGGCGGGCCGGGCCGCGGGGGAGCCGGGGCAGCGTTCCCGGCCGTGCGGGCCCCTCTCCCGGGGCGCACCCCCGGCCCCAGAGAGCAGCGGGGCGGCGGAGCCTTCACCCGGGCCGGGGTTGCCTGGGGGCCACTCCCCCGCACTCTGCCGGCTGTCCCCGGGCCCCTCGTCTGAGGTGCTGGTCCTGCGCCAGGGGCAAAATTCACTGTGGCGCTGCGAGGGGTTGAGTCTCCAGTGCCGCCAGCCAGCGGCAATCCCTGTGGAAGGACCCCGTGCTCCGGCCCTGCCCAGAGCTGACCCTCTCCAGCGGCTCCCGGGGGGCATCCCAGCGCTGGCCGCACTGCTGGGGCAGCGCATGGAGAAAGGGACGCGTGGGCTCCTGTCAAAGAGAGGGTGCAACCCTGAATGGGGACTGCAGGCTGAGCCTATGGCTCTGGGTCCTTCGCAAGCCCCCAGGGTGGCATCATCCCCTTGTCACAGTGCGGTGGCTGCACGTGTGTGGCCCCTGCAGAGGGGCCCAGTATGGGCATAGCTGGCAGTGGGTTTATGCTCTGCTGTGTGCTGGGCTCTGGCTGATACAGTGGCTCAGGGATACTCTAGCTGGCTGCGTGGGTCCACGCAGTCACACAGTGACTTGCCCTGACTCTCTCTGTCTGACCAGCATCCATCAGCTGAGGAACAAGGTGTCAGAGGAACATGAGATCATCAAGAAGAAGGAGCTGGAGACTGGCCCCAAAGCATCCTATGGCTATGGGGGAAAATTTGGAACAGAGCGGGACCGAATGGATAAGGTAACAGTTGTAGAGGGCTTCCTTGGGCCCCAGTGGAAAAGTCTTTTCCTCATAAAGAGAACAGCATGTCTGCTTCCCAGCCTGACCCTGAAGGGAGAGAACAGAGAGCTGGCATGGCTGCGCAGATTCACACATGTCTAGCTAGCCCATAATCTGTCTCCAGGATCTGTTTGAACCCATTTGTATAACTTGGCTCTACAGCCTCTTTGCAACACTCCCCTTAGCTGTGATGCAGGACTTTGTGGCTTGTTTCAAACCTGCTGCATAACAATTAAATTAGGTGCCTCCCTACTTGTCCTTGGAGAACTAATGAATAATAATTCCCTCCTCACATGCTGCATTCCAGATCTCTGTCATATCTCCCCAGGATGAAGCCCTAGTGCATATTCTCTGTTCTCACGTCAAATCTGTTTTATGTTTTCTGATAATCATCATCAAGCTTCTTCCTGTATCTTTCAGCGTTTAATTATTTTTTTTTTCAGAAGTGAGATGATAAGGTTGCAGTAGTATTCAATATGTGGGGTCACTGAGGGTGTGCATGATACCAGGATGGCAGGTTGAGAAACAGACATATCCAGGAGGCCAAAATGGAGCAGCTATGCTCAGACCCTTCTGATGAAGAAGAGCGAGGATGTTTTTGTTCAGCAGCTCCTTGGCCTTCATCCAGCCTTACCAGGATGTTGCAAGCGTTCAGCCTCTTGCCCTTGTCCTGAGGAACATGAGCAGCTCCTGGCCATGCCACCTCCTGCAGGGAGCAGTGGGACCCTGGCCTGGTCCATGGTGGCTGTAAAGGCTGGCATCAGCCATATCTGCTGACCCTCACTCTCAGACGTGGAAAACAGGGAGCAGGTGCCAGACCTACTGCCTTTGGGGTTTCAATTGTGCTTGCCTAACTGCACTTTTCTCCTCAGTTTCCCTGTGCGATTATCCACCGCTCTGCTTCACTGGCATTTGGGAGCAGCAGGTATTAAGCATCCCACGGTTTGTGTGGTGAACTGGCAGTGGGGCTGGTTTCGTGGGATGGCTGCCCTTGAAGCTACATCACAGGTCTCAGAGCAGGGCTGGTACTGGCAAAGGCCCTGGAGAAGGCATCACCACCACCAGCACGGTCAGCTTGGACCTGTCACCTCGTGGCCACAGGCATCTGATGACCTCGTGGCCATCAGAGTGCACCCTCAGCAAGTTTGCTGATGACACCAAGCTGGGGGGGGTGGCTGACACACCGGAAGGCCGTGCCGCCATGCAGAGAGACCTGGACAGGTTGGAGATCTGGGCAGAGAGAAACCTTATGAAATTCAACAAGGGCAAGTGTAGGGTGCTGCACCTGGGGAGGAACAACCCGATGCACCAGGACAGGTTGGGGGTGACCTGCTGGAGAGCAGCTCTGTGGGAAGAGACCTGGGAGTCCTGGTGGACAACAGGATGACCATGAGTCAGCAATGTGCCCTTGTGGCCAAGAAGGCCAATGGCATCCTGGGGGGCATCAAGAAGAGTGTGGCCAGCAGGTCAAGGGAGGTCATCCTCCCCCTCTACTCTGCATTGGTGAGGCCACACCTGGAGTCCTGTGTCCAGTTCTGGGCTCCCAGGTTCAAGAGGGACAGGGAACTGCTGGAAAGGGTGCAGCAGAGAGCTACAAAGATGATTAGGGGACTGGAACACCTCTCTTATGAGGAAAGGCTGAGGGATTTGGGTCTCTTCAGTCTGGAAAAAAGACATCTGAGGGGTGACCTTATCAACACTTATAAATACTTAAAGGGTGGGTGTCAGGAGGATGGGGCCAGGCTCTTTTCAGTGGTGCCCGGGGACAGGACAAGAGGCAATGGGCACAAACTTGAGCATAAGAAGTTCCTCCTAAACATGAGGAGGAACTTCTTTACCCTGAGGGTGGCAGAGCCCTGGCACAGGCTGCCCAGAGAGGTGGGGGAGTCTCCAACTCTGGAGACATTCCAACCCCGCCTGGACGCGTTCCTGTGCCACCTGCTGTGGGTGACCCTGCTGTGGCAGGGGGTTGGACTAGATGATCTCCAGAGGTCCCTGCCAGCCCTATGGTTCTATGGTTCTATCTTGGCGGCGGGGCAGAGCAGCAGTGTGGTGCCTGTGTCTGTCCACCCCGCCAGTCTGACTGCGGGTGCTCATGTCATGCTGTCTCTCCCTTCAGTGCGCAGTGGGCCATGAGTATGTTGCTGATGTTGGGAAGCACTCCTCGCAGACGGATGCAGCCCAGGGCTTTGGGGGAAAGTATGGAGTCCAGCGGGACCGCGCTGACAAGGTGTGTTGGACAGGGCAGCTGAAATACGTACTTGTGGCCTGTGCTCGATGCTGCCCCTAAAACACTGAGCTACGTTGACGCTGACGACTGTGGCTGCTGTTTTCCAAGTGCTGGTGGGTGCAAGGCTCAGCATGCCACGAGCAAGGTCGACACTGGAGGAGGCAACTCACCTCCTATGTGCAGGACAATGACTGATGACAAGTCACAGGGCACTTGTGAAGATTAACTCTTTGGTGTCCATTAATGTGCTTGCACTGTCCTATCCAGGCAGCACTGTGTTTGTCTTGGGGGGCTGTGATGTTTTGCATCCCCAAACCCCCAAGCTGTGCCACGCACAGTGACTGGCCATGGTGGGACTGGGTGGGGACAGCAGGATGGTGTCCCTCCTGTGCACATCTTGGTGTCAGATGCTGCCCAGCCACCTCGCCTGCTGAGAGGGTGTGGGGTCAGGATTGTGGCCCTCTTGCCTGGAGCGCAGGGGCCCTTTCGAGAGCCTGTTCTGAGCAGGCTGCTGAGCACATGGAGAGCAGAGTGGTGTGAGAGGCTGAGGAGGCCCGTGCCGGCCGAGGGGTGGCCACGTGGCTGCGTGTTGCAGCACAAGAGAGGGAGCAGGGCCCCAGCCCTGGGGGAGGGTACATGAGACCTGGCTTGGCCCTCAGGATGATTGACATTCCTCCCCTTCTTGTTCCAGTCAGCACTGGGCTTTGAATACAAGGGTGAGGTGGAGAAACACTCGTCCCAGAAAGGCAAGTCCATGGGCACCTGTGACCCTTTGACACTTTGCCCAGCTTCTCTTCTGCTCCCAGTATCCCATGCTGTCTGCCCTGGCACAGTCCCCTTTGTTATCCCCCTCTTGTCACTTGTTTCTGATTCCTGTTCCCAGTCAGTCACCCTCGCAGCTCCATTCCCTGCTGTCCTGTCACCGCCCTTCTGTTGTACATTCCACTTGTCTCTGCGTTTTGCCACATCATGGCTGAGCAGAGAAGATACCCCCACATGCACCCCGGATGGATGGCTGATGCTCCCTTTCCTCTGAAACTCCTGGGCAACTGCTCCAGAGGGAGCCCAGGCACTGTGGGACGGGAGAAGTGATTGATGAAAAAGTGGCATGTAAGAAAAGGCACAACAATGGATATGGAAACAAAAGCCTGTACAGCACCCAGACTTCTGCAGAATTCTGGAGGTGGTTCAACCAAACCTTCACATGTACATGCAAACAGCTATATTCATTAAGAACGTTGCAAGAACTGAAACTAATGATATTTAATACTCTGCAACCAGGAGGAGATGAGAGAGCAAGGTCTGGTAGTGTTTCAGATAAGTGTGAGGGATCCATTAGTAAGAAAAGAAAATCTGAATCATGTTCATTTCAGAGGAAACTATAAAAGGAGGAAGATGTTTTTGAGGCATTCTTGGTTGATCTTAAATTCACATGCAGTTGTGCAGTTAAAATCACATGCAGTTGTGCAACATTAACATATTCCTGTAGAAGAGATTGTGTACTAGATTGTAGACACAGATACTCATCAGGCTGTGAAAAACCACAGAAATCACTGAGAACAAAATGAAAATGTTAGAAATAGGGTAAGGTGTTTGGATTTTTCATAAAAATGTGTCTGTACTGGAAACTCCACCATCAAGCTAATGGTCATAAAATCTATATTTGCTGAAAACAGCATCCTAAAAGATCCATTTCATAATGGCCTAATGGGTAAATAATAGTTTAATTGAGGTAAGTTTAAGAAATTTCTAGGACTTAGTGATTCATCCTTGATTGACTGAGCTTCTATGAAACAGGGAGCCATTCTTGAATACAGAATGTTTTCACGCATATTTCTCTAGATGGTTTGGGTTGGAAGGGACCTTAAAGATCACAGTCTTCATGGGCTGATAAGGCTGAATTTTCTGGGGAAGCCCCAGCTCATTCCTGTGAAATGCAAACCTGTAAGAATAGAGTCAGGGAACAAAGAGAGCTGACTGTGATTTACTCCTCCTGAGGGGCAGGATTTGGAAACAGCTGGCAGACCAGCTCTCTAAAAGTATCTCTACATGTCCACCAGCTAGGATAGAGGCTGAAATTTCTTAGTACCTCAGCCAATAATAACAAGGTAGTCCCTAGAGAATAACTGAACACAGGTGAAGTGGTTGATACATTAATAGTTTAAACAATGAGAAAAGGGAAGGTGTAAGGAAGATGTGTGGTACCTCTGTCACATGATGGTCAAGCGTGACAGAGACAGTCTCGGGGGAGAGCTGGAGCATGTCTCCAGAAATGTGGGGTTCAGCCTTTGCCGCAGGATCCAGAGTCAGTGGTTTCCTTGTAGAAGTTGAGATTCCATTATAGAAAATGTAAGCTGTACAGCAAAAGTTTGCCATTTCTTCTGTACTTTCAAGGGCTCAATATACTTAATCACAGACCTTTTCAGAGACTGGCAGACCACAGGTTGAAATCCTCACTGTGGGGATGCGTGACTGGGTGGACGCCCAGGCTGTCAGTGCCCAAGTCTTGCTTTGGCTTTGCGTCCTTGGGTGGCTGAGCTCCCACTGCCTCCCCAGCTGCCCTTGGCATGTCGCTTTTCTTCCGTGCCCTCTTGGCATGCTGTGTCTCCTCCTGTGCGCCCCATGGACCCTCATTCTGAGTGGCCCTCCCTGCTATCCACTCTGTCCCCTCCAAACCCCTTGCATTTTTTAGTGCTTTTCATCGTCCCTGCTGCTCTTCCTCCTCCCTGATGCTCATCCCCAGGCCTTCTCCCTGTATTTACCCTCACCAGCCCCATGCTGGGGGCAGCATTTCACTCCAGTGTACCACCTCAGATTACTCCAAGGGCTTTGGTGGCCGTTACGGTGTGGAGAGGGACAAGGTGGACAAAGCAGCAGTGGGATTCGACTACAAGAGCCAGGCAGAGAAGCACGACTCTCAGAAAGGTGAGCTCGGGGAGCCCAGTGCAGCAGGCAGTGTCAGGACTTGAGCTCGGGACTCTGATCACAGGGGCTGTGGGGCACTGTGCTTGGTTTTTGCAACCTGCTGCATGAATGATGCAGAAGCTACGGGGAGCCGTCAGGTGCCCACTGCTTGCAGCAAGGGAATGGGGCAGATAAGAAAAGCCATTGCACATTGCGTGACTGCTGGAAAAAGTTCAGGCTAAATGAAGAGGAGCAGCAGGTTTCTATGGGCACAGGGATCTCCTGGGCAGTCTGTCGCCAAAGGAAGGGTGCAGGGGAAGCCTGGGCAGGTGCTAATAGCAGGTGACATGTCTCAGGGAGGAGGGAGGGCAGTTGCTGCAGCCTCCAGTGGGGAAATCTGGCCTTGCCCCATGTCTTTCTCTGGAGTCCTGGGAAGGGGAAACTATTGTCCCTGTAAGAACAGCTTGAGCTCACTGTGCTGCCACTTTCCTCTTTGCCTCCCTTGTTGGTTCTCTTCCATGCCATGATCTGGATCTCTGTGGCTGCAGACTATTCTGTGGGCTTTGGTGGGAAGTTTGGCATCCAGAGGGATCGTCAGGACAAGAGTGCCCTTGGCTGGGACCATCAGGAGGATGTGCAACCCCATGCATCCCAGACAGGTAGGACAATGCTGCCAGAGAGGTGGCAGCACAATTTCTTTGGAGCACACACAGATCTAGAGCTAGTGGTTCATACTTGACAGAGATCCAGCTGCTGAAAACTGAATGTGTACAGCATGCTGTGGAGCAGCTGGGACACTGTGAACCCCCAAAGCACAAGGGTAAACTCTGCCAGAGTAGGTGCATGCTTGGATCAGTGGGGGACATTGAATGAAAGTCCCTCAGTCAGGCTTCCCAGACTATACTGTGCTTTCTCTGTGAGGTATGTTCCTGATCATTCAAAAGGTGAGCACATGGGAATGAGGCAAAGCAGCTTCCAGGAATGGCTCGACTACTGTATGTTTAACTTCAGCAAACAAGGCCACATTGCACTGGAGTGGCATGACTGGCTTCTCACCCCAGTGCCTTGGAAGCAGATTTGCCAGCATAAAGCACTGAAGACCTGTGCACTTCGCTGAAAAGAATGAAGGATTAGTCTTAAAAGTACTGTCCAGAGCATTTCACGTGTATTGTCTCTATTTAGTTCCATATGTGATAAGATGCAAAACTAACTCATTTTACTGGTCACAGCATACTGACGTCAGAGGTGCACACAGAATATAAAATATTATAAAACAGCCTCATTTTTTCCATACAGACTATGCCAAGGGGTTTGGAGGCCGTTACGGGGTCCAGAAGGACAGAGTAGATAAGGTAAGACTACATGCTGCATCCTGCACTTGCTTCCTGCTAATCACTGCTCTTTGCACTGCCGCGAGAGAAGAGACTTCCCAGATGGAGATGAGGTCCCACTGCTCAGTGCACAGCTATTGCAAGGGTGAGGGAACTGGCCCAGTGTACATACCAGAGGATGCAGAGGAATGCAGCCTGGGGAGACCATAATGCAAGGAAGAAAAAGTTTTTCCATTCACAGCTGCTTTTGAATCATTCCACTCTCAGACTGAACAGTCATACTCCTGCTTTCTCTTGGGGTGGGATTTAATAGCAGAGCCAGCGAAGAACTTTGTAAGGGCATCTGACTGTGCCCTCCTGGATATCTAGTACCATTTGAGATGCTGGGAATGCTCTGGCTGCTTGCCCTCACTCCTGCAGTCCTTGTGTGTACCCATACAGTCAAGATGAACAGCGACAGCTCCTTGGAGATGAAATTTTGTGAGTGCAGCCTTACGAGGAGTTTGAGAGGCCACGGGCTATTGCACCATGCAGGAAGTGTCTCTGACACAGGAGAGGTGCTGGATCAGACTGAAGGCCCATCTGGTGTCGTGTCCCCAGCACTGATGGGTAGGTGGTGGTTGCGCAGAGAGTGGTATGCGTACAGAGTGGTTCTTGCATCGGACTGTGTCCAGCAACAAGGTGGTATCGCTGTGGGTGCCATCCCTCTAGCTGTTCTTGCTCGAGGCATAAGGTTTATTAGCAGCTGTCACACCCACACATAAACAAGGCTTCCCAGAAGCTGGCTTGAATCTTTGGTCCCGCGAGTAGCCATCTTGCAGACCTCCTTGTATGCGTGACTGGCCCTTAACTCCTGGTGACTCCCCCTTAACTACTTGTGAAATCTGGCCATTCCTTATGGCACTGACTCATCAACTTCTCTGTTACTTACTACCTTCTGCAGGTTTTTCTGTCCTGGCCAGGAGTTTCTTATGGTCTGGTCAGTTAGCTAAATCTCAGGCCAGGGCTTAATCATCTGCCTGCAAACCTTAACAACACCCAGCAGGGATGGGACTGGGAGAAACCTTGTGTGAGAAGAGGTCATCCAGTTTGCTGGTTCAAGTTTTCTGTCTGGGCTGAAACCAGGCAAAGGCTCATCTGCAGTCGACATGCAGACTGTCTCAGGCACTTGGATTGACATTGTGGATTGGCAGGCTGCACTGCAAGCTTGTTCAGGAAAGGGGTTCTTGCCAGTGGATGATGATTTGCATGCAAGATGAGATTCCTGGGGGGTGGTGGGGCTTTGGGGCATTTGGAGGTGAAAGCAAGAGTACCTTCCCTGAGGCACGCTTTTTCTGTTGTTGTGCACAGTGCTAGTGGCACAGTGTTGTGCCTGGTACAGCACCAACATCGCCGTACTCGGGAGCTGGAGGAAGCAGATGAGGACCTCTCTGCAGGGCCCTGAGCCAAGGAAGAACATAAACACATACCTGTAACAACCGAGCGTCTTCCTTTCCATGCTGCATGTGTAGGCTGGGCCAGTAGCAGAGTGGGAATGGCATCCTGCCCAAGGAAGAGATTAGCATGGTCTATGAATTTAACAACAGCAAATGGAGGTGCATTGTCAAAAGGCAAGGCATTGTGGGGAAAAAAAGCATGGAAAATGACATGAGCACTTGTGCAAAAGTCAGCGCTGTGGGTCATTTGAGGAGCAGGATGCAGAGAGGGGATAAGCAGTTCTTGATCAGCTCAAGGCGGAACACAAACTTGTGCATTTTGAGAATATTGAAGCATAATCAAAGATGGTAAAAATAAGGATGTTTGGACAAGTACGTGATTGCCTTGTTTGGGGGCACTGGAGTAGTGCTGAATTCATGGCTCCAGAGCAGAGCAAAATATACCACCAGGCAACCTTAACTGCCCTTTGATAAAGTTTTGAACACTAAGCGTAGGATTCAGCTGTCACACTAAGACTCCTAAATTTAAATGCTTTCATATAAACACGTCCAAGTCTCCGCTGTGGTCTGTGTAGACCCGGTTCTGAGCCTGCAGTGCTGTTTGCCTGCTCAGGTGTTTTCTTTAAGGAGAGCAGAGCTGCTCTCTGAGCTCCAGTCCAGTGGTGACACCTGCAGGCAGAACCCTAAATGTAGCTGTATTGGTCTGAAAGCTGGATCCTACCTGCAGTTTCCTTTTTCTATGAAATACTTTTCTCACGAAAGTAGATTAACCCTCTCTATCTCACTTTCTTTTTGCTGCAAACACCCCACCGATGCTATTACCACTTTAGGCATCTCTTCACGCCTCATAAAACTAGCGATCTCTCTCATGTTCACTCACGTTTTCACTTCGATGTTTTCCAGCCTGTGCTACTATATACACATACTGCAGGCAACAACCTGCTGAAGGGACACATGTTTTTCACGGTTAGGCAGCTGCAGCTGTGCATCCAATAGGGAAGTGCTTCCATGCCTCATACCACTGGGAGTGCAGGGGACAGATGCATCAGGTCCCTGGACCTCAGGAATGGTAGACTGCCAGGCGTCCGCTCAGCGCTTTGCCATGTTACCGGCTGGTGCTTCTGCCTTGAATGCCCAGCCTTGCTGTCCCATGCAGCAGTTGTCTTGCCACTGTGCAGCCTCCTCTGCCTGCGGCAGTTGTACAGATGAGGACAGACACAGCTGGGAGCAAAGCTTGCAAGTCACCACTAGCCAAACCCAGCAGGGGATCTCAGCTCTGGCCTTGCCTGATAAGCTGGACACTTCATTCACTTCCTCTTGCAGAGTGCTGCTGGCTTCAATGAGATGGCAGCTCCCACCTCCTCCTATGAGAAGACAAGGCCAGTGGAGGCAGGTGAGACAACTGAGTACCAGCCCTGGGCTTGGTGGGAAGCTGTGGGCCTTGTGGTCCGTCTGTGGCAGCACACTGGCGGGCATGTGCTGTGGTGGGATGTGGATTTAGCCTGTGTTGAGGGGCAGGAGAAGGTGGCTGAACTGCAAGTTTCTCTGGGAGAGGAAGAGGTCTGGATTTCTCCTAGATGCTCGAGGTGATGAAGGGAGCCATTTGGCAAGCTTGGTCAGCTGTCTTCTCCACAGGAGCTGCCGGTGGCACCAGCAGCCTGCGGTCAAGATTTGAAAACATGGTTAAGTCAGCAGAGGAGGAGAGCAGAAGGCAGACAGAGGAGGACCGGGTGAGGTGGCAGGCCCGGGAGTGCCAGGCGGCTCGGCAGAAGGTGAGCCATGGCCATCTTGCCATATCCTCCGAGGCTTGCAAAGCAGACTTTTCCTCAGGATCATGCAGCTTCATGTCCTTCTACCCGAACTCTTTACAGTAATCTCTTACCTAAACCGCTTCCCTGCAACTGCCAGGGACTGCATTTGAACTTCACAGCTGTCACTGGATTTGCCCCTTTGGCACACAGATCAGGACATGCCTGCAGCCAGCCGTGACCCCCTGTGCTTTGGCCTAGGCTCCTTCTTGCCTCTAGCACCTGGCAAACACAGTGCAATCACACCTCCCCAGTGTTGCCATCCCAGCAGACTGCATTCAGGCTTCTCCAACTGGAGATTGCACCCAGACTCTCATGTTTACTCCTTCTACATTGTGCATTCAACGTGCAGATAAGGTTTCACCAGCAAAGCACCTCCTGACACATTCCCTCCTTGAGGCTACTTTCTGTAGACCTAGTAGTTGTTACAGGCTGGTGATGTCCAGTCCCTAGGGCAGGTTTATGGGAGCTGCAACAGATCTCAGCTGCAGGAAAACTAAGAGTTGCTCTGTGAGCTGGAACAGATTGCAGCTGAAGGAAAATTTTCTGAGTTGCTCTGTTGGGAATGGGAATGGACATTGCTCTGGACCTCATTCAAAGGGACTGAGGAGATCTGATGACTTTTCTCCAGCAGGAAATCCCACAGAGAGAGAGGGACCACACAGAGGCAGCTCCTACAACCATGCCAGCAAAGGTGCCTGGGAATGCTGACCAAGACAGGGCTGCATCACAAGGAGTACAGGTGCCATGGTGGGCTGGGGAGAGCCAGGAAGGGGCGCAGGCGGAGGGGATTGCACCTGAGAGGGGGCTGTTTTACGGGCAGCCCTGCAGGAAGAAGTGGGGTGCAGCCACAGCGTGGGAGAGGCTTTGGAAACGGTGAGGGGGGACGGATTGGGATGGTGATGAGACATGGCTGCACAGCACCTTACACCATGAGACGGGCTCTTGGAGTGGTCAGTGCAGCAGCGGTGCAGTGAGATGTAGCTAATTATGTGAGAAAGATTCAAATACATGAGCCATGAGGGTCTTCACAGCAATCCCAGGCGCCAGTTCAGCACAGACCTAATGGCTGAGCTGTTTCTCCCTTGTGCAGAGGATGATGCTCCATTTGTGTCATGGCAGCACAAAACACCTGCAGTGGAGCAGGGTCCATTGTGTTTGGGTGCTGTGCAGTCATGGGAGAGTTGTCTGCAGCAGATGCTTTGCAGGTGACTTTCCTGTTACTTTCTCACTTCATGGCAGGAGGCAAAAAAGGAGGATGAGGAAACACCACCCACTTTGCCACCAAGGCCAGCAGATCTGGGCGAAGAGCTGTGCAAGCTCCCTAGCCAGGATCAGCCCATCTACAGTGAAAGTCTGGATGTCAGTGGAGACTATGAGGAGCTGCCAGAGCCCTCTGAGTACTGTGACAGTACTGATGGAGGTGCTGACTATGAGGAGCTGCCAGCACCCTTGGGAAAACTGGATACCATCTATGACGATGGAGAAGACGGAGCTGAGGACTATGAGAACATCCTTCCCGAGGAGCCCAGCCAGAGTCAGTCCCACCTGGGTGAGTACTGATGGAAGAGTCCATGTCTTGAGGAGCTTGTGTCTGTCCACTCACCTCACTGGATGTATGGGACAGACTCTAGAGGGAATTTGTATCCTGAAGTCTACTGTGGTCAGAGTAACAGCCCGTGATGATGGAGGCTTGGTTGTCTCCCACTCCCTTGCCTGGCTCCAAGGTGTGAGATCAGCTGCGTGGGATGCTGGGCCAGGCAGCAAGTATCTCTGCTGGAGCAGGACTCAGGCAGGAGGACCAGGGGACTGCTGTGGGCTCTGAAGAAGCTGGAGCTGGACTGATGCTCTTGGTGCACTCTTTCTTGGCAAGTGACTGCCAGTGCTGCACTGAGGCCTGGGGTGCCCTCTTAATTCAACCTTTCGCTCAAATGGCTGGTGCTCATAAGACCTGAATTGGTGGTGTCTCCTGGGTGTGCATAGTGCAGGGTAGTCTTCCTCCAAGCACATAAGCAAACTGCATGGGCTGCTGTTGATGTTTCTGCCACAGCTTTGCTGGTACTGGAGATGGTAAGTGGAGAGGCTGGAGTTATGTCCAGCCTTTTTCTTGGGAGAGGAACAGGAAGCGTCAGGACCTTGCCTCTCTCCTTGCAGAAGGGGAGGTAAGTCATATATTGCTTTGAGCCATGGTACGGCTCTCCCTGTTGATAGGGTTTGGATGTGGTTCACCGCAAGGCTGACAGCTGGGTGGAGGATGGCACTGACCAGATCTATATGGCTGCTTTCAGCCTCTTTCTCATCTGCCCGTCCTGCCTTCTGCAGGAGAAACAGACAATATTTATGAGGTGGAGAACTCTGGAACCTGTGCGGTGGCTCTCTATGATTACCAAGGAGGTGGGTCTGCCGTCCGGGCTGCGGGGGGGAGGCACTGGGAGCTCTCTGGGGCAGTGTGGCAGGGAGGTGGTGGCTTACACTGCCGGCAGCGGTGAAAAGATTTCTACTTGGTGGTTTAAATGCTTCCTCTTGTGAGGTAGAATGAGACCTGACTTGGGAACACAGAAGCTTCATCTTGCTCCTCCTGTGCTTCATCTGTGCTGTTTGATGGGGGTTGGTTGAGATGAACTCTGAGAGCTGTCAGAATGCTTGTTCTGTATTCTCCTCCTGGGGGTGGTGGGAGGAGGGGTGTAAAACCAGCTCTCTCTGGGGTTGTCTTTGCATCGTGACTATCTTTTGTGAACAATTTTTGCAGATGGAGATGATGAGATTTCTTTTGATCCTGATGACACAATCACACACATCGAGATGGTGGATGAAGGCTGGTGGCGGGGGCAGTGCCGGGGCAAAGTGGGCCTTTTTCCAGCAAATTATGTAAAGCTTCTGTAGTGAAACTAGCTTCCTTCCAAATGCTTCCTTCCAAACTTTTGCCTGTCTCTGCTTCAGCCTTTTACGTATTATTAGCTTAATTTGTCTTGGCCTGGTGTGTCTACATGCAAGAAATACCGAGGAGCAAACTGGCAGTGTCTGAGGGAATGCTTTGGCCTGTGCCCAAGAGGACTTTGGTGCCCATCCGCTTCCAGATGGGAAAGGTGGGATGGTTTAAGAGCATGTGAGCATGATATAAGACATCTTTTCTACCTAGGCTGTCCTACGTCAACCAGCAAGCTTGCAGAAGAAGTGTGTCCATTAGTGTTCCCAAAAAGGGCAATTCACAGAAAAGAAACACGAACTCTAATCCAGTCAAGGCAGAAGGGACATGACCTATGGGACCTTTTAAAATTGCTGTGGCCCTGAATCTCATCCTATCCAGGGGTCAATGAGAAGAGCACTGTGAAGGCCAAACTTGCCTGTGTTCCCAAGAAGGGTTTCTACTTGCAGGATGAACTTGCTTTTTGCAGCATGGGGTAGAAAAACATGAACCTGCTCTATCTGGGCAGATTTCAGGGCTGGGGCTTGGGAACACTGTACCATCGCAGTGAACACTGCTGACTTTTCCTGCACACAGAACACAAGCTTGGCTGTAGTGAGCTGTCCCATTAAACAAGAAAAGTGTGTGCTGGCGCAATGAAAATGTAGGACGATTCTGCTAAGGTAGGATATTACTTGCTTGGTTTTCCTCTACGAGTCAAAAACTCTGTTGGGATGTGTAATTTCTGGGGTAAACCTTGGTAAAGGAAGTGTAAAAATTAGATTATTTTCAGAGAAAAATTATTCTGGAAAATCTGTCTTGGGGCAAGAGAAAAATACTAAAAGACTTCACCTAACGAAGAGTATGGTAATAACTGTCTTGGTCCTCATCCAGGCAGCCCATCAGAGGAATGTTCTACTGGGGAAGTCCTTTCAATCTAGCAAATCAATCACGGAATCATGGAATTTTCACAGAATCACGTAATTTCAGAGTTGGAAGGGACCTATAGAGATCATCTGGTCCAACTCCCCTGCTAAAGCAGGATTGCCTGGAGCACATTACTCAGGGCTGCATCCAGGCGGGTCTTGAAAGTCTCCAGAGAACGGGACTCCAGAACAAGTGGATTCAGAACAAGTGCTGCTAGATACAGGCAGTGGAATATTTTTAAGAGAGCTCCATTTTTCTGTTAGCTACTCTGACAGTATAAATAAGCATGCGCAATGCAGGTGGGGTGGGAAGAACAGTCCCACAGCTTGTCTGTAGCCTAAGGGCTGCAGTGTGCTTTGCAGTCAGTGCTAGAGGTAGGTTCCCCCATCCAGTATTTGGCTTGGCGTGCTCTCTCGGCTGTTGGGTGGTTTGAGTCCCTGTGCTGAAGTCAGGCCTCCCCGGTGTGGCAGGAAAATAGTTAACACCTCATAGGCCTTTGCAGGACTCACTAGTTAAGAAATATTTGCAGATAATGGTCTCACCAGTTTAATTAACAAAGGAGTGAATTATTTGTTAAAAGGTGTGCTGGCTAGAGCCTCCTTATCTGAAGAATGCTATTTTTATTTACAATATCCTGCTTATCTGAAACAGTTTGGTGAAGAATGAGTTGCATAACCAAAAGGTATATAAACTCTGTAACTGCCTCATTTGGGCAGAGTTCGCATCAGCAGCATCTGTCACTCTGCTGTGCTGTGTTCTCACTCATAGCTGTAGAAATAAACTGCTTCTGTTCTGGCCTGACTAAAATTGCATCCTGGTTATTCTGTGATGGCACAAGTCCCCCGTATCTGTTGTAGGCTCAGTTCCTTGCACAGTGAAAAGGACCCCTGATTCTAGCCCTCCTTTGTCACAGATGTGGGGAAAAGGCTGAGCAGGTGGGAAACAGGATAAGAGGGAATTTTTTACATTTAATTTTTAAAGCAGTTCTCAGTAATAATCCAATGCAAACTGAAGCCCTCCCTTGAACCAGTATATCCCAGGCTAGATGCTCCACATGCCACTGTAGGAGTTGGTTGTTCTTCCTTTGTGGTGTGCAGGTACCATCACAACAGGAATAAATCAGGGACGCTGGAGTAGCACAGCTTGTGAGAAGCTGCAGGAGCACACGCCAGTGCAGTGCCACTGCCGCAAACAGCTGGGGTGCAGAGGGTCCCTCCGTGACACCTTTACGGTTCTATGTGGCTCACAGGTTGGTTCTGGACCATCCTGCACTTGAACAAGACATGGGAAAGACACAGTGAGATTCAGATTTTAAATTCTCAAGTTTAATGTAAATTTTCTGGAGGCTTTCGGTTTGAGGTTTTGGTTGGTTGGTTGGTTGGATTTGGGGTTTTTTGTGGGTTTTTTTTTGTTTGGTTGGTTGGTTTTTTTCTCTGAAATAACTTTCCCACTATTTTTTAACTCATGCAGTTCACCCTTTATTTCCTGATGTTCCTTTCCAGGGGTCTCTTCAGAATGGGCCTCGTTGTGGCAGACTCTCTTATGTGTCCCAGGGAGACTCTGAACTAGGTGTGCGTCAGTAATTTTTTACAATCAAGAAGGGTGTACAGCAAGTAGAGCTGGCTGAGAGGCTTGCAGCCTGTTTGGGTAAGAGCAACAGGCCATCCCAACACATGGGTTACAAAAGCACTTTTTTCCCTGAAGAATAAAATCAGTGCGTGCTGTGCACTAAGAACTGGCAAACTGCTCCCAGCAAGCTGTACACCTCATAGGCCCATTTACTCTCCAGTAGGTTTCTTTGGGAACAGACTGGATTTTGCAGGGTATCTCTTGGTAACTGGGCTGTGGATGAGCATGTTCTGGCCCCGTTCAGCCAACGTGCCCCTCTGGCAGAGCTGCCGAAACACTGCTGTGGCTGCAGGCGTGGACCTGCATGCACAGCCTGTGCCAGCTTCCCTCCACGCAGACCCTTCACTGGTAGCTTCTGCCGTTGGCATTGGACACTGCTGGCCCTTGTGAACCTGCCTGCAGATTTGGCCAGCTGTGGGATTACCAAAACACCCATGCAATCACTTGAGCTTGGACCAAGTTGCAGATCCCCTGCAAGACGAGGCTGAGCTGAGGCAGTGGCAGGTGGACAAAGCTGCCCCATGTCACCAGCCAGCCCCCATAGAATCACAGAATCATGGAATCATTCAGGTTGGAAGAGACCCTTGGGATCATCAAGTCCAACCATCAGCCCCACTCTACAGAGTTCTCCCCTACACCACATCCCCCCACACCACATCTAAATGAGTCTCAAACACATTCAGGGACGGTGACTCCACCACCTCCCTGGGCAGCCTATTCCAGTGTCTGACCACTCTTTCTGGGAAGAATTCTTTCCTAATGTCCAGCCTAAACCTCCCCTGCTGCAGGTTTAACCCATTCCCTCTTGTTCTATCGCTAATTGCCTGTGAGAAGAGACCAGCACCAACCTCTCTACGATGTCCTGTCAAGTGGTTGTAGAGAGTGATGAGGTCTCCCCTCAGCCTCCTCTTCCTCACACTGAACAGTCCCAGCTCCTTCAGTTGCTCCTCATAAGATTTATTCTCCAGGCCCTTCACCAGCTTCGTTGCCCTCCTCTGCCCTCGCTCCAGCACCTCGAGATCTCTCTCGTATTGAGGTGCCCAGAACTGGACACAACACTCGAGGTGTGGCCTCACCAGTGCTGAGTACGGGGGGACAATCACCTCCCTCCTCCTGCTGGTCACACTATTTCTAATACAAACCAGGATGCCATTGGCTTTCTTGGCCACCTGGGCACGCTGCTGGCTCATGTTCAGCCGCTTGTCAATTAGAACCCCCAGGTCTGAGCAGGTCTGTGTAAATGACAGGAGTGCTGGGGTCCCCTGGCTGAGCTGGGGGGTCTCTGCCCCCTCTGATGGCAGGTTATCAGGTGCAGGCAGTGGTGGTCCCCCTTGGCCACTATTGTCCACAGCCACACCACTCGCAACTATATTTTGATTTTTTTTATGTCTATAAAGCAAAGCAAGCATTTCTGGTGAGGTTTTAAGCAATGCCAACTCACAGCTCAGTGCTGATAACTTGCTGTTTGACCAAAGCGGTGAGAATAATGGCTGGCCTGTTTAAACTGCTGGCTGCTGTGCTAACGTACAAAATGCTACAGAGCTTTCATGGCAACCTGGAGAAACCCAGCAGACTTGGTGCCAGAGCACGTGTGGAAGGAGGATGATGTGACAGCCCCTTTGTGGAGGCCAGATTTTGCAATCCAACATTGCCCCGTGTCCCATGCGGGGCCTGGCTCAGCACCTCGGGCAGCCCCAAGGCAGCGCTCACGGCCTTTCCCGGGCCCAGCACTTGTCTGGTACCACATGAAATTGCCTTTTACAGTGCTCCCTGGAAGCAGCCTAGATGCAACAGGTCCTGTGCTGAGCTCAGCACATGATACTTGCAAAATAAAGACATAATCCTGGAACTGTAGCTTTGTTCCCAGCTTGATTTCACTGGATTTCTGCACATCAGTGATGTGCAGAGGGTCAGACAAGTGGCCACAAGCAGCCACTGCCTGGGCAGGGAGCCCTGAGCCCACTGCTGCCACCAAAGACTTCCCACAGATGCTGCACTTCCCACCGGCGATGCTGCCCCGGTGCCACACCAGCACTCTGTTGCAGCCCCGGCATTGCTCATGCATTGCTGCCCGGGCAGCCCAGCATGCCCTGTCCCCACATGGCCTTCCGCAGGGCTCCCCGCACCTCCTGGTTGCGGAGGCTGTAGATGAGGGGGTTCAGCATGGGGGTGACGATGCAGTACAGTGCGGAGACCAGCGTGTCAGCTGCCGGGGAGTAGCCGGAGCTGGGCCGGTTGTAGTTCAGGTTGGCTGTCACAAAGTACAGGGTGACCACGAGCAGGTGGGCAGAGCATGTGGAGAAGGCCTTGCGCCGGCTGGTGGCCATGGGCATCTGGATGATGGTGGCCAGGATGCGGAGGTAGGAGACGATGACAAGCAGGAAGGGGCCGAGGCCCACAAAGACGCTGGCAGCGTGGAGTGCCATCTCACTGGGGTGGGTGTTGCTGCAGGCGGCCCTCAGTAGGGGGGGGACATCACAGAAGATGTGCTGAAGCCGGGCAGCCCCGCAGAAGGAGAGCCTGGTGGCCAGGAGGGTGTGCACAGCCGAGTCCAGCATCCCCCAGAGCCAGCAGCCAGTGGCTGCCGCCACGCAGACACACCAGCTCATGGCGTGGGCATAGCGCAGGGGCTGGCATATGGCTACATAGCGGTCGTAGGCCATGACAGCCAGGAGCACACACTCGGTCCCCGCACACCACATCAGGAAGAACATCTGGGCCAGGCACCCGCGGTAGGAGATGGTTGCCCGCGGACGCAGGGCATTTGTCAGGATCTTGGGCACTGTCACTGATGAGTAGCAGATGTCCAAGCAGGACAAATGACTGAGGAAGAAGTACATGGGGCTGTGGAGATGGGGATCCAGGAGCACAAGGGCGAGTATTGCAGAGTTCCCCAGCAGCGTGGCCAGGTAAATGGCCAGGAAAAGAACAAAGAGGAAGGGCTGGCCATGGGAAAAGCCGAGGAGTGTGAACTCTGTCACATGAGTCTGGTTCTCAACTGCCATGGGGCCAGCTGGGTTGGTCTGTGGGCAGAAACGAGCACTGTGAGAGACTGAATATTGTAGTGATTGTGAGCCAGGGGACTGGAGCACACCCACAAGGCAAGGGTTTGACTGGTACGATGGCTTTAGTCCCATCTCTATAGTGGTTGAAAGCTTCCCATGTTGAGATTTCACAGACACTAGGCTTTTAGAGTCCAGAGAGCTGCCATTCGATGTTGGATACCTAACTGCAAGAGAATCACACAGAAGAAACCAGGAACGGTGTGCATCTAGACTAACCCACACCTCCTGGGTTCTCCTGCCAGCCCAACCCCCTGTCTTCATGAGTATACCAAGCTCATCTCTCTCTTCCTCCTGGTTGCACTTATGGTGACGACATGCTTCCCTGCCCCACTGAATGTGGTCACATCATTCCTTAAATGCCGCAGCCACTAAGCTTGCTCTTCCCCAGCTGTTGGGTTGGGGATGTGACATCACCCTGCACCCGTTAAAAGAGTTTTTTTTCCTTATCCTGTCTCCTGCTCTGCCATTTTTGGGGTTCTTGATTCTGCTAGAACCAGCACTTAAAAAAGCACAGGTTCCAACTGAGGATGACTCACCACATGCTGTTTTTTGGGCCACAGGTGAATTTAAGCCATCAGGGATCTCCACTGGCCTGGGCCTCTGACCTTTCGTCCATCATCCTATTTCAATTTTCACCTGGACACAAGGGTTTTACTTACTGGTATGTGAAGCTATGATGACCACATCCACATAATGGACGAGGCATGGGGAAGCAGTTACTGCTCATAAACCTCAACCACGGGCTGTTGAAGGTGGTGCTTGCTGGGTGCTTGTGGCCAGGGCTGCTGCCGCCCACCATGCCAGTGCCATGAAGCCCAGCAGATGTACTCCAGGTGCTTTGGTGCGCAAATACACCCTGGTGCAGCAGCCTCTGCGAGGCTGCTGAAGAAATGGGGGTGAGAGAGGGGTTAAAAACCACCTGCAATCACCTTGTCTTGGGGCGCAGATATATCCCAGCCAGCACTCAGCACTGAGGGCACACACTGCACTCAGCCCGTCTAGAACCAGCGGCTGCTCTCGGCTGGGTGAGGAGAAGGATCCAGAGAGACTTAAGCTCACATATATGATGATAAGAGGCAAACAGGGCTGTACTGTGGCTGCGTGACAATACAAGGCACCTTGGGGAACCATGGATGGTCTTGGGGCTGTGCATAATAAAATCCTGTTATCCCTATGCAGCTTTTTCTTTGGCTCCATTCGATTGCTTCAGTGGACGTTAGCACTGTAAACTATTTCTGAATCAGAGAATACGGTAACTGGCTACTATACTGGCTGTCACTGAGCAAGTGTTTGCCAGGAGCTGTGGTGGGACCAGTGCTGGCTTCTGGGCAGGTTCTCACTGATAACACTGGGATATGGCTGGGGAACGAGGGAGGATTGCATATCACCGAACTCAAGGATGTAGTTCCCTGCTATTCCAACTTGGAAATCGTACACTTTGAAACAAGGCCTGCCTGCCTCAGTACAGAGCAGCTTGAGCAGCTTCTCCTTACAGGTAACTCCGACGAACTGCCTGTCCTCAGGATTCCCAGACATGCTATCTGTTCATGTCACCCTCCATTACTAAACATTAACAATGCCACCTGATGGCTACGGAGGGGCCCATTGCCATTATGTAAGACCAAAGTGAATATGACCAAAAAAACCCCAAACATTCCTTTCCTCTATGTAGATGTGTTTTTAGCAACTGAGGTCAATTGCCATGTCTCTTCACTAGATCAAACAACACAGTTAAATTTCATGTTGATATCCTTGCTTTAGGCTCATTAATCTGTTGTTAATTTCTCTGTCCAAAGCATGTATCTACGTATCAGTCACGATTTTAAAGCATTGAGCAATGGAGAATTCACTGCTTCTGTTGGGAGCTTTTTTCTTATAGTTACTTACCGCAAGAAACTGTCACAGCACTGTTAAAAGTTGTGTGCTTTTTTTCCTCTTAGAACTGCTTGAATGTCAGCTCTGTCTCATTCATAATTTTCAGGTCTTTCTCTTCCAGATTAAGGATCCTCTATTCTAACAGTATTTTCTCCCTGCTTCTACTCGTGCACTGTGATATCAGTGTTCGCCAAGTAGAAGAAGAGGTAAGTTCTTGGTCTCCGGTTCTAAAACATTTTTTAATTTTTAAAAAATTTTAATATTGAGAGCTCAACCACTGACTGGTCGAGGTCTCCAGCATCTCCCAGATCAATATATTCTTTAATAGTTGTTCGGTGGGTTTTTTTATTACTAATTTTGCGTACATTGGACAGGTACATAAGGACTATACCATCCAATATTCTGGAAATCTCAGAACATTGCTCTTCCTTCAGCCACCATATGCATTTTGATGCAAGCAAAGCCCAACTTGTTTGGCCCAGTGTTGCAGCCAGGAGCAGATGCCTGAGAGGGACGAGAGCTGGGAGAGCTGCAGCAGCATTCCCTAGGAATCATCTCCGGTCTCCAGCTGCCCCTGTCTGCAAAGCTGCACAATGTGCACGTATAAATTCAAAATTATGTTATGTGTGAACTTTCACAGTGCTAGGGCAGTCGGTGTTTTTTGTTAGGGCACAAGCGCCTCCGTGGTGTAGGTGTGAGAGGAAGGCTCTCTCCAGGACCTGTTGGGTGTTTTTACTGCTGAGCTGTTAGCCAGAGGCAGGAGTCTGCGGACAAATTATGGTGAAGCCGGCACCAGTGAAGGTGGGGACCTGCCAGTTACATAGGAGGAATAGGGGACCTCAGGAACCAGAGTGATAAAAATAAGAATAAATATAATAGTAGGAGGCTGGGCATGTAGGGATTAGTCACCTGCTTATGCTCCGAACTGGGGCTCAACAAATGGAAATAAGAGCAGGTGAACAAGAGGTGTGTGAGCCCATCACATGCTACCAACATGGTTTGATGTAGGTACACAGCGATGACATGTAAGTCATCGTATTTGCAGCAGCGGGGAATTGTTAGTTCCACTGCAGGAGGGACAGTAAGCTCTGGAGAGCTGCAGATGATGCTCTCCCCATGCTGACAAATTCAGGCTGGATTAGGCATGGAGCTATAGAGCTACGGTATGGGCATAGGAGCTGTGCAGAGGAACAACCATAATTTCTCACCGTGGTCTGGAGCAATGTCAGTGGACACAGCCACATGACCAGAAATGCCAGATTTAAACCATTTGTCCTCAGACATCCTGTACACAATGAAATAGGAAGGCATGGTAGGAAAATCTCTCTTTCTCCCTTGGACTGCACAGGAATGAGCCTTGAGTCTCCAGCTCGTCTCAGCTCCTTTCCTCTCTCCCTCACTAGCACTGAAGGAAATTTCTCTTTGTAAATGATGTTTAACTAATAACCAAGTATTTCCCAGTGCATCTACACCTTTGCCCACCACTGACCAGTCCAGAAAGTCTGGACAGAGGGGCAGAGAGGGAGCACTAATGCCATCAATGCTGGGGAGGCAGCTCCCTTATGGGAGAGGGAATGCACTAGCCTGAGACCCAGCTCAGCTTACGTCGCCGCTGTGCACTTCTGCATACCTCCAGCATTTTGGGGTGCATTATGTCACCCTTCCTCCTACAGGAGGCCAGATGTGCTCCGTGCCCACCCAGGGAAGCCAGCTCTGCTCCTGCAGGAGGATGTGGCTTTCCTCCCCAAGCCACTGCATCCCATTTGCACTCAGGTGAGCAGACGAGTAGCCTGGAGCATATACAGTCATAGAATCATAGAATGTGTTGGGTTGGAAGGGACCTTTAAAGGCCACCTAGTCCAACCCTCTGCAGTGAGCAGGGACATCTTTAACTAGATCAGATTCCTCAGAGCCTCATCAAGCCTGGCCTTGAATGTCTCCAGGAAATAGCCATGTGAGGTAAGGTCCTGAGCCTTGGGTACAGTCCAGTCCCAGTCTGAGGTGATGACTGGACTGAGGGAACCAGGAATAACACAGGATTAATTTCTCCTGAAAAGGACTGGATTGTTTTGTTTGAGGCATCACCAGCAGCCACAGCCTGCTTGCATGCCCAGACCACCCAGGAGCCCTGGGCGCCAGTACTGGGTTTATCCCCAGATAATGTGCCAATAGGGACCCCTGTGAGGGTCCCACCATGAATGAGGCCCTACCCCACCACGGGCAGTCCTGCCCTCCCAGTCCTCCCTTACCTCCAAGTCCAAGAGCGAACAGTGGATGGCATCCAGTGCTTAGTAACAGGGAAAAACTAAAAATGTCCCCAGGTGCTGTCCAGTTTGCCTTACCTGCATGAGGAAAAGCCTGTGTGTTCTCAAGGCTTTCGACAGCAGAGAGGCTTTTAACCCTGCGAGGGCCCTGGGGGAGAGGCTTTCAGAGGTAGCTCTTGTTCAGTGGCAGGAGCGAGGAGCATTCCCCCAGTCAGCCTGCACAAGCGGGATCCAAGCCCACAGGACAAAGCCCTCCTGGCGCAGGACTCACCTTGATCTCCTGTTCCACTCCAGGCTCTGCCAAGTGCAGACCAGGCAGAGCTCTCAAGCCCTGGCCTCCTGCTCCAGCCCTGTGGCAGCTCTTCAGGTGCCTGGGCTCCAGCACACCTGACCATGAGCGCTCTGGACCATGGCAGGGTGGTTGACGAGGCTGAAAGCTGCAGTCCCTGTGCCCTGAGTCCTTCTTTATGACCCCGTTTTATCTGTTTTAGGACTATGAGGTGCCTATGCTGGCCAATGCCAGCAAAGAGGCAGCAATGGGGAGGGCTGGCCGTTGGCCACACTTGCAGCAACAAACCTGTGGGCAACACAGCCATAAGGTGGCATCTGCACCGCATCCGTGCTCTCCCACGATGTACAATAAGCATGCCCACCCGGCCCAGGCTGTGCCCGGCTCTCTGAAGTGGAGAGTGTGGTCCAAGGGACTAGGAGAGCACATGGCCATGGTGGGACTGTGATCTGGACTGGGCTTAGTTAAGGCACCAGGTAGAGTCCTGTGAGTTCTTAAAGAGCTAGGCAGCAGGGTTACATGGACTTACACAGGGTGAATGCTGCCTGCTCTGAGCCTGGAGCCATTCCTGGTAGGAACAGCAGGTTTAGCTGGAGTTCACCACATAGTGCCATGGAAATGTAAAGTGGGAAACCCAGGAAATGTGAAGACTGCAACAGGGAGTGAATCTAGAGATCAGGGCTGGGACATGATTGTTTCTGCAGCATGAATACAGCATTGCTTTATTGCAATCTTTTTGCAGCCTCTGTTTCCTGATGATCAGGCATTAGGAGCTGATCCTATAATAAGCTCTGTAGCTGAAACGTCAAAGAGTTGAGGAGCTGACATTGGACACTTAAGATTCAGCTGGATAGAGTGCTGGGCCATCTTGTCTGGACCATGCTTTTGCCAAGAAAGTTTGGACCAGATGATCCCTGAGGCACCTTCCAACCTGGGAGTCTATCATGCTATGATTCTATCATCATTTGGAAAGTAGGGAAAGCACAGGCAACGACCCTACACGACCAGGAATATCCTGTGTGGCAGTCAGCATAGACACTAGGGGGAGCCACTACCTCAATGAGGGGAAAATTTGTGTCGGAGAGGATGCCTGAGGTTGCAAAGGATGAATAGCAGTAATTATGAGCCCTCTATGTCTAAGGGAGTGTTTTCAGGGAAGCTGGGCTGACGGGGTAGAAGGACCACGATAACAGGACTTTGTGACACAGCCATTTGCTTTGAGTTTACAAAATTACACCTTTCTCTTCTGGCAATGATGAACATTTCCTTGTTTCATACAGAAACTCAGCAGCGTGGCATTCCAGTATAACCTGACTGCTCTCCCAGGATTTTAGATGAAGACACATGCTATCAGCACCTGGAGAAACCCCCTTCCACAATGATATTTGAAATAGGGCTTTGCTGAGACCATAAACACTTGGCACAAATATTAAAATATACTGAAATCTTGCCAGATGCCAGAAGCTCGGTATTCAGTTCTGGTAATCCATGTCTATTTTCTGTAGTAATACCTTCAGGACAGCCTGTATGAGAAGAAATATCAATGTTTGTATCCTCCTCTGGTCTACTGAGGCTTATCAAATATAGCCTTCAGGGTCCAGCGAGGAAATCAAATCTCCATGAATTTATGAAATGTTAAGGGAGTTGTTTTTTAAACCAAATGCCTAAATTTGGGATTGTAACCACAAGAATTGGGCCCAGCTCCTGTAAGTACTCAGCACTTCTGGAAATCACTCTTAAATGGGTGCAGGCCCTTACCTTCTCTGAGCATGTGTTGCACTTTCCAAAAAACATGTATGCTGTTGTAAAACTGGGAACTTCTCCAGTCATGTTTCCTTACTTGTTTTGAGAGATGCATTCTTCTAGCTCAAGGATTCTTTCTCAAGCAAAACCCACCAACACATCTATCACAGCTCACTGTAGCAATACTGCCAGCTCACTCTTAATGGTCTCCACGTGTGCACAAATGCTTCCTTTGGACACAGAGACAAGGAAAACGGTGCAATCCATGGTGTTCAGGATGGCAGGAATCTGCTTGCTGGATCCCACCTCTACTCAAAGCACAGCCAGCTCCATGGTTAGATAAATCTCTGGGCTGTACCCAGTCTGGTCTGGAAAACCTCTAAGGCCAGAGATCCCACAGCCTCTCTGAGACCCTGCTCCACCACTTAATGACCCTCAGAGTGACTCTTGTTCCTTACATCCAAGTGGAAGGAAACCTCTTGAACTTCCAAGTCTGAAACCTCTGGGGGTTTGGTTGATGGCAAGCTCAATATGAGTCAACAATGTGTCCTGGCGGCCAATTGTATCCTGGGGTGCATTAGGTACAGTACAGCTAACCAGTCGAAAGAAGTGATTGTCCCACTATACTCAACTCTACCTCAAGTACTGTGTGCAGTTTTGGGCTCCACAATGTAAGAAGGATATAGAAATATTAGAATGTGTCCAAAAGAATGCAACAAAGATGGTGAAAGGACCAGAGGACATGACTTATGAAGACCAGGTGAGGATACTAAGTTTGTTGAGCTTAGAGAAGACTGAGGTGACCTCATTGCTGGCTACAACTTCCTCATGAGGTGGAGTGGAGAGGGAGATGCTGATTTATCTCTGGTGTCTGGTGATAAAACATGAGGGAATAGCTTAAAGCTGTGTCAGGGGAAGTTCAGATTGGATTTTAGGGGAAAGTTCTTCACTGAGAGGATGGTCAAGCACTTGAACAAGCTCCCCAGGGAAATGGTCATGGCTCCAAGCCTGTCAGTGTTCAAGAAGTGTTTGGGCAATGCTTATATATATGCTTTAACTTTTAGGTTGTCCTGTGTGGAGTCAAGAATTGAACTCAATGATCCTTGTGGGTCCCTTCCAACTGAGAATATTCTATGAACTTGAAACTTCATGTCTGAATTTTCCCTGGTGCTTCTCATCCTCCCTCCATGCCGCATTGTGTTGAGCCTGGAATTGTTTTCCTGATAACCTCCCCATAGGTACTGGAAGGCTGCTATTTGGTCCCCACCAAGGCCATTCCTTCTGCAGGCTGAACAAGCCCAGCTCCCTCAGCCTCTGCTCACAGTGCAAACGCTCCAGCCCTGACCATCTTGGTGGCACCTCACTGAACTCTTCTGAGTTTGTTGGTGTATTTCTTGTTTCGGAGAACCCAGCACCACATGCAGGACCTGGATATGATCTCACAAATACTGAGTAGAGGGCCATAACGACTTACTTCATTCTACTCTACTCCTGTTCACACAGACCAGGATGCTGGTGGCCACCTTTGCTGCCAGGGCACACTGTTCACTCATGTCTGGCTTGCTGCCCTCAGGGGCTTTTCTGCAGAGCTGATGCCTGGCCAGATATCCCCATGCTGTATTGTTGCCAAGGGCTCCTCCCTCCCAGGTGCAGGACTTGGCATTTTTTGTTGAATTTCATAAGGTTCCTTCTGGCTTATTCTTCCAGTCTGTCCAGGTCCCTCTGGATGGCAGACGGATGCTGTTGCTTTGACATAGGCAAGCTGAATGCACTTTTCATCCTGCATTTTCTGCACACACACCTGCTGGCTTTCTGTGCCCATACCTGGCTCAGGAGCCTAGTGGTTTGTTAATGGCAATGTTTCTCCCTGCTGGCTGCAATGGGCTTGTGTTCTGTTTATTCCCTCAGTGATTTTTTACTATCACTGATGCAGTTTTGATGCTACTGTCCACTGCAGATGTCATCCAAACAGTAGTTCAAACAGATTTCATACAAACTGTATCTCAGGCTTTTGTGTTCTCTTTTTCCTCTGAACATCCCTTTTAAAAACTCTCCATGGACAACATTCTGCATGATTTTCTTATAAACACCACAGTTGTAACACTCAGACTTATTTAGCAGAGATTATAGTTGTACCATGACATCAGTATAGTCGAGTGTCCTGAGCTTCCAACTCCCTTGTACTGGTCAGACGTTGCCATATTGGAGTAGGTCCTGTGGAGGTCACAGAGGAGGACGAGGAGAGGCTGAGACTGCTTTGTTCAGCCCAGAAAGGAGAAGGCGAAAGGGAGACCTGACCGATGTCTGCAGCTGCCGAATGGGAGTGGGCAGCGATGATGGGTACAGGCTCTTCTCATAGTTGCATTGTGAAGTGAAAAGGCAACTGGCACAAGCTGGAACAGGAGACATCCTCACTGGACATCAGGGAAAAATCCTTCAGGCACTGGATCAAAGTCCTGAGATGCCATGGACTCTCTGTCCTTGGAGATACCCAGCACTCACTGGCCACAGCCCTGAGCAACCTGTGCTAATGGGTCCTGCTCTGAGCAGGGCTTGGACCAGGGCTCCTTTCCGCCAGCACAAGTCTTATTTCTGGAATGACATTCTTACCAGGTTTTGTAAGAACAATACTTCAGGTTTTTTCATATTGATTTTCTCAGGGAAAAAGTTTTCTTTGGGATTTTTTTTTTTTTTTTTCAGCTATGTTGCCATAGTTGCCTGTTATCTGGATGAGGCAAGAAATAAGAATAAGCAGAATTTGGCATTTCCAGTTTGGCCCCCAAGATAGGACAAAAGCCTCATGCTGCATCTTGCAAGGGTGGTAATGGATTACTGTCTGACTTCTTTTTTCCTAATCCTTGAAAAGGACATTTCTTTGGCTGAAGAAAATTGCATTGCCTTAAAACTCTTATTCAGTTTAACTGACCACTTGTGTTCATATTTTAGAAAAAAAGGCAATAAGGGTTGCACCTATATGATCTAACTATAAAACTGGCCAAAGCTGACCTGATTTACTGGTGTTTGTCATGGGCTAAGAGCATGCACAAACTCAACCACCATGATCACGCAACGTAAAGTGACTTCTTACCCTGTGGTATCATCCATCCCTGCATTGGGGGGCTTGGGGGCAGGTCTAACACCTACACAGAGTCCCAGAAAATGGAAAGTGGGGTCCTGGCACCAGTGCCAGGGCACATTTTCTTCCTGGCTGACTTGTACTCACAAAGTGACAAGGAAAGTCCACGGAGCAGAACTTTTGTCTAATGATTGCTGCCTGGTACTTCCTGGACAGTGTGGCACCTGCTGCCCCATCTCTGTTCCTCCCGCTTCCTATGGCCAGCTCCATCCCCCTGCAGCACGGAGCCAGCCCTCCAAGGCTTCTCACCCAGGCCTTGGGCATCACGTCTGCCCCAGGGGCCAATTAGTGCACTTCAACAAGATGCTTTAAATAGAAGGTTGAAGTTTGAGGGAGAAGTTTTCTTGTTTTCAGTTTGTCTGCTCGGTATCCATTCCCCACAGGCTTCTCTCCACAGAGAAAATGCCACGAGGGTTTCAGTGTCAATTACTAAAAGCCTTGAGCACTTCACTTCCTCGAGTAGTATGTTTTTGTGAGACTCGTAAACAAGGCACAAAGTGGGCTATTAAAAGTTTGAGGCAGTCACTTGTGCAATAACTTTGAAGCTGTTTACATCTGCTGTAATCAATTGCATCATAATGTAGAAGATGTAGAATGAGACATGGAGAAAGGATATCTTTGTTCTATATAGGTTCCCATCTTTGAAATGTTCACACTCTAGATGAAATAATACACAAAAGTTGTTGAAATATTAAAGGAGAAAAGGGTAAATAATTTAACAGTACTTTAGCAGTCAATATGAAATACCTGAATAACAGTAAACTTTATGGAAAACATTATTGAAAGAGGAAATACAAAGCTGAAGTTCCACAACCATTTGTAATATCAACTGTGTCTTCTTGCCCAAATACTTGCTCTACTCTAAGGCAGTATAGCTACACCATATACGTATACTACAGCCATGTCAGCTAGGTAGACAGATTGTTATCGGTATGAAGGGCAGTTTGGTATCCCTGGCTTTACCAGAAGCTACAGTTTCCTGAGCCATCTGTGGGTGGGCGCATAGGGAGATATAGGTCTGTATTTAGTGCACGACCCACTCCATGACTGATGTGAGCCAGATCACAGGTGTCAATACAGACTGGAGGGATGGAGAGCAGCCCTGAGGAGAAGGACTTGGGGATGCTGGGCGGGGGGGGAAAGCTGGCCATGGGCTGGCACCGTGCGCTGGCAGCCCAGAAACCCCCCGCGGCCTGGGCTGCATCCCCAGCAGCGTGGGCAGGGGGTGAGGGGGGGGATTCTGCCCCTCTGCTCCGCTCGGGGAGACCCCCTGCAGTGCTGCCTCCAGCTCCGGGGCCTCAGCACAGGAGAGACACGGAGCTGTTGGAGCGGGGCAGAGGAGGCCCGGAGATGCTGGGAGGGCTGGAGCCCCTCTGCCGTGGGGGACAGGCTGAGAGAGCTGGGGGGGTCAGCCTGGAGAAGAGAAGGCTCCGGGGAGACCTTATTGTGGCCTTTCAGTACTTAAAGGGGGCCTGCAGGAAAGATGGGGACAAACTTTTTAGCAGGTCCTGTTGTGATAGGACAAGGGATAATGGGTTTAAACTAAAAGAGGGAATATTCCAACTAGCTATAAGTAAGATATTTTTTTACTCTGAGGCTGGTGAGCCCCTGGCCCAGGTTGCCCAGAGAGTGGTGGCTGCACCATCCCTGGAAACATTCAAGGTTAGGTTGGACAGGGCTCTGAGCAGCCTGATCGAGTTGAAGATGTCCCTGCTTGTGGCAGGGGAGGTTACATTAGATGAGCTTTAAAGATCCCTTCCAACACAAACTATTCTACATGTCTGGACCAGCTACCACAGCGGGTGCTGCAGCAAAAGCACACTGGGGCCCAGTGTCAGATCTAAGCACCTAGAGAGACACCTCACAGTATGAAGCCGGGCCAGAGTTTTTAATATGGTCTACAGTTTTAGATATGAACTTGATTTACTATTGGAGGAATTTAGCAAGAGCATTTGTGGCACCACTGGAGGTCAGGACATGGCACGCCTTGAGCAAACAGAGGGAGCACAGCACAAGCCCTTGAGAAAGGCTTTACGGGGAAAGACAGTGCTGCTGATTTGGCAGCCAGAATTCAACAGACACCAGCACTGATTTCTTGACCTGTTTAGAGTAATACCCAGTGTAGCACAGAGATGACACAGACTCACCTCCACCAGTCATTCTGTTCTCTCACTCATCAATGAAGAGTGACAGCTGTTTTTGGGGCAATTTCCCTAATCTGTCAGGCTAGGACAGCTCAGACTTCTGGTCCGTCTGGAGGCTGGTGCCAGGCCTGAGACAGTCTGAGCATTCCTGGAGTCTGCTTCCAACAGCCAGCGTTTTCAAGGCCGTTTTGCAGGCATACAGGTGTGCACCACTTCTGTTGGCAAGCAAGGCACAAGCCATCCAGGAGGTTTCTGGATACGGGGAGACACTCTGCCCGTCGTGAAAGAGTGGTATGTACCTCACTCAAAAGAGAGCAGCAAGAATATGTTTTATTGAAGTAAAAATAATAATTTGTCAGAGTTCAATAAATTTGATGGAATTTACCAAAGTTTAACAGTGGTTTACTGAGGCTCAGTAAGTTTGATGACGAGGCACCTTATTAATTACTGCATGGAAGAAACATACAAAAGAAAATTGAGTTAGAATGATTGACACAGAGACCAGAGATGCAAAAGGGTAAGGAAGACCCTCCCGTTGAGTCACGAGGTTCAGAGTGGACACCCTTGCTTTCTAAACTCCTGATGGAGCTTAGGTGTGGCTTGGTCCAATCTTAGTCTCAGACGTGGACAACAGTTTGTCTGATAGAATTATCTAGACAAAGTTTATAATAATATTTAATAGCTACATGGATTTGTAATGTTTCATTAGTATTAAGTCAGCACGCTGCCAGTCACTTACCAAAGATCTACCATCGGCAAAAGATCTCTCTGCCTCGAGGAGCAGCCTTGAGAGTTCCCCCAGCTCACGGGGAGATCACGGCCACACAGACAAGTAGGGAAAGCTCAAAAAAGGCTCACTTCTTAGGCTATCATATTTATGAAATAAAGTGGTTGGCTCATAGTCAAATTACATGTGATGGGAAAGGTATGTATGAGACCCCTTGTACCCACAACTTTCTTTGTTCCTTGTCTTGGAAAAGCCACCCACTACTCATGTGTTAATTGCATGGTCGGTGTTCCAAGCTCACATGCATCGGTGCTCACTGTGTCACTCCTTTGTGGGTTTTCAGAGAACAGACCGAAACTACAGGAGTTCTTGGCCCAGCTACAGCTCAGGCCTTTACCCACTTTGGAGCCTGTGGCAAACCAGTGCTAGTTTGGGTAGGGGGGTGAGAGCATCCGTCGCGCTGCTGGCCACGGTGCTCACAGAAAGAACCGGTCAGGCTTGTGAAAGCTGAAGGTGGCCTTAGATGCAGTGACCACAAGATGGAGGAGTTCAGAATCGCAAGAGAAGGCAGAAAGGCAAAAAGTGTGAGGGCCTGAGGGCACTAATTAAGGCATTTTAAGGTCCCTGACTAGTCCCACTTGGGACCTCCACCCACACTCTGCCCATGGGCCCAAGAGCTCTGCTTCAGCTCAAGCCTGGACTTAATCCCTGCTACCATGGGCAAAATAATCTCAGCTAGAGGAATTCAGTAATCTATTGCCAATTAACATCATAAACTTTTAATTAGTGCTTCAGATACTGAGGAAAAAGATGACAAATAATTAAAGCAACACTTAGGAAAGCTAGCTTGCCTCCCCGTTCCCAGGCTCAGCTGCAACCCAACACTTTCTCTTCCCACTTCCTAGCCCCAGCTCCCCTTGTTGTCCCCACCTTACGCTCAGCTCTTCCCTGTCTCTTTGGCCAGGTAGTGGGCAGCACAGGAGGCTGGGGTCAGTGTGTTGTGCTTTCTTTTGCTGCTCATTGCTTCTTACTCTTCTCTCCTACTGCTTTTTCCTTTGTTTCCTCTGCTCAGACACGGCATGCCCATGGACTGAAGTCCCCTCAGGGGTGCACCTGCTCCAACGTGGGTCCTCCACAGGCTGCAGTTCTTCAGAGGAGTCCCTGCTCTGGCACAGTTCCTCCCTGGACTGCAGTCCCTTCACGGAGAAATGGGGCAATGGGAATTTCATGAAGTTCAGCAGAGGGAAATGCAAAGTCCTGCACCTGGGCAGGAATAATCCCATGTGCTAATACTCAACTAGGCGGCCAAAGCAACTTTACAAAGAAGTACCTGGGTGTCCTGATGGGCAACAAGCTAACCATGAGCCAGCAATGAACCTTTGTGGCAAAGTCAGCCAACAGCATCCTCAGCTGTATTAGCAAGAGCTTTGTGCCAGCACGTCCAGGGAGATCCTTCCCCCTCTATTCGGCACTGGTGAGACCACATCTACAGTGGCATAGCCAGCTCTAGGCTCCCCAAATACAAGAAAGCCTGGGGAAAACTGAAATCAAGCTTGAATGTGATGTGAGGAGAGGCTGAGAGCTGGGACCGTTTAGCCTTGAGAAGGCTCAGAGGGATTTATCTGTGCATATAAATACCTGATGCGAGACAGTAAAGAAAACCAGTGGTACCCAGTGAATAGACAAGAGAAAACAGGCAGAAAATTAAATACTAGAAGTTTCACTTAAACATAAGAAAACTTTTTTTTTTTTTACTATAAGGGTGAAAAACAAGGTCCTGAGCAACCCACTCTAGGGGGACTCTCCTTTGAGGTGGGGATTTTGGACTAGACAATCTCTAGAGGCCCTTGCCAACACCCAGCTTTCCACGATTCTGTGACTCAGGTACACATGCAGCACATGTGCTAGAACCTGTATACCACGGGTGAGGACTCCAGGGTGTTGCTGCAGTAGAGTGCAGCTGCAGAGGACGCATGGGGAGGCACGTGGTCACATGAGTGGCAGGTCAGTCATCTCCTTCCTCCCAGCATGGCCTTAATTCAGACCATACCCACCTCAGGGGCTCTACTGATATTTAGTATTTCCCTTTCTGCATTTCATCTATCCTTTTTTCAGCAGCTATTGTCCCCAGGACTGTGGAGAAGTAAAATGCCAATTACGATAGAGAAATGCTTCTTTGATCTAAGCGCATGAATCACTTGTCTGTCTTATAACGATGCATCTTATTTCACAGTGTTAATTAGAAGGAAGTAATAAGATTCCAAAGAATTCATGGCTTTGGCCTTATACCAGGCCTATTGTTTTCAACAGTAAAGACAGAGATGCCTGAGAAAGAAGCCATAGAACAAAATCACAGGCAAAATAGAAGTAATACTATTCAGGGAAGACTGCGTGCCAAAGAGATTCAATCCATCTCAGTACTGAAAGTATCAAGGTATTAACAAAGTGTAGTCTGAGATTGTGAGGGTAACAACCATGTCCTCAGTGAGCCTTTCTACTGTGCCAACCATCAAACTGCCAGAATTGCACCAACTTGTGGATTGGACATATCCATGTGTCTTCTGTGAAGGAAGAGACACCTCACCAGTCCATACATTCTTCAAACCTGTCAGTAAACAATAGAAAAGCGATGAAATCCAGAGCAAACAGCTAAGAAACCAAGTTATTACATGCTAAAGTAAGATGATTCCAGGTATCAGAAGGCTGGGGTGACAACAGACGTCCAATTGCTGCCACACTGAGAGAGTCAAGTGATGCTGAGATACGTGCAAGTCTCTGAAGTGTGTTCTCAGTCCCTTTCTTCATCATTCCTAATGCTCAGTTGCCTTTTGACCACTCCCAACTGTTTAACTGAAAACACATCACATGGGAGAAGTGCTTTACTGAAAACATGTCACATAGTAAAAGTGCATCTTGTGGAGAGACAGGAGCCCACATATGAAAACCGTCAAATAAACCTGAAATAAAGTTGACAGAATTCAGTTCTCCTTCCATATGTGGACCTACAAACATTATTACTCTGGATCAGAGAGCTAAGAAAGGAATACAACAGCTCCCTTAATTTTGAACAGAAGAGGTGTCAGAATGGGTTCATTCCCTTCTAACTGCAGAAAAGAAAAATGGGTTCCTTTGCCTAGGATAAAAGTCCCAAGACATTAGGATTTTTTTTTCAAAGAATAGGCTTTCTATCAGAAATAGTGGTGCAAGGTGACAACTATTAGGTATTCTTCCACACTGGATGCTTCCTTTGTGTTCTGGCACATGCCTCTAAGAAAATATATTCTTATTTATACACTTCTAACAGGCTCTGTTAAAGCAACTCACCCCTTGACCTGACCCCCACACGCAAAATTTCACGTAAAGAGACAACAGATACTTGGTAATACTGCATTGTAATTTACATGGGTGACACTCTGACATAACATGAGTTGTGACTGCAGCCTTAAGAAGATCTGGAAAACAATCTGCAGGGAAAAACCAACGGGAGGGTGATCTGCGAGCGGTTCTCTCCTCCCTGCATTTTTTCAGTCCCTGGCCTGGTGTCCTCCTCCATCAGTGGTGAGCCTGGGTCCTGTCAGCAGGTGAGAATCCTTGCAGGACAGGAGAGTTAATACTGCCCGGCTTACCGCTGCATTTTTTCATACTCTTTTTCCCCTCTTTTCTCCTTAAGGGACTGTGGGAACAGAGCAAATATTAAGAATCTGAGGCCTACTATCAGCAAAACCAATCATATCCTAACTGGAGCTATCACCTCCTTTCCACCTAGCCCTTTGATGAACTCACCTGTACCGCTCATACCCAAATAAACACGAGGGACCAGCGGATGGCACTGACAGACCTCTGCATCAGGCTGAAATACTGCTACTTGAGAAGTTTTTCCCAAAATGCCCTGTATGCTGCATGAATAACATCATCCCAGGTAGCACCACGTAACGTCCATTAGGTCTTTCCCTCCCTCACGCTCCTAAAAGCCCAACGCAGCTTTATGTCTTGTTATGGGGCTGACCCAAACAGTGTGCCTAGCAGCTACTTCCAGTTCAGCAAACCATACCCCCAGGTAACTCAGGTCAACTCTTTTTCTTCATCCCCGACAACACAGTGGACGCGCTCCTCTGCATTGTAATACACTTGCCCACAGCGCAGACGTGGCTCTTCCCGCTGGTACCAGAGCTGTTCGTTGAACTCTGGGAAAAAAAAGGCAATTTCTCTGCTGGCTGATGCTGGTGAATCTGTTAGAAAGCAGAGGAAAAGAAGAGAGAGACGCCAGCCTGGCACGGCAAACAGTGCTATGTTCCAAGGGAAGGGCAGAAGCCATAAAGAAAAGCACCAGGCTCAGCCACACCAGGACAGGTGTGAGTGGAGTCTGCGGAAGTGAGCAAATCATTAACTTTGACTCCCGGAATGGAAAGCAAGCAAAGGCAGACAAAATACCATCATTCATGCCTCCCTGAGCTCCAGTCTTTGCCCAGCACTCAGCCAAGGACAGGCTACCTGAGCCATGAGTGGTATTCCTGGTGTCAGTGAGGCCATAAGCTCCTCGGATGGAATCTGGCACGCTGTTTCGGGCTCGGAATACTTTGGTGGGTCCCATCAGGGATCTCCAGAGGGGAACAGCATTCTCATGCGCCAAGATATAAGCCCACATAGGGCCACTGAGAAAAGGACCAGGGAAAAGCAGAAGTAGGTAAGGTTACAAAAGGACAAAGCTCTTTCATTCTTACAGATGCAGTTAAGTGCAAAGAAGCAAGGAAGTGCAACTGCCATACAGTGCTTTCTGGAAGGGAAAACAGACCTACGACAACACTAGGCATGGCTCAGAAGCAAAACATTTGCACGAATGACCTCCTCCCAGGTGATGGTGCCCACAGCCTTTGGGGATGCCACCCACCAAGTACTACTGTTGTCACAGCAGAGTTGGTCCTGACATTCCTCCACCCTCAAGCCCAGAGCCTTCCCCTTGGGACAGCAGAAGCACCAGCTCCCGGGGAGATGCATCCCACGCCGAGGCAGGCTCCTCCGGATGCAGAAGCATCGCTCAGGCCAGACAAGGCTCCACCTGCAAAGCTTCCCCCTTGCTCCCGTGCAGCCGGGCTGCGGGCGCGGCAGGTACCTGGCCATGAACTCCACCAGCCGCTGATAGAAGAACCGCCCTGCGGGAGAAAGGGCCCGAGTCACACAGCCCGGCTCCGCCGGCACCGGCCCGGCCGGCGGCCGAGTCCGCTGCGCTGCCGGCCTGCTCCCGGTGGAAGCCCCGGCCCGCCTACCCGCGTGCTCCCGGTAGAAGCGGCGGCTCTCCTCCCGTCCGCAGCGCAGCTCCTTGGCGCGCACGATGAGGAACCGGTGCCTGAGGATGGTTTCGTGCACGGCCTGCGGGCAGAGGCGCAGCGGCTGGGCGGGCAGCGCTCACCCACGGGCCGCCCCGGGCCGGGCCGCCCAGGCCTCACCTCCAGCACCAGCGGGTGGGCCACGGCGTCCGGCTTCAGCAGCGCCAGCGTCAGCTGCAGCGGCCGCCCGCAGCGTCCCGCCGCCGCCATAGCGTCCCCGTCGCACAGTGTCGCGCGGGTGACGCCGAACGAGACGCAACGTCGCACGCGTGACGCACTAACAAGGGGGGGACGCAGGGAGGGGACGTGAGGCCGGGGCGGGGCCTGGGGAAGGCGGGCTCTGAGGAGACTGGGCCTGATTGGAGGCGAGTCCTGAGGGGAGGCGGGTCCTGGGTCGGGGCCCGCCGCGTCGCGTAGCAGCGGGGACGCGGGGGTGGTGTCATGGCGGATGCCCAGCAGGCCCAGGATGAGGCCGCGGCCGGCGCTGAGGAGGACCGTGAAGATCATCTGCCTGGGCGACAGCGCCGTGGGCAAGTCCAAGTGCGTGCCGCCCGGCCGGTTCCCCGCGGGGAGGGGAGGGCGGGGGGGCGGGTCGGTGCCGCGGCCTAACGCGTGTGCGGTGTCTGTCCGCAGGCTGCTGGAGAGGTTCCTGCTCGACGGCTTGTATCCTTGTGCTGCGCCCTCCGCAGGTGGCGGCCCGGCCCGGCCCGGCGGGAGGCGCGGCCCGGCCCGGGGAACTGCCTCGGGCCCCGCCGGGCGGCGGGTGCCGGCCCAGCGGCGGCGGTCGCTGCGGAGTGGGGGGTCATGCTCCTCCGAGGGCTCCTTAACACGGTCGCAGCCGCCCCCAGCAGCTCTCCACCTTCGCCCTGACGCTCTACAAGCACCGTGCCCAGGTGGACGGGCAGACGGTCCTCGTGGGTAAGCGGGGAGCGCCCTGCCAGGCATTCCATGGGACCCGGGGGTGGAGTGATGCCGTCCATGTGCACAGAGGGAAACCGCGATGGTGCTGGTGGCATAAGCAGCAGTGTATGGACTCAAAAACACGGGAGGGCAGCTCCTTGTGGTCGGCAGGAAGATGCCAAACAGTGGTTTGTAGGGAGGGAAATGGGGGAATGAAGGGATCACAGAATCAAGGAATGGTTGAGATTGGAAGGGACCTCTGGAGGTCATCCTGCCCAACCCCCTGTTCAAGCAGGGCCACCTGGAGCCAGTTGCCCAGGACAATGTCTAGATAGCTTTTCAAATCTCCGAGGAAGGAGACTCCACAGCCTCTCTGGGCAGCCTGTGCCAGTGCTCAGTCATCATCCAGATCCCCACCCCTGGAAACATTCAACCCACCCCTGGAAACGTTCCAGGCCAGGTTGGACGGGGCTCTGAGCAACCTGTTCTAGTGGAAGGTGTCCCTGCTCATGGCAGGGGGTTGGACTAGATGACCTTTAAAAATCCCTTCCAACCCAAACTATTCTATGATTCTATGATCATTAATGAAGATGTTGCACAGGGTCAGACCCAGTATTGACCCCTGGGGTACACTGCTAAGTTTCTGGCCTCCAACTAGACTTCATGCCCCTGATCACCACCCTCTGGGCTGGCCATTCAGCCACTTTTCAGTCCACCTCACTGTCTGCTCATCCAGCCATACATCAACAGCTTCTCTATGAGGCTTTTATGGGAGACAGTTCCAAAAGCCTTACTGAAGTCTAGGTAGACAATAGCCACAGCTCTCCCCTCATCTACCAGGCCAGATCACTGTTCAGTTACCAGGTTCTTCAGCCTCGCCAGTAATCTTTTACATTTGACTTCCAGACAAGGGGATATCTAAGTCAGAGATTATCTTTTTCTTTTTTTTTTCTTTTTTTTTTTTTCCGAGGGATTGAATACTTGTCAAAGTAATTGCTGCAAGAATCCTGATTTAGCTGTGTCACTGTTAGTCAAAGTGCTTGTTGCTCAGGATGCAGTGGCATGATAGAACTAAGCTAACAAGGATTTAAATTTTATCATGAAGCTAAGCTAGCTGCCCGTGAAAGTTGCAGTCTTTTTCCCCTGTGTACCACCAGCATTCACTTACAGGCCTAGTCCTGTCCATTGTCAAGTCAGTTCAGGAAGCTAACCATGCATATTAACCACTCGCAAAGTAAGCAAATGGGTTTCTGCTCTTTTGGCTTCCTAAAACATTTCACCGTGGAGGCTTATCCACACCAGTGCTGGTGAAAGGGGCAGGTGGGAACATACTGGCAAAGGAAGGAAGAGCAGAGTGTGGGCTTGCTCTTTGTTGTGAGCTAGGTATTATATCAGTTTAGCTGCAGTATCAAACTGCCTTCAGACTCCTTACTCTGTCAATATAGTAATGAGTGAGAAGAAATATGCCGTATGCTAATTACAAAATAGTCTGCAGTGGGATATAGCTGCCTATCAACACCAATTCTAAAAATCCACATCATAGATTACTTATTAGATCTACTGTTTTAGTTGCTGGGGTTTTTTAATACATTTTAACGCATTCTGTTATTGGTCATTTTTTTATTGGGTATTTTTGGTTGGTTAATTACTTTGAGTGTATTTACCAATGGCTATGTTTCGAGTTTATTGAATATTTAAATTCTTTCTCTGCATATGTCTAGCCTGTGTGATCTTATCATAAAATACCACCTGTTTTATCTCAGTCTTTGTTAGTTCTTTTGATAGACTGCAAGCATCCTAGTTTTATCAGTCATCTGTTTATCAGTCGTACTGTCAACTATCCCGTAACTTCTGTTTTACTACAAGTGCTAACTTTCTGATGTTTAAGTCAATGGAGCATTGCTTTAACCTATGTGAATTAGCCTCTGAGAGCAGGGTATTGTTCACTGTGTGTTACAGATGGAAGTTCAAGAAAAACATTGTTTTATTCTGTGGTTTGAGTTGACGCTCTGTACTGCTGCCTGTACCACTGCAATTGCTGTGTTGTCAGAGTCTTGCAGCTCTGCAAGAGACTGTGAGAGGTCATCTTGCACATCTCTGCACAGGAGAAACTCCTTACTTAATGACACTCTTCACTGAGATCTATGTATATATTTATATTTATATACAATGTATTTAAAGACTTCCAATGGCAAAGACTGCTTAGGCCATCTGTTGCAACATATCGGGGTTTCTTACTGCTAGAAAGTCTTTCTTTCTTGATACTTCTTCTTTAGTCAAGGTAAACCAGTTATTTCCTGTGTTTTCCTGAACACTGAACAAGTTTTCCCGCTTCCTGTTTGCACGAGCTTTCTACATGTTTGAACACTGTACGTTTCGGCTTTATTAGTGAATGAAAAACTGGACATGAGCCGTCAATATGCGCTTGCAGCCCAGAAAGCCAATGGATCCTGAGCTGCATAAAAGAAGTGTGGCCAGCAGGTTGAGGGAAGGGTTCGTCCCCCTCTGCTCTACTTGAGACCCCACCTGGAGCACTGCAGCCAGCTCTGGGGTCCCCGGTACAAGGCAGACACGGACCTGTTAGAGCAGGTTCACGAAAATTATCAGGGCCCTGGAACACCTCTGCTATGGAGAGAGGCTGAGAGAGTTGGGGCTGTTCAGCCTGGAGAAGAGAAGGCTCTGGGGAGGCCTTATTGCAGCCTTGCAATATATAAAGGGGGCTTATGAGAAAGATGGCGAAAGACTTTTTACCAGGACCTGTAGTGACAAGACAAGGGCAACGGTTTTAAACTGAAAGAGGGCAGGTTTAGATTGGACATAAGGAAGAAATGTTTTATGCGGACAGTGGTGACACTCAGGAACCACTGGCCCAGGTTGCCCAGAGAAGCTGTGGCTGCCCTATCCCTGGAGGGGTTCAAGGCCAGGTTGGACGGGGCTTGGAGCAACCTGGGCTGGTGGGAGGTGTCCCTGCCCAGGGCAGGGGGGTGGAACGAGATGATCTTTAAGGTCCCTTCCCACCCAAGCCATTCTGTGATTCTATGTCTTCTCTCTTTTAGGGTAAACAACCTCGCTTTATTCTGCCTTTTCTCATCTTTCCTAGGTTTCTAGACCCCTTGTCATCCTTTATGGTTCTTCTGAATTCTGTTCAGTTGGTTCATGTTTGAAATATGTTTTACAAATACAGAGATGGTTCTTCGTCAGAGTTTTATCAGTGTACATCATCGGTTTCAGTGAGGAAATGCTGCAGTTCTTAAACAACTATTGTCTGTAATATAGCGAAACATCACCCACCTGTTTTGCCTGTTGCATTGTTCCTAACCTAGTTAGTAACAATAGTTTGAATAATAAACTAGTGCAGGTAAGCTGGGATGGTTTTTAATATGGTTCCATATAAGTTCATAGGGAGAATTAGAAACCATCCTGGGAGGCAAGAAAGACGGTGAACAGCTGATTATGAGCTTCAAAAGAGGGCTGTATTCCAAACAGCTAAGGTAATCTTTGGATACAAAATCAGAATATTAATTCCAGAGATCTTATAGCTATCCCAAATTTGAAACATTACACTAAGACTCCTTTTTGAAACTACTACAGCAAGACTGTGTCTAATTCTTATTTCTGTGATTCAATAAAGCATTGAAAAATGGTGGAGGTTTGTGGTGGGTTGGCCTTGGCTGACCACCAGGTGCCCACCAAGCCACTCTATCACTCCACCTTCTCAACAGGACAGCGGGAGAAAATACGATGAAAAAGCTCATGGGTAGAGGTAAGGACAGGGATGTTACTTAGCAGTTACCGTCATGGGCAAAACAGGCTTGACTTGGGGAAATTAATTTAATCTATTGGCAATTAATTGTAATGGAGTAGAATAGTGAGAAGTAAAACAAAACTAAACCCACCTGCACTCCATCATCCCTCCTGTTTTCCCAGGCTCAACTTCACTCCTAAATCTTCTACCTTTTCCTCCTCCCCCTGAGGGATGCAGGGGAATAAGGAACGGGGATTGCGCTCAGTTCATAGCACTTTGCCTCTGCTGCTCCTTCCTCCTCACAGTCTTCCTCTGCTCCAGCATGGCGTCTCTCCCATGGGATACAGTCCTTCACGAGCTGCTCCAGCACGGGTCCTTTCCATGGGGTACAGCCCTTCAGGAACGCGCTGCTCCAACATGGGTCTCCCATGGGCACGGGTCCTGCCAGCAAACCTGCTCCTGCAGGGCTGCTCTCCACAGGCCACAGCTCTTGCCAGGAGCCTGCTCCAGTGTGGGGTCTCCATGGGTGCAGCTTCCTTCAGGGCACATCCACCTGATGTGGCGTGTGGTCCTCCCCAGGCTGCAGTGCGGACATCTGCTCCACCATGGTCCTGCAGGTGGAGGACACGTGGACACAGGGGCACCACCTGCCTCCCCATGGTGTTCCCATGGGCTGCAGGGGACTCTCTGCTCTGGCACCTGGAGCACCTCCTCCCACTCCTTCTTCACTGACCTTGGTGTCTGGAGAGTTGTTTCACTCACATTTTCTCACTCCCCTCCCTACAGCTGCTGTGCGGTGGTTTTTATCCCTTCTTAAAGATGTTCTCACCAACATTACAGATTGGGTGTGATTTGGCCGGAGGGGGGTCTGTCTTGGAGCTGACTGAAACTGGTTCTGTGTGACGTGGGGTCAGCTTCTGGTACCTTCTCACAGCAGCCACCCCTGCAGCCTCCCCCCTTACAAAAACCCTGCCACTTAAACCCAAGACAAGAGAAGAGCCACGAGAACAATTGAAAGGTGGTAAAAAGGGGCCTATTGATGAGAGATTCGGTCTGGTTAGCTTCTCAGGGAGAAGGTAAAACATCAGAGAACAGGAACTTGGTACAAAAGGAGGCTTCGGCATAGCAAGAAATATTTAACAGACTCTAGTTGATGTTAGGTAAACTCAAATAAAAGATAAGGTGGTGTGGTTTTTTTTTTAACCAGGAAGTGAAATTACTATTAAGGCAACTTGCAAAAGTATGGATTCACGTGTCGGGGACTTATTTTCGACATGGATTATTAAGTAGCTTGCTCTAGTTTAAGTAATTCGTCTGGCCTGTTATACAGAATTCACAGGGTCTTCTGTCCTCACCTTTATGAACATAATGCTGATCATCCAAGCTACCCTGCAGAGAAGACCTGGCATGAGGTGCGATTTGTAAAGGCAGGTAGTTTGATCTGAAGACTTTAAATTATGCTGAATTACCACTTCCCTTGCTAGTTTAATTTTCATTCTGCTGAGCTGTTCTTAGTGGCCATCACCAAATTCTGTGTGGTAGAGTTAGGATTGCATTAAAGTGTGGTGTATTTCCTTATGAATCTTATTTTTCCCAAGGATTTTAAGATTAATAAATTCCTGTGTTGTGGAGTGACATGGGGTATGAGAAGCAAGATCTGGAGGATTTAGTCACTCCAGTGACTAAAAAATGGAAAGTCATGTTTTTTCCCTAAGCCATGGCAAGTACTCTCATGAGAGCTGCCGCACTGTTTGGGAAGTTAATTGAGCTCAGTAGACGGTGGTAACTGGCACCTCTTTTTTCCTTGTAAGTGAGGATTCTGAAATGGCACATTAAAAGGATCAGGCAGTTTTAGAAGCTAAGCAGAATTACACAAAATGAATGCAAATGTGTTCTGACGAGTACTTGTCTATATTTTGGGCAGTTTAAGAAGTCACCATCCTGCAAGTCTGATACAGAAGTCCACTCAGAAACTAATTTCAATGCACAGTAAACACTAAGGAGAGTGGCTTATTTGCCTTTAGATGGAGTGGCATGCTTCAGTTTGGCTCACAGAGGTATAACTGCATCTGGTGGTTCTTAGTTGAAGCTGTGTAAGTTTATACAACAAATAAGACACAAATATTAGCCAATAAATCCAGTAAGAGGAGGGGGGGAAATCTCTACCTGAGACGCACAAACAGAAAAAGGCATTAAAATGTTAATGCCTGCTCAGGTGTCCTTCATGACACTTAGGCTACAGGGTACTTAACGAACTGGGACCTGTCTGTCTCAGGCTAACTTACTTACCCTTCATAATTTTAGAAGGAGTCGTGCCCCTGGAAAGAGCAGCGAGAGGCGGTGGAGCATTTCCTGTGTCAGGCAGCTAGCTATTTATCGCTGTGTCAGAAATCAAGTTGTTTCAAGACGTATAGATTGTGTTTCCTGTTGTCAATTCTAGTTACAAAGCACCATACATTGCTATCACTCTTTGCACTGTTGACTTTTAGCTTGTCTTACTGTCCTTTACAAGTCACGTCACTGCTGACTTCTGTTTTGCTAAGATGTTGATAGCGATGTTTAGTGTCAGCACACCTCATAACTCAGCCTAGCTAAGAAAAGGTCCTGGTTGTGCATGATCTCTTAGCCTTGGAATGTTTCTGATTAGTGAGGTGAAAGCGAATTTGTGACCCTGAGTAGAAGGACTGGGCTTTGCATCCTGGGTTTAAGTTGTGAGGAAAATAGAACTTGGGAAGTTGTGTCATTCTAAGGTTGTTTTTGTGTCTTACAGACTTCTGGGACACAGCTGGACAGGAGAGGTTCCAGAGCATGCATGCGTCCTATTACCATAAGGCTCATGCTTGTATCATGGTAAGGGTAGTGCCTCAGCTGTGATCTGATAGAATTTTGACTAGTAACAGTCCTGTTTGACACTTGGACCGTATGTTACTTTTTATGATTACTCTGGCTTCTATTTCTTGTCTCTTCCAGCGGTTTAAAAAACTTTCCTCTATAGTTCTTTCAGATAAAACCAGTGCAGCTGTGTGTGTTTAGCCTTCTTCTGTCTTTCCTGATAGCACTCTTACTACATTCCGTGGCTTTGCTGTCTTCTAAATTTCCTTACTTTTGTCACCGCGTTTCCAGTAAGGTGGTACATGCAACTGAATGTACTCATTTAGAGGCAGTCCTGTCAGAGGTGGTGCGAGTGAGAAGGCATTCCTTGTTCTGTGATGAGACTATTGGAGGATTATGTAGTACAAAACTGTTCTGACATGTTCTGCAGGGGACTACATAAGACATTCTTCTCTGGTTTTCTGCCCTTTCTATTTTCCTATACCTTGCGCTTCCCATTTAGAAGCTCAAATCAGTCTTGTTTCCTACTCCTGACCCACCTACGTCTCTTGATTTGTACTGTTGCTCTAACGTTCAACTACTTCTCATCGCTTGTGAGCATCAGTCAACTTCATTGATATTTTAATTGTTAATTGTTAACATAGAGAAGCCTCACATCTGACCCTGCTTAGCAGAACAGATCTTTCCGAGTGCTGTTCACCGTCATGGGTGATAGACTGCTTGTTGTGATACAAAATAAGAATGTAAAGGAAAACAAGGGACTGTTTCCTGCATCATGCAAAGGAATGGACTGGCTACATGTTTCAAGGCTTGCTGGATATTCTCCCTTTTCTCCTTCCTCCTTTCTAACAAAGGCCGGTTTCCTTTGTTGATGTCCTCCTGGGAAAATTCTTGATTCTGTACTTGGGTTTGGTGCAGTGGTTTGACTGGGAGCTGTCCTGCTGTTGGCCCCATGATAGCTGGTTCTTTTTTGGAAGGTGTTTGACGTGCAGCGGAAAGTCACCTACAAGAACTTAAACAGCTGGTACAAGGAGCTGAGAGAATTCCGCCCAGAGATTCCTTGCGTGGTGGTGGCCAACAAAATTGATGGTGAGTATATCTTCTTCTTTCAACCTCTCTGGATTGTGATGTGATTCTTTTCTGACCTGGCTGAGAAGAATGTCATTCATCAGTTAGGTCCAGATGAGTTCTTGAGTATTAGTCCCTCAGAGCTGTATTTACCGAAGGAATAGCTGGATCCTCTACTGACCTTGCATGCTGTCTTATAGGCCCTTGTCCTTGTTTGGCTAGCAATTGAAAACACAAATCTGATCCATTTAAGGTTTATTCAAGTGATGTCCTTCCAATTCTGTCCTTACCGCGCTGCCCATTTCATCCAGCAAGAACCCAAAAGCTGATTGGAGCGGTACCTAGTCAAAAATTGTTGGATGTCTTGCTGGAAAAAGAGCATGACTTATTATGTGGCTTCCCCTGATACAGTCAGTAACTGTCTGTCTTGCTAATTCAGCCTGCAGGATTCCGTGGGACTCCTTTGTGCTAAAGTGCCTAAATGCACCTGCTGGCAAAATTGTTCACCTTCCTCTGCAGGCAACTGGATGATTCCCTCCTCTTAGGAAAGCCAGCTCGGCATTCATTATTGCTGTCGTTGGGGTTGTGATCTGTCTCCGGCACCCTGTGAGAGCGCGTAACACAGCAGCTCTCTGCTCAGCATCAGTGAGAGAACACATACCCTTAGGACCACATTCTCCTGCTATTCTCTATCAAGTACAGTGTCAGACATGGGCTTCCTTGCTGACATTCATGGTAGAAATCATCGCAGCTATGAATAGGTGTCTGCACCTGAATAAGGTGTCTGGGCTCCCCCGGTAGTCTAAGGAAGTTCGTGTGGTTCAGAGGTGTGGTTTAGGGCATGATTGATCTTACCTAGTAAAAGCCTTTCCTATAGGATGTGTCAAGCCAGCCTTGAGTCCACTGGTTGCACGGACTGTACAGGAGGTCCGAGGCAAATGGACTTGGTGTGACAGCCATATTGTAGACAGAACCTCTGTGCAGACGAACCCTGCTCTTAGTGCTCTACGTGCACTAAGAGCACATAGAGCACTAAGTCCTCTGCCTTTCCTTCTTTGCTGTATTCCACCCGGCCTAGGAAATGATCAGTCCACAGCTCTTCATGCAGGCCCAGTCTGCCGAACGGTTGATCCAGCTTCCTGCAAAGCAGGCTGCCTGGGCAGCTGCCTGGGCAGCGCTCACTGAGAAGCGTCTGGAGACGGAACTACTTCAGCTGTTGCTTCTATGAGAAAATCACCTGGAGTCACCCTCCTGTGCTGGCGTACAGGCTGTCTGTCTGTCGCAACCTTGAGCTGCTGGTGCTGTGTCAGCACCTCCTGTAAATATGCAGGAGATTTTTTTCCAAAAATGAAGTAAAGCCTCTGGCCTACTGAGGTTGGGGTAGCTGGACCTAACTGCCTGTTAAGTAAACATATGTAACAGTTGAGTCATTTGTACACTGTGAGCGTGCCCCTGACTCACAGAATTATGGGTAACATGGCAGTGGAGAGTTCTGGTTAGAAAGGCCAAACTGGAGGGAGAGGCACGACTAGCACTGGCGATGGTGTCCGAGTCACGTGGACACAGAAAAATCATAGGGATGTGCCTGGAAAGCCTTCACAGTTGTCGCACAGCAAGTGATATGTTCTAAGCTGCAAAGCATTATTCATTTATAGCACACCAGCATCCATCTGTAATTTAGTCAAGTACCATGGATAAACCAACAAGAACTCTCTTCTTTTTGTTAATGGTTTGCTGCTGCTTTTAAAACGCTATAGCTTTTGGGGAGGACACTCCTAGCCTTGTACTACAGTGAAAAGTCCTTGACAGCTAAATCAGGCCCTGGTCTCCATCTGTTCCACCACTCCTGCATATGTTGGCAATCCACCTACAGTGATGTCTTACTGACCACTTCTTCTTTTTTTCCCCCAGCGGACATGAAGGTGACCCAGAAAAGCTTCAACTTCGCCCGGAAGTTCAGTTTGCCCTTTTACTTTGTATCTGCTGCAGATGGCACCAATGTAGTGAAGGTAAAAACATAGCCAAGGTCCAGCATGGCACCTCTCCTCGTTGGCTCCTCTATCACTTGGAGAAGGAAGTTATCATCAAGGCATTCCAGGAACGTCCTGGATTGCTTATGCCCTGCTGTGTTGTCCCTCCAACAGATATCGGGGTGGTTGATGTCCCCCATGAGGACAAGGGCTTGTGAACGTGAGGCTGCTCCTATCTGTCTCTACAGGGTTTCGTCCACTTGGTCTTCCTGGTCGGGTGGTCTGTAGCAGACCCCCACTGTAACATCACCTGTCCCTGCCCTCCCTTTAATCGTGACCCATAAGCTCTTGGTTGGCCCCTCATCCATCCCCAGGTGGAGCTCCATGCACGCCAGCTGGTCGTTGACACAGAGAGCAACACCCCTCCTCATCTCCCCTGCCTGTCCTTCCTGAAGAGCCTGTATCCTTCCATTCCAACACTCCGGTCACAGGAGCCATCCCACCACAACTCTGTGATGCCAACAGATCATAGGCCTGCAGGTGTGCGCATGTCCCTAACAGCTATTTGGCTCAGCATCCTGGAGACCCCTATACAGTCCAAGGACATGGGGACTGGCGTAGGCGCAGAGAGCAGAAAATGGGCTAGTACATCTGTGGGCTACTTGTGAGGTCCTGGTAGCTATAGGTAGTTGCCAAGTTTGGTTGTGTTTTTTTTTCTTGGGGTGTGGGAACAGTTTCCATATGTTACAGAAACCCAGTGCCCCTTACTTTGAGTGACAAGCATTCTCCTTCCCATCAGCTCTTCAACGATGCTATCAAACTGGCAGTTGCTTACAAACAGAATTCGGGAGATTTCATGGACGAGGTCATGCGAGAACTGGAGGTAAGAAAGGCTCTGCTTGCTGCGCTCCTCCTAAGTGATGAGCAGCTCTGCTTTTTTGCCTCAGGGAAAGCAGAGCCTGTGGCAAAGGGTGAAGCTTTGCAGGCATGGAAAGATTTGCCTTCTGCTGGTGACACCATGGGCTTTGTGTGCTGCTGGCATCTAGGTTGGAAGGGGTGAGGTGATGACCCTCTGAAGAGCCCACGCTGCCCTAGGCCGAATTTGAAAGAACCGCAGCAGAGTGTAGCTGTTGCTCTCAGGCTTCTCAGCAGTTCCTTCTCCTGCTCCTTTCCAGAACTTTGACCTGCAGAAGAAGAGTGAGAATTTGTCGGATCAAGAGGAGAGCTGCCCTGAAGAGACACCCCCATCTGCCTAAGCCCCGGGCCCTGACTGTGTTTTCTCCCTTTGCTCTAGATTTCTGGGGTTAGTTAGAGCTGGCCTTCGCAGAGGAAAGTGTTCTTCCTCGTGCCCCGAGAGCTCTGGGGACGGGCAGCTGGGCCTCTGCCCTTCTTGTGGGGGACGGTCTGGGCATCTGTGCTCGGCTTGGCCTGAGCCACTGCACGTGACGGTCAAGGACAGGGCGAGAGTATCCACATGGTTGCTCGTTACTGCATGCTTCTTCAAGGCAAAGCTCGCCAGGAGAGCTAAGCCACTCTTGGACCTGCGGGGCGGGGTCCTGCCCAGATGCTTTAACGGTACCCACTGGAGCAAACAAACACTAGAGAAATTTTTTTTCTAAAGCTTTGAGCTTGCGTCCTTCCTGCACTTTTGTTGTAAGGCAGCCCAGTTACTCCACAGCGCAAGTCCAGCTGCCAGCCCTCCCCACTGCTTTCGCAGCCTGGCCAGCGCTGCCTCTCTGTCCACCCTGTGATCTCTGCTGCAGAGTTTCTTTGGGTTTCCTTCCCCATTCTGCTACGGAGCAGCCAGCTCCAGTAGACTTCTGAACACGGGGGATTTCTCCTGTCGGGCCTGGTGGAGCTGAATGAGGTGGACTCTCACACCCAGGAGGCTTGTCCTATCCCAGCCCGATGGATGTGGCTGCTGCGGCTCCCATGGGTCTGTTCAAGAGACTTGTGCTGCATTCCAAAGAGCCAGATACACAAACACACACACACACAGACTTACACAGTTAATGTGACCGGCAAAACAGATTGACATAGCCAGAGCAATGCCTTTACCTGCACCCACGTATATGTAACCACCACGTACATAAACATGAACTCAGTCCAGTCCTTTTCTGCCTTTCCACATGCTCAGGGTTGGACGTTTACTAGTGAAACACACCTTCACCCCTAGATTCATAAGCACAGCGTGTTCATAGAGTCCTCAGATAACAGTATGGAAGTTAAGTCCATGTAATAGCTGTGGCTGGATGTCAAGCTCCTTACGTAGTCACTGGTGCAAACCTCGCGTCTTTCTAGTTCCGTGTCTCCTGGGTCACAAGAGACTCCAGTTTCAATTTCAGTGGTGCATTGCACACACACACACGCATGCAGGGATCCCACCAGTCGCCGGCCTAAGCCACTTTGTGTTCCCAACTGCTGTCCCCAAGACCTCTAGCCCCCCATGACCCGTGTTCCCTTCTTCCACTGCCCCCTCACCCTCCTCTCGGACCAGGCACATTTTCAGCCCTCTGGAGGGACTCTTGCCCTTTGTGCCCCACTGTGTGCCTGCAGACGCACTCTGCAGGTGCTGGGCATGGAAGTCCTTCCCTTGCACAGGAGACTGAATTGGACCGAGGCATGGTTAGCTGTGAAAATCGGCAACTTTATTTCAACAGCCAAGTCATCGTCAGCATCTGCGTGCACTCAGAGGAGCGTGGGCAGGACAGAGCAGGCCTTTGGCACTGCGGGAGGCTGCCTTTGGATCAGCAGGCATTGCCGCAGAAGGAACCGGTCGTGGAACACTGCAGCCTGCACTGCATCCTGTGCATCCTGCTGCTCAAGCCTTTTCCCCCCTTAGGAGCTGCAGGAGCTCCTGCACCCGAGTAAAGAATTCCACCAGCTTCTGGCGTGGAAACGGGCAGGATCCAAACCTGCCCGATTGTGTGGGTGTTGGCCTTGGCCTCTGATAGGAGGTGGAAGTGGTGAGAAAATGACTCCAGTCCCGTGATGCTGGAGTCGCCCTTACTGCCGGACGCAGTCCCATCTGGACCAGGATCCAGTCGTAGAAGTGCTGCGTGGAGGTGTAGATGCCGGGCTGTCTGGCTCTTGCGCAGCCTCTCCCCCAGCTGGTCAGGCCAACAAGCCAGAAGTATTCCGCGCTGTTGTCTTTGCACACCAGAGGACCACCGCTGTCACCCTGCAGCAGAGGAGAGAGGCCTGAGGTGTGTTGGGTGGCCACCGTCAGCACTAGGGCTGGCTCCTGGATGTGTGAAAGAGGGATGCTGTGGGGTTGAGATCTGGACCCGTGGCTGCCAAGAGCACGGATGGGCTTTCTGGGCAGAGTCCCCGGCCTCTGGGACAAGGCGGGCACGGGGCAAGGACCCGCAGATGGGGAAGGGGAGGTGAGCCCCAGCAGGGGTGGGGAGCCAGCGGTGGGAGGGCGACTTGCCAAGCAGAGCCCGCCCCGGGCTGTGTTTGGGCGGCTGTGACAGGGCTGCCTGTGGTGCTGGGGCTGGGCTTGTGGCACGCTCCTACCTGGCAGGTGTCGATGCCACCCTGTGGGTAGCCAGCACACAGGTTGTGGCTGTGGATGGCCCCTCTGTACCACCGGGAGCTGTTGCAGAGGTTGACATCGATGAGGTGGACCTGGGCCTCCTGCAGGACATCGGCTGATTTTGCAGCTGTGAGCACAGAAAGGAATTAACACCCAGCAGCTCTTTGCCAGTTCTCCCCCCGTGTCTGGTGAACCCCTTCCCCAGGTTCTTGGCTTTGCATCCCGAAGGCCGTGTACCGGTGTTTCCCTTTGGGCTTGTGTTGGGTAATGGGTTGGCCCCATCTCTCCGTAGGCGAATGTCCCCACAGCCCGGCTCTGGCTTTGCCCGCTGCTCCCAGGAAGCCCAACCCATCTCCCCAGTGAGCCAAGCTTGCCCTCAGGACACGAGCGCTTGTGGGGAGCTCACATCTTGCAGCCGTGGCACCCCAACCACTGACGTAGCAGGTCGTCAGCTCCGACACTCTCAGCGAGGCGTCGGGCACACAGGCGAGCTGTATGTAGTAGCTGCACTGGACGGGGTGGTTCAGTTCCAGCAACGCAATGTCGTTCCTCTGTGAGATGTTATTATAGTGTTGGTGAACCAGGAGCCGCCGAATATTGCGCACTTGGACCTCCGGGCCCAGCCGAGACAACTGGGTGGCCCCGACCACCACGCGCCACATGGTGATGTGCCTGGAAGGAGATGGAGAGGGGGCTCAGAGGGAGCGGAGCCATGTGCTGCAGCAGCCCAGCAGTTCCCTGCCTTCTGCTGCCCCGGGGAGAAGGGAAAGCCACGCTGCGGAGGGTGCGCCGGCCCCGGCGTGCCTCGGGCGCAGGCCATGTCAAGCCGGGGGCTGCTGGGAAGATGTGGCAGGAGCCCAGCCTTCTCCCGAGCAGTCTCTGCGCTGGCCCAGGAGAGCCCAGGCAGCGGGCGAGGAACCGGGGCGGGAGCAGCACGTGGTGCTGGCACAGGGCACCTGCCAGCGTGGTGGGGACAGTCCCGTCCCTGATCCTCCTTACCTGGCGTTGATGAAGCAGTGGGCTGCCGTGAGGACCCACTGCGAGCTGATGAGGGACCCTCCGCAGATGTGCCCCGTGCCTGCTTCCCAGGGGTCCTGGATGCTGACGATCCAGGGCCAGGCCCCCGGCTGGGCGTCCGTGCCACCCACGACGCGCGACGTGCCGTAGTGATAAGCCATGGGCCGGAGCCCGCAGGTCGCTCTGTAACCAGAAACTCATGACTGTCCTGCTCGATGGCTTGCTGCTGCTCTGGCTGGAGGTCAGCCGTCCTCCCTCCCTCCCCACCAGGCGCTGCGTGGGCAGCAGGGCCAGGGAAGCCCTGGGGCGCGTGTGCGCCCGCCCCTGTTCCTGCTTTAGCCCCACAGGCGGGTTGTGCCAGCGGCCTCGGGACTGGCAAGGATCTGAGGCTCCCACGTGGGGTCTGGGGAGCTGTGCGGGGGCCACAGGGGACAAGTGAACCCCGTAAGGGCTGCCTGAGCTCCCTCCCCGAGCCTCGGCCGCTTACCCACAGCTGTCCCATGTGGCGTGCACGGGCCAGCACAGGGCCAGCAGGACGAGGACGAGGAGCAAAGTCATGGCTGGCAGCGGCACGTGGCAGCTGCAAGAACCGAGGGCTCGTCGCCACCAGAGCAGCAGCCGGCACGGTGCCCGCAGCGCTGGCGTTGCCCACGGTGCCCTGGTTGCCAGGGCTGATGTCACACAGTCCCTGGTTCCGCTGGGCACGGTGGTCTCTCGGGGAAAGGGGGAGCAACATGGGGGGTTCCGAGCAGGAGGGGAGGCAGACCCCGGGCTCGGACACCCCCGGCAGACCCCCGCTGAACGCTCTGCCTGCGTGTGTGCCCCGTGGCAGGCGGCAGCGCCCGGCCTGGAGCACTGCCTGCTGACAGCCTGCAGGGACAAACCAACGTGGCGTCACAGCCCCTTTGGGACGTTCACGGCCACCCTGCGCTCTGCAGCCCTTTGCCGCCAGGTCCTTCCCAAAGCACGTACACCAGAGAACAGACCTACTGCAGGCAGGACGCACGTGTCCGGGTGTTGCAGAGCCCCTCTGGTGACAGCCCCGGCAGGCGAGCGGTGATGGGCAAACCAAATAAGTCGAGCACGGCCAAGCAGTGCCAGCCCTCCTGCACAAAGCACGGTGACGGGCAGGCGCAGCACAGCCCACACCGGCTGTGTCTGCCACAGCAACACCCTCCGGCAGGATCCATGTCCTCCCTGTCTCCGAGTTGTGGTGCTGTTCTGGGCCAACGCCGACAAGGGCCGTTGTGGCGCCTGGTGTGCGTGGCCAAAGACGTGCAATTTTAAGCTTTAGACAGGGACGGGTGCTCCTGCTCTGAGCCCCACCTGCCATTCTCAGTGGCTTTGGTAAATCCTCGTCGTGGTTTAACCCCCACCACGCAGCCACTCACGCCCTTTTCCCCCCACGAGGGAGAAGAGGGAGAAAAGGAGGGGAAAGGACAAAACCTCTTGGGTTGAGATAAAGGCAGTTTAATAGAACAAGAGACAGAAAAATAACACCACTCATAACAATAGTAACACCAGGCACTCTCACTGCCAGGTGAACTGTCATCATCTGGAGCAGGGATCACGGATTCCCACCCCCGGCTAGCCCCCATTTCTGTACTGAGCAGGATGTCTATGGTATGGACTATTTCACTGGCCATTCCATCCTTCTGTGTGTTCTTCTATGGGAAGCTGAAAAAAAGTCCTCCCAAAATGTAAACATCACTGAGCAACAATTACAACAACAGGTATGCTTGCCATTCCTGTCACAACCGTGCCTAGAAAGAGAGACTAACTCCATCGCAGCCAAAACCAGGCCAACCCTCCATCAGCGGCGCGGTGGAGCCCTGCTCACGCTGGAGCACAGGGCAGCCACAGGGGAAAAGCGGGAGCAGCCACGCGCGTCGCAGTTGCTGAGCAGGGCCGGGTCCCCGGAGGGTAGAGAGCAGCGGCCTCAAGAACAGCAGCCTCCGAGCCGGTGAGAGGTGCCGCAGCCTCCTGCTGCCATCCTGGCTCGTGCGGGTGGAAGGCAGGCACGCGGCTGAGAGGGCAACCTGGTCCCCCGGATGGCAGGGCAGGCTCCCTCTGAAAGGGCAAGAGCTGCTCTCAAGGCCCTTGAGGCGTAGCGTGGCTTCCCAGGCACCAGAACTGGGCCCCAAACAAACTGGGCTCACGCAGGGTGCTTTGGTTTTTGAAAATCGACCTGAAGGTGGTGCCCCGCATCTGCGTAGAGTAGACAGGAGGCAGCCTCAGAGCAGACAACTTGTCTTCTCTGCATCCTCTGCTACTCCAGCACCACATTTTGCAGGCGTTTAAGGGGAATTGATGAGAGAGGAGGGCACACTTCACGGATAATTGAAGGAAGAGTTGGGGTCATTCTGGGGAGAGGAATCTGGCAGGGACAGCAGTACCCAGGAAACCCCACCAGTAATGCCGTGGAAGTCCAAGGTGACCTAGCTCACAGGGCCTGAAACACCAACTCTCTTCACAGATGGAGCAAGCCTGGGAGCAGGGGGGAAATAACCGGGGTGGGTCCCTTGTTTGGGAGGAGAGACAGGGGCAGAGAAAGGGAGCAGACAGGGAAGGTGAGGGGGAGGTACAAGCGGGGAAAAGGGAGACAAGGCAGGGTGAAGGAGCCCGTCACACAGAAGCAAGCTGCTGGTTGGTTTGCTTGTTTGACTGAGCCCTGAAACCTAATCACCACAGTCCATCCCACCTTCTTTTTGAGAGCGATTCCAAATCCTTTTCTGTGCCGCCCGCTCTGTACCCGGTGGGGGTGGGTCCGGAGGCCTGGCTGCCAGCAATGGCAGAAAGGAACAGAGGTCACAGGGACCCCGCCGTTGGAAACGCCGCGTGTCCAGGGCCAGCTTCTGGTGGGAGCACCGCGTGCGTGTGCAATTCACTGGTGAACTTGAAGCTGGACTCACTCACAAGCAAGAGGACAGAGACCCTTTCAGCCACGTGGGTGGCATGTGGATGCAGCCTACTTGATTGATCAGCCCCAGCACCCATCGACCTTACAAGAGGACCAGGCCTGCCAACACCAGCCATATCTCCACCTCTTGGAGTCATGAAGGACTTGGAGGTGCTTGAGCATGCACACCCTGACCTGTGTTCTGCCTAGGCACGTCCCCTCTGCCTTGGCTGCACAAGGTCCTGCCTCAAGCTGCCAGGACCACCCATCCCATCCTCCTCTTGCTGTGCTCCTGGACCCTGGTGAGTGATGGTGCTGCAGCTCCCAGCTCTGTTCCCGGCCAGGGCACACAGCATGCCTCCAGCTGAACTGGCATCTCTGGACTCTGGGGCATGCCCTTTGCTTCATCTTGATCATGGTTCGCCAGGAGCTGTTCTGGCTCTGGAGATGATGCTGTATCATGGTCCCTCCCTGAACAAGTCAGGGTTTCTGTCAAGAGGCCTCATCTTGAACATCCAACACAGAGCACGGGGTCCACTGACCTGCACTCCTTGCAGGGTTGGTAATCTCCCCAACCCAGCTTGCTACCCCAGTACCCCATTAGTCAGAGGTGTCACTGAGACAAAGCTACAGGGTAGCTCAGGCTCAGCTTGGTTAGTCGGGGGCATTGGGGGGGGGGGTCTGGTGTGTTTGGGATAGAGTTACAGTGTGGGGCAGCCTAAGGGGATGGAGCAGCCAGAGGCTAGGAGCAACGGCAGCAGGAAGGCTTGGGAGTGCAGTTTGGTAGGCAGCAGGGCTGTAGGGTGGGATCCCTGCCCTTCCTGATCTGGCTTTCCCCAAACTCCATGCGCTGTTCAAAAAGCACTTTCTGCAGCTTGATCTCCTTCAGGACCTGCAGAACCTCTGGCCCCGCGCCACTCTGCAGCAGATCATAGTTCTCAGCTGGGTCTGACTCCAGGTCAAAGAGCAGCGGGGGCAAGTGGGGGGTGAGTGGGGTCAACCCGTGGCAGGCCTGGTCTGGGGTCGTATCGCTGTGAAAGGAACCTGCAAAAGAAACCCCCAGCTCAGTTTCTTCTCTTTGAACTTTGGACAGCAAAACCATACAGGACTTCACAGAGCTGCCCGCGCAGAGGAGAGGTGAGAACATTCACCTTGTGTGAAGTAATGAGCCTTGTACTTCCCAAGCCTGACAGCAAAGGGGCCATGCAGTGGATCGGGGGACGGCGGGTAGAAGAACATCATCTGACGGGGACTCTGTGGGAAGCAGCAGAGCCAGGCTCACCTGTGCAGTCACGAGGCTGAAGAGCCTGGAACAGACCAGGCAGAGACTCCGGGGAGTCACACAGCAGCCCCAGTCCTACAGCCAGAACGTGGCCAGAGATGGGGGGAAGCTGACGAGCAGCATCATCCCATTTGCTCCCTCCTCAAAGCTCTGTCCATCCACTGCAGCCATGGGGGTTTGGCCTGGCAACATGCTGCAGGTGTTAGAGCTCAGCAGCCTGGGGAAGCCCAGGAACTCCATGGCATGACCCTGCCAGACAAAAGGTCCCAGCTCATGGGTCTCCCCTGACCGACAGCTGGTTCGACTCATCAGGCATGCAGCTCCAGCCCCACACCCAGCCCTCATGCACAATGCTAGCCTGCAGGACTCACCTTCCCTGACCCGAACAACACTGGACTCAGATCGTAGCCATCCAGGGCAACTTTGGGAAGAGCTGCTCCAGCCAGCATAGCCAGGGTTGGCAGGATGTCCAGGGTGCTTGCCATCCCATGCGTCACTCCTGTCACCCACCACAGCAAGACACAAAGAAAGGTTCAAGCACCCGATCCCACTCCCACCCCTGCCATTCTCACTTCTCTCCTGCCCTCTGCTTGTCCTGGGGCAGCCAAGTGGCCATCACCCCTGCCTTGGCTGGTATCAGCACGCAAAAGGCACAAGCAGTGCCAAGTCTTACCTGGAGTGATACGGCCTGGCCAATAAGCCACTGCTGGTTCTCTCATGCCACCTTCGTATGTTGTGCCCTTCCCACACTTCAGAAGGCCAGAGCTGCCTCCACGTGCCATCCGCATAGTGGAGGGGCTGTGAGAGAGAATGACCTACCATCCGTTTCACAGGTTCAAGCTACACCTTCCCTGATGCTGCCAACGGGGCCATGACAAGAGAGACATGGTGCCAGCAAGTCACACCACCATCCTTCTCAGCCTTGTGAGGCAGGAGGTGTGGGGCAGGTGAAGAAGACCAATGCCACCCACACACAAAGGGAATTGGGGTACGTTTGGGCTGCTGCATGCTCCTGGCTCAAACCCTGTGAGGTTTCTGCCCACAAGGAGGGGCACAGCGGAGCCAAAGGGACAAGGAGCAGATCATGCACTGGGTCCTCTCCAGAGCAGCATCCACCTCTTGCCTCACTTCAGGTCACTGAAGTCTCACCTGCCAATGCCACACCACATCCCTTTTGCCCCAGCCAACCAATGCCTCATTCCAGTTCCCCCATGACACAGCAGCAGAATCTTACCAGTCACAAAGTCCCCCCTGCTGAGCTCACTCACCCATTGTCAGAGGTGAAAAACACCAAGGTTGTGTTTGCAAGACCATTTTCCTCCAGGGCCTGCAGCAGCTGTCCCACTGAGCCATCAAACTCCAAGAGTGCATCACCAAATGGCCCCCGCAGCGACTGCCCTGCGTACTCCTGGCTTGCAAACTGGGGGTAGTGTGTATGCTGGAGAAGGAGCAGAGAAGACTGCTATGTAAACTCCTAGAGCTGCAGCTGGTTCCCAGTTCACCTGAGGACAGCGAGCACCCCAGCTAGGACATGGAGATATGTGACAATACCCATGAGATGAGAGGAAGCTTGTCCCCAAGTTCAGAAACATTTCCCAGAAATGGCAGAAAGGAGCTGAACCCCAGGAGAGGATGTGGAGCCCCAGAATGAGACGTTTTCCCAGGTGAACTCCTGTCCCAGAGAAGTGGGCAAAGGTCCAGAAAGAAGCAGCCCAAGAACATTATCAGAACGGTGCTGCCACAAGACCTGGACCTTGGTAACAGCAACTGCAGGTCATCCAGGAGCAGGTATTGACTGCTCAGCACAGGCTGCAGGAGCTGAGATGTTTCCCCGCTCTCCCCACAGGACAAAGGCTCCCTTCCCCACCCTTGCGCCTGGAACAGCCCTCCCCCTCTCCTACGTGGGAGGCATAGTAGAGCAGGAAGGGGCGGCCTCGTCGTGCACAGTCAGCGATGAAGTCCCGGGAGAATTTGTTGTAGAGCGGCACCAGATCAGGGAAAGATACAGGCTGCTGCATGATGCTCTGGTTCCAGAGCAGTGGGACTGGCACCAAGCCTTGGTCACATGTCCCAAAGCACTTGATGTCGGGTGGGAAGCAGGTGAGATTCTGGCAGGGGCCCTGGAAAAAACAAATAACACTTTGTCTTTTCCCTGTGTTGCAGGACAGGGAGTGGAGCAAAGTCTCATAGCAGCCCACCACCAGGTCCTACGGGCACCCTTTGGGCAGCCATTCCCAGAAGCCCAGGGGTCTGCCCACCCTAGAACTGAGCAAGGACCACGCTGCCCTAGCATCATTTTCTCCTGGCAGCAATTCAGATGTTTCTTTGTAGCCCAGAAGCTGACCTTGACAAAGGGCACATGTCCCCACACACAACTGCCACCCACATTCTGCAAAACTGACCGATCACAGGAGCACCTCAGAGACGGGCTTTCCCCACCAGCACCCCCCTCTCCTGCCTGCAGCCACCCACACCCATCTGCCCAGGCAAGCACTAGCCTGGCCTATGTGTTTTCAAGCAAGCTTCATCCTTCAGTCACTCTCCCCACCCAGCCCCGGGACACCCTTCAGGGCTTGACAGGTCTCTCACCTGGTCATGGGAGTAAGGCACCCCCAAGAAGTGGTCAAAGCCCTGGTGGATGGGCAGGAAGGAGCCATTAACCCCCAGGCCAAGGTGCCACTTGCCAACCATGGCTGTGGCATAGCCCTTAGTCTTCAGCACCTCTGCAAGGGTGACCTCAGACAGCGGCAGGCCTCCCCGCGAGTCTGGGTTGAACACACCAGGGTAAACCCCCGAGCGCATCTGGAACCGGCCGGTCAGCAGGGCTGCCCTACAGGCGAGAGAGCGAGGAGACAGGTGTCACACGCTGGGCGCAGCGTGGTCATGGTGCCCAACCACCGCAGAGGGTGCCCCATTCCTCGGGGCCTGGCAGCACGGCTCCCCAGTGCCCCGGCTGCCACTGCCACCTCCCGTCCATGGGGACACCGCAGCTGGACCTTTGGGCCTCCTGGGACACAGCACCCCTATTCCTGCCAGCGCTGCAGCTCCCCAGCCGGGTGCCCAGCCCGGACTCAGAGCTTCTTCCATGCCCTCCCAGGGCCCCGCAGCAGCCCCCAGCCGACGGGGGACGTACCGGGAGGGGCTGCACACCGGGGAGCTGCTGTAGAAGCTGGTGAAGCGCAGCCCTCGGGACGCCATTCGGTCCAGGTGCGGCGTGGCAGAAGAGGGGTGCCCGTAGCTCCCCAGGTCCCCGAAGCCCAAGTCGTCCGCCAGCAACAGGACGAAGCTGGGGGGGGCGCCGGCGGCTCCGCGCAGGGCCAGCAGCGCCAGGGACCACGGCAGGGCCAGCAGCGCCAGGGCCCGGCCCCGCCGCCCCATGACAATGGCGCTGCAGCCCGGGGCGGCCCCGCGTCCCGCGGTACGCGCGGTCAGCTCGGGCTGCAGCGCTGCCCCCCGCGCTCGGCTGCGCTCGGCTCGGCAGGACCCGCCGCCCCGCTCCGCCTCTTCCCACCCCGCCGCGCCACCGCCAGCTGACCCGCGCAGGCGGGCACGTGATCCGGCGGTGGCGCGGGGCACGCCGGGAGCTGTAGTCCGCCGCCGATCCGCGGCCTCCCCTCGCCGCTGCCAGTCCCGCGCCGCCGCCTCCCGCACCGCCCTGCCCGGCGCAGGCGGCCGCCGGGGACACGGGCCCGCCCCCGGGTGCCGCGGTCGAGGGTGGTTTGTTAACAACAGCTGGGGCCCGTCCCCGGCCTCCCTCCTGCGGCGGGCGGCAGGCTCAGCCGGGCCGGCCCAGGCCGCTGCTCCTGCCTTCCGGGAGAGCAAATGAAGCCGCTGCTCTCCAGATGCCGCAGGGTGCGAACCCCTCTGGGGCGGGCAGAGAGCGCGGCGTGGTCTGGGGCAGGCTGGGCGCTATGGGAGCCCGGACACTTCTCAAAGGCTGTTTCCGTGCAGCAGTGGCAGTTTCGTGTTCGGGCTCAGGGACTGTTGGTTGTGCCCGGCTGTAGGAGCAGGTCAATGGCTGGTAACCAGAGTGAGGAAGGGACAGTGCAAAGAGCAACGGCAGCTCTCTGGTGGAAGTGAATGATAAGGAGGATGAGGAGGAGAAGGGGAGGTTCTGCACCCCGGGAAGGCTGTGGTCTCTGCTTTTGGAAAGCGGAGAAAGCTTGGAAGACAGGGACGGAACTGAGGGTGAAAGTCCTGAAGGCCTCCATCTGGTCAGTTTCTCCAAAATCAGTACAAGTAAGGCAAGACCAGAGATGGCGTACAAGCACACGCACAGCGGTGGTGGTCTGGGACTAACCACACAGCAGGCAGAGGTGAGGACTCTCAGCCCAAAGACAAAGCAGTGGTAGTAAGGCTGGCTAATGTCCTAGTCTGGGTGTTCTCACGCAGATGTGCCTGTGTTTTGCATCCAGGCCGTGTGATCAGTCTGTTCTGGCTTTTCCTGTTGCTACTAGTCAGCATTTCTTAAGACCCATCCCATTTTTACAACCACTTTCTAACATGCCGGTGAACTCCGCTCTCCATTGCTCTCTGTCCTCTGTAGCTCAGTCTGTCCCCGTAGTGCCCGGCATTCCTGCACGCCCAGCCCCGTGCCTCCTGACAGCCTGGCCCCTGGCAGGAGAAGGATGCTGAGGCTGCTGCTGCCGCTGTGCTCGCTGCCATCAATTATTCAGGGCCAAAAGGCAGAGCAGAGGAGGCTGGTGCTACAGCAGGAGGCAAAACTGCTGCATAATGCGTGGAGCCCACTTTGCTCATAGGGCATGGCAGTGCTTGCCCTGTAGTGCCCAGCCACGGGGATCGGGGGCCTGGCTATCAGGGCACTGAGAGGAGAACAGCTGGGGCTCTGAGCTCGGGGAGGGGGGCACGGTGTGGGGACAGAGTTTCAGAGACCCGACAAGGAAACTGAGCACGCCATGGTGTGACTGCCCCAGGCTGAGGCACCGGTGGGCACAGGAGGACACGCGGATGAACAGCGTCCACGCAGCCAGGCATGGAAGGAAGGGCCCAAGTGGCTGCTGCAGGGTGTGGGAGCACGTGCCGAGAGACACGTGTGATAGGCTGTGTCTACACGAGCGTCTCATGAGCATGTGGGGTGTTAACAGGCTATACGTTTGTGTGGGTGCAACACTCTGGGTGTGTGTGCACACACCTGTACATGTGTGTATGCCTGCATATGTGTATGTGTGCATGGACATGCATGTGTGCATGCATGGACAAGTAAGTGTGTGTGCAGCCGTGCGAGGTGCGATCTCTGAGTGCACGCATGGCTGGGTGTACGCTGTGAGCATGCATGTGAGCAGATGGGTGGGTGCACACTGTGTGCACGCATGGATGCTGTAGGGTGTGCGTGCACTGCCTGTGTATGTTTTGTGTGTGCGTGTGCTGTGTATGTGCGTACCGGCCCAGTATGCGTATACATGCACTCTATGTGTTATGTGAACGGTGTGCATTGCACTCTGTGTTCAAGACGTGTGTTTTAAGTATGGGTGTGCACATACTCGGGGTGTGCATTGCACCTTTTGTTTGTACCCATGTGTGTCTCCATGCACCCTGTGCGCGTGTGCACCCTGTGCGTGAGTATGGTGTGTGCACACATCATTTCTGAGCATGCACTCTGTGCAGGCGTGTGTGTGCGTGTGTGTGCATGTGTGTGTGTGAGCTCTGTGCACACTATCCAGCCTGTGTTCCTCCCAGATAATGTCTCCTTGCTGGAGCTGGAGCTGAATTGGGAGGACTCTCATTCCCAGGAGGTTTCCCCCATCTCAGTCCAATGGATCTGACTGCTGTTCCCATGTGCAGGTACTAGAGACTTAGTTTGTCTTCCAAAGAGCCAGGTCCCGTTCAAGAACACGCTCACATACCTCATGGGCACGAATGGCAAAACAGAGTAACATGGGTAGAACAGTACCTTTCCCAGCAGCCACTTAACACAAAAAGCACAACCCAGTCCTTGTCTTCCTCTCTAGCTGATCAGGACTGATGTTCAGTAGTGAAACACACACACATCACTCCCTAGATTCGCAAGCACAGCATGTTCATGGTTCCCATAAATATTACCGTGGGAATTAAGTTTGATTAAAATCCACGGCTGGATGTCAAGCTACTTATCATAGAATTGTCTAGGTTGGAAGGGACCTTTAAGATCATCGAGTCCAACCGTTAACGCAGTACTGCCAAGGCCACCACTACCCCACATCCCTCAGCACTGCGTCTGCCCGGCTTTTAAATCCCTCCAGGGATGGCGACTCCACCACTGCCCTGGGCAGCCTGGTCCAAGGCCTGACAACCCTTTCCATGAAGACATTTCTCCTAATATCCATCCTAAACCTCCCCTGGCACAACTTGAGGCCATTTCCTCTTGTCCCATGGCCTGTTCCTTGGGAGAAGAGCCTGACCCCCCCTGGCTACCCCCTCCTTTCAGGAAGCTGGAGAGAGCGAGAAGGTCTCCCCTCAGCCTCCTTTCCTCCAGGCTGAACACCCCCAGCTCCCTCAGCCGCTCCTCACAGGACTTGTGCTCCAGACCCCTCACCAGCTCCATTGCCCTTCCCTGGACACGCTCCAGCCCCTCCATGTCCCTCCTGGAGTGAGGGGCCCAAAACCGGACACAGCCCTCGAGGTGGGGCCTCACCAGTGCCCAGTACAGAGGCACAATTTCTTCCCTAGTCCTTCTGGCCACACTATTTCTGACAGAAGCCAGGATGCTGCTGGCCATGTTGTCCACCTGGGCACACTGCTGTAATTGGCACAGACTTTAGATCTTTCCATATCTGTATGTCCTCTTGCTTGTGAGTGAGTCCAGCTTCAAGTTCACCAGTGAATTGCACACGCACGCGGTGCTCCCACCAGAAGCTGGCCCTGGACACGCGGCGTTTCCAACGGCGGGGTCCCTGTGACCTCTGTTCCTTTCTGCCATTGCTGGCAGCCAGGCCTCCGGACCCACCCCCACCGGGTACAGAGCGGGCGGCACAGAAAAGGATTTGGAATCGCTCTCAAAAAGAAGGTGGGATGGACTGTGGTGATTAGGTTTCAGGGCTCAGTCAAACAAGCAAACCAACCAGCAGCTTGCTTCTGTGTGACGGGCTCCTTCACCCTGCCTTGTCTCCCTTTTCCCCGCTTGTACCTCCCCCTCACCTTCCCTGTCTGCTCCCTTTCTCTGCCCCTGTCTCTCCTCCCAAACAAGGGACCCACCCCGGTTATTTCCCCCCTGCTCCCAGGCTTGCTCCATCTGTGAAGAGAGTTGGTGTTTCAGGCCCTGTGAGCTAGGTCACCTTGGACTTCCACGGCATTACTGGTGGGGTTTCCTGGGTACTGCTGTCCCTGCCAGATTCCTCTCCCCAGAATGACCCCAACTCTTCCTTCAATTATCCGTGAAGTGTGCCCTCCTCTCTCATCAATTCCCCTTAAACGCCTGCAAAATGTGGTGCTGGAGTAGCAGAGGATGCAGAGAAGACAAGTTGTCTGCTCTGAGGCTGCCTCCTGTCTACTCTACGCAGATGCGGGGCACCACCTTCAGGTCGATTTTCAAAAACCAAAGCACCCTGCGTGAGCCCAGTTTGTTTGGGGCCCAGTTCTGGTGCCTGGGAAGCCACGCTACGCCTCAAGGGCCTTGAGAGCAGCTCTTGCCCTTTCAGAGGGAGCCTGCCCTGCCATCCGGGGGACCAGGTTGCCCTCTCAGCCGCGTGCCTGCCTTCCACCCGCACGAGCCAGGATGGCAGCAGGAGGCTGCGGCACCTCTCACCGGCTCGGAGGCTGCTGTTCTTGAGGCCGCTGCTCTCTACCCTCCGGGGACCCGGCCCTGCTCAGCAACTGCGACGCGCGTGGCTGCTCCCGCTTTTCCCCTGTGGCTGCCCTGTGCTCCAGCGTGAGCAGGGCTCCACCGCGCCGCTGATGGAGGGTTGGCCTGGTTTCGGCTGCGATGGAGTTAGTCTCTCTTTCTAGGCACGGTTGTGACAGGAATGGCAAGCATACCTGTTGTTGTAATTGTTGCTCAGTGATGTTTACATTTTGGGAGGACTTTTTTTCAGCTTCCCATAGAAGAACACACAGAAGGATGGAATGGCCAGTGAAATAGTCCATACCATAGACATCCTGCTCAGTACAGAAATGGGGGCTAGCCGGGGGTGGGAATCCGTGATCCCTGCTCCAGATGATGACAGTTCACCTGGCAGTGAGAGTGCCTGGTGTTACTATTGTTATGAGTGGTGTTATTTTTCTGTCTCTTGTTCTATTAAACTGCCTTTATCTCAACCCAAGAGGTTTTGTCCTTTCCCCTCCTTTTCTCCCTCTTCTCCCTCGTGGGGGGAAAAGGGCGTGAGTGGCTGCGTGGTGGGGGTTAAACCACGACAAGGATTTACCAAAGCCACTGAGAATGGCAGGTGGGGCTCAGAGCAGGAGCACCCGTCCCTGTCTAAAGCTTAAAATTGCACGTCTTTGGCCACGCACACCAGGCGCCACAACGGCCCTTGTCGGCGTTGGCCCAGAACAGCACCACAACTCGGAGACAGGGAGGACATGGATCCTGCCGGAGGGTGTTGCTGTGGCAGACACAGCCGGTGTGGGCTGTGCTGCGCCTGCCCGTCACCGTGCTTTGTGCAGGAGGGCTGGCACTGCTTGGCCGTGCTCGACTTATTTGGTTTGCCCATCACCGCTCGCCTGCCGGGGCTGTCACCAGAGGGGCTCTGCAACACCCGGACACGTGCGTCCTGCCTGCAGTAGGTCTGTTCTCTGGTGTACGTGCTTTGGGAAGGACCTGGCGGCAAAGGGCTGCAGAGCGCAGGGTGGCCGTGAACGTCCCAAAGGGGCTGTGACGCCACGTTGGTTTGTCCCTGCAGGCTGTCAGCAGGCAGTGCTCCAGGCCGGGCGCTGCCGCCTGCCACGGGGCACACACGCAGGCAGAGCGTTCAGCGGGGGTCTGCCGGGGGTGTCCGAGCCCGGGGTCTGCCTCCCCTCCTGCTCGGAACCCCCCATGTTGCTCCCCCTTTCCCCGAGAGACCACCGTGCCCAGCGGAACCAGGGACTGTGTGACATCAGCCCTGGCAACCAGGGCACCGTGGGCAACGCCAGCGCTGCGGGCACCGTGCCGGCTGCTGCTCTGGTGGCGACGAGCCCTCGGTTCTTGCAGCTGCCACGTGCCGCTGCCAGCCATGACTTTGCTCCTCGTCCTCGTCCTGCTGGCCCTGTGCTGGCCCGTGCACGCCACATGGGACAGCTGTGGGTAAGCGGCCGAGGCTCGGGGAGGGAGCTCAGGCAGCCCTTACGGGGTTCACTTGTCCCCTGTGGCCCCCGCACAGCTCCCCAGACCCCACGTGGGAGCCTCAGATCCTTGCCAGTCCCGAGGCCGCTGGCACAACCCGCCTGTGGGGCTAAAGCAGGAACAGGGGCGGGCGCACACGCGCCCCAGGGCTTCCCTGGCCCTGCTGCCCACGCAGCGCCTGGTGGGGAGGGAGGGAGGACGGCTGACCTCCAGCCAGAGCAGCAGCAAGCCATCGAGCAGGACAGTCATGAGTTTCTGGTTACAGAGCGACCTGCGGGCTCCGGCCCATGGCTTATCACTACGGCACGTCGCGCGTCGTGGGTGGCACGGACGCCCAGCCGGGGGCCTGGCCCTGGATCGTCAGCATCCAGGACCCCTGGGAAGCAGGCACGGGGCACATCTGCGGAGGGTCCCTCATCAGCTCGCAGTGGGTCCTCACGGCAGCCCACTGCTTCATCAACGCCAGGTAAGGAGGATCAGGGACGGGACTGTCCCCACCACGCTGGCAGGTGCCCTGTGCCAGCACCACGTGCTGCTCCCGCCCCGGTTCCTCGCCCGCTGCCTGGGCTCTCCTGGGCCAGCGCAGAGACTGCTCGGGAGAAGGCTGGGCTCCTGCCACATCTTCCCAGCAGCCCCCGGCTTGACATGGCCTGCGCCCGAGGCACGCCGGGGCCGGCGCACCCTCCGCAGCGTGGCTTTCCCTTCTCCCCGGGGCAGCAGAAGGCAGGGAACTGCTGGGCTGCTGCAGCACATGGCTCCGCTCCCTCTGAGCCCCCTCTCCATCTCCTTCCAGGCACATCACCATGTGGCGCGTGGTGGTCGGGGCCACCCAGTTGTCTCGGCTGGGCCCGGAGGTCCAAGTGCGCAATATTCGGCGGCTCCTGGTTCACCAACACTATAATAACATCTCACAGAGGAACGACATTGCGTTGCTGGAACTGAACCACCCCGTCCAGTGCAGCTACTACATACAGCTCGCCTGTGTGCCCGACGCCTCGCTGAGAGTGTCGGAGCTGACGACCTGCTACGTCAGTGGTTGGGGTGCCACGGCTGCAAGATGTGAGCTCCCCACAAGCGCTCGTGTCCTGAGGGCAAGCTTGGCTCACTGGGGAGATGGGTTGGGCTTCCTGGGAGCAGCGGGCAAAGCCAGAGCCGGGCTGTGGGGACATTCGCCTACGGAGAGATGGGGCCAACCCATTACCCAACACAAGCCCAAAGGGAAACACCGGTACACGGCCTTCGGGATGCAAAGCCAAGAACCTGGGGAAGGGGTTCACCAGACACGGGGGGAGAACTGGCAAAGAGCTGCTGGGTGTTAATTCCTTTCTGTGCTCACAGCTGCAAAATCAGCCGATGTCCTGCAGGAGGCCCAGGTCTACCTCATCGATGTCAACCTCTGTAACAGCACCCGGTGGTACAGAGGGGCCATCCACAGCCACAACCTGTGTGCTGGCTACCCACAGGGTGGCATCGACACCTGCCAGGTAGGAGCGTGCCACAAGCCCAGCCCCAGCACCACAGGCAGCCCTGTCACAGCCGCCCAAACACAGCCCGGGGCGGGCTCTGCTTGGCAAGTCGCCCTCCCACCGCTGGCTCCCCACCCCTGCTGGGGCTCACCTCCCCTTCCCCATCTGCGGGTCCTTGCCCCGTGCCCGCCTTGTCCCAGAGGCCGGGGACTCTGCCCAGAAAGCCCATCCGTGCTCTTGGCAGCCACGGGTCCAGATCTCAACCCCACAGCATCCCTCTTTCACACATCCAGGAGCCAGCCCTAGTGCTGACGGTGGCCACCCAACACACCTCAGGCCTCTCTCCTCTGCTGCAGGGTGACAGCGGTGGTCCTCTGGTGTGCAAAGACAACAGCGCGGAATACTTCTGGCTTGTTGGCCTGACCAGCTGGGGGAGAGGCTGCGCAAGAGCCAGACAGCCCGGCATCTACACCTCCACGCAGCACTTCTACGACTGGATCCTGGTCCAGATGGGACTGCGTCCGGCAGTAAGGGCGACTCCAGCATCACGGGACTGGAGTCATTTTCTCACCACTTCCACCTCCTATCAGAGGCCAAGGCCAACACCCACACAATCGGGCAGGTTTGGATCCTGCCCGTTTCCACGCCAGAAGCTGGTGGAATTCTTTACTCGGGTGCAGGAGCTCCTGCAGCTCCTAAGGGGGGAAAAGGCTTGAGCAGCAGGATGCACAGGATGCAGTGCAGGCTGCAGTGTTCCACGACCGGTTCCTTCTGCGGCAATGCCTGCTGATCCAAAGGCAGCCTCCCGCAGTGCCAAAGGCCTGCTCTGTCCTGCCCACGCTCCTCTGAGTGCACGCAGATGCTGACGATGACTTGGCTGTTGAAATAAAGTTGCCGATTTTCACAGCTAACCATGCCTCGGTCCAATTCAGTCTCCTGTGCAAGGGAAGGACTTCCATGCCCAGCACCTGCAGAGTGCGTCTGCAGGCACACAGTGGGGCACAAAGGGCAAGAGTCCCTCCAGAGGGCTGAAAATGTGCCTGGTCCGAGAGGAGGGTGAGGGGGCAGTGGAAGAAGGGAACACGGGTCATGGGGGGCTAGAGGTCTTGGGGACAGCAGTTGGGAACACAAAGTGGCTTAGGCCGGCGACTGGTGGGATCCCTGCATGCGTGTGTGTGTGCAATGCACCACTGAAATTGAACTGGAGTCTCTTGTGACCCAGGAGACACGGAACTAGAAAGACGCGAGGTTTGCACCAGTGACTACGTAAGGAGCTTGACATCCAGCCACAGCTATTACATGACTTAACTTCCATACTGTTATCTGAGGACTCTATGAACACGCTGTGCTTATGAATCTAGGGGTGAAGGTGTGTTTCACTAGTAAACGTCCAACCCTGAGCATGTGGAAAGGCAGAAAAGGACTGGACTGAGTTCATGTTTATGTACGTGGTGGTTACATATACGTGGGTGCAGGTAAAGGCATTGCTCTGGCTATGTCAATCTGTTTTGCCGGTCACATTAACTGTGTAAGTCTGTGTGTGTGTGTGTTTGTGTATCTGGCTCTTTGGAATGCAGCACAAGTCTCTTGAACAGACCCATGGGAGCCGCAGCAGCCACATCCATCGGGCTGGGATAGGACAAGCCTCCTGGGTGTGAGAGTCCACCTCATTCAGCTCCACCAGGCCCGACAGGAGAAATCCCCCGTGTTCAGAAGTCTACTGGAGCTGGCTGCTCCGTAGCAGAATGGGGAAGGAAACCCAAAGAAACTCTGCAGCAGAGATCACAGGGTGGACAGAGAGGCAGCGCTGGCCAGGCTGCGAAAGCAGTGGGGAGGGCTGGCAGCTGGACTTGCGCTGTGGAGTAACTGGGCTGCCTTACAACAAAAGTGCAGGAAGGACGCAAGCTCAAAGCTTTAGAAAAAAAATTTCTCTAGTGTTTGTTTGCTCCAGTGGGTACCGTTAAAGCATCTGGGCAGGACCCCGCCCCGCAGGTCCAAGAGTGGCTTAGCTCTCCTGGCGAGCTTTGCCTTGAAGAAGCATGCAGTAACGAGCAACCATGTGGATACTCTCGCCCTGTCCTTGACCGTCACGTGCAGTGGCTCAGGCCAAGCCGAGCACAGATGCCCAGACCGTCCCCCACAAGAAGGGCAGAGGCCCAGCTGCCCGTCCCCAGAGCTCTTGGGGCACGAGGAAGAACACTTTCCTCTGCGAAGGCCAGCTCTAACTAACCCCAGAAATCTAGAGCAAAGGGAGAAAACACAGTCAGGGCCCGGGGCTTAGGCAGATGGGGGCGTCTCTTCAGGGCAGCTCTCCTCTTGATCCGACAAATTCTCACTCTTCTTCTGCAGGTCAAAGTTCTGGAAAGGAGCAGGAGAAGGAACTGCTGAGAAGCCTGAGAGCAACAGCTACACTCTGCTGCGGTTCTTTCAAATTCGGCCTAGGGCAGCGTGGGCTCTTCAGAGGGTCATCACCTCACCCCTTCCAACCTAGATGCCAGCAGCACACAAAGCCCATGGTGTCACCAGCAGAAGGCAAATCTTTCCATGCCTGCAAAGCTTCACCCTTTGCCACAGGCTCTGCTTTCCCTGAGGCAAAAAAGCAGAGCTGCTCATCACTTAGGAGGAGCGCAGCAAGCAGAGCCTTTCTTACCTCCAGTTCTCGCATGACCTCGTCCATGAAATCTCCCGAATTCTGTTTGTAAGCAACTGCCAGTTTGATAGCATCGTTGAAGAGCTGATGGGAAGGAGAATGCTTGTCACTCAAAGTAAGGGGCACTGGGTTTCTGTAACATATGGAAACTGTTCCCACACCCCAAGAAAAAAAACACAACCAAACTTGGCAACTACCTATAGCTACCAGGACCTCACAAGTAGCCCACAGATGTACTAGCCCATTTTCTGCTCTCTGCGCCTACGCCAGTCCCCATGTCCTTGGACTGTATAGGGGTCTCCAGGATGCTGAGCCAAATAGCTGTTAGGGACATGCGCACACCTGCAGGCCTATGATCTGTTGGCATCACAGAGTTGTGGTGGGATGGCTCCTGTGACCGGAGTGTTGGAATGGAAGGATACAGGCTCTTCAGGAAGGACAGGCAGGGGAGATGAGGAGGGGGTGTTGCTCTCTGTGTCAACGACCAGCTGGCGTGCATGGAGCTCCACCTGGGGATGGATGAGGGGCCAACCAAGAGCTTATGGGTCACGATTAAAGGGAGGGCAGGGACAGGTGATGTTACAGTGGGGGTCTGCTACAGACCACCCGACCAGGAAGACCAAGTGGACGAAACCCTGTAGAGACAGATAGGAGCAGCCTCACGTTCACAAGCCCTTGTCCTCATGGGGGACATCAACCACCCCGATATCTGTTGGAGGGACAACACAGCAGGGCATAAGCAATCCAGGACGTTCCTGGAATGCCTTGATGATAACTTCCTTCTCCAAGTGATAGAGGAGCCAACGAGGAGAGGTGCCATGCTGGACCTTGGCTATGTTTTTACCTTCACTACATTGGTGCCATCTGCAGCAGATACAAAGTAAAAGGGCAAACTGAACTTCCGGGCGAAGTTGAAGCTTTTCTGGGTCACCTTCATGTCCGCTGGGGGAAAAAAAGAAGAAGTGGTCAGTAAGACATCACTGTAGGTGGATTGCCAACATATGCAGGAGTGGTGGAACAGATGGAGACCAGGGCCTGATTTAGCTGTCAAGGACTTTTCACTGTAGTACAAGGCTAGGAGTGTCCTCCCCAAAAGCTATAGCGTTTTAAAAGCAGCAGCAAACCATTAACAAAAAGAAGAGAGTTCTTGTTGGTTTATCCATGGTACTTGACTAAATTACAGATGGATGCTGGTGTGCTATAAATGAATAATGCTTTGCAGCTTAGAACATATCACTTGCTGTGCGACAACTGTGAAGGCTTTCCAGGCACATCCCTATGATTTTTCTGTGTCCACGTGACTCGGACACCATCGCCAGTGCTAGTCGTGCCTCTCCCTCCAGTTTGGCCTTTCTAACCAGAACTCTCCACTGCCATGTTACCCATAATTCTGTGAGTCAGGGGCACGCTCACAGTGTACAAATGACTCAACTGTTACATATGTTTACTTAACAGGCAGTTAGGTCCAGCTACCCCAACCTCAGTAGGCCAGAGGCTTTACTTCATTTTTGGAAAAAATCTCCTGCATATTTACAGGAGGTGCTGACACAGCACCAGCAGCTCAAGGTTGCGACAGACAGACAGCCTGTACGCCAGCACAGGAGGGTGACTCCAGGTGATTTTCTCATAGAAGCAACAGCTGAAGTAGTTCCGTCTCCAGACGCTTCTCAGTGAGCGCTGCCCAGGCAGCTGCCCAGGCAGCCTGCTTTGCAGGAAGCTGGATCAACCGTTCGGCAGACTGGGCCTGCATGAAGAGCTGTGGACTGATCATTTCCTAGGCCGGGTGGAATACAGCAAAGAAGGAAAGGCAGAGGACTTAGTGCTCTATGTGCTCTTAGTGCACGTAGAGCACTAAGAGCAGGGTTCGTCTGCACAGAGGTTCTGTCTACAATATGGCTGTCAACACCAAGTCCATTTGCCTCGGACCTCCTGTACAGTCCGTGCAACCAGTGGACTCAAGGCTGGCTTGACACATCCTATAGGAAAGGCTTTTACTAGGTAAGATCAATCATGCCCTAAACCACACCTCTGAACCACACGAACTTCCTTAGACTACCGGGGAGCCCAGACACCTTATTCAGGTGCAGACACCTATTCATAGCTGCGATGATTTCTACCATGAATGTCAGCAAGGAAGCCCATGTCTGACACTGTACTTGATAGAGAATAGCAGGAGAATGTGGTCCTAAGGGTATGTGTTCTCTCACTGATGCTGAGCAGAGAGCTGCTGTGTTACGCGCTCTCACAGGGTGCCGGAGACAGATCACAACCCCAACGACAGCAATAATGAATGCCGAGCTGGCTTTCCTAAGAGGAGGGAATCATCCAGTTGCCTGCAGAGGAAGGTGAACAATTTTGCCAGCAGGTGCATTTAGGCACTTTAGCACAAAGGAGTCCCACGGAATCCTGCAGGCTGAATTAGCAAGACAGACAGTTACTGACTGTATCAGGGGAAGCCACATAATAAGTCATGCTCTTTTTCCAGCAAGACATCCAACAATTTTTGACTAGGTACCGCTCCAATCAGCTTTTGGGTTCTTGCTGGATGAAATGGGCAGCGCGGTAAGGACAGAATTGGAAGGACATCACTTGAATAAACCTTAAATGGATCAGATTTGTGTTTTCAATTGCTAGCCAAACAAGGACAAGGGCCTATAAGACAGCATGCAAGGTCAGTAGAGGATCCAGCTATTCCTTCGGTAAAATACAGCTCTGAGGGACTAATACTCAAGAACTCATCTGGACCTAACTGATGAATGACATTCTTTCTCAGCCAGGTCAGAAAAGAATCACATCACAATCCAGAGAGGTTGAAAGAAGAAGATATACTCACCATCAATTTTGTTGGCCACCACCACGCAAGGAATCTCTGGGCGGAATTCTCTCAGCTCCTTGTACCAGCTGTTTAAGTTCTTGTAGGTGACTTTCCGCTGCACGTCAAACACCTTCCAAAAAAGAACCAGCTATCATGGGGCCAACAGCAGGACAGCTCCCAGTCAAACCACTGCACCAAACCCAAGTACAGAATCAAGAATTTTCCCAGGAGGACATCAACAAAGGAAACCGGCCTTTGTTAGAAAGGAGGAAGGAGAAAAGGGAGAATATCCAGCAAGCCTTGAAACATGTAGCCAGTCCATTCCTTTGCATGATGCAGGAAACAGTCCCTTGTTTTCCTTTACATTCTTATTTTGTATCACAACAAGCAGTCTATCACCCATGACGGTGAACAAGCACTCGGAAAGATCTGTTCTGCTAAGCAGGGTCAGATGTGAGGCTTCTCTATGTTAACAATTAACAATTAAAATATCAATGAAGTTGACTGATGCTCACAAGCGATGAGAAGTAGTTGAACGTTAGAGCAACAGTACAAATCAAGAGACGTAGGTGGGTCAGGAGTAGGAAACAAGACTGATTTGAGCTTCTAAATGGGAAGCGCAAGGTATAGGAAAATAGAAAGGGCAGAAAACCAGAGAAGAATGTCTTATGTAGTCCCCTGCAGAACATGTCAGAACAGTTTTGTACTACATAATCCTCCAATAGTCTCATCACAGAACAAGGAATGCCTTCTCACTCGCACCACCTCTGACAGGACTGCCTCTAAATGAGTACATTCAGTTGCATGTACCACCTTACTGGAAACGCGGGTGACAAAAGTAAGGAAATTTAGAAGACAGCAAAGCCACGGAATGTAGTAAGAGTGCTATCAGGAAAGACAGAAGAAGGCTAAACACACACAGCTGCACTGGTTTTATCTGAAAGAACTATAGAGGAAAGTTTTTTAAACCGCTGGAAGAGACAAGAAATAGAAGCCAGAGTAATCATAAAAAGTAACATACGGTCCAAGTGTCAAACAGGACTGTTACTAGTCAAAATTCTATCAGATCACAGCTGAGGCACTACCCTTACCATGATACAAGCATGAGCCTTATGGTAATAGGACGCATGCATGCTCTGGAACCTCTCCTGTCCAGCTGTGTCCCAGAAGTCTGTAAGACACAAAAAACAACCTTAGAATGACACAACTTCCCAAGTTCTATTTTCCTCACAACTTAAACCCAGGATGCAAAGCCCAGTCCTTCTACTCAGGGTCACAAATTCGCTTTCACCTCACTAATCAGAAACATTCCAAGGCTAAGAGATCATGCACAACCAGGACCTTTTCTTAGCTAGGCTGAGTTATGAGGTGTGCTGACACTAAACATCGCTATCAACATCTTAGCAAAACAGAAGTCAGCAGTGACGTGACTTGTAAAGGACAGTAAGACAAAGCTAAAAGTCAACAGTGCAAAGAGTGATAGCAATGTATGGTGCTTTGTAACTAGAATTGACAACAGGAAACACAATCTATACGTCTTGAAACAACTTGATTTCTGACACAGCGATAAATAGCTAGCTGCCTGACACAGGAAATGCTCCACCGCCTCTCGCTGCTCTTTCCAGGGGCACGACTCCTTCTAAAATTATGAAGGGTAAGTAAGTTAGCCTGAGACAGACAGGTCCCAGTTCGTTAAGTACCCTGTAGCCTAAGTGTCATGAAGGACACCTGAGCAGGCATTAACATTTTAATGCCTTTTTCTGTTTGTGCGTCTCAGGTAGAGATTTCCCCCCCTCCTCTTACTGGATTTATTGGCTAATATTTGTGTCTTATTTGTTGTATAAACTTACACAGCTTCAACTAAGAACCACCAGATGCAGTTATACCTCTGTGAGCCAAACTGAAGCATGCCACTCCATCTAAAGGCAAATAAGCCACTCTCCTTAGTGTTTACTGTGCATTGAAATTAGTTTCTGAGTGGACTTCTGTATCAGACTTGCAGGATGGTGACTTCTTAAACTGCCCAAAATATAGACAAGTACTCGTCAGAACACATTTGCATTCATTTTGTGTAATTCTGCTTAGCTTCTAAAACTGCCTGATCCTTTTAATGTGCCATTTCAGAATCCTCACTTACAAGGAAAAAAGAGGTGCCAGTTACCACCGTCTACTGAGCTCAATTAACTTCCCAAACAGTGCGGCAGCTCTCATGAGAGTACTTGCCATGGCTTAGGGAAAAACATGACTTTCCATTTTTTAGTCACTGGAGTGACTAAATCCTCCAGATCTTGCTTCTCATACCCCATGTCACTCCACAACACAGGAATTTATTAATCTTAAAATCCTTGGGAAAAATAAGATTCATAAGGAAATACACCACACTTAATGCAATCCTAACTCTACCACACAGAATTTGGTGATGGCCACTAAGAACAGCTCAGCAGAATGAAAATTAAACTAGCAAGGGAAGTGGTAATTCAGCATAATTTAAAGTCTTCAGATCAAACTACCTGCCTTTACAAATCGCACCTCATGCCAGGTCTTCTCTGCAGGGTAGCTTGGATGATCAGCATTATGTTCATAAAAGGTGAGGACAGAAGACCCTGTGAATTCTGTATAACAGGCCAGACGAATTACTTAAACTAGAGCAAGCTACTTAATAATCCATGTCGAAAATAAGTCCCCGACACGTGAATCCATACTTTTGCAAGTTGCCTTAATAGTAATTTCACTTCCTGGTTAAAAAAAAAAACCACACCACCTTATCTTTTATTTGAGTTTACCTAACATCAACTAGAGTCTGTTAAATATTTCTTGCTATGCCGAAGCCTCCTTTTGTACCAAGTTCCTGTTCTCTGATGTTTTACCTTCTCCCTGAGAAGCTAACCAGACCGAATCTCTCATCAATAGGCCCCTTTTTACCACCTTTCAATTGTTCTCGTGGCTCTTCTCTTGTCTTGGGTTTAAGTGGCAGGGTTTTTGTAAGGGGGGAGGCTGCAGGGGTGGCTGCTGTGAGAAGGTACCAGAAGCTGACCCCACGTCACACAGAACCAGTTTCAGTCAGCTCCAAGACAGACCCCCCTCCGGCCAAATCACACCCAATCTGTAATGTTGGTGAGAACATCTTTAAGAAGGGATAAAAAACCACCGCACAGCAGCTGTAGGGAGGGGAGTGAGAAAATGTGAGTGAAACAACTCTCCAGACACCAAGGTCAGTGAAGAAGGAGTGGGAGGAGGTGCTCCAGGTGCCAGAGCAGAGAGTCCCCTGCAGCCCATGGGGAACACCATGGGGAGGCAGGTGGTGCCCCTGTGTCCACGTGTCCTCCACCTGCAGGACCATGGTGGAGCAGATGTCCGCACTGCAGCCTGGGGAGGACCACACGCCACATCAGGTGGATGTGCCCTGAAGGAAGCTGCACCCCATGGAGACCCCACACTGGAGCAGGCTCCTGGCAAGAGCTGTGGCCTGTGGAGAGCAGCCCCTGCAGGAGCAGGTTTGCTGGCAGGACCCGTGCCCATGGGAGACCCATGTTGGAGCAGCGCGTTCCTGAAGGGCTGTACCCCATGGAAAGGACCCGTGCTGGAGCAGCTCGTGAAGGACTGTATCCCATGGGAGAGACGCCATGCTGGAGCAGAGGAAGACTGTGAGGAGGAAGGAGCAGCAGAGGCAAAGTGCTATGAACTGAGCGCAATCCCCGTTCCTTATTCCCCTGCATCCCTCAGGGGGAGGAGGAAAAGGTAGAAGATTTAGGAGTGAAGTTGAGCCTGGGAAAACAGGAGGGATGATGGAGTGCAGGTGGGTTTAGTTTTGTTTTACTTCTCACTATTCTACTCCATTACAATTAATTGCCAATAGATTAAATTAATTTCCCCAAGTCAAGCCTGTTTTGCCCATGACGGTAACTGCTAAGTAACATCCCTGTCCTTACCTCTACCCATGAGCTTTTTCATCGTATTTCTCCCGCTGTCCTGTTGAGAAGGTGGAGTGATAGAGTGGCTTGGTGGGCACCTGGTGGTCAGCCAAGGCCAACCCACCACAAACCTCCACCATTTTTCAATGCTTTTATTGAATCACAGAAATAAGAATTAGACACAGTCTTGCTGTAGTAGTTTCAAAAAGGAGTCTTAGTGTAATGTTTCAAATTTGGGATAGCTATAAGATCTCTGGAATTAATATTCTGATTTTGTATCCAAAGATTACCTTAGCTGTTTGGAATACAGCCCTCTTTTGAAGCTCATAATCAGCTGTTCACCGTCTTTCTTGCCTCCCAGGATGGTTTCTAATTCTCCCTATGAACTTATATGGAACCATATTAAAAACCATCCCAGCTTACCTGCACTAGTTTATTATTCAAACTATTGTTACTAACTAGGTTAGGAACAATGCAACAGGCAAAACAGGTGGGTGATGTTTCGCTATATTACAGACAATAGTTGTTTAAGAACTGCAGCATTTCCTCACTGAAACCGATGATGTACACTGATAAAACTCTGACGAAGAACCATCTCTGTATTTGTAAAACATATTTCAAACATGAACCAACTGAACAGAATTCAGAAGAACCATAAAGGATGACAAGGGGTCTAGAAACCTAGGAAAGATGAGAAAAGGCAGAATAAAGCGAGGTTGTTTACCCTAAAAGAGAGAAGACATAGAATCACAGAATGGCTTGGGTGGGAAGGGACCTTAAAGATCATCTCGTTCCACCCCCCTGCCCTGGGCAGGGACACCTCCCACCAGCCCAGGTTGCTCCAAGCCCCGTCCAACCTGGCCTTGAACCCCTCCAGGGATAGGGCAGCCACAGCTTCTCTGGGCAACCTGGGCCAGTGGTTCCTGAGTGTCACCACTGTCCGCATAAAACATTTCTTCCTTATGTCCAATCTAAACCTGCCCTCTTTCAGTTTAAAACCGTTGCCCCTTGTCTTGTCACTACAGGTCCTGGTAAAAAGTCTTTCGCCATCTTTCTCATAAGCCCCCTTTATATATTGCAAGGCTGCAATAAGGCCTCCCCAGAGCCTTCTCTTCTCCAGGCTGAACAGCCCCAACTCTCTCAGCCTCTCTCCATAGCAGAGGTGTTCCAGGGCCCTGATAATTTTCGTGAACCTGCTCTAACAGGTCCGTGTCTGCCTTGTACCGGGGACCCCAGAGCTGGCTGCAGTGCTCCAGGTGGGGTCTCAAGTAGAGCAGAGGGGGACGAACCCCTCCCTCAACCTGCTGGCCACACTTCTTTTTATGCAGCTCAGGATCCATTGGCTTTCTGGGCTGCAAGCGCATATTGACGGCTCATGTCCAGTTTTTCATTCACTAATAAAGCCGAAACGTACAGTGTTCAAACATGTAGAAAGCTCGTGCAAACAGGAAGCGGGAAAACTTGTTCAGTGTTCAGGAAAACACAGGAAATAACTGGTTTACCTTGACTAAAGAAGAAGTATCAAGAAAGAAAGACTTTCTAGCAGTAAGAACCCCGATATGTTGCAACAGATGGCCTAAGCAGTCTTTGCCATTGGAAGTCTTTAAATACATTGTATATAAATATAAATATATACATAGATCTCAGTGAAGAGTGTCATTAAGTAAGGAGTTTCTCCTGTGCAGAGATGTGCAAGATGACCTCTCACAGTCTCTTGCAGAGCTGCAAGACTCTGACAACACAGCAATTGCAGTGGTACAGGCAGCAGTACAGAGCGTCAACTCAAACCACAGAATAAAACAATGTTTTTCTTGAACTTCCATCTGTAACACACAGTGAACAATACCCTGCTCTCAGAGGCTAATTCACATAGGTTAAAGCAATGCTCCATTGACTTAAACATCAGAAAGTTAGCACTTGTAGTAAAACAGAAGTTACGGGATAGTTGACAGTACGACTGATAAACAGATGACTGATAAACTAGGATGCTTGCAGTCTATCAAAAGAACTAACAAAGACTGAGATAAAACAGGTGGTATTTTATGATAAGATCACACAGGCTAGACATATGCAGAGAAAGAATTTAAATATTCAATAAACTCGAAACATAGCCATTGGTAAATACACTCAAAGTAATTAACCAACCAAAAATACCCAATAAAAAAATGACCAATAACAGAATGCGTTAAAATGTATTAAAAAACCCCAGCAACTAAAACAGTAGATCTAATAAAGTAATCTATGATGTGGATTTTTAGAATTGGTGTTGATAGGCAGCTATATCCCACTGCAGACTATTTTGTAATTAGCATACGGCATATTTCTTCTCACTCATTTACTATATTGACAGAGTAAAGGAGTCTGAAGGCAGTTTGATACTGCAGCTAAACTGATATAATACCTAGCTCACAACAAAGAGCAAGCCCACACTCTGCTCTTCCTTCCTTTGCCAGTATGTTCCCACCTGCCCCTTTCACCAGCACTGGTGTGGATAAGCCTCCACGGTGAAATGTTTTAGGAAGCCAAAAGAGCAGAAACCCATTTGCTTACTTTGCGAGTGGTTAATATGCATGGTTAGCTTCCTGAACTGACTTGACAATGGACAGGACTAGGCCTGTAAGTGAATGCTGGTGGTACACAGGGGAAAAAGACTGCAACTTTCACGGGCAGCTAGCTTAGCTTCATGATAAAATTTAAATCCTTGTTAGCTTAGTTCTATCATGCCACTGCATCCTGAGCAACAAGCACTTTGACTAACAGTGACACAGCTAAATCAGGATTCTTGCAGCAATTACTTTGACAAGTATTCAATCCCTCGGAAAAAAAAAAAAAGAAAAAAAAAGAAAAAGATAATCTCTGACTTAGATATCCCCTTGTCTGGAAGTCAAATGTAAAAGATTACTGGCGAGGCTGAAGAACCTGGTAACTGAACAGTGATCTGGCCTGGTAGATGAGGGGAGAGCTGTGGCTATTGTCTACCTAGACTTCAGTAAGGCTTTTGGAACTGTCTCCCATAAAAGCCTCATAGAGAAGCTGTTGATGTATGGGCTGGATGAGCAGACAGTGAGGTGGACTGAAAAGTGGCTGAATGGCCAGCCCAGAGGGTGGTGATCAGGGGCATGAAGTCTAGTTGGAGGCCAGAAACTTAGCAGTGTACCCCAGGGGTCAATACTGGGTCTGACCCTGTGCAACATCTTCATTAATGATCATAGAATCATAGAATAGTTTGGGTTGGAAGGGATTTTTAAAGGTCATCTAGTCCAACCCCCTGCCATGAGCAGGGACACCTTCCACTAGAACAGGTTGCTCAGAGCCCCGTCCAACCTGGCCTGGAACGTTTCCAGGGGTGGGTTGAATGTTTCCAGGGGTGGGGATCTGGATGATGACTGAGCACTGGCACAGGCTGCCCAGAGAGGCTGTGGAGTCTCCTTCCTCGGAGATTTGAAAAGCTATCTAGACATTGTCCTGGGCAACTGGCTCCAGGTGGCCCTGCTTGAACAGGGGGTTGGGCAGGATGACCTCCAGAGGTCCCTTCCAATCTCAACCATTCCTTGATTCTGTGATCCCTTCATTCCCCCATTTCCCTCCCTACAAACCACTGTTTGGCATCTTCCTGCCGACCACAAGGAGCTGCCCTCCCGTGTTTTTGAGTCCATACACTGCTGCTTATGCCACCAGCACCATCGCGGTTTCCCTCTGTGCACATGGACGGCATCACTCCACCCCCGGGTCCCATGGAATGCCTGGCAGGGCGCTCCCCGCTTACCCACGAGGACCGTCTGCCCGTCCACCTGGGCACGGTGCTTGTAGAGCGTCAGGGCGAAGGTGGAGAGCTGCTGGGGGCGGCTGCGACCGTGTTAAGGAGCCCTCGGAGGAGCATGACCCCCCCACTCCGCAGCGACCGCCGCCGCTGGGCCGGCACCCGCCGCCCGGCGGGGCCCGAGGCAGTTCCCCGGGCCGGGCCGCGCCTCCCGCCGGGCCGGGCCGGGCCGCCACCTGCGGAGGGCGCAGCACAAGGATACAAGCCGTCGAGCAGGAACCTCTCCAGCAGCCTGCGGACAGACACCGCACACGCGTTAGGCCGCGGCACCGACCCGCCCCCCCCGCCCTCCCCTCCCCGCGGGGAACCGGCCGGGCGGCCACGCACTTGGACTTGCCCACGGCGCTGTCGCCCAGGCAGATGATCTTCACGGTCTCCTCAGCGCCGGCCGCGGCCTCATCCTGGGCCTGCTGGGCATCCGCCATGACACCACCCCCGCGTCCCCGCTGCTACGCGACGCGGCGGGCCCCGACCCAGGACCCGCCTCCCCTCAGGACTCGCCTCCAATCAGGCCCAGTCTCCCTCAGAGCCCGCCTTCCCCAGGCCCCGCCCCGGCCTCACGTCCCCTCCCTGCGTCCCCCCCTTGTTAGTGCGTCACGCGTGCGACGTTGCGTCTCGTTTGGCGTCACCCGCGCGACACTGTGCGACGGGGACGCTATGGCGGCGGCGGGACGCTGCGGGCGGCCGCTGCAGCTGACGCTGGCGCTGCTGAAGCCGGACGCCGTGGCCCACCCGCTGGTGCTGGAGGTGAGGCCTGGGCGGCCCGGCCCGGGGCGGCCCGTGGGTGAGCGCTGCCCGCCCAGCCGCTGCGCCTCTGCCCGCAGGCCGTGCACGAAACCATCCTCAGGCACCGGTTCCTCATCGTGCGCGCCAAGGAGCTGCGCTGCGGACGGGAGGAGAGCCGCCGCTTCTACCGGGAGCACGCGGGTAGGCGGGCCGGGGCTTCCACCGGGAGCAGGCCGGCAGCGCAGCGGACTCGGCCGCCGGCCGGGCCGGTGCCGGCGGAGCCGGGCTGTGTGACTCGGGCCCTTTCTCCCGCAGGGCGGTTCTTCTATCAGCGGCTGGTGGAGTTCATGGCCAGGTACCTGCCGCGCCCGCAGCCCGGCTGCACGGGGAGCAAGGGGGAAGCTTTGCAGGTGGAGCCTTGTCTGGCCTGAGCGATGCTTCTGCATCCGGAGGAGCCTGCCTCGGCGTGGGATGCATCTCCCCGGGAGCTGGTGCTTCTGCTGTCCCAAGGGGGAAGGCTCTGGGCTTGAGGGTGGAGGAATGTCAGGACCAACTCTGCTGTGACAACAGTAGTACTTGGTGGGTGGCATCCCCAAAGGCTGTGGGCACCATCACCTGGGAGGAGGTCATTCGTGCAAATGTTTTGCTTCTGAGCCATGCCTAGTGTTGTCGTAGGTCTGTTTTCCCTTCCAGAAAGCACTGTATGGCAGTTGCACTTCCTTGCTTCTTTGCACTTAACTGCATCTGTAAGAATGAAAGAGCTTTGTCCTTTTGTAACCTTACCTACTTCTGCTTTTCCCTGGTCCTTTTCTCAGTGGCCCTATGTGGGCTTATATCTTGGCGCATGAGAATGCTGTTCCCCTCTGGAGATCCCTGATGGGACCCACCAAAGTATTCCGAGCCCGAAACAGCGTGCCAGATTCCATCCGAGGAGCTTATGGCCTCACTGACACCAGGAATACCACTCATGGCTCAGGTAGACCTGTCCTTGGCTGAGTGCTGGGCAAAGACTGGAGCTCAGGGAGGCATGAATGATGGTATTTTGTCTGCCTTTGCTTGCTTTCCATTCCGGGAGTCAAAGTTAATGATTTGCTCACTTCCGCAGACTCCACTCACACCTGTCCTGGTGTGGCTGAGCCTGGTGCTTTTCTTTATGGCTTCTGCCCTTCCCTTTGGAACATAGCACATGTTTGCCGTGCCAGGCTGGCGTCTCTCATCTTCTTTTCCTCTGCTTTCTAACAGATTCACCAGCATCAGCCAGCAGAGAAATTGCCTTTTTTTTCCCAGAGTTCAACGAACAGCTCTGGTACCAGCGGGAAGAGCCACGTCTGCGCTGTGGGCAAGTGTATTACAATGCAGAGGAGCGCGTCCACTGTGTTGTCGGGGATGAAGAAAAAGAGTTGACCTGAGTTACCTGGGGGTATGGTTTGCTGAACTGGAAGTAGCTGCTAGGCACACTGTTTGGGTCAGCCCCATAACAAGACATAAAGCTGCGTTGGGCTTTTAGGAGCGTGAGGGAGGGAAAGACCTAATGGACGTTACGTGGTGCTACCTGGGATGATGTTATTCATGCAGCATACAGGGCATTTTGGGAAAAACTTCTCAAGTAGCAGTATTTCAGCCTGATGCAGAGGTCTGTCAGTGCCATCCGCTGGTCCCTCGTGTTTATTTGGGTATGAGCGGTACAGGTGAGTTCATCAAAGGGCTAGGTGGAAAGGAGGTGATAGCTCCAGTTAGGATATGATTGGTTTTGCTGATAGTAGGCCTCAGATTCTTAATATTTGCTCTGTTCCCACAGTCCCTTAAGGAGAAAAGAGGGGAAAAAGAGTATGAAAAAATGCAGCGGTAAGCCGGGCAGTATTAACTCTCCTGTCCTGCAAGGATTCTCACCTGCTGACAGGACCCAGGCTCACCACTGATGGAGGAGGACACCAGGCCAGGGACTGAAAAAATGCAGGGAGGAGAGAACCGCTCGCAGATCACCCTCCCGTTGGTTTTTCCCTGCAGATTGTTTTCCAGATCTTCTTAAGGCTGCAGTCACAACTCATGTTATGTCAGAGTGTCACCCATGTAAATTACAGTGCAGTATTTTCCATAGGTCATGTCTGCTTCTTTCCACCTACATGCTTAGGCTGTAGGCTGGGTGCTGGGGGATGGCTGAGATGGTCTGTGTGATGGAGGCTGCTGCATGGGCACGTAAGACACTCTCAAAAAGAAGGTGGGATGGACTGTGGTGATTAGGTTTCAGGGCTCAGTCAAACAAGCAAACCAACCAGCAGCTTGCTTCTGTGTGACGGGCTCCTTCACCCTGCCTTGTCTCCCTTTTCCCCGCTTGTACCTCCCCCTCACCTTCCCTGTCTGCTCCCTTTCTCTGCCCCTGTCTCTCCTCCCAAACAAGGGACCCACCCCGGTTATTTCCCCCCTGCTCCCAGGCTTGCTCCATCTGTGAAGAGAGTTGGTGTTTCAGGCCCTGTGAGCTAGGTCACCTTGGACTTCCACGGCATTACTGGTGGGGTTTCCTGGGTACTGCTGTCCCTGCCAGATTCCTCTCCCCAGAATGACCCCAACTCTTCCTTCAATTATCCGTGAAGTGTGCCCTCCTCTCTCATCATCCTCCATAAGTACCCGTCAAATCTGGCTCTTCCTTATGGCACTGTAACTCCTGTCGGCTTCTCACTCTGCTCTCTACGGTCGGCAGTGTCTCCTGTCATGCTCAGGAGGTTCCCAGGGTCGGCTCATTTGTCTGAGGCTTATGCCAGGTCCTGCTCGTGAGCTCGTGTGCTTAATGCATATCCCAGAGATGTCTGCATCTCACATCATGGCTTCCTATCCTCAATGTGCTGGTCTGCTCCATCCCACGGTGCCTCTGAGCACCCTCCTCTCAGACCAGGCACATTTTCAGCCCTCTGGAGGGACTCTTGCCCTTTGTGCCCCACTGTGTGCCTGCAGACGCACTCCGCAGGTGCTGGGCATGGAAGTCCTTCCCTTGCACAGGAGACTGAATTGGACCGAGGCATGGTTAGCTGTGAAAATCGGCAACTTTATTTCAACAACCAAGTCATCGTCAGCATCTGGGTGCACTCAGAGGAGCGTGGGCAGGACAGAGCAGGCCTTTGGCACTGCGGGAGGCTGCCTTTGGATCAGGAGGCATTGCCGCAGAAGGAACCGGTCGTGGAACACTGCAGCCTGCACTGCATCCTGTGCATCCTGCTGCTCAAGCCTTTTGCCCCCTTAGGAGCTGCAGGAGCTCCTGCAGCCGAGTAAAGAATTCCACCAGCTTCTGGCGTGGAAACGGGCAGGATCCAAACCTGTCTGATTGTGTTGGTGTTGGCCTTGGCCTCTGATAGGGGGTGGAAGTGGAGACTGGCTGTGATGTTGGAGTAGCTGTTGGTGCCGGACGCAGTCCCATCTGGACCAGGATCCAGTCGTAGAAGTGCTGCGTGGAGGTGTAGATGCCGGGCTGTCTGGCTCTTGCGCAGCCTCTCCCCCAGCTGGTCAGGCCAACAAGCCAGAAGTATTCCGCGCTGTTGTCTTTGCACACCAGAGGACCACCGCTGTCACCCTGCAGCAGAGGAGAGAGGCCTGAGGTGTGTTGGGTGGCCACCGTCAGCACTAGGGCTGGCTCCTGGATGTGTGAAAGAGGGATGCTGTGGGGTTGAGATCTGGACCCGTGGCTGCCAAGAGCACGGATGGGCTTTCTGGGCAGAGTCCCTGGCCTCTGGGACAAGGCGGGCACGGGGCAAGGACCCGCAGATGGGGAAGGGGAGGTGAGCCCCAGCAGGGGTGGGGAGCCAGCGGTGGGAGGGCGACTTGCCAAGCAGAGCCCGCCCCGGGCTGTGTTTGGGCGGCTGTGACAGGGCTGCCTGTGGTGCTGGGGCTGGGCTTGTGGCACGCTCCTACCTGGCAGGTGTCGATGCCACCCTGTGGGTAGCCAGCACACAGGTTGTGGCTGTGGATGGCCCCTCTGTACCACCGGGAGCTGTTGCAGAGGTTGACATCGATGAGGTGGACCTGGGCCTCCTGCAGGACATCGGCTGATTTTGCAGCTGTGAGCACAGAAAGGAATTAACACCCAGCAGCTCTTTGCCAGTTCTCCCCCCGTGTCTGGTGAACCCCTTCCCCAGGTTCTTGGCTTTGCATCCCGAAGGCCGTGTACCGGTGTTTCCCTTTGGGCTTGTGTTGGGTAATGGGTTGGCCCCATCTCTCCGTAGGCGAATGTCCCCACAGCCCGGCTCTGGCTTTGCCCGCTGCTCCCAGGAAGCCCAACCCATCTCCCCAGTGAGCCAAGCTTGCCCTCAGGACACGAGCGCTTGTGGGGAGCTCACATCTTGCAGCCGTGGCACCCCAACCACTGACGTAGCAGGTCGTCAGCTCCGACACTCTCAGCGAGGCGTCGGGCACACAGGCGAGCTGTATGTAGTAGCTGCACTGGACGGGGTGGTTCAGTTCCAGCAACGCAATGTCGTTCCTCTGTGAGATGTTATTATAGTGTTGGTGAACCAGGAGCCGCCGAATATTGCGCACTTGGACCTCCGGGCCCAGCCGAGACAACTGGGTGGCCCCGACCACCACGCGCCACATGGTGATGTGCCTGGAAGGAGATGGAGAGGGGGCTCAGAGGGAGCGGAGCCATGTGCTGCAGCAGCCCAGCAGTTCCCTGCCTTCTGCTGCCCCGGGGAGAAGGGAAAGCCACGCTGCGGAGGGTGCGCCGGCCCCGGCGTGCCTCGGGCGCAGGCCATGTCAAGCCGGGGGCTGCTGGGAAGATGTGGCAGGAGCCCAGCCTTCTCCCGAGCAGTCTCTGCGCTGGCCCAGGAGAGCCCAGGCAGCGGGCGAGGAACCGGGGCGGGAGCAGCACGTGGTGCTGGCACAGGGCACCTGCCAGCGTGGTGGGGACAGTCCCGTCCCTGATCCTCCTTACCTGGCGTTGATGAAGCAGTGGGCTGCCGTGAGGACCCACTGCGAGCTGATGAGGGACCCTCCGCAGATGTGCCCCGTGCCTGCTTCCCAGGGGTCCTGGATGCTGACGATCCAGGGCCAGGCCCCCGGCTGGGCGTCCGTGCCACCCACGACGCGCGACGTGCCGTAGTGATAAGCCATGGGCCGGAGCCCGCAGGTCGCTCTGTAACCAGAAACTCATGACTGTCCTGCTCGATGGCTTGCTGCTGCTCTGGCTGGAGGTCAGCCGTCCTCCCTCCCTCCCCACCAGGCGCTGCGTGGGCAGCAGGGCCAGGGAAGCCCTGGGGCGCGTGTGCGCCCGCCCCTGTTCCTGCTTTAGCCCCACAGGCGGGTTGTGCCAGCGGCCTCGGGACTGGCAAGGATCTGAGGCTCCCACGTGGGGTCTGGGGAGCTGTGCGGGGGCCACAGGGGACAAGTGAACCCCGTAAGGGCTGCCTGAGCTCCCTCCCCGAGCCTCGGCCGCTTACCCACAGCTGTCCCATGTGGCGTGCACGGGCCAGCACAGGGCCAGCAGGACGAGGACGAGGAGCAAAGTCATGGCTGGCAGCGGCACGTGGCAGCTGCAAGAACCGAGGGCTCGTCGCCACCAGAGCAGCAGCCGGCACGGTGCCCGCAGCGCTGGCGTTGCCCACGGTGCCCTGGTTGCCAGGGCTGATGTCACACAGTCCCTGGTTCCGCTGGGCACGGTGGTCTCTCGGGGAAAGGGGGAGCAACATGGGGGGTTCCGAGCAGGAGGGGAGGCAGACCCCGGGCTCGGACACCCCCGGCAGACCCCCGCTGAACGCTCTGCCTGCGTGTGTGCCCCGTGGCAGGCGGCAGCGCCCGGCCTGGAGCACTGCCTGCTGACAGCCTGCAGGGACAAACCAACGTGGCGTCACAGCCCCTTTGGGACGTTCACGGCCACCCTGCGCTCTGCAGCCCTTTGCCGCCAGGTCCTTCCCAAAGCACGTACACCAGAGAACAGACCTACTGCAGGCAGGACGCACGTGTCCGGGTGTTGCAGAGCCCCTCTGGTGACAGCCCCGGCAGGCGAGCGGTGATGGGCAAACCAAATAAGTCGAGCACGGCCAAGCAGTGCCAGCCCTCCTGCACAAAGCACGGTGACGGGCAGGCGCAGCACAGCCCACACCGGCTGTGTCTGCCACAGCAACACCCTCCGGCAGGATCCATGTCCTCCCTGTCTCCGAGTTGTGGTGCTGTTCTGGGCCAACGCCGACAAGGGCCGTTGTGGCGCCTGGTGTGCGTGGCCAAAGACGTGCAATTTTAAGCTTTAGACAGGGACGGGTGCTCCTGCTCTGAGCCCCACCTGCCATTCTCAGTGGCTTTGGTAAATCCTCGTCGTGGTTTAACCCCCACCACGCAGCCACTCACGCCCTTTTCCCCCCACGAGGGAGAAGAGGGAGAAAAGGAGGGGAAAGGACAAAACCTCTTGGGTTGAGATAAAGGCAGTTTAATAGAACAAGAGACAGAAAAATAACACCACTCATAACAATAGTAACACCAGGCACTCTCACTGCCAGGTGAACTGTCATCATCTGGAGCAGGGATCACGGATTCCCACCCCCGGCTAGCCCCCATTTCTGTACTGAGCAGGATGTCTATGGTATGGACTATTTCACTGGCCATTCCATCCTTCTGTGTGTTCTTCTATGGGAAGCTGAAAAAAAGTCCTCCCAAAATGTAAACATCACTGAGCAACAATTACAACAACAGGTATGCTTGCCATTCCTGTCACAACCGTGCCTAGAAAGAGAGACTAACTCCATCGCAGCCAAAACCAGGCCAACCCTCCATCAGCGGCGCGGTGGAGCCCTGCTCACGCTGGAGCACAGGGCAGCCACAGGGGAAAAGCGGGAGCAGCCACGCGCGTCGCAGTTGCTGAGCAGGGCCGGGTCCCCGGAGGGTAGAGAGCAGCGGCCTCAAGAACAGCAGCCTCCGAGCCGGTGAGAGGTGCCGCAGCCTCCTGCTGCCATCCTGGCTCGTGCGGGTGGAAGGCAGGCACGCGGCTGAGAGGGCAACCTGGTCCCCCGGATGGCAGGGCAGGCTCCCTCTGAAAGGGCAAGAGCTGCTCTCAAGGCCCTTGAGGCGTAGCGTGGCTTCCCAGGCACCAGAACTGGGCCCCAAACAAACTGGGCTCACGCAGGGTGCTTTGGTTTTTGAAAATCGACCTGAAGGTGGTGCCCCGCATCTGCGTAGAGTAGACAGGAGGCAGCCTCAGAGCAGACAACTTGTCTTCTCTGCATCCTCTGCTACTCCAGCACCACATTTTGCAGGCGTTTAAGGGGAATTGATGAGAGAGGAGGGCACACTTCACGGATAATTGAAGGAAGAGTTGGGGTCATTCTGGGGAGAGGAATCTGGCAGGGACAGCAGTACCCAGGAAACCCCACCAGTAATGCCGTGGAAGTCCAAGGTGACCTAGCTCACAGGGCCTGAAACACCAACTCTCTTCACAGATGGAGCAAGCCTGGGAGCAGGGGGGAAATAACCGGGGTGGGTCCCTTGTTTGGGAGGAGAGACAGGGGCAGAGAAAGGGAGCAGACAGGGAAGGTGAGGGGGAGGTACAAGCGGGGAAAAGGGAGACAAGGCAGGGTGAAGGAGCCCGTCACACAGAAGCAAGCTGCTGGTTGGTTTGCTTGTTTGACTGAGCCCTGAAACCTAATCACCACAGTCCATCCCACCTTCTTTTTGAGAGTGTCTTACGTGCCCATGCAGCAGCCTCCATCACACAGACCATCTCAGCCACTCCCCGGCACCCAGCCTACAGCCTAAGCGTGTAGGTGGAAAGAAGCAGACATGACCTATGGAAAATAATGTCCGGAATGGGAGCGGAGAGAGCCCGTGAGGAGACTCCAGCTTGCATGTGAGGGGTGGTACTGGGCTGTGGAGGGACATCCCAGATCCATCTGCCACTTGGAATCTGCGGGATGTCTGCCCGGAACTGCCCTCAGCCCAGGAACACCAAGGCCTTCTGCTGCCGGCAATCCCCTGCTGTATCTCCTCACTCTGGGGTGGCAGGACCAGGTCTCCCCACGTCAGGAGGCAGCAGTGACTCCGATCCTTCTCCTGGAAGGGAGACGGACTCTCTCCTGCAGTTCAGCCCCCTTTCTGTGCCCCCTGCTGATAGCCCCTCCATGCCTGCACCTCCTTGATGCGATCCTGCATCCCTGCTGCTCAGGCAGCCATTGTCCATATGTTGGTCCTGCGTGCCAGGCTATGGCTGCGTGTGCTGCTGGCGTGTCCTCTGCTGTGGACACCCTGAGCTTCACACTTATCTCCAGGGCCTGGCCCCATGGACAGAAACTTTCCCTGCTCCAGCTCTGCCTGTTGTCCCTGGGCTGTGCAGTGCTCTGTATAACCAGCACGCCAAGACAACACAGAGGAGCTCCCCAAATGCTCGCCAATGTCCCTGCGACCCCGTTTCACAGCACCAGCCGCTCTGCTAGTTGCAGCACCCCAGGCTACAAACACCCCTGCACCCCAGCCAGCGCCCCGCAGCACCCTCTCCTTGCTGCTCTGCCCCGCCAGACCCACAGTCACAGGCTGCTGGAAGCGCAGAACGGAGACCAGGCTGCCGCGCACTAAATTTGGTAGTGCTCGCTTGAGAAAGGTGTCCCTCCATGGAGCTGCACTCGGCTTCACAACAGCGCCGCACAGGTGCCACTGCAGGTGCTGGAGAAATTGCTGGAGAAACAAACCGCACAGCAACACACACACCCCCCAGCTGCACACCAGCACACCCCGAAGGCACAGCAATACACACCCAGTGCACAGCAACACACATTGACTCTCTTCTCCTAGGGAACAGGCGATGGGACAAGAGGAAACGGCCTCAAGTTGCGCCAGGGGAGGTTTAGATTGGATATTAGGAAAAAAATTTACACCAAAAGGGTTGTCAAGCCTTGGACCAGGCTGCCCAGGGAAGTGGTGGAATCGCCATCCCTGGAGGGATCTGAAGGACGCGTAGACATGGTGCTGAGGGACGTGGGTTAGTGGTGGTTTTTGTCAGTGTTAGGTCAATGGCTGGACTCGATGATCTGAAAGGTCCCCTCCAACGCAGACAATTCTATGGTTCTGTGATTCAGTGAACACTGACACGCACACTGACTGCACACCAACTCTGAACACCCCACACTGCACACCAACACACACTGACTGCACACCAACTCTGAACACCCCACACTGCACACCAACACACACTGACTGCACACCAACTCTGAACACCCCCACACTGCACACCAACACACACTGACTGCACACCAACTCTGAACACCCCCACACTGCACACCAACACACGCACACTGACTGCACACCAACTCTGAACACCCCACACTGCACACCAACACACACTGACTGCACACCAACTCTGAACACCCCACACTGCACACCAACACACACTGACTGCACACCAACTCTGAACACCCCCACACTGCACACCAACACACACTGACTGCACACCAACTCTGAACACCCCCACACTGCACACCAACACACGCACACTGACTGCACACCAACTCTGAACACCCCACACTGCACACCAACACACGCTGACTGCACACCAACTCTGAACACCCCACACTGCACACCAACACACACTGACTGCACACCAACTCTGAACACCCCCACACTGCACACCAACACACGCACACTGACTGCACACCAACTCTGAACACCCCACACTGCGCACCAGCACACACTGACTGCACACCAACTCTGAACACCCCACACTGCGCACCAACACACACTGACTGCACACCAACTCTGAACACCCCACACTGCACACCAACACACACTGACTGCACACCAACTCTGAACACCCCACACTGCGCACCAGCACACACTGACTGCACACCAACTCTGAACACCCCACACTGCACACCAACACACACTGACTGCACACCAACTCTGAACACCCCACACTGCACACCAACACACACTGACTGCACACCAACTCTGAACACCCCCACACTGCACACCAACACACGCACACTGACTGCACACCAACTCTGAACACCCCACACTGCGCACCAGCACACACTGACTGCACACCAACTCTGAACACCCCACACTGCACACCAACACACACTGACTGCACACCAACTCTGAACACCCCCACACTGCACACCAACACACGCACACTGACTGCACACCAACTCTGAACACCCCCACACTGCACACCAGCACACACTGACTGCACACCAACTCTGAACACCCCCACACTGCGCACCAGCACACACTGACTGCACACCAACTCTGAACACCCCACACTGCGCACCAACACACACTGACTGCACACCAACTCTGAACACCCCCACACTGCACACCAACACACACTGACTGCACACCAACTCTGAACACCCCACACTGCACACCAACACACACTGACTGCACACCAACTCTGAACACCCCACACTGCACACCAACACACACTGACTGCACACCAACTCTGAACACCCCCACACTGCACACCAACACACACTGACTGCACACCAACTCTGAACACCCCCACACTGCGCACCAGCACACACTGACTGCACACCAACTCTGAACACCCCACACTGCACACCAACACACACTGACTGCACACCAACTCTGAACACCCCACACTGCGCACCAGCACACACTGACTGCACACCAACTCTGAACACCCCACACTGCGCACCAACACACACTGACTGCACACCAACTCTGAACACCCCACACTGCACACCAACACACACTGACTGCACACCAACTCTGAACACCCCCACACTGCACACCAACACACACTGACTGCACACCAACTCTGAACACCCCACACTACACACCAACACACACTGACTGCACACCAACTCTGAACACCCCCACACTGCACACCAACACACACTGACTGCACACCAACTCTGAACACCCCCACACTGCACACCAACACACACTGACTGCACACCAACTCTGAACACCCCACACTGCGCACCAACACACACTGACTGCACACCAACTCTGAACACCCCACACTGCACACCAACACACACTGACTGCACACCAACTCTGAACACCCCACACTGCGCACCAACACACACTGACTGCACACCAACTCTGAACACCCCCACACTGCCACACCAACACACACTGACTGCACACCAACTCTGAACACCCCCACACTGCGCACCAGCACACACTGACTGCACACCAACTCTGAACACCCCACACTGCGCACCAACACACACTGACTGCACACCAACTCTGAACACCCCACACTGCGCACCAGCACACACTGACTGCACACCAACTCTGAACACCCCACACTGCACACCAACACACACTGACTGCACACCAACTCTGAACACCCCACACTGCGCACCAACACACACTGACTGCACACCAACTCTGAACACCCCACACTGCGCACCAGCACACACTGACTGCACACCAACTCTGAACACCCCACACTGCGCACCAGCACACACTGACTGCACACCAACTCTGAACACCCCACACTGCGCACCAGCACACACTGACTGCACACCAACTCTGAACACCCACACTGCGCACCAACACACACTGACTGCACACCAACTCTGAACACCCCACACTGCGCACCAACACACACTGACTGCACACCAACTCTGAACACCCCCACACTGCACACCAACACACACTGACTGCACACCAACTCTGAACACCCCACACTGCGCACCAGCACACACTGACTGCACACCAACTCTGAACACCCCCACACTGCGCACCAGCACACACTGACTGCACACCAACTCTGAACACCCCACACTGCGCACCAACACACACTGACTGCACACCAACTCTGAACACCCCACACTGCGCACCAACACACACTGACTGCACACCAACTCTGAACACCCCACACTGCACACCAACACACACTGACTGCACACCAACTCTGAACACCCCCACACTGCACACCAACACACACTGACTGCACACCAACTCTGAACACCCCACACTGCACACCAGCACACACTGACTGCACACCAACTCTGAACACCCCACACTGCGCACCAGCACACACTGACTGCACACCAACTCTGAACACCCCACACTGCGCACCAACACACACTGACTGCACACCAACTCTGAACACCCCACACTGCGCACCAGCACACACTGACTGCACACCAACTCTGAACACCCCCACACTGCGCACCAGCACACACTGACTGCACACCAACTCTGAACACCCCACACTGCGCACCAACACACACTGACTGCACACCAACTCTGAACACCCCACACTGCACACCAACACACACTGACTGCACACCAACTCTGAACACCCCACACTGCACACCAGCACACACTGACTGCACACCAACTCTGAACACCCCACACTGCACACCAACACACACTGACTGCACACCAACTCTGAACACCCCACACTGCACACCAACACACACTGACTGCACACCAACTCTGAACACCCCACACTGCACACCAACTCTGAACACCCCCACACTGCACACCAGCACACACTGACTGCACACCAACTCTGAACACCCCCCACTGCGCACCAACACACACTGACTGCACACCAACTCTGAACACCCCCACACTGCGCACCAACACACACTGACTGCACACCAACTCTGAACACCCCACACTGCACACCAACACACACTGACTGCACACCAACTCTGAACACCCCCCACTGCACACCAACACACACTGACTGCACACCAACTCTGAACACCCCCACACTGCACACCAACACACACTGACTGCACACCAACTCTGAACACCCCCACACTGCGCACCAGCACACACTGACTGCACACCAACTCTGAACACCCCACACTGCACACCACACACACACTGACTGCACACCAACTCTGAACACCCCACACTGCACACCAACACACACTGACTGCACACCAACTCTGAACACCCCACACTGCACACCAACACACACTGACTGCACACCAACTCTGAACACCCCACACTGCGCACCAACACACACTGACTGCACACCAACTCTGAACACCCCACACTGCGCACCAGCACACACTGACTGCACACCAACTCTGAACACCCCACACTGCGCACCAACACACACTGACTGCACACCAACTCTGAACACCCCACACTGCACACCAACACACACTGACTGCACACCAACTCTGAACACCCCCACACTGCACACCAACACACGCACACTGACTGCACACCAACTCTGAACACCCCACACTGCGCACCAGCACACACTGACTGCACACCAACTCTGAACACCCCACACTGCACACCAACACACACTGACTGCACACCAACTCTGAACACCCCACACTGCACACCAACACACGCACACTGACTGCACACCAACTCTGAACACCCCACACTGCACACCAACACACACTGACTGCACACCAACTCTGAACACCCCACACTGCGCACCAGCACACACTGACTGCACACCAACTCTGAACACCCCACACTGCACACCAACACACACTGACTGCACACCAACTCTGAACACCCCCACACTGCACACCAACACACACTGACTGCACACCAACTCTGAACACCCCACACTGCGCACCAACACACACTGACTGCACACCAACTCTGAACACCCCACACTGCACACCAACACACACTGACTGCACACCAACTCTGAACACCCCACACTGCGCACCAACACACACTGACTGCACACCAACTCTGAACACCCCCCACACTGCACACCAACACACACTGACTGCACACCAACTCTGAACACCCCCACACTGCGCACCAGCACACACTGACTGCACACCAACTCTGAACACCCCACACTGCACACCAACACACACTGACTGCACACCAACTCTGAACACCCCACACTGCGCACCAGCACACACTGACTGCACACCAACTCTGAACACCCCACACTGCACACCAACACACACTGACTGCACACCAACTCTGAACACCCCCACACTGCACACCAGCACACACTGACTGCACACCAACTCTGAACACCCCACACTGCGCACCAGCACACACTGACTGCACACCAACTCTGAACACCCCACACTGCGCACCAGCACACACTGACTGCACACCAACTCTGAACACCCCACACTGCGCACCAACACACACTGACTGCACACCAACTCTGAACACCCCACACTGCACACCAGCACACACTGACTGCACACCAACTCTGAACACCCCCACACTGCACACCAACACACACTGCACACCAACTCTGAACACCCCACACTGCGCACCAACACACACTGACTGCACACCAACTCTGAACACCCCACACTGCGCACCAACACACACTGACTGCACACCAACTCTGAACACCCCACACTGCGCACCAGCACACACTGACTGCACACCAACTCTGAACACCCCCACACTGCACACCAGCACACACTGACTGCACACCAACTCTGAACACCCCACACTGCGCACCAGCACACACTAACTGCACACCAACTCTGAACACCCCCACACTGCGCACCAACACACGCACACTGACTGCACACCAACTCTGAACACCCCCACACTGCACACCAGCACACACTGACTGCACACCAACTCTGAACACCCCACACTGCACACCAACACACACTGACTGCACACCAACTCTGAACACCCCACACTGCACACCAACACACACTGACTGCACACCAACTCTGAACACCCCCACACTGCACACCAACACACGCACACTGACTGCACACCAACTCTGAACACCCCCACACTGCGCACCAGCACACACTGACTGCACACCAACTCTGAACACCCCACACTGCACACCAACACACACTGACTGCACACCAACTCTGAACACCCCACACTGCACACCAACACACACTGACTGCACACCAACTCTGAACACCCCCACACTGCACACCAACACACACTGACTGCACACCAACTCTGAACACCCCACACTGCACACCAACACACACTGACTGCACACCAACTCTGAACACCCCACACTGCACACCAGCACACACTGACTGCACACCAACTCTGAACACCCCACACTGCACACCAACACACACTGACTGCACACCAACTCTGAACACCCCACACTGCGCACCAACACACACTGACTGCACACCAACTCTGAACACCCCCACACTGCGCACCAACACACGCACACACACACACAACGCACATGAACACTCCGAGTGCTGCACACGCAGTGCAGGTGCAGGTCATGCATGGCGAGCGGCAGGCATGCACACGCAGCGTGACACACACCAAGTGCATGCACATACAGCCTGCCTGCGTGCACAGGAACGCCCGCACACACTGCACACGCTCTGCCCTGTGGATGCGCACGTATGGTGTATGCACACTCGTGGTGTGTGCACAGGCTCAGCTACACCACACTGCACCTCTACTGTGTGCACCCCAGTGTGCGTACGGAGATGCAGAGTGCACCCAGACACCGAGTGCACCCGCACATGGTGCACACACAGTGCACGCACACACAGGGTGCACAACACAAACCAACATGCCGGTGTGTGTGCACCAGACGTGCGCACACACACAGCGAGCACGGGGGGGTGGTGTGGTGGTGCTGGGCTCGTCCCACTCGCAAATCCAGGATGCGTAAGGAATCCAGGACGTTCCTGGAATGCCTTGATGATAACTTCCTTCTCCAAGTGATAGAGGAGCCAACGAGGAGAGGTGCCATGCTGGACCTTGTTCTCACCAACAAGGAGGGGCTGGTGGGGGACGTTAAGCTCAAAGGCAGCCTTGACTGCAGTGACCATGAGATGCTGGAGTTCAAGATCATTAGGGCGACGAGGTGGGCGCACAGTAAGCTCGCTCCCCTGGAGTTCAGGAGAGCAGACTTTGGCCTCTTCAAGGATCTGCTTGGTAGAGTACTGTAGAATAAAGCCCTGGAGCGAAGGGGGACCTCCTCCAAGCTCAGGAGCGATGCATTCCAACAAAGAGGAAGTCAGGCAAAAACGTCAGGAAGCCTGCATGGATGAACAAGGAGCTTCTGGAAAACCTCAACAGCATGGCAGGGACTGGCTAACTGCAGGCCACCCAGGCTGTCACAGCTCTTGCAGCCCTGCTCAGAATGGCTTCAGAATCACAGAACCACAGAATGGTGGGGGTTGGAAGGGACCTTTGGAGATCATCTGGTCCACCTCCCGTCACCCAGAGCAGGCTGGACAGGAACACGTCCAGGTGGGCTTGGAAGATCTCCAGAGAAGGAGACTCCACAGCCTCTCTGGGCAGCCTGTGCCAGGGCTCTGCCACCCTCACAGTAAGGAAGTTTTTCCTCACGTTGAGATGGAATTTCCAGTGTTCCAGCTTGTGCCCATTGCCCCTTGTCCTGTCACCAGGCACCACTGAGAAGAGTCTGACCCCATCCTCTTGACACCTGCCCTTTAGCTACTGATGAGCATTGATGGGATCCCCTCTCAGTCTTCTCTTCTCCAGGCTGAACAGCCCCAGGGCTCTCAGCCTTTCCTCATAAGAGAGATGGTCCAGTCCCTTGATCATCTTCATAGCCTCCGCTGGACTCTCTCCAGCAGTTCCCTGTCCTTCTTGAACTGGGGAGCCCAGAACTGGACACAGTGCTCCAGATGTGGCCTCACCAGGGCAGAGCAGAGGGGGAGGATGACCTCCATCGACTCTGCTGGAATTTTGGTTGCCGGTCCTGTGGCCCTGCGGCTGGGTCGGGCCGGTGCTGGTGAGGGGGAGGCTGAGGCCGGCCGCCATGGGGCTTGCCATAGGCCAGGCCGTGCTCCCTGGCTGTGCCTGCCCCTGTCCTCAGAGGCTGCTGCCCTGCGCCAGCGCGGACATGCCGGCCAGGAGCTGGGGAGCAGCAGCAGGCTCCGGCCATGTTCCTGGCCTCTCTCTTTCCAACACAGGGCAGCAGCGCTCGACCCAGTGTGTGGGGACCTGCCTCCTCCCACCGCGGCTGCCCAGGTGGGCACTGCCCCATCCCAAGGGACCAGGGTCCCCACGATCCGCTTGGAGCATCTGTTTGTCTGTCCTGTGCCTGGACCGTGGCTTGGCACTGAGCGGGGCTGCAGCTGGCCTTGAGGTGACGTTTCCTCTGCCCTGGGTGCTGCAGCATCAGCCCTGCCCCACCACCCTCTGGGCTGCCTTAGGAGCGTGACAGACACTTGTCCCCGCACGGTCCTTGCTGGGAAGATGGGAGGTGAGTGGCAGAAGCTCCTAGAGGGCTATGCTCCTAGAGGGCTGTGCCACAGAGGAGAAGACCCAGCTGTGCTTCCCTGGACCGCAGGATAGGGCAGGATTAGCTGGTCAGCTTCCCAGGAAAAGCAGTCCCATTGCACAAGACCTGTCCCCTGTTCCCCTGTGAGCTCATGGCACCGAAGGGACACTACCCTTTTGCAGTCTCAAGAGGTCCCCCAACACCCCCCTTCCCACCTTGTTCCTACCTCCATAATTTGCGTTCTTGTGGCTGTGCAAACCAAGCTCAGATATGTCCCGCCATCCCTCCTCACCCCGTCCTGCCGCCCTGCCTGCACCCGTGCAGCTCCATGCAGCCCTGGAATGAGCATTCCCATTGCCAGGCGATGGGGATGATGTGCTGACAGCAGGCCTTTTGAACACAAGGCGCAGGCACAGGCTGGGACTAGGGCTCCGGCAGAAATAATTTGTGACTGGTCTTTAAATAAAGCAGGTTGCATGTCATGCAAGAAGATGCTTTTCCTGCAAAGCAGATTGGGAGTGCAGCTGAGTGAGTAGGAGCAGAGGGAGGAAGCAGACTGCAGGACGATGCTGGCTCTGCCGTGGCCCATCGGGAACAGAGCAGGATATTCTCAGTGCCAACCAAACTAACGTGGGAAATCGGTATTTTTCCCAAATGGGAGCCAAATGCAGCTTTTTGCTGCAGGAGGCAATTGGGGCCCTCCTGAGGGCTGAGGTTATGCACAGTGGGTGATCCAAGCAGTGAGGAGGGGACACAACAGACGGAGGGGAGAGGAGTGGGCTCGGGAAATGTGGCAGACCAAGAACGCCTTGGAGAGAGCAGGCTGAAGGACAACATGTTAAGGGAAAGGTGTTACAGGGGAAGAAACCACTTCTGGCAGCACAGCTTTTCTCCTTTGCTAATCACCCTTTCCAACACCCACTGGTGCCCCCCCATCTGCAGTCAGCCCCCGAGCTGGCCAGGCCATGCAGGGCCCTTTCCCTCCCACTCTCCCAGCCGGGTGGCGGGGCTGGGGACGCTGCTTGGTGCTGCTTGTTGCTCTGCCTGGAACTGGAGGCTGAGCTGCGTCCCCAGACAGCGTATCCTGCAGGGGGTTTGGGGACATGTAAGGCCTCAGCCAGCTCCGGGTCTGCAGTCCAGAGCATCCAGAAATCCCTCTGCACCGCTCCCTGGAGCAGGATCCCACAGGCTGTGGGAGCCCCTGTGTCCTTGTGACTCAGGCCTGGGGCGGTTGATGCTTGGACCCGAGTGCTGCGGCAGTGGCCATGGAGTCAGGGCAGAGCTTGTAAGACTGTTGGAGTGCATTTGGGGTGCTGGTGACTGGGGGGGCACTGGGCGTGGGGAGGGCAGGGTGCTCATGAGCAAGGTGAGGTGGCGAGAGAGGAAACCTTGCAGGGTGCCTGGGAGCCCACAAGCCCCCCTGCCCTGTGCCATGCTGTGCCCCCAGGACCCTGCCCCGGGGGGAAGGCTCTGTCCCTGCACAGCCCCACAGCTGCCTGCAGAGCTCCGTCACTGCCGCTGAGGCCACCACAGCTGCCTGCAGTGAGGCCAGCCGTATGCCAGGAGCTTGCTCTCTGCTTGAGCCCACCCTGTGCCAGAGATGCGCTCTTTTCTTCATCGCGCTGAGCTGCTCTTCCACACCCTGCTGCTTCCCAGAGCTTGTCTCTCCCCCACCTCCTGCAGCTGCGAGAGGCTGCTGCGAGACATTTCGGAAGATGGAGCAGACATGTCTACAGCAGAGAGACTTCAGATGGGCTGGGAAGCTTGTAGCAGCTCTGCACAAAGGAGATGGTGTGCAGTCAATCATCAGATCCCCCCACCCTGCACACTGCATATTTGATGGCTCTTTGGATCTTAATGTTTAAATCTATCTAATGAGCATTTAACTGCTGCTCAATATTTAATGCCTCGGTGTTCAGAGTAATAGTCCCATGTATCACAGTGAGTGCTGGTCCATCACTCTGGGCATGCGGAGAGGATGCTGTGGGAGAGGATTTAGCACGGGGCAAGGGAGGATGGGGGATCTGCTCCATGACACCTTTTGCATAGATGGCAGGTTATCTCTGCCCCATGAGCTCTTTGTGACTCTCTGATGTCTGACTCCTCGGTGGTGCAGTAAAGCTGGAGCTTGTCTGTGCTGGCTGGGAATAAGGGCCTGCCGCGGGGCTTGTGCTGGAGCTGTGGGCTGGGAGCCGCTCTGGGCAGCCTGCGACACCCGCTGCGCAGTGACACCGTGTCCCCAGCCCACGATGCCACCCTGCACCAAGCCTCTGCCCACAGCTGCTGAGCTTGTTTGCAACCTGACAGTTGTTTCTCCTGACCAGGCAGCCCCACCGTGGCTGTCACACCACAGAGGCTGCGTCAAGACCTCTGGATGCTTGGATGTGACTGCAGGGCCTGCCTCTGTCCCTGCTGTCCCCACCGCTGCCTCCCCGAGGGCTGCAGCCAGCACCGACAGGAGCCAGGAGAGCAACACCGTGAGCCGGGTATCCCTGGGAGTGCTGGGAGATGAACTGCAGGGCGGCAGGGACAGGCCACAGGGGACTGGCAAAGAGCAGAGACACAGCGGCAGACAGAGCAGGACCGCTTTCATCTGGCACCCCCTGCCCTCTCCTGCAGCCCTCTCCCCCCCGAGCCATGTGGCTGCGCTGGCCTATGTGCAGGCAGAATAGACTAGCATAGCATAGCATAGAATAATAGAATATTTCAGTTGGAAGGGACCTACACCGATCATCTAGTCCAACTGCCTGACCAATTCGGGGTTAGTTAAAGCATGTTGTTAAAGGCATTGTCCAAATGCCTGTTAAACACTGACAGACTTGGGGCATCAACCACCTCTCCAGGAAGCCTCTTCCCGAGTTTGACCAATCTCTTGATAAAGAAATGCTTCCTCACCTCCAGTGTGACCCTCCCCTGGCCCAGCTTTGAACCATTCCCGGGCGTCCTGTCCCTGGATCCCGGGCAGAAGAGCTCAGCACCTCCCTCCCCACGTCCCTCCTCAGGGAGCTGCAGAGCCATGAGGTCGCTCCTCGGCCTCCTCCTCTCCAAACCAGACCAGCCCGGAGTCCTCAGCCGCTCCTCAGAGGACGGGCCTTCCAGCCCGTCACCAGCTTGGTCGCCCTCCTCCGGGCACATTCCAGGACCTTCCTGTCCTTCTCAAACGGTGGGTCCCAGCACTGCACACAGAGCTCCAGGTGAGGCCGCGCCAGCGCTGAGCACAGCGGGGCGATCCCCTCTCTGGTCGTGCCGTGTCTGATGCCCCCGGGATGCGGTTTGCCCTCTGGGTGCCAGGGAACACTACTGGCTCCTGCTGAGCTGTGCCCACCAGCACCCTCAGCTCCCTTTCTGCTCTTCACTGGCCATTACTGCAAAGGCAGTTTATAGATGTGCTTGTGCCTGGAGCAGGCGGCGATGAGTGACCTCAGCTCCCAGAGGAATGGGCACAACTGCCCTCGGGAGCCTTTTGCCTATAAGCTTTACTGCTGAACAAGTGCCCTTGGTACCAAAGGTGAAATATGTTGGCAAGAGTCATCACAACCAGGCTTTTGGCCCATGTAACAGATTGTACGTGAGACAAGGATGAGACCCTGAAGTTACCAGAGTTCCTGAGGAACCAGTTCATGGGGATGGGAACAAAGAAGACTGGGGCGAGCTGGCTGTGGTAGTGCCTGCTTTTTGGGTACCATAGCATCGTCACTGTGCCATGATGCCAGGGTCGGGCTGGTGTGAGTGCGCAGTGTGTGCTCCTGGTGCCTTGGGCTCAGGTCCTGCTCCGTCTGTGAGTGCTGCACGTGAGGATTGTGTTCCCAATTGTTCCATGGGTTTGTATGGCACAGCCTGTGCTCAGGACAGCCCCGTGGAACAGAGCTGTGCTCACTGGCTGCTCTGGCTGGTGGTGCCGTGGGTCTGCCTACGTCTTACTGGAAACAGGTGCCACGCAGAGCTTTAGTCGTGGCAGAGACCGGGGAGGCATGATCGCCTAGCCTTGCTGGATTAGGAAGCCGGGCAGGCAGGCTTGGCAGCGTGCCCCGTCTGCGTCTCCTTTGTGCTCGGTATCCATGTGAGCATGCCAGGATGTGCCTACACCAGGGATGGTGAGGAGGGGAACACTGTGCCCAGATGCAATCTGATGTATGTACAGCAGACCCTGGTGCGCACGCTGTCCCTGGAGCTCAGTCCAAGCAGATCTTGGGCAGTTACATCATGTTCAGCAATGCTGTGGCGTGTTGCCCCTTTTCTGCAGTCTCTGTTTCTTGGGGAAACAGAGCACCTCCCTCGCACACATATTCTCTCCGTGGCTGTTACCCCAAGGTGGACAGCAGTGGCCCTTGCCCCGCAGCCCAGAAGAGCTTTGGTTCCTGGGGCATTTCATGCTCCGGGCTTATGACCGCAGGACATCCTCCCTGGACAGGCCCACAGGTGTGAGGCAGTGACTTTGCCCCAGTGGGGTCTGGTGCAACTGCTCATCTTTTGGCGTGAGCGATGCCGGCTCCCCAGCTCCCTGCCTTGTGCCTTGCTGCCCCTTGGCAGCACACCCCAGCAGGCAGGGTCCTCTGGCCCCCAGGGAGGGATGCCAAGGATCCTGCCTCCTGTGTCCGCAGCACTGGGCTGCCCGGGTACATCACTTCCCCAGTGCTTGCGTGGGTGGGATGCAGCCCCGGCCCCGCTCTGGCCCGCTGCCTCCACGCGTGTCCTGAGCACCCACCCGTGCTGCTCCCTTGGCCGTGGGATAACTGCTCTCTCTCTGGTGCGGAGGGTCACTCTCTGCTGGCTCGGAGGGGCTCCTCCATGTCCAGGGGGGTGCCTGCACCACTCTGGGAGCCCCAGAGTTGCAGAGTTGTGCCTCACACTGCACACCATCAGACGAGCTGAGCAAACCCTGCTGTAGTCTCATAGCAGCCTGCTGCATTAATATGTGCCTGCGAAATCACTCCCCGCAGCCAAACTGTGCTTGGCCTCCTCTGATTTATCTACTGTCCCACTCCCTGGCCCTTTCCAAAATTACCACCTCTACCCCTGCCCCCAGCCCAAGACCCATTCCCAGTCCCATTGCCATGCCCACCCCGGCACCATTCCCATCCCCATCCTGATCACTGTTTCCATTCCTGTCGCCATCGCGGTCCCCACACCTCTGTCCATCTCTGTCGCCATCCTGGCAGCTCCCTCCCCACCTGCCGGCCACTCCTGCAGATCGCTGCAACTGACTTCCAGGGTTTTTGAGGGAGGTACCTGATTAATCCCAGAGTGAGCTGTAATCACATGGCAATAACTGCACGACTCGTGCTTATCTGAATGTGTAATCACAGCAATAATATTCAGGGCTTAGCACCTCACTAATTAGCACGCTGCCGGGAGGGGAGAGGCTGCCGTCAGCTTTATGCAGCAGGTCCCATCCCTCTCCAGGGCCGGGCTCTGCTGTGGGGAGGGACCCTGCTCCTGTCAGGACACAAGTGGAGACACCAACTGCCCCGCTCTGGAGGCCCCACGTGCTGCCAGACACCACGCGTGCAGCCTCCAACCTGCCACGGCAGCGGGGACTCCCGTACCCCACAGCCCAGATGTGACAGGGACATTGTCCCACATCACGCAGTGACTCCTGCTCTGCCGCGAGGTCCCCAGAAGCTGTGCCCTGCTCAGCCTCGTGTGCTCACAGAGGATGTGGTGGCAGGGCGGCATCCCCTGAGCACAGTGTCCCCCATGGTGGCTGTGGGACGCCTGCGCAGCGTGGGCACACCAGGCCATGCCATGCTGGGCCGTGCTGACCTGCAGGTGGGCACCCAAGGGAGATGCTCCTGGTCCCCTGGTCGGCAAAGCTGCTGGCTCACGTGCAGCCCCTTGTCTGCCTGCCGGCCTCTCCCAGCCCGCACCACCGAGGCAGGTGCTTTGGTGCAACATGGAGATGACAAATCATGGCCAAAGCCAGTCCCTGCAGAAATATCCCCAGCCACGGGCTCCTGGTACCATCAGCGCCAGGTGGCTGAGATGGTGCCTCACTGCATTGAGTGTCATGGATGCAAAGGGAGCAGGAGGCCCTTCTGCCATGGGGTGTGAGGGAGCAAGGACCTGGCAGTGGAAACCTCTGCCACGATCCATGCCTACACCCTTCAAAGTGCTCCAAGAGAGACAGCCGGAGAGTACTGCCTGTGCAAAGCCCTCGTGGGGTGCAGTGAACCATCACTGCCTGCACCTGATAACCTGCCATCAGAGGGGGCAGAGACCCCCCTGGCTCAGCCCAGGGACCTCAGCACTCCTGTCATTTACACAGACCTGCTCTGAAGGGATGGAGTAGCTGCAGCAGGTCTGAGGCTGCTGCCTCTTCTCGCCTCTCGCAGGCAGCCCTCCCCGTGCGCTGTGGCACTGACCCACTGCCTGCTGGCCAGCAAGCCCTTCCCTTACCTGGTCCTGGCCCTGGCCCTGGCCACCACAGCCCTGGGGCTGATGTGACACACACCAGAGACATCAGCCAGTCCTTGCCAAGCAGAGCAAGACTTAACACGAACCAGCCACGCACATACCAGAGTGAACGTTGAAAAGACACACCGTCCAAATGAGCAGTGCCCACAGCTGCATGTGGCATGTGGCGAGCACCGCCTGTGTGCGTGCACAGCCTGCAGTGAGCACCATCCCTCTGTGCGTGCTGCCTGCGGTGACGTTGCCCGTGTGTGTGCATGGCCCGTGGTGAGTGCTGCCCACAGTGAACACCACCTGCAGCGAGCACAGCCCAGGTGAGCCCTCTGCACACCCATGCACGTGGCCCTGCGTGTCCCTGCTCCGCAGAGAGCACATCCCACTCTCCAGCATGGTGATGGCTGAGGGGGGGGGGGTGTGGAAGCGGCTGCTTTTCACCCCCCTCTGTGATGAGAGCCTGGGACAGTGGGGGCTGTGGCTCTGGCAGGGCCAGGGCACAAAGGCAGAGGGCTGTGCCATGGCCAGGCCAGGAGATGTCCTTGCAGGCAGGCAGAGAGGCAGCCTCTGGAAATGTGCAGTGTCACCAAATTAAAGGCTTAATTAGCAGGCATGTTTCCCTTAAGGAGCTGTTGCCTCATTATCATAGAGAATGGTGATTAAGCAGCGGGAAGGGGCAGGTGCTGCCAGCAGAGCCCCGGGGATGCAGGCAGCAAGCGCTTGCTCCTGTTGCAGGGCAGGGAGCGTGTCCAACACATCCAGGTCTGCCACCATCCTCCTATGCCAGCCTCCTCGTCTCCCACTCCATCCCAAGACAGTCTTGCTCTGAACATCTCACCCTACCCAGCTGTCTCCCTACAAATTCCCCCTTCCAAAGGCAGATGGTTTCCATTTGCAAGCCTGTCACCAGGAGGATTTGCTGGCTTGGTGGTGTTGGGCTGGAGGAGGCCCATGGCATGGCACGTGGGGGACAGGGTGGCCCCCCAGAGGGACTATGGCACGGCACGTGGAGGATGGCTCACTCACCCTGCAGTGGGTGCAGAGTGGGTGCAAATATGATGCAGATTCAAGTGCGGGTGGTGCTTAGGCTGGCTGGTGGCCTGGCTCCTGAAGGTCAGTGTGCCTCGCTGCCCACAGAGGACATGGTAACACACCCAGCCTTGGGATCAGGAGTTACCAAGAGGGCTTGGAGCCATCCACAGAAGCACCGTGGGCAGGTACCGGGTGTCTGTGCTTCGTTCAGGCTGAGCCCTGCCTCAGCCCAGACTCGCTGGTTTGCACCAGGCAGCGTGGGTGCTGCTGTGGGGGTCCACCACCAACTGCGGGCAATGAGGAGATGGGGCTCGGTTCCGTGTGGCCCCAGTCTATGGGCAGAGAAGCTCGCTGTTCCGATCTGGGAGACCAGCATCTGTTTTCCCAGTGGGGACTGCAAAAGTTTGGCTTGTTTGTGAATCCTGGGAGTACACACATGGTACGCCTCAGTGCTGGTGATGCCACCCCAGAGGAGAAGCGGTTGTTTCTTGCTGTAAAGCTGGTCAGGATTTGCATTCAGGGCTCTTTGCAAGCTGGTAGAGAGAATACTTTGAAAATACATTTCTATGAAAAATAAGCTCAGAAGGCTGAGCATGTAAAGGGCTGGGCCGTGCCCAGTGGGGTGGAATAAAGTCACCTGCCATGTGAGGTTAACCGCACTGCATGAAGCACTGGGGAAGCTGAGAGGCTCCACACAGAGTGTGGGCACAAGGCAGATGCATGCTGCCACGCTCAGGGGCCCGCAGCGTTTCTGCACACTAGGTAAAGGTGGTCTGCAATTCCTGGGAGAAGCACAAAGATCGACATTCAGAGAAAGAGTCAAAGTGCTGCCCTGAAAAGAGGCCAAGGGAGAGTTCAGTAATGCCAAGGTGTCTGTAGCACCAGAGCAAATTACAGCAAAACAAAAGCTAGGGTAGAGGTTTGGAGTAAGGACCATGGCCAAAGGCTGTATCAGTATCCTGATGGGTGTGATCTGGTTAGAGGGAGAGAGATAACTCTGCCTTATGGCACAGGGACCTGTAAGTAAAGCTTTTTATGTCACCTACCTGCCTGATCCTAGGCACAGCATTGTCGACGATTGCATCCTAGTAAAATAATTATTGACTCTTGCAGTAACTTTTGTTTTGTGCTGAGGGTTACCTGAGGCACATGCCAAGGCTTCACCTTCCACAGGTGTGTGCCGAGAGCAGTCCACTGCAACACAGCCGGGTGCTGAGGAGACAAGGTGTTTGCCATGCAGCATGATGAGCTAGAGAAGGAGCTGGTAACATGGGACATTGGTACAGAAGAGGCATTTTCACTAACAAGTGTTAGCCAGAGACTCTTTAGCAGCAGGACTACAGGGACTGTGTCCAAACCACAGCACGAGAGGTTCCCAGAGCAGGATAACACTGCCGAAAGCTGTGCACAGGCTGTAGGTGGTGTTCTGGACTCGCTTCCCAGCACAGCACAAGTGGCGAGGGCAGGAAATATGGTAAGATACGAGACACCTTACATGCGCCGATGACGCAGTGGTGCTGCATGATGTAGTTTTTGGGAAAGCACAGGCTGCAGCCAGTGTACTAGGACTGCCACCTCGCTCCCCCTCGCCATATGCCTGTGCTCTCTGCCCAGGTAGATTACAGATTACAGCCCGAATCAGGGAGATGCAGTTGGATACATGCACTCATCAAAGCCTCTGCTGCAGGAAGCAGAGGGCTGAGCATGGGGTGCCCTTAATGGCATGCTCAGAGGCTGCTGCTGGCAGAGCCCAAGGCTTATCTGTGTCAGCTAGGAAGATCTGACATTTCAGAGTCCCACAGCAGCTGCTCCTACACCATGAGCTCAGGGGAAAGAGGCAGCTGCACCTTCTGCTGTCATCAAGAGCTGGAAAACACAAGATCTCGTCCAGCATTGGTCCACCTTTTAGAGCTGTTCTTGGACCACCAGCTTTCTACTGAACATCCAGGAATGGCCATGAAGGGGACAGCATGGGATCCAGAATATGGGACATGGCACAGAGAAGGAATCATGGAAAATATCCAGTTTATTCTATGAGCAGCCAGGTAGGACTCAGTGCAGAGGCAAAAAGCAGAATGCTGGGTCCAAGCAGACCCCAAATGCAACAAAAGCACTCACCTTGGGAAGGGCGATGTGGGGGATAAAGGCCGTACGCTGTCTGTCAGTGTCTGGGCTGCTCTGTGCCCACGCCAGCAGAGGTGACAGGACCTGGTTTGGCCATACACCGACCGTGTGCCCACGCCAGCAGAGGTGACAGGACCTGGTTTGGCCATACACCGACCGTGTGCCCACGCCAGCAGAGGTGACGGGACCTGGTTTGGCCATACACCGACCGTGTGCCCACTCCAGCAGAGGTGACAGGACCTGGTTTGGCCATACACCGACCGTGTGCCCACGCCAGCAGAGGTGACAGGACCTGGTTTGGCCATACACCGACCGTGTGCCCACTCCAGCAGAGGTGACAGGACCTGGTTTGGCCATACACCGACCGTGTGCCCACTCCAGCAGAGGTGACAGGACCTGGTTTGGCCATACACCGACCGTGTGCCCACTCCAGCAGAGGTGACAGGACCTGGTTTGGCCATACACCGACCGTGTGCCCACTCCAGCAGAGGTGACAGGACCTGGTTTGGCCATACACCGACCGTGTGCCCACTCCAGCAGAGGTGACAGGACCTGGTTTGGCCATACACCGACCGTGTGCCCACGCCAGCAGAGGTGACAGGACCTGGTTTGGCCATACACCGACCGTGTGCCCACTCCAGCAGAGGTGACAGGACCTGGTTTGGCCATACACCGACCGTGTGCCCACGCCAGCAGAGGTGACAGGACCTGGTTTGGCCATACACCGACCGTGTGCCCACGCCAGCAGAGGTGACAGGACCTGGTTTGGCCATACACCGACCGTGTGCCCACGCCAGCAGAGGTGACAGGACCTGGTTTGGCCATACACCGACCGTGTGCCCACGCCAGCAGAGGTGACGGGACCTGGTTTGGCCATACACCGACCGTGTGCCCACGCCAGCAGAGGTGACGGGACCTGGTTTGGCCATACACCGACCGTGTGCCCACTCCAGCAGAGGTGACAGGACCTGGTTTGGCCATACACCGACCGTGTGCCCACGCCAGCAGAGGTGACAGGACCTGGTTTGGCCATACACCGACCGTGTGCCCACGCCAGCAGAGGTGACAGGACCTGGTTTGGCCATACACCGACCGTGTGCCCACGCCAGCAGAGGTGACGGGACCTGGTTTGGCCATACACCGACCGTGTGCCCACGCCAGCAGAGGTGACGGGACCTGGTTTGGCCATACACCGACCGTGTGCCCACGCCAGCAGAGGTGACGGGACCTGGTTTGGCCATACACCGACCGTGTGCCCACGCCAGCAGAGGTGACGGGACCTGGTTTGGCCATACACCGACCGTGTGCCCACGCCAGCAGAGGTGACGGGACCTGGTTTGGCCATACACCGACCGTGTGCCCACGCCAGCAGAGGTGACAGGACCTGGTTTGGCCATACACCGACCGTGTGCCCACTCCAGCAGAGGTGACAGGACCTGGTTTGGCCATACACCGACCGTGTGCCCACGCCAGCAGAGGTGACAGGACCTGGTTTGGCCATACACCGACCGTGTGCCCACTCCAGCAGAGGTGACGGGACCTGGTTTGGCCATACACCGACCGTGTGCCCACTCCAGCAGAGGTGACGGGACCTGGTTTGGCCATACACCGACCGTGTGCCCACTCCAGCAGAGGTGACGGGACCTGGTTTGGCCATACACCGACCGTGTGCCCACGCCAGCAGAGGTGACGGGACCTGGTTTGGCCATACACCGACCGTGTGCCCACGCCAGCAGAGGTGACGGGACCTGGTTTGGCCATACACCGACCGTGTGCCCACTCCAGCAGAGGTGACAGGACCTGGTTTGGCCATACACCGACCGTGTGCCCACTCCAGCAGAGGTGACAGGACCTGGTTTGGCCATACACCGACCGTGTGCCCACGCCAGCAGTGACAGGACCTGGTTTGGCCATACACCGACCGTGTGCCCACTCCAGCAGGGGTGACAGGACCTGGTTTGGCCATACACCGACCGTGTGCCCACTCCAGCAGAGGTGACAGGACCTGGTTTGGCCATACACCGACCGTGTGCCCACTCCAGCAGCGGTGACAGGACCTGGTTTGGCCATACACCGACCGTGTGCCCACTCCAGCAGAGGTGACAGGACCTGGTTTGGCCATACACCGACCGTGTGCCCACGCCAGCAGAGGTGACAGGACCTGGTTTGGCCATACACCGACCGTGTGCCCACGCCAGCAGAGGTGACAGGACCTGGTTTGGCCATACACCGACCGTGTGCCCACGCCAGCAGAGGTGACAGGACCTGGTTTGGCCATACACCGACCGTGTGCCCACTCCAGCAGAGGTGACAGGACCTGGTTTGGCCATACACTGACCGTGTGCCCACGCCAGCAGAGGTGACAGGACCTGGTTTGGCCATACACCGACCGTGTGCCCACTCCAGCAGAGGTGACGGGACCTGGTTTGGCCATACACCGACCGTGTGCCCACTCCAGCAGAGGTGACAGGACCTGGTTTGGCCATACACCGACCGTGTGCCCACTCCAGCAGAGGTGACAGGACCTGGTTTGGCCATACACCGACCGTGTGCCCACTCCAGCAGAGGTGACTGGACCTGGTTTGGCCATACACCGACCGTGTGCCCACGCCAGCAGAGGTGACAGGACCTGGTTTGGCCATACACCGACCGTGTGCCCACTCCAGCAGAGGTGACAGGACCTGGTTTGGCCATACACTGACTGTGTGCCCACGCCAGCAGAGGTGACAGGACCTGGTTTGGCCATACACTGACCGTGTGCCCACGCCAGCAGAGGTGACGGGACCTGGTTTGGCCATACACCGACCGTGTGCCCACTCCAGCAGAGGTGACAGGACCTGGTTTGGCCATACACCGACCGTGTGCCCACTCCAGCAGAGGTGACAGGACCTGGTTTGGCCATACACCGACCGTGTGCCCACTCCAGCAGAGGTGACAGGACCTGGTTTGGCCATACACCGACCGTGTGCCCACGCCAGCAGAGGTGACAGGACCTGGTTTGGCCATACACCGACCGTGTGCCCACTCCAGCAGAGGTGACAGGACCTGGTTTGGCCATACACCGACCGTGTGCCCACGCCAGCAGAGGTGACAGGACCTGGTTTGGCCATACACTGACCGTGTGCCCACGCCAGCAGAGGTGGCCCATGGAGGAGTGGCGCTGCTCGGAGCAGGGGGCAGGGAGGGCAGGAGGGGAGCCTGGCGAGCTCGCAGCAAGTTGTCCCTCAACTGGCACGTCCCACCCTGGCTGGGCACAATGTCACTGTGCCCGAGGAGCAATGCTGTCAGCCATGGCCTTAGCCCAGAGCTCCGGGCTCCTTGTGCCGGTCGGGGCCGTGGTGGGCCCTGCAGATCAGGACCCAGACCTTGAACTTGGCTCGCCAGTCTGTGGGACTCGGAGCCCAGCAGAGACCCGAGTCTTTGCCTGAGGTAGCCAGTGCTGCTGAGGATCTGTACTGTGATGCTTTTGTATCATCACAGGTGGCGGGTGATGCACCATCTCCAGCCAGAGCTTTCAGCAGTGTGACTCTAACACAGCTCTGCGCATTGAGTTCAGCAGGAATCACCCTCACCAAGGGCTGCAGTGAACCCACGGCTGGAGTGCTGCCCAGTGCACAGGCTTCTGGGCACACTCTGCCCACGGCATTAGCCCTGTCCTTGCCTGTGCTCAGCTGGAGCCGATTGCTCTTCTCCCTGGAACCAGTCCCTAAGCACTTGGAGTGCCTCGGGAGAAGTGGTGTCACTATATGGTGAGAGAGGCATTTTGCTGGCACGTAGAATCATAGAGAGGTTTGGGTTGGAAGGAACCTTAAAAAATCATCTAATCCAACCCCCCTGCCCTGGGCAGGGACATCTTTCATTAGATCAGGTTGCTCAAAGCCCTGTCCAGCCTGACCTTGAACACCTCCAGGGATGGGGCATTCATAGCTATGTTTTCAGTCTAACCAACCCAGAGTGAACACCTCTCCCAGAGCTGCCCAAGAAGTTCCCTGCCCATGTCCTGGCCTTCCTGGAGGCTTGGATGGAGGCTGAAGGAGTTGGCATGATTCCCTCTGTGCTGCCAGGAGTGCTGGGCATGCTGCCGGCCCCGTGGCGACTGCCAGCCCGGCCCCTCTGCTTTCCTGTGCGGATCTCACTGCGCAATGCACCGGAGCAGTCGCTGCTACCACGGCCTTCTCTCCAAAGGACAGCAACAGAGGGGGCTTCAGCCAGCCTCCCGTTTCCCCGCCATCCCATCCTGTGCCTTGGGCCACTTAGTGATGGAAAGAGCAAGTGTGAAGTAGGGGAGCTGAGCCGTCCCTCTGACACTGGGCCCTGCTGCCCTGTTACTTGCCTCTGCCAGGGCCTCCAGGATCTCGGCGAAGTGTACTGCCAGAAGTCTGGACACGGGGAAGGCAGTTCCCTGCTCCAGATGGAGCCCAGGGCATGCACCGAGTGTGAGATTCAGAGATACCACCTGCCTCTGCTTCCCTGCAGTGAGACCCGTACCTTGGGCATTGCGTAGCGTCCCCGCGTGAAGCCACAGCCACCGTGTCTGCTCGATGGTGCTCAGGAAGCGGAGCTGCCTGGATCCCCACCACAGCCCCCGAGGTCTGCCTGGCCCTTTGGTCCCCTGGCCTTCCCATGGTCATCATCTGCGCTCCTTCCCCGTGGGCTGTATGCCACCGCCCCGAGGACGAGTGCCTGCAGAGCCTCCTCGGCTGCTTTGCCAGACTTGGTTTCCCAGCCCTGCACTGCGGGGTGCCCCAGCGTGCCCGGCAGCAAACTCTGACAGAGCTGGGCAATCCGGCTGCCTTCCATGTCTGCCCCCTTCCCCTGCCTCCCCTGGTCCCCTCCACGGTCTCTACTCTCCTCCCGGCTGCCAGACTGGAGGGACCAGATGGGCCCTGCCTCCGCCTGGCTCCACGCTCCCGTTTGGGAGACACGGCTTCCTGCTGCTTCCCACTCACCAGCATTTGCATTGCATTTGTTCTCTGACCTTTGGAGAAAGCAGCACAGGCAGCGAGCTCCGTTCTGCACGCTGAGGCCCCGTGCTCCATGGCACAGCACTCCACTGCAGCCCCTGCCCCATGCCAGCCTCAGCGGGGGACCCCCCAGCCCCGCTGAGCCTGTGCCTGCTCCCTGGGGCTGGTGGGCCCGTCTCCCCCCAGAGTGTCTGCACCACCATCGAGAGCCCCCAACTTGGGACTCCCACTTCACTGAGCCAGAACCTGTCTGTCTGCGTGCTGGTTCAGCCTCCCAGACCAACCCCCCCGCCGGACTACAACTGCCTTGTGTGCTTGCCACGGCAATGTACCTCTTTGGAGGCCAGGGCTCAGCCAGGACCGGCACGTCGGTCGTTCAGGGCGGTGTACAGAAGCTTCTCATCTGTGCGTGGGCACAAACATGGGTCCACTCCACAGGACTGCACTGGGACTTCCCTATGGGGCAGAAGGAGGGATGGCTTCGCATTCCTCAGGCTTGCCCTGGCTCGGAGGTTGCTTGCCTTGTCCAGCTGCGTGCATGTAGTGGGGCAGTTGCTCGGACAGACATTGGCACGGGGTTCCTCACTGTCCGCACCACACCTGCTGACTGCTGCAGAGATCCCCTAAACTGAGCACACTTTGGGCTACTCTCCCCTGAGCGATGTCTCTTCTCCCAGCTCATACTGGCTCTATTTAACACTTGGTTGGTCTCAAGGGGAGCTGCCACATTCAGTACCTCAGGTGCTGCTCGTATTGAGCTGCCCTGTTCCTGGGCTGCGTTGTGAAGGAGCTCAGGGGCGGGCTGACCCACCACAGCTCAGAGAGACCTGGGAAAGGGTCTCCCCCTCTGCCCTGCTGGGGGGCTGCTGGCCAAAAGGAGGAGGTTCTGCTCCACACCACCCCCCCAAGGCCCGTCCCTCACAGTTTGATTGCTCCCTGTGCCATGCAGCCAGGCCCTGCTTGTTGGACCTCCACCAGGACCCATTCACGTGTCATTTTGCCTAGAAGGGGTTCTTAGGGTTGCAAGCCCCATACCCATCCCACTGCCCTGTGTCTAGGGTCCGGTCCCATCCCTATGACCCCAGAGCCCGTTTCCCTCCTGTGCAGCTGGGATTTGTTCCTGACGCTGTGGGGCTGCAGAGCACATCCCAGCACCAGCTCTGAGCTGCTGGTGTGAGCACTGCAGTGCTCAGAAAATGCCCGGAGTCACGGAACTGGGGGAATTTGTCAGCTTTATAGGAACAGTGCGTTCTCAGCTCTCCAGGCTTGTGAAGGAAATCCGGGAAGTTTGTCTCCATGACCTAAAAAATACCCAAACAATTGCAACTAAACATCTCATGATCAAAACCAGGCCAAAGGCACAGACAAAGCCTGGACGCTATTTCCCAGCCTCTGAGGTGGCAACGCTGACCTGGAAAGTAGCAGGAAGATATTCCCTGGTGGATGCAGCTCCCCTCGGAGGGTGGAGGAGGGATATGTAGGAGCGATGGGCAGCACAGGAGGCAGGGGATGCTGGAAAGCTGTCCCATGGATGGGGAGAAGAGCCTGGTGAGGCCCCGCGGCCGGCTGGATGGGTCTGTCTCCTGCGGCTCAGCTGAGCCTGGTGTGACTGCTGCAGGATGACTCCCACTGACCAAAGGTGGGACGATGGTCAGGCAGGGACAGAGCCTGGGACGAGGCAGCAGGCTGTTCCTGGAGGGGGACATGGCATTCAGGAGAGCTGGACCCTGGGGCCCTGCAGCTGCCAGGCACATGTCCCTGTGCGGCGCAGGCCGTCGAGGGCATGCCTGCCCTCCTTTCAGCCGAGTCCACTCAGACACATGTCCCTGCGCTGCACCGCTGCTGCTGTGGCACGCACGGGGGCTGCCAAGAGGAGCAGGGCCAGGGGCACGCCAGGCTGGGCAGACAGGGGGCATGGGGACACATCAGGGAGGGCAGCGGGGCGGGAGGGGGTGTCCCCGCTGGGCAGGGCAGGTTCCCTCCTCCCACCACAGCCATGCCAAGGGAGCTGCTGCGTCCTCTGTGCCCTGCGTCCCGCCCCAGCTGCTCTGGCCTGTTCACGCCTGGCCAGGGCACACTGTGTGCCCCAGCAAGCGCCTCAGGCCAGGGCGCCGTCTGTCCATCCGTCCATCCATCTGTCCATCCAGCACTGCTGCAGGCAGTGCTGCTGGCGCCCCGTTCTCGGCCTTGCGGCAGGGTTTCCTCCCGGCCAGCAGTGCTCCCACAGGAAGGGAGAATCTCTGCTCTGGCAAGGTGTTTCCTGGCTCCCCAGATAGGATGCCGAGGCACATCCTGACCCCTGTGGATGTGCACAGACCCCGGAGCAAGCATGACACAGACCCGCTGTGATGCTCGGCACCCTACAGCACCCCAAAGACACGCACATGCAGCCATGTGTGTGCACGCAGGACCCCGTGGCCAGGTCCTGACCCAGGACGTCCGTGCGTCCCGGTCCGCTGTCTCGGCCCGGCTGCAGCAGGACGCAGGGCACAGAGGGGGGTGGTAGCCTAGCGGGGACAGGGGTGTCCCCTTCCTGGCAGGAAAGGGGCTGAGCTGGCGGACGTGGGTTTCCTGTAGGCTCCAGCTCCGCGGGCGCCAGGAGCCAGAGCAGCCGGGGCAGGAGCACGCAGGCCTGTGCCAGGTAACGGCAGCGGGGCCGGGCTGTGGGAGCGCCCCAGCAGCGTGGGGCTGGGGCTGCTCTGCTCCCTGCCGGGGCCGTGGGGCTGGGACAGCCCTGGGAAGGGAGGTATCCCTGGGGGGGCAGCAGGGCTGGGGTAGTCCTGGTCCCTCGCCCTGGGGTCAGCGGGTGGGGCTTCGCGGTGGGCTCAGTGGGGCTGGACTGGCAGCACAGCGCTGGGCCGCGGGCCTTTGCGTGGCTGTGGGACACTTCAGGCGATGCCACGGGGCAGGTGTGTGGGGCCGGGCCGGGCCTGGGCCGTGTCCGTGTCCGTGTCCGTGGCGGTGCCGGGCCCCAGAGCGAGGAGTCCAGCCCTGCTCGGGGGCGCCCCGTGTCACGGCCCGGCTGCGGGGGTTGCGGGGTGCCCCGGGCGGCGGTGGGATGGGGCCGGCGCTGCCCCCCGCCTGCCCGCCTGCCCGCTCTTCCCGGGGCCGCCGGCGGGGAAAGGCCGAGCCGGGGCCAAGTGCGTCGCCGCGGGCCGGGCCGGGCGCAGAGTGCTGGAGGGTGCTGGAGGGCGCCGGGGAGCAGCGGGGGCCCTTGGGGGCGCCGGGGCAGCGGAGAGCCCGGGGTGCCGGCGGCGGGCGCGGGGCGGCGGCCCCGGGGTGCGGCGGGCGGTGCGGGTGCGGTGCCGGGGCCGGAGCAGCCGCCTCTGAAGTTTCCCTCCGCCCGCCCCTTCCCGCGCGCGCCGGCTCCCCGTTGCCATGACAACTCCTTAAACTAACACCCGCTGCCGGCGGCGGGGGCCGAGTTCGCGGAGGATCCGCCGGGCGCGCCGCTCCCCGCCTCGGCCCCGCCGCCCCCGCCCCGCTCCGCTCCGCGCCGCTCCCGCTGCCGGCGGCCCCGCTGCCCCCGGCCGCGCCGCCGCTATGGTGCCTCGGGCCCCGCCGCCCGCCGTCCCGCAGGTAACGGGCGGCCCCGGGGCAGCTGCGGGGGCGGCGGCGGGGCCGGGGCGGGGAGCGGAGGTCAGCCCTGCGCGGGGGGGCGGGCGGCTGCGCTGCCCCGGGAGCGCGCCCGGGCGCCCGCGGACGGTCCGGGCGCGGGCGCGGGTCCGGGCGCGCAGGTGCGCGACGGGCGGGGACCGTCGGCTCGGCGGGGCGCAGGCGGGAGGGCTCCGGCGCCGGCGGGCTGGACCCGGTGCCGGTGCCGCGGCGGGCGGGAGAGGCGGCTGCGGCAGCCCCGCGGGCAGGGGGAGGCTCGGCGGCGGGGCCGGGGGCTGTGCGCTGCCGTGCGCTGCCGTGCGGGGGTGCCCGGGTGCGGGGGGGGCGCGCAGGGGGGCAGGAGATGGGGTTTGCGGGGGGAGCGCTGCCAGTGGGGGCCGTGGTTTGTGGTGGGGCGTCTGTGCTGGGCACAGGGCCGTGGTGCGCAGTCCCTTGCGTTTGTGCCAGGGAATTTGGGCCACGGTGCGTGGTTTGGGTGCCTGTCCTAGGAGCTGGGGGCTGTGGTGAGCGGTGGGATGTGTGCTCTGGGGAGTGGGGCTGTGGCTTCCATTGGGTTGTATCCGTGGGGTGGCCGTGGCTGTGGTTTGCAGTGGGATGTCTTGGGGGATAGGGGCCACGGCTTGCAGTGAGATGTCGGCGCTTCAGGACAGGAGCTGTGGTCGGAACTGGGGTGCCTGTGCAGGGGAGTAAGGGCTGTGATGTGCTGTGGGGCTGTGGTTGTAGCAGGAGTCTATTTTGGGGGATAAGGGCTGAAATTTGCAGTGAACAATGTGGTTGGGCTTTGTAGCAGCACAAACATGCCAGGGTAGGGGCCATGATTGGTGGATGGGATGTGCTGGGGACCAGGAGCCCTGCTTATCGGTAGAGTGCATGCAGGCAGATCATCCATCAGAAGATGGGGACCATGAGAGGGTGGGGACCATGACACCTGAGGTATGGTCCAGAAGTTTTTAGGCAGACAGGGGACTTTTGGTGCAGGCATGCCATTGCTTTTGTAGCGTGTGCCATTGCTTTTGTGACTTACCTGTTCGTGGTCCTTGCATATCTGTGCATGATTGGGTGTATCTACCCTCAGGGCTTTGCACATACCTATGCGTGATGCTCAGCACACCATTTTTCTGTGTGCTCTGTTGTCTGTGTGTAAGCACAATTTGTGTAGTAAGTCACTTCCACCCCAGGCTGTCACGGGTAACGAGCTGTTCTCTGGGCTCGCTGTGTGGGATTTGTGTGGTTGTGCTCTTGTCTCTGGGCCCCAGCTTGCAATTTTGCCTGTCCCTGATGTCTTGGGGAACTGCTGGAAAAGCGAGAGTCTGCCACTCTCCTACTCTTCAAAAACTGGGTCAAGGAAGCAGGAAACTCCAGAGCTGGGTTTGGCCGCACAGGTACCGGTACCCACGAGTGCCTGTGGATGCTTGTGTGAATCGGGATGCTGGCAGGAAGGGAGCGATGGAGTTAAGCAAATAGGATTTAAACAGGAACTGTACCTGCTGTTTCTTGCCTTGCTATCTATGGACAGGGATCCTCAAAGCCTTCGGAGATGTAAGGGTTACCTCTGTCAGGCATCTGTGAGAAACGCAGTCAAACATGAGGCCAGGTCTGCAACTGTACCTATAGTAAGGCACGGTGGGAATGTGTGTCGCTGTGTTAGCGTACAAGGCGTTCTTCCAGCTGTTGTGTGTTTGTGCCAGAGCCTTGGGTTGTAAGGAGAGGAGCCGAGGGCTTGGGCTCTGCTCTTCTCTTGGTCTGGGTCTCCCAGCAAGTGCCTTTGCCCAGGACAGGCAGTTGCTCTTGGTCAGTGTCTGCTGGGCTTGCTGCGGCTCTCACAGATGCGGAGGGTGTACAGGCCCCCGTGCTCCGGGAGCGGGAGCTGGAGACCCTGGGATGGGGGGCTGCGCCTGGGCACAGCGTGGGGTGTGCACACTGTTTGTGTGCTGGCGAGGAGGCTCGGGGCTCGACGTGCCTGGGAACAGCGTGGGGACAGGGATGGCTCCTGCTGGGGCATGGGGGGTCCTTCCCCCCAAGAACCTTATAGACTTCACTAAAAACCTTCATTGTCGTTCTCTCTCAATGGTGGCATGCGGGTAATGGAGACAACACATAACGAGTTTCCTTTCTTTCTTTCTTATACTAACACTTAAATGCATTACAAAGTTCTTGTGCATTTTGCACCTGCACAGTAGCCCTCTGTGGAGAATTTGCCGACTCTGCCAAACTTGCGAGGTGTGTGGCGGCAGGGGCTGAGGGCAAAAAAGGGCACAAAGGAGAGTATTACAAGGTCCTTTTTTCAGATAATAACCTTTTGTTGTTGTACAGCATGTAACACCTAAATATTCATATAACACCTAAGTATTCTTAATATTGGTAGTATTATGATATCAATAATGCATATCTGTACTGTTTGTTTTGTACTGCGTTGTTCACTTAAACCACTATTGTGTTCTGGAGGTGCACACAAACAGACACATGAGCAGCCTGCTACAGAATATTCTGTTGAGATTTCCACCAGCTAAAAATTATTACTGCTGCCTCCGCACCGGAGTGCGTAAGTGCACATGCAAATGGTGAGGCACGAGTGTGGAAGCGGTGAGGAGCCGGGTATGGGGCCGTGGGGTGGGGAGGGGGCCGGGGTGGCAGGCTGGGGTCCCCTGCCTGTCTCACAGAGCGCAGTGAAGCTGCAGCATCGCGGCAGGGTGAGTGAGGCTCCCCGGCGGAGGCGCCGCAGGAGCTGGGGGGTGATGGCAAAGGGGATCCTTCCCTGGAGCACAGCACAGAGCTGCGGTGGGGGTCTGCAGAGCTGGGCCGGGAGCTGGCGGTGGGGCTTGGGATTTGGGGTAGAGCTGAGCTCTCCTGTGAGAGCCGGGGCAGGGGCTGGTGGTGGGGTTTCGGGTAGAGCTGAGCTCTCCTGTGAGAGCCGGGGCAGGGGCATGCCTGCAGCGGGGATGTGGGAGAGGAGCTGATCCTGGCGCTGCCCTTGGAATGAGGAGTGTTCCAGGGATGGCCACAGCCGGGAGGTTGCGTCAGGATGGCCAGCAGCGCTCCTGGCTCCTGCCCTGCTCTGCCTCTGGGCGGGGGTGAGGAGGGGCTGCGAGGGCAACGAGGACAAGCTGGGAGCAGAGCTGTGGGGCAAGGAAAGGGTTCCCTCCCGGGCAGCAAGGGGGACCGGCTGTGCCCTGCCCTGCTCTGGCCCCCTCTGCCTGCTCCGTCCCCAGCCTGGCGCCCACCACTGGCCCAGGAGGTGGGATCCGGTGGCCGGCTCTGCCCTTGGCACCAGGGACATGGGAGCAGGAGCCGTGGGGTGCAGCGGGGGCTCGGCTGCCTGGTGGGGCTGGCAGTGCTGTGGGGCAGGAATCCCCTCTGCCACAGCAGGCCTGGAGCAGGGGGAGGCCGTGCAGCTAAAACGAGTACAAAGAGTAAATTGCCATCCCACTCCTAAATGCAGCTGAGCTGCTGTAACTGTGACAACAGGCAAAAGCTCTGGTTCATGAGTGCCTTGGCTCCTGTTGGCAGCGTGGGAAGGGGAGGCAGCACTGGCTTTGTGAAAGTCTCTCCAGGATCAGCCCAAACTTTCAGGGGCTGGGGTGTCTGTGCCGCTTCCAGCAGTTGTCAGGAGGAGCGGAACGGATGGGGACTTTGGTAACCCGAGAAGCAGGTTGATCAGGAGACTCTTCTATCATTAAAAATTGAAAGTTCTCTGGCGGCAGCATGTTCTGCCCTCACCGACAGCAGCTCTGCGAGTTTGTGATTCTGGATGCTGTGTGCGCTCAGCTGTGACTGCACGGGGAATGGGGCTGTGCAGGGCTGGGGACGGTGCAGGGGGGACCATCAGAGCCAGCCCCTTCCCGAGCAGAGCCGAGCCCCACGATGTGTGCGAGACCTGCACCCCACAAACAGCTTCTCCTTGCCATGAGCCCCCCCATGGTGGGGCAGGTGATGCTCCAGTCCAGCCCCTGCTTTAAGGGACTGCTCGTTTGGAAGGAGCTGCCCTTGGAGTTGCTCTTTCATGCCAAGGAGGATGACTTTGAAAGCTCTGGAACAGCAGGGTGACCTCGGTGGGCAGGGGTGGGTTTGGTGCCTTGTTGGCACTGAGAAACCCGAGGGTGCCATTTGGTTCAGGGCTGCGCTTCTCCCCAGGACAGAACTAATGGGTCCTGGGCTGCATCCCACCTCCCCACAGCTGCTCCCTCCTGGAGACAGTGGGGCTCCCTCCCCTGGGAGAGGCTGGCATTCCTGGCTTATTTAAGGAGTGGTTTAGACTTCCAGGTCTGGATTCTTCTGCTTTTTATAGACATCCTCAGGGGAGTGCAAAGAATGGCAGGAAACGCATTGGCCCCGCAAGTGCTCGGCCCTGGATGCTATTGTTCGGCACTGGCGGAAGCCGGCTGCAGGCAGGGCTGCCCGGGGGACCTTCTCCTGCCTGGAGGAGGCTCAGCGGAGGCTCAACCATGTCCTTACAGCATGAGGTAATGTTTCCTGGCCTCGGTAGGAAGGGACTACAGCTCCCGGCGTGCATGGGGATACAGGACATCGCGTGCTGGGGCTCGTGGGCTGTGGGCTGTACCCCTCCCTCGATGCCTCCTGCTCCTCTGCATGGTCACGGATCCCCGGAGCTCTGACAGGAGCCTGCTGGGACATGATGGCCAAACTTGAGCTTGCCCTGACTGCTCACCTCCATCCTGAGTCCCACAGGCCTGTGGGGGCCACCTGGAGCAGCTGTGCCATGCCAGGCTGTGCCACGCAGGCAGTTTGGCTGCGGTGTGGCCAGACCGGTGGTTTTGCACAGAGATGTGCAGCGGTGTCTGCTTGTGGCACCGCAGCCCTTGGCCTGTGTTTGTGGCTGCCCTATTGCCGGGGAAGGCTTGATGAGACAAGAAGGCATTTCTTGTCTGGAGCAGCTGGAACGGACTCCTTGACAATGCTTGTGAGAGGGACCAAGCGGCATTGTCCCTTTGTGGGGTAAGGGCCCCGGGAGACCTCGGGAGGCAGAAACGGGCACATCCCCTCTGTATGAACCCTGATCACAGGCATCTGTGTGTGTCCCATCTGCCGTACCATAACCCCATGGACATCCGTCTCTGCAGAGAGGCATTCCCACAACCCTCCTGCGATAGGAGTCTCCAGATGCTTCCCAGCTCCCAGTTGGGTCTTGGACAGTCTTACTTCCACTGACTTGTCATTTCTGATCATGTCATGTTTGTTAGACTGCTGGGGACCAGCTGCTGTGGTTACTGCGAGTCTGCAGTCCCTGCCTCTTATCCCGTAAGGGGAAAAAGCTGAACGAAAAGCAGGGAATCTGGACACTCGTGATAAAAGAGTCAGACTTAGACAAGCAAAAGGTGAAAGGCAGAATTGCCATTCATGAGCAAGGGGAATAACAGCCTCCCTGGAGCTCTCCCTGCTAGTCTGAACAAGGCCCCTCTGGCTCCACAGACAGCAGGATCCTCAGGGACTGCGAGGGCTCGGATCCTGGCGGTGTGCAAGCTGCAGTCTAAATACATTGCAGATCATCTGCATAATTTATTCTTCTGTGAAGAGTTTAATTTATCAGGTCCAATAATAAACTCATAAATCTCCTTTGCCTGTTATCAGGGTTGGGAGAAGATGCTCATATTATAAGCATTTAATTTATCTCCTGAGCTGCTTCCCGAGCAGATCAGTGCCTTTGATGTTACTGGATGCGTAGTCCCATGGTCAATTTCCACCAGGCCCTCCTCACCTGAGGACAGAAAAGATGGTGCTGGAGAGCCCCAGCTCAGGAGGAGCCCAGGAGGTTGTTGTGCTGGCCCAGATCTGCTCTGGAGATGAGGGTGGGATGGAGATAGTGTGGAGCCAGGAGGAAGATCCATCCTGCTGGAGACTGAGCAAGGCTGGTGCTGGGAGCCACTCTGCATGTCAGGGCCACCCTCTGGGACTCTCTCGCTGCCCTGGCCCCCCTCTGGCACAGTTGGGGGCCGGCCAGGGACCGGCTGCCTGTGCCAAGGGCTGATCCTGCTGGCCACCAGCAGAGCCTGCGGAGGAGCTGCACGGCCTTGACAGGTTTGCTGCTGGTGGTGATTTTGCTTGGTATCTTCACCCACAGAAACCTCCAGATCTGGCTGGGAACTTCCACCATTCCGGGCCTCAGTGGCTTCCTGTGGCAGTGAGCTACACCATCTAGTCACGGGCGGTGTGGAGAAGTATTTCCTTTTCTTAGTGTGAGATCCCACAACATTTTCCGCTGCCCTCATGCTGTGAGATGAAAAGAGCAGAAGCATCGTCTCCTTTCTGCAGACTGTTCAGGATGTTACAGCGTTTTATCTATGTCCCTTCTTATTTGCCTCCTTCTAAGGCAGCAATCTCTTGCCCTTTGGTCATTCTTGCCTCCTGTTTCTGATTCCCCTTGGTTCTGCATGGATGGAGGAGCCATCCATGGGAGCCCTGGTGCCCATCCTGCCCGTTAGACGTCTGTGGAGGTGCCTATTCCCCACGTGCTCGGTTGTTGCCCGTTTTGCTGCCGGTGCTGCCTGCGCTGCCCCAGCGCTCCCATACCCGGGGAGGGTGGTAAAGGGCAGATGATGCTCGGCTGGTTCGGGACAAGGTGCCGCTGGGGGCTCGCAGCTCGGCTCCCCGGGGCTGTGCTGTGGCTGTGCCAGCAGCTGTCACAACCTGGGGACCTGGTGTGCCTCTGGGGAAGGCTGCCGTGCTCCAGATGACTGCCACACAGACAGCTCTCTGTCTGATACTACGCAGAGGCCCAGAGGGTGTGGAGCCGGGCCACCAGGCATGCTGGGGTGTTTGGGTTGTGCCGCCTGTGGTGACATGTAGCTGTAGCCATGCTGCTCCAGCCCCAACCCACCGCATCCCTGGGCTGAGGCGGTGATGAGCTGGGAGCACGAGCTGCTGGAGGCGCCTTTGGTGGACAGGGAGTTCTTGCTCTGCGGCATCACCCAACCCGCCCCCTCATCTGAGCTTCTTAATTGCAGTAATCAAGTCTCCTGGCACCGCTGAGCATGGTGGGGCAGGAGGGTTTGGGGCTGGTCAGTGCCCTGGCCTGGCTTCGGACCACACTCTATGCTGCAGCGAGGGATTTCAGATGGTGCATGGGTGGGAGAGGCTGTGTCGGTGTCCCTGTGCCCCCCTGTGCCCAGGGGTGTCACCCCTCAGCCCTAAGCCCTGCAAGGCTGTGCTTGCCAAAGTTCGATGTCCCCACAGGCACAGCAGTCCCCTGCCCCACCGCCAGCCCCGCTCAGCCTTGGTATTCCCAGTGCTAAGGGACATGAGAGAGACTCAGTTCACTGTGGTCGCTAAATGTCCAAGCAGGACACGCACATGCCCTGTGCTGTTTTGTTTACATAAACAGCTGTGGTAGGTGTCCTCTGTTTTCATGGCACAGGTGTCCTGTGAGCTTTTCTCAAAAGAGGAGTCAGTGGGGCAGTGGCAGCTGTGTCCGGAGCATCATGGTGCGGCCCCACCGGGGCCTCAGCAGCATCATTTTACACAGGCACACAATAGCCGCTAAGTTTTCCAGGTGCATCACAGCGTCTGTGATCCTTCTGCCAGAGGAGGCTGGAGTATATCTTATAAAATGTTTAAAGCCTGGTGGCACCCAGCTGCCCGTGTGTCACACCGAGTGCTCTGCAAAATCAGGATCCCTGTGGTGGCCCCTTCCCCCCGCAGCACCTTGCACTCGTTGTCACCAGCTGCAGCACAACGGGCGTGCTCCAAGAAATCCCAAGTCATACATTTTTAATTTTCTACAACAGAGCAGCCATTTCAGCCACTCACCCAGAAAGGATCTTTAATGCGAAGCAAGGAGAGAGAGCATGCACGTTTCCAGCACATACGAGAGCACAGACATTATGGATACCCTTTTCTCTTTCCCTGACTGCCTGTATCTGTTCCTGAATTTAGCCTGGGGCATTTGCCATGTTTTCTTCTGGGGGTGGGCACAGCTGGTCCCTGGTCCCCTGTTGCTTGTCCCAAACAAGAGAACAAGAGGGTCGACCTTGTGGAGGAGCTGACCCTTAGCATTGCTGGCATTTCAGCTCGAGCCTGCCTCTGCTGTCAGGCTGCGTCCTGCCCAGGGCTCTGCCTGCGAGCGGACGAGCCAGGGTGGGAGAGGTGCAGGAGGACACCCTGACCCGGGGTGGGAGAGGTGCAGGAGGACACCCTGACCCGGGGTGGGAGAGGTGCAGGAGGACCCTCCTGACCCGGGGTGGGAGAGGTACTTGTGGACCCCCCCCGACCCATGGTGGCTGCGTCCGCCTCCCCTGGTGCTGGAGCCTGGGCCGTTTCCTCGGGAGGCTGCGCTGCCCTCGCTGAGGTCTCGCCGAGCCATGCTGTGGGACAGAGGCAGGGGGCTGCCAGTCCCCCAGCCCGCCTGGGCAAGGGGCAGAGCCCCTGTGGCTGTCCTTGGGGGGCGCGGACGTGCCTGTCCATGGGGTGAGGACGACCCTGTGCGGGCAGGAGGGGGGCTTGGGCGGAGGGGGGCCGGGGACGCTCTGCTGCAGCAGGGTGGCAGGTGATGGTGACCTTGCCTCTCTCCCCAGTGTCCTGTAGGAGTTCTCCTCTGGGGATGCTCTTGTTCCCAGCCCTGCGGGTTCCGCACTGGGGCTGAGTCTCCTCTCTGCCTGGGGACCGTGCGTGCGGTGCACTGCGCTGATGCTGTCCTTGCTCTCTCTTGTCCGCAGGTTGATGAAGAGGGAGTGCTGTGACCCTGTGCCTGTGACAGTCATTTCAGGTAAGCGCTGTTGTCCTTCCCTTTCTGCCGTCAGAAGGGCCCTGGGCCTCCCGAGGGCAGGTGGTGGGGAGAGGGCTCAGGCTGGTGAGGGCTCTGCCGTGCTGTCCCGGGAGGGGGTGGCCTGTCTGGGGCCCTGGGGATGGGGACCTGGCTGTGGTGCTCAGAGGAAGGTGCGTGGAGAGCTGAGGGCAGAAACAAGGCTTGTGAGGGCTGGCGAAGGATGGCAGGGCTCAGGCTGGAGGGGACAGGACGCGCTCAGGCAGGCTGCAGGCGGTGCGGCAGCAGTTATGAGTCAGGGATGGGTCACTGCTACATGGTGTGCTTTGAGGAGGCATCAAGAGGAAAGGTCTGGGGGAGACTGGTGAACCAGGTCTGCCTGGGCCCACCCAGCTGGGATCCAGCATGCCCTCTCTGATGGGATCCCCCCAGGCCCATCCAGCTGGGATCCAGGATCTCTGTCTGGGACAAATACCACTGGTCTTGGAGGTTCCTGGAGATCACACTGGTGCGGGTGCTTCTTCCAGTCCTGGCTGCTCAGGTGCTGCCTCATGCAATGGGGCTTTTTCCTGCCCTGCCTGAGGACGCCGGATCCCCCGCGCTGGTGTAGCTGGTGACCGTGTCACCCCACAGCTGTGCTCAGGGACTGGGTGCTGCATGCAGACTGCTCTACACACTGGGGCAAGGTCTGATGGGACCTGGGTGTGAATGTGCAGCATGTTGTGAAAAGCATTTTCTTTGGCTGCACTGAGTGTTTGCGCGTTTAGTGCTGCCTCTGTGGCTGCTGTCAGGCTGGCGTGAGGGGAGTTCAGTGCCATGGCATGAGGCCAGCCAGCTCCAGATGTGCACACAGAACCCGCAGCACCATGGCTGGCAGGTGCCAGAGCTCATGTGCCACAAAGGGAATCAGAGCAATGGTGGGCTGCCAGGCCGAGGGCAGGGGCAGCGCATGCGTCCTCCCAGGGCACCGAATGGATGTGGGCAGGGGAGGACGCAGCAGCTGCTTGCTGTGACTGTGGTAGGGCCAGAGCCTGGCTCCGAGGGAGAAAAGCTACACTAGGGACAGGGAAGCATGAGGGACAACAAGGGAGAGGGGAGCAGGGAAACTACTGCCCACAGCTGGGGGAGAAACAGCTTGAGCTGCAGGACACACTGGGGAAAGGCAGGGGAGAGATGTCCCGTGGGAGTGGGAGATGGCAAATGACAAACATCTGCCCACGATCTGGGGCTGGCCTGTCCCCTGCCTGCCTTACGTTCTTTGTTTGATGGTGGACGCAGTCTCCTGCCCTGAGTCCTGCGCTGCCCTGGCCCCTGCATGCTCCTCTGAACAGCCTTCTCTCTCCCCTCTCCTCAGGGGTTTCCTGGTGCCCAGCACAGACCCCAGCGCCTACCTGGCACAGTACGGGCTGGTTCCTGCCAATGGAGCCTCTGGCTGACGCTGTTCCCGCTCCAGGTGTGCACACCTGGGTGTGTTCCCACCTACTGCTCGCCATGCACCAGTGCAACCAGTGCTGGGACTTGCAGGGGAGCAGGACTCCGGCTTTTGCCCCTGTCCCCAGGCTGTGACCTGCCAACCCCCTTCACTGCAGACATTTGCCGTGTCACACCCCCAGGCAGGGACCCCCGTGCACATGCACACCATATGGACACCTCTGTGGGGCTGGGGCTCAGACAGTCCCAGCCTCACCCAGCCCCTTCTCCCTGTGCACTAGGCAGGCTGAGCCCTGGCGTGCAGCAAGCTGTGCATGTCAAATTTCAGGGTGAAGGCTTGGAAACCAGAGGATGAAACAAAGGAAACGTTAAATGCTAATGCACAAGAATAGTGGGTGCTTTTTCTGGCTTCAGTAGGCTCCTTTCAGAGCCTGCAGCTTCATTCCAGGACCTCTGAAATGCGTTACCACTTCACCTTGTAAATTCCCCAGATAATTCAGGCTGCCCGTGCGGGGCTGGCTGTGCTGCGTGGGCCGAGCGCGTGGGCTGTGCTGCGTGTTTCCGCGCAGGGCTGGCTGCGCTGCGTGGGCTGCGCTGCGTGGGTTGTGCTGCGTCTTTCCGTGCAGGGGAGTCGCTGTGCCGTGCTGTGCCGTGCTGTGCCGTGCTGTGCCGTGCTGTGCCGTGCTGTGCCAGGCGGTTCAGGGCTGGGGAGCTGCGGTGCTGCAAGGGGCGCTTCCCCGCAGGGCTGCGCGGCTGTGCCAGTTGTCTCAGCACCGGCTGCCAGTGCAGGGCAGGTGCAGTCTTGGAATATGTGCGGTGGGGATGAATTGTGTTTGTACTGAGATGTGGGCATTGATCCAAGCTACTCTTGTACTGGCTTGTGTGTTCAGTGAAGTCAGTCCTGCCTGGTCCCAGAGCACATCCATGACTGGCAGACCCTAAATCCAATTGCTGTGGCAGCATCATTTCTGAACACTTGCAGCAGATCACTCCACAGAAGACAGTGCTCTGACCTGGCCTCATCGTTCTGCTGCAGAACAGCAGATGCCAGTGGGAGCAGGGCCCCGTGGAGCTGGGCTTGGTGAAGGCAATCCCTGTTGCACGTCTTTGTTCCTATCCCTGTAGGGGAAGGACCCTCCTTCCCTGCTACAGCAGGAGCCCAAGTCTGTGGGACATGGGGAGGCTTCTGGGCGTCTGTGGGAGGCTGTGGCTGAGCCAGGAGCCCGGCTCCGTCCTCTCCGCTCTGTCCCCGCCGTGGCTGCTGGCCAGCGGCTGCCTGGAGCCTCTTCCCCGACTCCTGCCAGTGCAGCAGCTCTGCCCTGTGCTGCCTCTGCACGGTGGGATGGCCAGAGGCAGCGCCGGGCATGGTGCAGGCAGGGGAGGGATGCTGGAGAGGCGATTAGCGCCTCTGTCCCAGACAAACAGATGGAGGCAGCGTTATCCTATTACCTAAGGGCTAAGCAGGAGAGGCTGAGCGGTGTGTTCAGGCTGCCTGGTCAGTGGGCGCTCTGGACTTCTGCGGTGGCAGGATGTTTTTCTGGGGTGGCAGCCACCCCGACGCCAGCTCTGGATAGCGTCTGCACCAGACAGCACCGAGTCCCTGGGAACAGGTCAGGTACACGCTTCGAGACGTGGGGTCAGCACGGTAGCCCTGGACCCTGCGCGCTGCTGCCTGGAGCTTTGGCAAGGGGGCCAGGGCAGCTGCAAAGCTGGGGTGCTGGGGCGGTGCAGGGGCTGAGCAAGAGGATGGTGATGGGACCTGGCTGGTGGCGATGGTGAGGGGGCAGTAGGTCTTGGCAGCAGCAGGGCTGTCCAGGTTGCTTTGCGGATTGTGTAATTCCTGGAGGTCCTTGGGTTTCTTGCTGTGTCGTGCTCCTCCTAAGCTGGAGCCTGGAGGGTGGAGGAACGGTGCCGGGCAGTCCTGAATTCTGTGCAGCCCTACAGCTGTGCAGGATGGCACCCTAGGTCAGCCTGGGCCACGGCATCACTCACACGTCCAGGGGCTGTGCTGCCATGGGTCTGTGCCTGCTGCCCGCTGTGCAGGGACACAGAGGTGCTTGCGGAAATGAGGGTGGGAGGTGTGGGAACTTAGTGCTTGGATTTACTTGCCCTTGGCTGTACCACCTTCCTGGGCTGTGCTTACCTGCAGTTGTGCCCAGCGGTGGTGTGGGGAGATGGAGGGAGAAGATATGCTTTCTGCCAGCCTGTCCATGGTGGGGCAGGCTCCAGGGGCTTGTTCATCCTGGCTGTGTCCTCAATGTGTGTCGACCCAGGCACGCTCCTCTCCTGCATCGATGGGCTGGGAGCATGTGTGCGTGTGGTCCTTATGCTCTGGGTCCACAGGAGGAGCTGATGGGGACGGGACGGGTGCCAGTGACTTGTGGGATGGGAGGAGATGCCAGTCCACCTGGTACACACCTCTGGGCAGAGGTGTCTGTGGCCAGGCTGGTCCACGGGACTCTGGAAGGGTCTGACTCCCTGCTCTGCTCTCAGTGGTGATTTCCAGCTGCTCTTGTGGTACTGTGGGTGGTGCAGTGCTGCCAGTGAGGAGATGTCTGTCCCTGTCCCCGCTGGTCCCACACGGCAGTGTGACCTGCTGATGGGGCGGGCATCAGGCTGCAACATGGGTGCAGGATCGGGGACCCCGACCGGGGTGCAGAGGGCCTTGCACGTGCTCCGTGAGAGTGTGTAGCTGTGGTTACCAAGGTGACTGTTAAGTGATGTTCCTATGGTTACGTACCGCTCCAGCTCAGAGTTACTGCGGGGGGAGTGTATGAAGCCCCCAGGATACCCCGTGCCTCCTGGTGAGGCTGTTCTCATTGCAGCCATCCCCTGGCTCCTGCTCTGGAGACACCTTCCCAGGGTGGGAGAGGCTGCATGGGCAGCTCTCGCTGCTGAGCTGCCCCACGGGCCGTGGGCTCTGCAGACCCTGAGGGCCTGGGGCTGGACCAGCCGTACGCTGTCCCTGCCCGGATCTCCATGCCCAGCAGGGAAGGACCTGTGGTTTGCAGACACCGCTGTTGGGACAGGCTTGGGTCAGGCCTCGCGTGGTGATGGTGCTCTGGGGGCACCCTCTGCACTAGAACAGCTGTCACCACATCCCTGGAGCCCTCAATTAGTGGTGCCAGCTGCTGTGAGCACACAGAGCCCACAGATCCCAGCTGTGTCACAGGGGAATACGTCCTGCAAGCTTCAAAGTCTTCAGCCACCTCTGCCTTTCTCCAGGCTCTGTTCTCCCTTCAGCAGGGTGCCCCCTGAGGTGGGGTCCTATGGGGTCAGGCTGGGGTGCTGCATGGCCTGTGCTGCACAGGGAGGGGCGAGGGCAGCGTGGGAGGAAGGACTGCGGTCACTGATGCTTTGCCGAGAACTGGGACGGATGTGGGAGAGGGCTGCGGGGTGGGACACAACGGGGACTTGCCCCATGTCTGATGGAGAAGAGCCTGGGGAGAGCTGAGACATGGGTCAGTTGGAGAGGGAAAGGGGGTGTCTGGGAAGTGGTTCTCCACTCTGGATTTGTACTGGAGTGAGCCCAGGCTGGGAGGCTTGAGGGACTGTCCTCAGGTGGGCAGTGTCCCGGTGGTGCTGACTGTGGCCAGGGCAGCTGCTTGCATCTTGCTGCTGCTGCGGGAGCCTGGAGGCCCGCACAGAGATGCTCTCCTGGCGGGCAGCTAAGGATGCTCCTTCCCGCAAGGGGGGCAGTCCTGTGTCCCCCACGGCTGATGGGGCAGGGATGGGGCAGGTGGTGCAGCCGTGTCCTGGAGCTGGAAATGCATGACCCTGCGGGAGGTGGGCAACCGGGAGTCCGTGCAGGGCTGTGACCTGCAGGAAGCATACATGTGATGCGGCAGAGATTGCCACCATCTGTCCTGTTGACCTAAAGAGTCGTCTCCAGCTGGGACAGTGGCAGGAGTGAGCAGAAAGCCTTTGCTTTGGCCAAGTGGGGCTGCCGCAGGGCTAGGCTGGCAGGGAATTGGCTGCTGTGGTTTTGCAGCGCTGCACTCGATGGTGGCCAAGCAGCAGGTTCCTCTCCTGCAGCGGTGCGCAGTGGACGTAGGCAGATGGTGAGGGGCTGCAGGACTACAGGACAACTGTTAAGGACAACTCTTGGGAACCCCTGTGCCAAAGGCTATTGCCCCAGAACTCTGCAGACAGGATTCCCTACAAATCACCACCAGCTGTGCACTGCAGCTGCCTCCACAAGTGCGTGTGCTGGGGGAGTTTGGGGGTGCCCCCGCCTCTCTGCTGGGCACTCAGAGACACAGATGAGCCCTGATGTTCCCAGCCCTGCGCTGTGTGGGTGTAGGATGCTGCTCCTCATCCCTCTGCTCCTCACTGGGGTGAGCACCGCCCCACTGTCACCCTGGGAGAGCCCAGCACTGGCACAGTGGGTTTGCTCCCGAGAGCAGTGCGTCGCAGGACTTGCCCTTTAATCATCTGCACAACCCCAGTGGCCCACTAACCCTGGCAAACAGGGAGAGGGAAAATCAATTGGCAGGAGAATTACCCATCAGGCGCTGTAGGACGCTGCGGCCAGACGCAGGCTGATCAATGAGCACCGCTCCCTCTCCCTCTCCTCGTTGGCTCTGTGTATCCGGATGCTCAGTCTGGGGCCGCAGTAAGCGCAGTCCTGCCCCTGCCTGCATGGGTCGGTTCTGGAGGACATGGGCAGTGGTGGCAAAGGACAAGGTTGGTCTGGTACAGACTGCTTTGTGCTCCCTGTCACGTGGGGCTGGGACGGAGCCATGGCAAACAGCGGGGCCGACTGACCTGCTTGATAAGCAATGAGGACGGCCCCAGCATTGCAGAGCCCTGGCTCTGGGCAGGGAGCTGGCAGGGTACCAAGGGCCAGCCCTGGGTCGGGGGGAGCTGGCCCGTGGGAGCCCCAGACTGCTGACACCCCACGCGGGGCACCGAGCTCAGGCCTCACGGTGGGGGCAGCGCAGCACAGTCCCTCCCGCTCCCCGTCCCCCCCGCGGAGGCCACTGTGCCTTCCACAGTGTTTGCAAGCATCGACCGTGCGTTCCAGCTGCAGCCACAGCCACCCCTGGTAAATCAGTAACGTCTGGCCTGTGTGAGAGGACGGCTCTGCTTGTCCCATGGGCATTGCCAGCCAAGCGAAAGCGGAGGCTCCCTGCTCCTTTGAGGTGAGGGCTTGACTCCGTGCAGCCGCGTGGGAGGGCCGGGGGCTCCAGGCAGGGCTGTTAAACTCAACCCAGGGCTCCCTGGTCGTGAGAGGGCTTGGAGATGGTGAGGAGCTTGCACAGCACCTGCACGCAGAGCTGGGGCCAGGCTTGGTGCTGTTGCAGGAGCAGATCCTCGGGTGCTGTGAGAGCTGCTGGAGCAGGCGTTGGGTCTGGTCTCTGGAGGGGCAGGCATGGCCCGGGCTCCGTGGCTGTGTCTGCAGGGTCTGGCAGGGCAGGGTCGATGCCGGTGCAGGTGGGTGGACGTGCTGCCCTGTCCCCGGTGCAGCTGCCTGGGTGCTGATCTAGAGTAAGTTGGGTGAAGTCTGTCCCAGTTGGCGCTGGCTGTACTCCAACAGCTCTTCCTGCCACCACCGCGACAGCCCCAGCGCACAGGGCCATTCCCAGTGATCCCGGCAGTGACAGCCCCGTGTGCTGCTCTCTGCACCCACCCTGGCAGCGACACCCCAGCAGGGTGCCGGATCTCCCCTTGCCCCCCCACTCATGTCACTGCTGTATGCCCCCACAGCCCTGGTGTGGCGCGAGGAGCCCTGGAGCACGGGGACCTGCTGCAGCTGGTGCCCTGCTGGCGTGCGGCCGTGCGGGAGAGCTGGGGGGGCGGTGCTTCTCCCACACATCGGGACGACCCAGGTACCTGCTTCCCACCGAGTTGGTGCTGCATGAGCTCCTGCTCCCTGCCATCTCTCCCAGGAGAGCAGGACTCGTGCTAGAGCAGCTGCCTGCAGGCTCCTGTGCCGTGCCTGAAGCACCAGCCCTTGCTGGGCTGGCACACCGGGGGATGTGGTGAGCCAGATGCTCCCATGCTTGTGTATCTCCAGAGACCCTGTTCCTCAAAGGGCTGGACCTTTCTGGAGTCACAGAGTCACTGGGCAAGTGAGTGGAGAGGTGAAGCCCGAGGCAGTGCACAGCAGGAAAGCAGGTGCTGGAAAGAAGAGGGAATTTAATCCTCATCCGGCCAGGGAAAACTGCCGGTCCCAGGGAGGCTGCGTTGCTTGCTGTAGTAGACTGGTGCTCAGAGGTTTCTGCAAAACAATGTGGCTGGGTGCAGGGTAACCCACTCGGGTGCTTGTGGCCACGATGGCTGAGTGGCCAGCAACCCCCGCAGAGGAAGATGCAGAAAGTGTGCAGCTCTGCTTTGCCCCCATGCTGTGACTTGTAAGATCTCACTTAATTCTGGAAAGATTGTCGCTGTTGCTGTTGAGGTGTCAGCTGCTATTATCCTTGTTTCGTTTCCAATGCTCCCTAGCAGAGTTAGCATCCGTGGGACTGCGGCTGGGGTGGGAGCTGAGACCTGCCTGTGATGCGCACTCTGGGTGACGATGGTTTTGAAGCCTGGAAAGGCATGAGCCACGCACAGGACTCCTTTGGAAGTGCATTATTTTGTGTCCCTATGAATCCAACCTGCTGCTGGTCCCTGTGGCTGAGGCCCTTCCTGAGTCTGTCAGTCCTTCCAAGTGTGTCCCTGGGGAAAGGGGACTGCCGTGCAAGAGGAGACCATGTAAGTGACACATGTTTAGCCTGCAAAGTCTGAGTGTGCATCTAATTGCTGCCTGTGATACGTATATAAATACTTACATAAACAAAGGAGGAGAGAAGAGCTGCACAGGCTAACAGACAATGCTGACGCAAGAGTAGGGTAAACTAGCCGTGAACGTGTGGGCTAGAAATTAGGCCATTTCTAACCATCACAGCAAAGAAGGGTCTGAAACAGCCTTCCAGGAAGAGGAGAGAGAGCGAGAGGAGACCTGGAGGCTGGAGTTTGGTAAGGGGATTTCGGATGCAGCAGCCCTGTCCTGAGGATGCAAGGAGCAGCCTCCCACCCTCCCACAGCACTGGACTCTCCTCCCAGGCTGCGGGACCTGGTGCCGATGCTGACAACAGCCACAGGTCTTTTCACCCCTCTCTGGGCTCCTGTTGGCTGCAGCACCTTCCCTTCTCCTGGGGAGGTGCCAGCTTGCCCTGTCTCAGGAGCCGTTCCAGCTGGCACCCCTGCTGCTGCATGCCTTGGTTTCTTCTTCCTGCCCTTTTCATGCCCTGGGGATGCTTGTCTTCGACAGATCTGACCTGTTGCACCTTTCTAGGTCCCACTACTGCGGTGCTAGCACTGTGCATTTCCCACGATCCTCCCAGACGGATGCCTTCCCTCCAGAGGAAGAGTAATTCAGTGATACGCCGAGTGACGGCCATGGTTCTGCATTACCTCTAACCCGGGGGGGACCTGGAGCACCGATGGGGAGCTCTGAAGATGCCAGAGCAGTGTTCAGCAGGGTGGTGTGGGATGAGCCCCATGGCATGGCTGCCCTCGGTGGCGGGATTTGTGAGGGATGGCAGGGAGGGTGGCTTAGACTCTGTAACACCAGGAATGGTGGAGAGTGGGGCAGGCCATCTGGGAGCCCTTTTTTCTCACAGTGTAGGAGGTAAAGATCGCTAGGCTTTACAACCTCTTGTGAGGGTTATGGTGGAGTATTTGGAAATCCAAATAAACTGCTCTACTCTGGGTTTCACTTGTCAGTGCTCCTGGTGGCATGTGCAGGGAGCTCCACTAGACTAGTGAGGCATGACTTTCTTTGATGGAAGCATTACTGATTTGTTCCTGTGACTATAAAATCTTCTTGAAAGATTTTGTAACTTGCTTTGATGATTTTTCATCCGTTTTTCCTGGTGTTAGAATAAGACTCATTGGATTATAATTTCTAAGATACTCAACTTGTATCTTTTTTCAAGATAAGTGATTTTTTTCCTCAGCAGAGAAGTTGATTTAATAAGAGAAAATGAATGTGAATGACTCTGCAAGTCTGTAATGGAGTTCGGGGGTGGGGGTGGCCGGTGCATTTTTCCAACTATTCACAGTTGTGTCTCAAACACTACTGGGAACTAATGAGGTACCAGAAGATTGGGAAAAAAAGCAAGAATAATCCTGACAATTACCCTCTGGAGCATTTAATTTCTTCCCCTAGTGAAATAACAAGGCAGAAAAAAAGGAAAGAAATAAAATCAATGAATGGCACGGTTGGAACAGAAGTACAGGCATCAGACCGCAGGCACAGGCTCCAATGGGTGCCGCTGCCAGGCTGGTGGAGGGAGATTTGTCCCTGAGAGGCCACGAGCCAGAGCCGCCTTTGCCCGCTGGGACACCCCAGCTGTGGGATTGGTTTAAGGGGTAGATCCTGTCCCACTTGGTTTGTCACCGTAGGGTGGTATGTGAGGGTGGCTGAAGCTGTGCTGGCTGAGGCAACATGAAGGGGCAGTTGTGGCATGGATTCATTTAAATCCCTGTGCGGTGGTGTGTCAGAGGGGCGAAGGCAGCGCGTGGGAGCCAGGCCCTTCTGTGGCAGTGCATGTTCAGGGGAAAGTTGCAGCATTTGGGGGCTCTTGTGCAGAACGGTGCCTGCTGCCAGCAAGGCACGGGCACGGCTGCGGAGAGGTGGTGGGCAGAACTTGGCATCCTTCCCTGATGCCTTCGGGCAGGTGGGTCTGTGCCCAAAGCGCTCCCCGGTGCTGGCTGCAGGCTTGCTGCAGCCCCATGAAGGGGCAGGGGTACGCACCTCCCCTGGCCGCAGGAGGTCCTCCTGCTCTGCTGCACCCCAGGGCTACACAAGCGCCTGCTGCTGTTGTCCCATCTCTTCCAGGGCCTGCCCGCCTCTGGGTGGATGCATGCCCATGGGATGCAGTCAGACCACGTGTCGCTTGTATTTCTGATGATTTATCTCCTTACTACGTGCATTTTTCCTAGCAGAACTTCATGTTCCTCCTGCTCTTGTTTCGAATCTCTTTAGGGCCTTTTCACTTGCCTCCTTGCAGTTTCACGCTGCATTTCATTAAGGTGCTGTTTGATCCCTTCTTCCAAGTTGATAATAAAAATCAGGCCCAGGCCCAGTCCCAGCCCAGAGCCCATGGCAGTAGCTGAACAGCTGTGGGGACAGCTCGTTTAGAGTCCAGCCTTTGGTTCCTTTCAGGCCTGACCGAGAGGCTGGCAGAGCCAGCCTCCCACACCGCCATGGCTGGTGAGGCCCTGCCCATCCCGCGGCAGCTGCCAGCCCCAGGGAGCCATCCCAGGATGAGGACTTCGACACGGCCCATCGTTGGCCCCTCTCCCACCCTCGCCGGGTGGCGGGCACCTGCAGCACAACGTCTCCATATGGACCCAGATTCCCTCCGCCCTGCGTCCCCTGCCAGGGCATCATCTGTGGAGATTTGAGACTGCGAGCTCCCGGGGCCATGCCTGGGTTGCGACGGGTCCTGCCCCAGGTCTGCGCAGTCACGGTCCTGCCCCCGGCCCCTCGCCGCAGGGTGCTGGGCACTCCCGGGGCCCAGCCCTGGGCTGTGCCTCCTGGCCTTGCCACGTCTCAGTGCCCGTGCCAGGACGGGCCAGCTCCCTGGACGCTGGGCCACCCTTGCTGGTCTCCCGGGACCCCGGTGCTGCTGGCAGCAGGCGGGAAGAGGCCCCATGGACCCACACGCGGGGTTTCTTCTTGGCCTTGAGCCATTCGGTGTGACTCCACCATGGGCAGGCCACGGCTGCCGGCTTCCCAGCTCAGACTTTCTGTGCTCCCCACTCTGTTCTACAGATATTTTTGCTGTTGTCCTGGTTCCAGTTGGTATAGAGTTCATTTTCTTCCTAGTAGCTGCTGTGTTTTGGATTTAGTATGAGAATAATGTTGATAACACATTGTTTTAGTTGTTGCTAAGTAATGTTTATAGTAAGTCAAGCACTTTTTCAGCTTCCCATAGAAGCTGAGAGGGAGCAGAGAAAGGACAAGCTGGGCAAAGGAATATTCCACACCATAGATGTCATGATCCATATATAAATGGGGGTGGGCCAGTGGCAGGAATCCATAATCGCTGCTTGGAAGGGGTTGGGCATGACCCATGAGGGTTTTCTTTTCCCCCTCCTTTTTCTGCCTTTTCTGTCTACTTTGCTGGGGTGGGGAGCGAGTGAATGGCTGCGTGGTCCTAGGTGCTGGCTGGGGTTAAACCACAGCGGCCATCTCCCTTCCTGACCACTCTTACTCCTTTGTCTTTTGTGCTGAGAGGGACCTCAGCTCCTCAGCTGTTGGTGACTCAGGGTTGTTTCATCCACTTGTTCCCCTTGCCAGCCCCACCTCATTCCTGGTGTCCCTGACTCAAAGCCACAGGGCCCAGCCTATTCCCTGCAGATCCTCGCTTTTGCCAAGTGTCCTTGTCTGCCTCAAGCCTGCATCCCTTCACCTGGGACCCATGAGCTGCTGGGCCCTGACATGTGCCCTGCGGAGCTGCAGTTTTGATGCGCCTCTGCCTGGGGCTGGGACAGACGCAGATGGGGTACACTGTGTGCTCCAAGGAGCTGGGGGCTTTCCAACACCGCCGGTCTCGTCTCCTCTTGTGCCCCTGCCCTGCCAGAGAGCTGTTCTCAGACCCCAGGGAGACACAGCAGAGAGCTGCTGCGGGACAGGCACCCTGGAAAGGCATGGTTTTGGCTTTCTTTGCTGTTGGGCAAGGAAGTTTTGTCATATCTTAAAAAGGGACTGGTTGGGGACGGCTGAAACTATCATGGCACAGTGTCCTGCCTTCAGGGCACAAAGACTTGTCCCATGCCAGGGTGACACTGCGGGACCAGGGGCAATGGGGATCCGAGGTGCAGGGGAAGCTGGAGACTCCCTGCTCCTTGCCTCTGTGAAGCAGCAGCAGCCAGACGGGACCTGCAGCCCTCCAGCGCAGGGGTGTAAGTGTGGGTTGAAGGAAAGGAGGAGACCAGAGACCGGCCAGCTGCTCCTGGGCTGATCTCGTTGTTTGTCATGATAAAGCCATGATTTCTGTTTTGGGGCTAGTGCCACAGACTTGCAGAGCTCGTGCTCCAGGACCTGTTAGACTTCCCCTGTGACCCCAAAGTTCCAGGTCTGCGGGTGCATCCTTCCCCGCCTGTCTTGCCTGTGCTGCCGGTGCAGGGCGTTCGCAGCAGATGCTGCTCCAGCTGGGAGAGTCGCTTAGGGCTAGCTGCCCTGGCAGAGTCAGGCTCTCGCTGATGCCTGCCTTGTGCAGTCCCTCGGCCTCAGGGTGGGAGGGCCGAAGGAAGAGCCATTAGTCATTTCCTGGACAGATCCAGGCCATACCGTAAATCTCTCCAGCTCTCAGTGGTTTGGGGGCTATTTCTGTTTGAGGATTGTCACGTAGATTAAAGCCTTGAATCCCAGCCAGTGATGGACCGGACACGGTCCCATGCACAGTCCTGCAGGGCTCAGCCCAGCATCCCATCTGCTCTTGGCAGGGCGGTCATGGGCCTGTCCCTGCCTGAGAGCAAGGGCTTGACCTGCTGGGCAGTCAGTGTCCTCCTGGCATTAATTAGCCCTCACTGGCAGGGGGACTGGCAGAAATAGCAGCCCATGGGGGCCGCTGCTTGTGTCTCTGCTCTATGCTGGAGCTAATGGTAGCGGTGCCTGCCACCACTCAGTATGTGCGCGCATGGCTTCTCTGACTGAGACAGGCCTCTGGGGCGGAAACACAGATCAGTCCTCCTCCCACTCCCAAAACTTGGCACAAGGGCACCGCTGCATCCTGTTGTCCAAGTATGAGCCAGTTTGGGAAACCCCTGGCAGACAGCCCCAGCTCCCCGCCTGATGGCTGTGGAGGTGCTGCTGGAGCGTGCAGTCCAGGGGCCAGCCCGGCTGTTTGCAGGTGGGCACAGACACGCGCTGGGTGCTGGCCGCCTCTGAGCAGGGCTGTTGGGGACCTCACACTGGGCAGCACTCCAGCAACTGCAGCACTCCAGCAACTGCCGGATGAACAGTTTACAGAGCCAGAACCAAGACTTTTTCAATAAAACCCAGACACAGGCAGGGTGCTGAGCTCCCCTGAGTCAGACCTGCTTGTCCTGCTGATGTCCAGCCTCCCTGGTGAGTCCACCCTGGCAGATGTGGAAGAAGCCAGGGAGGCCCTCAGATATGCTGGTGCAGATGTGGAGATGTAGGATCATGGTTGCAGATGCGGGACAGGGCCATTGGGACGAACTGCAGGCACCGGTGGTGGTGTGGAGAGAAGGCAGTTGATCAAGGAATCAGAGCAGGCCCCAGAAGCTGGGACAACCTGTCCTCTGCCCCAGGGTGCTGTGCCCAGACCCTCTGTGCTGGCTCTAGTGTGTGCACTGCACACTGAGCCCTTGCTGGGGGAGCGGAGGTTCTGGGTGTCGCTGCCCCTGGGATGGGGTCAACACGGGGCAGGTCCAGGCTTTGCTGCCAGGATGAGGAAGGGTCCCTTCTGGGTGGCTGGTAGGAACCTGTAGGGCTGTGCCCACTGTGGGGCCCAGGGAGGGCCTGCAGTGGCAGTTGGCCCTTGCTGGGGGGTGTGGGGGGCACTTGTGGGGATCCCTGCATAGTGTGGGGCTTCATGGTGAGGTCCCTGCCATGGGGATTCCCATGTAGGGTGGGGGTGGTCCTCTGCAAGGTGCTCAACCGGAGGATCCCTGCGGGGGGCTGTCCCTGCAGGTCCCTGCCATGGGGAACCCTGTGGGGGTGCCTCTGTGGGATTCCTGCAGGGTTGGTTGGGGGTTCCAGGGTGAGGGCCCCAAGACGAGGATCTCTGTGTGGGGCAGTCAGGGGTCCTATACGAGGTCCCTGTGGGGGTGGGCGGGGTGGAGTGTGGGGGTCCCCACCAGGTCCCCGAGTGGAGGCTGGGTGTCCTCCGCTGGGTCCCTGCCGGGTCCCCCGCGGGATGCCCGTGTGCAGGGCGGGGGTCCTGTGCCGGGGTCCCCCCGCGGGTCGCGCTGACCGCCTCTCCTCACCCCGCAGGGTCCCCGGGCGGGCTGTGAGCGCGGCCCCCGGTGCCGGTGCCGGCCCCGCCGCGCCGCACGGAGCATGCCTCTGAGCCCCGCCGGCAGCAAACATGAGAGCCCGGAGTCGCCGCCGCCAGAGCCGCCGCCGCCGCCGGAGCGACAGCCCCGCGCCACCGTCGCCGGGGAGCCGGGCGCCGGCCTGCGGGAGGAGACGCGGCTCGACCCGGCCCGGGGCCCCGGTGGGCCCCGCTCCCCCAAGCTGGCGGCCCCGGCGCGCATGGAGGAGCCAGCGCCCGGCGCCATCGTCGTTCGCATCGGCATCCCCGACCTCCAGCAGACGGTGAGTGCGGACCCGGCCCCGGCCCCGGCCCCGACCCACGCCCCGACCCCGGTCCAACCCGTGCCCCGGCCCCGACCCGCGCCCCGACCGGCCGCAGCCGCGGCCCCGCTCCGCCACAGCAGCCGCCCCGGCACAACCCGGCAAACTTCGCACCCCCGCGGGCGAGGGGCGGGCGGCCACGGGTCCGGCAGGACGGCTCCCCGCTCCCCGCTGTCCCACTCCCGGCTGCCCCACTCCCCATTGCCCCTCTCCCCGGTGCCCCCCTGCCCCACTGCCCGCTCCCCATTGCTTCTCTCCCCGCTCCCCGGCCCCCCTTTTCCCGGAGAGCCCGGCGCGGCGGCGGGCGGAGCGGGCCGGCAGCCCCGGCCGCAGCGCTGCCTTCCCGGGGCGCTCCGGGCCGCCGGGGGGGGGCCGCTCCCGCCGCCGAGGCCCCGCAGCGGGATCGGGCTGTGCTCCGCCGCCTGCCCCGAGCGCGGGGGGCAGAGGGGCTGGGCGCGGGGAGCGGGCACAGCTTGGGAGGCTCTAGCACCGGCGTGGTACCGGTACCAGCACTGCCCCGGCACGTACCGGCGGGGCCGGGCTGTGGCAGCGCAGAGCCGCAGCGCCGGGAGCTGACAGCCGCTGGCCGGTGGCGTGGGCAGGGTGTGCGGGGCCGCAGGCTGTGCCCAGCCCGGCGTGGGTGTGCGGGGGCTGCGTGCGGGTGCCGAGGTGACTGCAGAGGGTGCAGGTGTGACTGCAGCGGGTGCTGGGTGTCAGGGTGCGGCACAGCAGGGTGCGGTGAGTGCTGGGTGCCCCACCATACCCGATGGTGGTACGGTGTGTGCTGGGCACACCTCTGCATCGGACAGTGGTATGGTGTGATGTGCCGTGCCATGGTGCTGGTGCCACAGGCAGGATGTGCGGGTCTGACCTGCCGGCAGCCAAGGTGTGACACAGGAGAGCATGGGCATCGTGGTGTGTTGGCCAGGGTGGCTGTGACATGGGGCAGCATGCGTGGCACAGAGGGTGGCACGGTGGGTGTCTGTCAGGGTGCAGTGAACCCTGGAAGGTTTGGGGTGGCTGTTACAGACCAGGGCAGTGCTGGGGGTCACCTGGGGTGTTGAGTGCTTGGGGGGAATGAGTGCTTGGAGACTGAGCCTGGTCAGTGCAGGGAAAAAGTTCACTGAAGGACTGTGGTAGCTGTGGCCCTAATGAAGAGTGCTCGTTGGAGGTGGAGTGCTGGGAGCAGTGGCTTGCCTGGGGATGGGTGCGCTGCGAGGCACAGGGAGCACCTGCTCCTCTGGGATGAGGCATTGCAGGCAGGAGAGAGGGTGCCCCTTGGGGATAAGGGGTGGGAAGAGATGGAGACTTGGGGCGAGCAGAGCGTTGCTGGGGGTGGAGGGGACTAAGGGAAGTGAGAGCTCTCCTCTTCAGTGGGGAAAGATTTCTCTTTTGGAGACTGGTGGCGGGGGGGGAGGAGGGGTCCTGCTCAGTGACAGAGGGGTAGTGGCTGGGGCCAGAGAGCTGGCTGGAGGATGGTGGCACTGGGGCTGAGGGCCTGAGTGCTGGCACAGTCGCAGGCACAGCTCTGCAGGCTCAGCTGCCAAGCGCCGGGGAGCGGCAGAGGCAGGCGAGGCAGCACTGCCTTTGCTGTCGAAGAATCGGACAGACGCTCTGCTCTAGCAAGGACTGACCTTATGCTGCGGGAAGGGCTTTACACCCGCTCGCTCTGCCCCAGCCCCTGCTGGGGTTGTGAGCAAGGCTCTCAGGGACGCAGTACCTGCCCTTCCCTTCACTGCTGTATTAGCCCCAGCACATCTGCTCCTCCACCATCCCTGTGCGCACCTACCCCTGAGCTGATGTGCAGACTCGGGTCTCATTCTGCTCCAGCCCTCACCCCAGGTCCTGCTGTGTGATGCAGCACAGGGCAGGGTCCAAGGACTCTCAGTGAGGGCCCACTGCCACGGTATCCACCTTTCCCCTTTGCTGTTCCTTGGGCACTGCTCTGCACCTCCCTGCCCTGCCCTTGTTTTGTGAGAGTGCGTGGGTATTGGAGGAAGCAGCGATGCTGGAGTCAGTGTGATGGTGTGTTGTAGCCCCCCACCCTTTTCCTCCCTACAAGTCCTCTACTGCGACCAGGGGATAGTCCAGAGTTAGAGTGAAGCAGCTCAGCCTTGCCAGACCGAAGATCACCCGAGGCAGTGGAGGGAATGGGGCTCTTATTGCAAAGCAGAGCATCTTTGCATGTACAAAGTAGGAATTTCCCTCTCAGATCTCCCTTCCCTCAAGGGGCAGATGCATATCAGAGAGCTGAAGAGTGGAAATGTTTCTGGTGCAACCTCTGTGGGCTGGGGGTGGGAGCCAGCGGAGTAGGAGCCCCTGGGGAGGCCCACGGGCTGCCCGGGGCTGGGGGCTGGTGGCCCTGCTCCCCCTGGACGCCGAGGGAGGCGGGCAGGCAGCGCTTCGGGTGCTGGCAGAGGGGCAGCGGGGAGTGCTGGGGCGGTGGGTGCAGATCAGAGCACCACAGCGCTCGCGTCCTGGCAAGCGCAGCCTGCGCACCGCGAGCCTGCTTGATGTGCAGAGGAATTAGCTGCAGCCGCAGCTCAGGGCTCTGGCTTTGCAGTGCGAGTAGCGGGAGCTTGCAGGCCATGTGTGGTGCTCCTGGAGGGGCAGCCCTGTCCCTGCTGCCCGTCCCAGGGTGCGTGCTGGATTTGGCGGGATCCAGGTGGGAGTCGGAGGCTGTGCTGTGGGCAGAGAGAGGCAGGATGAAAGGAGATGTAGATGCAGGCGTCCTGTGGCGCAGTCTGCCTGGGGGAGATGTGGGAGGCAGGGTGGTGTGATGGCTGCTCTGTCAGACCCTCTGCTGCTGGGTGAGGGGAGCCAGACACCCTGTGCTGCTCCCTGCACGGTGCTCCCGTGCTGTCGCCAGCTCGCAGCCATGCTCAGGCTGGTGTCAGGGGCATCTCTTCCTTTCAGTCCAAGGCAGTGCTTGCAGAGGGCTGTTGCATTTATGGCTCGGGTGGGGGCTGACTTCCCAAATAGAAATTGCATGTTTTGCAGACTCCTGTGCTAGCTGAAGAACCTTCACTTAAATAAAGACAGGCAGGAAAAACCCAGCTGGCTTAACGGTATGCACCGTAAGAGCTGTATGGTGTCCTGTGACTGGCTCTGAACTTCCCTTCACTCCTGTGCATCATCCCCAGGCATTAGCTGTCTGATCCAAGCGCTTGCAGTGCTCATTCCTCACGCCTTGAGCAGGCAGGCTTAGTCCCTGTCTGCAAGGTGACATCCAAGCAGGTGGGGACCTGACCAGTGTGAAAGGGGACAAGGGGAAAACGAGCAGTTGAGCCTGTCCCATCTGCCACTGTTGGGCTTGTCACTGCGCTCCTGTCTCTGTGCGGTGCTCTGGGATGTGTTGGAGGATGTTTGCTGTGTTTGGAGAAGCTCACAGGACAGGTGCTCTAGAGATGTGTGTGTTCCTTGCCTCCTTCTCCCTTCTTACAGGGCACAGGGTCCGTGGCCTCACCCAGCTGAGGGCAGCGGGGGTCCTAGACCTCTCCCCTGCTCTGGCTCCTGGCCCGTACAGGTCCTGCTCCTGCCTGCAGTGAGTGGGTGTTGTGCTGGCACCCATCCGGACGGAGCCCAGCTCTCCTTCCCACGGCTGCTGTGGCTCAGCAGCGCTGTGGCACACTGTCGCTCGGGCCAGGTGGGGATCCCTCTCCTGGGGTGGTCTTTTGCTGCTCAGACCCTTTTCCCTGGGCTGAGACAGGCCTTTGCACTTCAGAGGAGTTGCTGTTGAGCTGTTGTTCCCCTGTGTCTGCATCCACAGGCCAGGGAAGACCCTGAGGCACAGGCACCCTCCCGGGGGTGTCTTTCCCCTGCTTTTGCTGTTCTTCTTGTCTGGCTTTGCTGCTGTGGTGGCCCTCCTGGAGGACAGGGAGGCTGACACTGTGGCCGCTCTGTGGGTCTGTGTGGGGCTCTCACTTTTGTCCAGGGTTAGTGTCTGCACCCCGGGAGGGGTCTCACAGCCCGCAGATGCAGACTGGCACTCAGATGGGCTGAGGAAAGGGCCGGGATAAGGCACAGGACCCTGACGACACCTGCAAGAGAGGTGATTAAATGCCTGCCTTGTAATGGCACCACTCCTCACCTCCTTTGACCTGGCTCTGTGTCTCCTTCCTGGACCTGTCCAGGGTTTGAGTTTCTCTGTGCATGCATCAGGGATCATCCAAGAGAAGAGGCTTTCTTCCCTGCTTGCTCTAGGAAGAGCACAAACACAAGGGGAAGGGATGGGACCCCAGCAGGGATAACTGGCCTCCGCAGGATTGTATGGTGCCGGCAAGGGGTTGGTGTGTGAAGGGTTTTGCTCACTGAACTCCAGCCCTTGCCCATTCTGAAGTGACCCTGTGCCCTCCTCCCGCAGCTGCCTCTGGGGCTCTGGGTCTGGCTTGGCAGCTGCAGCACAAGGCTGATGGGCTTTGCTATAGCAGCGGTGCTTGAAGATGGGAATTATCTCTTTTGGGTTCTCCAGGCACAGGGTGGACAGGTAGCTTTTCAGTAACAAGTCAGACTCCATTAGTTTCAGAGATCAGGACTTCAGCTGGGCAAAGTTCAGTTTATTCAAGCTCATGTCTTCTGTCAGGGTTGGAGCTTCCATGTGGGTTTTTAGACTGTCAAGCAGCTGACTTCAAGTCAAGTTTCCCAGCTCTCTTGGAGTTGTCTCCAAGCCTCTTTTAGGTTCCTTTGCAACTCTCCATCACCGTCTTTATTCACTTTAAAGCCTTTGAATTCACTGTTAGTGGTTTCCATTGTTTAGAGCAAATTTCCACCCCAGGCTGTGACCTTGTTTCTGAAAAGGCAGTCTCTTCAGGCACATCACTGTTTACATCCTAATGATGGGCCAGCGCTTCCAGCTTAAACAGGCTGAGCGACCTGCACCAACTCGGAGCTCAGGGAAGAGAGGTTAACCTGTCCGGCACCCATACGAACAGCTCGAGAAACGGAACCTGGAGCGCGGGAGGAACAGGACACGTCTCCTACTCTGCACAGGCATGTGAGATGCAGAGAGGCAGGTGGAGATGGGGCAGAGGATGAGCTCGTCTGCACTGCAGAAACCAGGCAGGGGTGTGCTTGGGTGGGAAGGGAGCACATCATAACTACCAAGAGGAGAGTCCCTTCCTCGCAGTGCAGAAGTAGCTGGTTGCATTCCCTGCTGTGTAGGTGAAGAGCTCTGCTGGGGACATAGACAGGCTATAAACCCCTCAGAGCACTGACCAACAGAGATTGCCAGTGGCTGTCCTTTCTGACAGGCAGAGTTGCCCCAGGGAGTTTCATGGTTCTCAAAGCCTATGGGCATGGGACAGCCCTGCAGTGACGGGGACCATGGACTGTCCTGGGTAGGGGCCGAGGCTGGGGCTGTGGGAGACGATCAGAGACAGATCTTGGCACATGCTGCTCCCGTGCTGGGTAGTGCCTGGGACTGTGGTCAGGATCCACATGATGCCCTACAGCCTGAAGGGTCCTCTGTCCTGCATGGCCCCTGGCAGGCACTCCATTACTAGCTGGATATTTTTCATGGTGCACAAAATTTGCTGTCTGCTCTGTGAGCTCTCTGTGTGGCAGCAGAGGCATGCAAGGCAAGTGTGTGGGGAAAGGAAGGTGCCACAAGATGGGTACAGCTTGTTGCTTCAATTTTGGGTCCTTACCTCCTTTCGTCCCCTCCCTTCCCAGTAGCTGTTTCTGAAGGACTTACTAGTGTGTCCCATGCAGTGTCCTGTGAGTTCGGGGGCTGAGCTCTTTGGGAGGTGCCTGGCTCCACCATGGGGTCCACTGTGATGGGACATGGGCTCCTGCCCCTCCCACCCGGACTGTGGGCGATGTGCTCCTGCAAAGAGGTTCTGGGGGATGGCGGGTGCAAGGGGGGCGGCTGGTCTGCTGGGAGCCCTGAGGCAGAGTGAAGTTGTGACAGGTCATGGCGGTGGCCCGGCAGGAGGAGGAGGAAGAAGGACAGTCCGTGCTGTAGTGGAGGGGAAGAGTGACATTGAGAGCAAAGAGACCCTTTGAGGGGCAGATGCTAATTTGGGAGGAGAGAGAGAAAGCTGTTTGTGTTGGAGAGGCAAGGAGCCATGGGTGGGTTTCTTGCAATGGTGCGGTTCGGGAGCGTAGGGGCCGGGTCTGGGCTGCGCAGGGAAGCTGGGCGTGTGGGGACACCGGCTGGAGGGACCATCCGTCTATGGGAGGTGTGTGTGAGCATGGTTGCGTGGTGATGCTGGGAACGTGGGCACTGCCAAGAGGGAGCCGCTGTTCTTGTGGCATCTGTTTGGGCACAGCCCTGTGGTGACAGCCGTGGCGGTTTCAGGCCAGACCATTGCTTCCCAAACTGGCAGGATCACAGTCAGTAAGGTGGATTTGCAGCCCTGGGGAGAATTTGGTCTCATCTGCAAAGTGGATCATGCTGAAATGTGGCCCGTTAGCTGTGTCGCAGCTGGGCGATGCTGAGGGATCTGCATCCTGTGGAAGGGCGTCCTGTGGTGTCCAGGCAGCGGGGTCTGACATATCTTTCCTGTGCCGGCATCTGTCCTGTGGGAGGGCTCCTCCCCCACACAGGGCTTTGGTGATGTGTCAGGGACCAGCGAATAAATGTCCCACAACCAAGGGCCTTGGAGGTGCGGGACCAGCCTCCATTCGTGAGAGGCTGTTTGAGGTCTCTACTGAGGCCAGGGCCTCCCTTTGCGGTGGGACGGAGTTGCTCGTTTGCCTCTGTGGCTGCAGAAAAGGCTCTGCCCTCATTCCGCTTCTCAGTCACCTGATACTTCAGGTTAATATTTTCTGGCTTGTTATCTCATTAATGCAAATGAAAGAAGAGCCTGAAAACCAGTGCACAAAGCATTGATTCTTCTGTTAAACCAAGGGAAACGAAGAAATAATTTTTTCTATTATAAAAGAGAGATAGGCAAAGTTTTCCCAAACTCCTGCTTAGGCAGGACTGATGGTGGGAAAGCAGACTGCTAAGAGATGGTGTGGCTTGCCATTCGTTTGGGATTTGATTTGAATTCACAAGCCCGTGAGCATGGCTGCAGTCCGTCCTGCAAGCAGTACCAGCGCTGCGTCTCTGCAGCCCGGGGAGGCAGGGATGGGGTGGCCGTGAGCCGCCTGCCGACGATGGGGGCACAGGGATGTGCAGTTTTCCTGGGGTACGGTGGGCGCAGGGCGAGTGGGGAGGGGGCTGTGGTGCCTTTGCTGACGTGGCTCTGGGTGCTGCAGAGGGGTCATGCGACAAGGGACACCGCTTCTGACCAGGCAGCTTGCAAAAGAGGGCTGTTGGGTCTGTAAATAAAAGGCCCCTTCTGTAAAACATGCTACCTGCTGTGCTGTTTCCTCTCCCTAAACGAAAAGCAGAGAAAAGGCGGCGGGATGTAGGAGATGCCAGCGGACACATCTCTTCTGAGCCAGGGAGTGCCAAAGCCTCTTGCGGAGCTGCACTGTGCTGTGTCCCCTGGTGATGGCCCACGACACAGGATGGGCAGAACTCTGAAGAGCATGTGAAGAGGTGCAGGCGGTTTCCCTGTGCTGGGTCGGCAGCTCCTGTGAAGCAGCTGGGAGGTCAATTGTGGCACTGCGCTGGTGGCACAGCCGCAGCGCGGCTCTGGCTTCCTGGGCAAGGTGCATCCCTCACACCAGCTGCTTTCCTGCAGACATGGAGAGCTTCATTTAGCATGGGCATGCAGGTGCCACGTGCTAAGTAACATGGCACTGAACGTGGACACCTCAGCAGACAGAAACGCGGAGCTCATGGAAGCAATTGGTGTGAAAAGGATGAATGAAACTATTCTTAACATTTACTATGGGATTTTTAACCCAGAACAAAAATTGTAGTGAAAATTTGCTGGCATGTATGCTTTCTATAAATTGCTGTCCTAAATCCATGTTGCTCCCAGGGTGGCCTCAGGTGTTGGCAGAGCAGGAAAGGCTTCCTGGGGCCGTGGTGGCAGAGGCCTGGGGCACCACTGCCATCTGTGGCATCCCGGCTCCCCTCAGGACCCCTGGCACCAGGGCTGATGTAGTTAGCGTGCAGACTTTGGGTAGGTCTGCCCTATCTACGCTGTGATATGAATCAACACAGGGCACCACTCAGTTGCACAGAATCCCTCCTCACCATCAGCTGCTGCTGCACAGGAAAATATGAGAGGCTGCTGTCGTATCAAAGGAGGAAGAAAAATCATCTGGTCGGCAGTGTAGTCTTTGTGCAGTGGCGTGTGATGCTGTAATTAAGGCCTGCATGGCGCTGAGCTCCGGAGGGGGCAGAGCCAGCGTGCTCCGTGTTCAGCAGCTGCCTGCAGGCAGTGTGGCTGGCAAGTGCCACTCTCCTCTGGCTCCAGGGATCATCTCCCGCAGGATCCAACACTCGCTGGGAAACCCCTGGATGCTGCTGGCTGCCCTGGTGTGTGTCAGTGTGCTGCAGGGCTGAATTGGGGCATAATGCTGCTTGATGGGGTGTGCAAAGCGGAGAGGATGGGAGGGGTGAGTGGAGTGCTGTAACCGAACAGGGCTGAGCAGACCCCTGCGAGGGAGCGGGGCCGCAGCCGCAGGTCTGGCACGGTGCGGGGAGCCCGGGTGTTCTACCGGTCCCAGTGCAAGGCTCCAGCCACCGCCCTGCTGAGCCGTGCCAGGGAGGCAGTGGTGCGGGAGCTGGGCTCATCGCTGGCGGTGCCAGTGTCCGGTGTGGAGCTCCACGTGCCCGCTGTCAGTGCTGTGCTGGCATTTCCCTCCATAGACCCATTCCGTACTGTGGCTGTAGGGCAGGGAATTGATTTGTTTTGACAACCTGGGCTCTGTAGAGACTCCCAATATAGCAATTTATTTGGAGTTTGATAACCCGAGAACCGCCCCTCTCCTTTAACCCTGGTCTGCATGAGCTGCTGGTGCAGACTGGTGCTGCCCTTGCACTAGGAGGGAGCGTAACCTGGGCAGAGGAAGGAGGAGGCCAATGTGGAAAGCCCTGAGGGTCCTTCCTAATGCTGGTGGAGGTTCTCTGTCTCGCTGCTGCGGTCGGTCTGCGGCTGCTTATCCTCCGGGAAGAGCGATTTCAGCTCAGCTTTTGGCTGTGCATTGCTCTGTGGGAGAGGGTGGTGGAGACCCAGGATAAAATTATCCAAAACACCCACAAGATTTATGAGATTATAGTCTGTTTTTTAAGGAACCAGAATCATGCCCAAGCTAAGGTTTGTGTCTCTGAAATAGTTATGAATTGTGGGTCTGCATCATTAAAGCATGATTGAAAACTGATTCCCAAAGTCTTGTGGTTGGGAGTGCTTTGGAAGCAAGTCTCAGCCTTATTTGGGGCCCGGCGGTAGAAAAAGGTGGCAATACAGAAATAACCCCAGGAGAGCGCAAAAGTGCCTCCAGCTGTCATCAAAGTCCTCTCTGTCTGCAGCGTGTGCTGGCGCTGAAATCCTGCAAGGTGTCTGACCAAACCTGGGATATATCCCATGGGAAAACACCTTCTGCAGCAGCCGGTGGACAGCACTGGCCACCCTCCACATGGCCAGTTGCCGCCATGGTTGTAATTATGGAACGGCAGGGCACAGGTTTCCTATTTACTTTTTCACTGGAAGCAGGGAAAACTTGTTCCAAGAAATCGCAGCTCAGCACATCGCATGAAAAATGTATACGTAGAGAGATAAGAGCCTCTTGCAGAAGAGTGGTACTTAGGAAGCTGCTAACTATCAGAGAGCTGGAGCTTATTGAAATAGCTCGGAAAGATCTAGAGGAACAGCGATGTACAGCTGATGAGACTTCCTCCCGGAGATTTCCAAGGGCTTTTCTTCTCCATTGTGTGCTGGCAACTCTTTTTCTTTTCACTTTTGAATCATGTTAGAGCCAGACCGAGGAGCTGCTGTAGGTTAAAATAACATTTTTCCCCATTAGCTTTAACCTGCAGCAGCAACCTGCGCTGTGCACCAGTGGAGCACGGGGAGGAGATGGGCCCCTGTGGTGGCGGCAGCAGCAGCAGCAGCAGCATGATGTGTCCATGGCCTCCTTCCATTGTGGGGGACGGAGGCCTTTCTTCTTGTCTGGATTCCCTTCAGCTAGATCTGGTGCCAAATGGTGTCCACAGACACTGGCGCTGGCAGAAATGGTGACTGCCCTGCGTGGAGTCAGTGCCGGCACTTGCGCTGCCCTGGGATGGATCCAGTGTTTTATTCCAGGTGTTTTATTCCAGGTGTTTACACTGACCCGAGACCAGGGATGTGTTGTGAGCTCCTGCCAGTGTGGATGGAGCCCGCGATTTAAATATACACCCACCCACACCCCGCTCTACTTAGGTCCTTATCTGCTATCACAAAGCAGGAGTAAAAAGCTCAAAATCATGTTCTTGCATTTCATCTTCAAGGTGATTTTTAACTCAGGGAGTGGAAAGGCCTTGCTTCACCACAAAGGCCTTTCCCCGAGGGCCGAGGAGGACACGGCCCTGTGTCTCGAGGCCACTGGCCGGGGCAGCGGCTGCGGCCTGTGCCTGGGGAGGGACAGGAGCCGGCAGCAGAGGGGGTTGAGGGGAGCCGGGCTCGGCGTGGTGGCTCCCGAGGGGCAGGAGTGTGGCCGCCGGCCATGGCACCACCCTCTGCTCCTGGGCGCAGGCTCCTCTCCTCTGCCCCGGGCTTCGCCTCTTGCTGGTTTCCCAGTACCACTTAGATCCTAAAATTCCTTTTTCCATGCTCTGTTCTGTCTCAGCTATGTGAGCAGTGGAAAAAATGAAAATTGGGCGAACTTTATTGCTGCAAAGGGAAGATCTGGAGGTCAGGAATCGACTCACAGTGTGGCATAAACTTGCGCTGAAAACTTTGATCCTTGGCCAAAGCATTTGCTTTCTACTGCTGTAAAAATCTCTAGCTGTCAATAGTTGTATTGGATTTTTCACCCCATTTAGGGGAGAATCAAACCACTTATGCACATGCTTTGAGATGCTTTTTGATTACAAGCTGCACATTGTTTTTCCATAGGAACCCGGGCTCTTTCAGATCAGATTAATAGCGCTCGATGAATGAGGCAGCTGTTCTGCTTTTTTTTATCTTTCTTATTCACTGTGCAGCCCCATGCTTCATTACCGTATGCTGCTGAATGCAGCACCAAGCATGACATATTTTAAAGTCCCTTTGTAGCTTTTTTTTGCATCTGTTTTCCTAACGCAAACGTTTGACCGCCCTGTCAGCATCCAGACGGGGGGATTGTTGGCGACGTGGACCAAGATCCTCCCTGTAACAAACCATCACATTTTGCCAGCGTCCCTTACGCCGAGCTGGGTGGTTTGGGGTCAGCTGCAGCGCAGCACCCGGCCGGCACGGTGAAGTGTGTGCGACTAGTTCAGGTACTAACCCAGCTTTTAGCTGTAAATCAGTGCGTTTCCTTCGATTCGGCTGGTTCAGCTTCCAGGTGAGCGGATCCAGAGGTGAGGAGCCACGTGGAGGCTGAGAAAGCTGCGAAGAACTTGCTTTCCTCTTCCACTCCAGCCATAAAAGGCAATTTCAATAGGGTGAGACCCATGCTGAGATCTAAGCTCTAAGATCTTTGTGGCCATGAAGAAACAGTTAATTTAAGTGACTACCAATAAAAGTCTCTTTTATGTCTGTTGCCTGTAGGTGCAAGGGATATTTTAGTGGCTTACGCATTTTGTATGAATCCTGCACAGGTAGTTTCGAGTAGTTGTATTTAATTTCTTAGTACTAAGAAATACTTTAACATGCTAAATGAGCATATTTTAATGCCAGTTTTTATCTTAGTCCACTTTGACTTAAATCACAAATTGAAAACTACTCATCCTCTATTAAGTAAGAAATATGCTATTTCTAAAATATTAGGGTAAAATTAAAAAATTGAAATTTTATTTTACATTATAATTGCTTAAATAGATGCATACAGTTACAGTGTATCTACTTAGGAAAAAGCACTTTTGGTTGTAAAGTCTATATTAAATTACAGATTAATCTAATGTAATGGTTAAGAATTGATCCGACTCAGCCTTTCTTTAGGAGAATAGCTAAGGACTACCAGCGCAAAACAACATCAGACACGATTATTTATATCCAGACTTTCTGCCAGTTGATTTATCATGGTTAAAATTGGTGATCACTTTGACTTAAATCAATCCACTTTGCTTTATTATGTGCGTGGAGGGAGGCTTTTGCCTGAAGCGGAAGAGCTGCGGGTCACTGCGCTGGATCCGTGGCTGTGGCTGATGATTTTGGGGACTGGGAAGTTAAGCTGCCAAGAGTTGTGCAACATCCTTTGGGACAATGTGGGTGAATTATTTAATGAGTTGTTTTGAATAAATGCAATTTATTTGCATAAAACTGTTCAGACTCGATTTAAAGAAAGCCACGTGAATATGCATGTGTGTGGCAGCATAGCGGATTCAGCCCTCTGCTTATCAACAGGGCAGAGCCGTCAGCTCTCCCTGGGTCCTGCTCTGCAGGCATTTCACCGCCCTGGTGGAGACTGGGTGGGGAAAGGGGGCTCCTTCTGCGGAGCAGAGCGTGTTTTGGGCGCCAGGGACAGTTGCAAAGCCTGGTGGCCATGGTGCAGAGTCCGGCTCCTGCAGCCGGGTCTCTCTGTCTCGGGGAGGGCGGGAGGCCCTTGCCATGCGGCGCGATGCTGGGGTTTCCTGGGTTTTGTCCCCTGCAGCGGGGCGGTGGGTGCTGCAGGCGCTGGGCTGGTCCCTGGCGCGCGGACGCCCAGGCTGGGGATGCAGCTGCGGGCGCCCAAACCTCCCTGCAGTGCAGGGGCTGCAGGAGGACGAGCTGTCTCTGTCAGGGGCGTCCATCCAGTCCTGGGGCGGTCAGGAGCTGAGGACCCTTCCGCCAGGCATCAGACAGCTCCGGAGGAGCCTGCGCGTCCTGGGGACCCCCTCAGGCGTCTCCCCGGCACCGTCCCTGCTGTGCAGGTGGGCATTGCTCTGAGCTCTTTCTCTCCAGTTAATCGCTTCCTTGTCAAATTGCTCTGAGAAGATTTGAACATGACACTGACTAATGAGACATGTGCCTCCATCTTGTACGTTTGTTCTGCGTTGGCATCCTTCCCTTCAGACGGAGCGGGACTCCCTTGGGGAACGGCTCCGGAGGGTCCCTGGCAGCGCTGTCACAAGCGTTGGGCTGATGCAGGGGAAGTCCTGGCGTGGCAGGGCCGAGGGGAGGGGGCGAAGGCGGGGGGTTGGGGCTCCCATAGCTGCGCTGTTGGTCAGTACTGAGCATCACAGGTCGTCACGATGCCCTCTTTGTCCGTATTTCACTGGGACAAGGTGCGGGAGCAGGGGTGAAGTGTTTTCCTGGAGCTGAGCGTTCACATCTCATTTCTGTTTTCAGTGATGCTGTTCAGCCTCGCAGAGAGCTTGTCTGTAAAGTGGGTCAATAGCAGTTACCTCACCCTAACGTTTAGGATGTGCCCTTCACTGTTTAAGGCCAGGCGCCAAAAGCAGCGTTAAGCGTCATCAGTGCACGAGCTGAGGCGAAGAGTCACAGCTCTACTTGGAGGCTCAGAGACAGTGATGGCAGAGGTGGTAAGTGATGGAGAGAGAAATGGGAAGAAAGAGGTTTCACCCGTGATGACCACACATCTGAGCTAGAATTTTTCTCTCATTAACATGGATTAAGCTGGACATGCTCATAAATACATTTAACATATAAATGGGACCTGCATTTCATTCTGGCCTGTCAGGGTCCCTCCAGGGCCTCCAGCATCCTTGGATAATTTGCTGATGCTTCTGTCAATCCCTGTCTGATGCCAGAGCCAGCTTTGTGGTAGGCACACTGGACATGGCCTGTGTAATGGACCTCAAGTCCCTGTGGGAGATTCCTCCTGCAGCATTTCTGTCTCCAGTGCTCTGGAATAACCGGTCCTGGGCTTTCAGCTTCGTGAGTCGAGCTGTAGGACACAGGGTTGTTTCTGTGGCTCCTTCTTTCCCATCTGCCCAGCACATGGGCTGTGGAAGCTCGCTGTCCCCTGCTGCCCTCCAGCCCAGCTGGAGAAGGGAAGGTGCCTGCATGGCAGCATGAGGGGCTGGGACGGGTGCCAGTGAGGGGCTCTGCCCTGATCGCAGACCGGCTGCACTGACCAAAGTGGAAATTCTCCTTGCTGTTGCTTTTTCTACTTAAAAAGAGGAAACCTCTTTTCTTGCAAAGTCTCTGCCGTCGATTTGTCCAATGGTTGCTGCTCTGCTGGCTCCCTGTGCCGGGAGCCAGCTTTCTGGGCAGAAGGTGGTGGAGGCAGGAGGTGCCACCGCAGCCCCACGGGATGGGCCTGCTGGGAGGGAGGTGGCGATGCTGGTGGTGGGGCTCGGGGCCAGGAGACTGGGCGGCTCTGTGGGGCACGGGGCGTACGTTACTGCTAGTGGAATGGATGGAGGAAAGCTTAAACAAGGCATGGAGGATATAATGGACACATTTTTCTTGGGCTGAATTGTCAAAATGGGTATTTCTCTCGTCTTTCTGCGCTCTGTCCCCTAAACAGGTGCAGACCTGTAATTGCCAGAGCTCCTGTAGCTCGAAGGTTCAGCCATTGATCCATGCTGGGAGCTGAAGGTTTGTTTGCGGCCAACACGGACAGCGCAGGGTGGGTTTCACAGATCCTCGGAGGGAAAGTGCTTGCAAAACACACTGCGCCGGGAGCAGTGGAGCTCCAGGAGCTCAGGAGCAGGCACAAGCTTGTGCTAGGCACTTTATTTTTTTTTTGCAAGAAGACATGAGGGCAGCACTCCCTCTCTTTCCTTGCCTGTGCTTAGAGGGCAAAGTGAACATAATTGAGCCATAATTCACAGTTACTGGAAAGAAAGCATGGGCCACAGTGTGAGAAGCAGTATTGGAGCTTTATATTACAGCTATCTCCAGGGGAGATTATTTTTATTAAAATCTGGGTTGGTGGAAAATTCTGAGATTAGCTTCATTTTTAATGTATGGTTCTCTGTGGATCAGCCCAAAAAGAGCCTTCCTGCTGTCTCCAGCTGCCGAGCTGTTGGTGTTCCTGTGCCTGGCAGTGCTGTGACACGACACCTGATGTGCTGAAGATGCCCAGATCAAAATGAGTGTCCAAAGTTATTTATCAACGTTTCCAAAAAAGATCTGGATGTGAAACCTTAGGTGAAAACCCCACATAAATTATTGGAAATTTACAGTAAAAATTATCAGTGCTGCAGACCCACTTCTTCACAAAACTTCCGCTGACTCTATTCGCATGCATGAAAAACGCGTGATGGCAGAGCTGGAAGTGCAAGCAGAGAGAAGCAGCATCTCTGCCCGCAGGGATTTGTTGTGGCACTGTGGGGCCCTCCTTGCCGGTTGCATCCCATGTCCGTGGGACGGGCCCATGGGCAGATCCCGCCCACACATCGTGTCCCCTCCATCCCGCGGCAGCCCAGCCAGCGAGCCAAGAGCTGAGCCCTGCTTGTGCCTGGCTCTGTCCTGGCTGGTGTGGGCACAGGCTGCCCCGCGGCTGCCGCTGGGACAGTGCCACTGCGCAGCAGGACCACACGCTCCTCGGTGGGGTGCGCTCGCACCAAGACGCGTGCCTCCGTGCAGGCTCGGTAACCAAGGTGAAAGCGTCCGCTAGACTGGTGTCGGCACTTGCGGGGGCTGTGCATATCGTCCCGTTTGATACTTTGATCTAAGAGGTGCTCTTTTAGTGAAATCGGTGTGAATGATGCACAAGGAAGGGCTGAAGTTGGCGCATTCCCCTGACACTGCCTGACAGCAGAGGGTTTGGGAGGAGCATCGCATGTGCTGTGGGAATACGGGTCGTGTAGATAGAGCCATGTAGGGCCAGTGCCGATGTCCTATACCACGAAGGATGTCTGGCCCAGGGCACCCAGGGTCCCGCTGCAGACTGCCAGCAGTGAGATGGGCAGGGTCTCCACACCTGCGAGGTCTCAGTGGGTCCCCACCATGGGGCTGCCCAGAGGGTGTCTGCTGACGAAGAAATCTGCCAGCTGTCCTTGCCCGTGTCTGGCCAGGGTGGAGACTTGCACCCCATCAGGGTGCTGGCACTGTCCATGAATCCTCTGCAGTGTCTTTCTGGTGGCTCTCAGGAGGAACCAGCAGTCGCACCCGTACCATGGAGCCCCTTGAGGCGCAGCCCCCCAGCAGCGCCCGGGGACACCGTGCTCCTGGTCACACCCTGGGGCCAGGGCTGTGGCTCTGGTCCTGCCCTTGCCTTGCGCGGCTGACACGTGCCCTGGTGTGGCTGGGGCTCCTCAGTGCCCATGTGCTGCCTGCAGGGACCTCAGAAGTGTCCCTGAATTCTTAAATTACGTCTGAAAAATTTCCTGACGCGCTTTCACACTTGGGTTTTTCTCTGGTGATGGCTTGGCAGTGGCTGTTGATGACTATGGATCTGATCTGCTAATGCATTTCTTCTGGGTTTATCTGAGCGTACGCCTGGAGTGACGGGGACTCTGGGGTTCGTTACTGTTGGACCAGTTCCCTGATCCCACTCATCGTCTGCGAGCGCTGCCCTCGTGGGAGGGAGAGGGGGATCGCTCCTCTTCCGCTGGGTTTGGCTCACCCCACAGCACAGCCTCAGCTCTGTGTTCTTCATCCCCTCCCTCAGTAGCTTAATTGAATTGTGATAATAAATTTACGAGGTAACCTTTCATAAAGTACACGCTGTTAAGAGTTCTTTGTTGCCCACATTTCGCAGAGACTCGGTGTAACACATTGGAGCGTGCTGTTCGTTTTCAGACTAGAGTTTTACCAAGCATGGGTGAGGTGACTCATGATGTTTTCTCCCTGGGTTTTGGAGGAGGGCTGGGACCTGTGCATGCAGAGCGGGGCTTGGTCTGAATGCACCGCCCTGCCGTGCTGTTCAGCGTGCGCCTCTGGCTTTAAATGGGTTTTTTTCTGTCCCCAGCATTTCTCAGCCTGGGGTTAGAGTTTTTGAATCATATTCCTTAAAAATGGGTATCTATCCAAGGGCTGAAGAAACATAATTGAAATTATTTCTTTCTTAGTGTCATGCAGGGACCAAACACAGTACAAGAATTTAACAGAAAAAGGCTTTAAGAGGGAGGAACTGGAATGCATGTCGCGCACAGCTCAGGAGACGAGTTCCCTGCCCGGCACCACTCTGACTCTCTAGCTGTGTCAGGAGTTTTCTATGCATTTAATTAGAGAGTATATTTTTAAAAACTTGCAATGTTGTGGATGGGTGTGTGGCAGGATGGACTGCACAAGCCAAGTGCGTGAAGGTCCTTCTCGCTGTAGTGGGTGAGATTACGTCAAAGGTGAGAGTTTGGCAGTGGGTTGTGAGTAATTGTAAATCTGAAGATGTTCAAACTTGGGCTCGCCAAATATCCCATAGAAGATGGTTCTGCCATGGATTCCCTCCTTTTTTTCCCATCTCTCATTATGTCTTGTCCTAGATATTTTTGTGGCAACATGGGCTTTTTTTTCTAGAACCTTGGGCTACTTCTCTACTGTCTGTGTCTTGGCGGAGACAGGAGAGGGCTGTGGAGCAGCACTGTCCTTTATTAGACATCCTAATCTATCTGGAAATAGCAGATGAAGCTCTCCCAGCCTGAGGAATGACTGGTGGGCTTGAAACCCCGTCCGTTTTCTTTAACTGTATCGCCTGAGCTGACAGTAGCCAGTAGACAGGACCTCTTGCTTCATACCTGGGCTGTCGTACAGCCGCCGATGGCAATCACAGAAGAGCGTGGGGTAGCAAACCCTTGGGAGATGTGTTTCCTCACCTTGGCCTGTGGCACCTGGCCGGGATGTGGCAAGAGCTGTGGGGATCAAGCTGTGAGTGAGTTGTAAGTGTGACAGTCCAGTTTGTTCGTTAGTTATGGCTACGGTGCAGCTGGGAACGGTGCCTGTGCACACCCGGGGCACGCCAGCTACCTCGGTGGTCCCAGGTCTCCCATGACGTCTTCTGCATCCCTGAGACCATGGGCCAGCCAGGGTGATCTCTGTACCTCGACAGCAAGCATCCCCCCATTCCGGGGCTCCTCAATTTGCAGAGGCCCCGGAGGATTTGTTCTCAACATGGGGAGTCACGACTCGTGAAAGAGTGGTCTGGTTCTGGTTCGCCCAAATCCACTTTACACCATAGGCAAGCTCCGAGTGAGAACATGGGCTTTATGCGAGGAAAAGAAAATGTTAAATCCCAGATTACAGAGTCAGCAGTGCAGTTACAAAAGAGGTAACAGCACAGTTTTAGAATGTATCTTGCATTTACATTTTTATTCTTTCAGCTATGGAAAGCTGAATTTTCTGCCTCCCAGTGTTCTGCATCCAATTTACTCATCTGGAGCATTTTCTGATGCAGAAATCTGGATCTCCAATTTATACTTCTTATTTCCAAATTAGCTTATATATACACAAAGTCTCAAAGCTTGTCCTACTGCCTGCCCCCTATTCTCTACTGGTGATGGGACCTCTCGGTATTGTGGCCATGCATTTATTGCTTGTTTCTTTGAAGAGAAGCCCAGCAGAATGTAGAAGCATGTTTGAGAAAAAGCATCTCTTTGATATCAGAGATTCTCCTTCTTCATCTCCAGCCTGTTCATTTCTTGTTTCAAAAAGGAAATGGAATTATTTCCATAAAGTCATATTTGGCAAAATATGGAGTAAAAAGATTTTAGCATTGTTTTCAGTTTGGCTTTTGGTTTACCAGCAGTTCATGAAGATTTGGCATGACACGATGTTACACGCTGCGGGTCCCCAGGGACAGTGTGCACCATCGGCTTTGCCTCAGAGCAGTATTCCTTTCTCAGCCGTCCACAAACTGAAATTCTCTCTTTCATGTCACTGGGTTTGGTCAATTGATTGCCTGCAGGATGAGGAACGAGGCCTGCAGCGACCCCGTGACGGTGGCTGGAGCGGGAGGTGGGGCTGGCTGGGGGGCTGACGACCTGTGGTGGCTTGGCCATGGGGAGGGACGCAGCTCACCGCTCCAGTCACACGCGGGCACGGCCCAGGGAGTCCTGGCGGGGAGGGAAACTGCTCACCGCGGCCCTCGGGAACGGGTCAAATATGAGCAATGCGTGCGTTCAGTCCCTGCTGCTGCCTCACGTCTGCTCTCAGTGAAGAGTCAAACAGGGTCTGAGATGTCAGTGCTTCGGGACGGGCTGCGCATGTTGGGTGTAAGGGGGCTTGTGATCATGATCCCGGGGCTCCTCCGGCGGGGAGGCAGAGCCGAGGGCTATCCCGGTGGTGAATGCAATGGGGATGGAAGAGTGCACGCTTGCTCTTGGCACTCGAGTCCAAGGGACCTTACTAATTTTGCCTGTAGCTTTGCAGTAACCTTCATTGGTCATGCTGGCTTATGGATTCGTAATTGGTAGATACTGATACGTACTTATGGCAATGCACAGGTTCTCATTTGTGGCTGCAGTGTCAGTATGCCGGGTGCTGTATAAACATATATAAAGACAAATTTTTCAGCCTGCGAATGTTCTTATTTCTATCTCTGTTTTCTTGCTTAAAGTTACATTTCATCTATGCTTTCTTTCCAGTTAATATGTTGCATAAAAAGGGGTGTGCAGGAGCATCGATACAGTTTTATTAATAAGTTATTTGTCTGTCTTTGTAACTGTACAACACTGTAGTGATCCATTCAAGTCATTGTTGTGTTTAAATATTTGTTTTACTAATCTTTCCTTCCGTTGATCACTTCAGGGTAACTAGTAAGTATGAACTGTTTTCTGAATTCCTTTCATTCTTTTTGGTACTTTTCTGATACTGAAGAGTCCTGACATCGATGAGTCATCTTAAATGCATTTACTTCAGCCATTCTGTGGTGTAATGCTCCAAATCCAAGAACCAAAACAATTAAAAGATCCAGTAAGCATTTTCCCAGCCTGACTTGTCACCTTGATACTGTTTGTCCCAAATATCCCAAGACAGCAGCTTGTTTGCTTCCATGGGTGATTACAGCATGGTTTGCTGTCCCTGGCTGTTGCGAAAACGTATTTTCTGGTGCTGTCTTTTTCTCATCATCTGCCGTCTCTCTGTCTGAGGTTTCAGTGCAGTGCCAGTCACCGTGCTGCGGTAGCAAGGACATTTGCACAGGCGCGGGTACACGGACTGGCTGAGGGGCAGCTCTGGCCTCTTTGGTTCCAGTGCAACACACGGCACAGAACGAACTTCGTTCCCATCAGGGAGCATTGAGCATCGCGGAGCTCTGTTGGGATCTCCTTCCAGCTTGTGTCCTTTCGTGGGATGACCTGGAAAAGCCTGTCGGCACCATTATCACAATGTGACGGTGGGCGCTGAGCTGTCTTTGCCTGTCGGTGGGGTCTGCTGTCCCACCGCCCATCCTGCTGGCTGGAGCCACCCGTGGTGGCCCTGGTGGGCCAGTGGCTTGGGCTGCAGGTGGCTGTCCTGCGGCTGGACGTGGAGAGCAGCTCTCCGGAGAGGGCTCTCTGCGCTCTGCTCCTGTAGCTGCTGCGAGGACCCCTGTGCTCGCACAGGGCTCCTGTGCGCAAGGAGCTGTCTCCGTCCTCCAGCATTTTCCCTGGACACTCACGGTGTCCCTGTGGGAGAGCTGTTTCTGTCCCTGTGCATGTGAAGTAGGCATGCCGGGCTGTGCTTGTTTAGAGAAACCAGCAAAGCAGAAGGAGCTGGGAAACGAGGAGCAAAAGGGCTCCCTGCTGCCTTCCCACTCCTTAGGCTGCCTTGGCGTGCAGACCATCCTGCGGGATGGGGCTGAGTGGCCCTGAATGTGCATCTCTGCACAGAGCAGGATCACCAATCCCAAGCTGGAAGGGCTGGATCCCCATCTTGGAGCGACTTAGGGTTCCCATTGGCACCACGGTGCCTGCAGACAGCGCTGGGCTGCGTGTACAGAGATGTGCCTCTCTCCGCTGTGCTCCGGCCCTGGGCATCTCTAGCCTCAGGCAGAGCAGGAGCTGTGCCCTGCTCCCTGCCCTTGGGCAAAAAGGAGCACTTGGGAATGCCGCTTCTCTTTGGGGATGCTAGGCAGCACATGCAGATTGTCTCACCACTCTGCTGGGGGAATTTCCCTGGGGACGCTGGCTGTCCACAGGCCAGTATAAAGCATGATGGAGGATTAGAATCCTAGAATTATTGAGTCCAACCATCAACCCAACACTGACAAAAACCACCACTGCCCCATGTCCCTCAGCACCGCGTCTGCCCGGCTTTTAAATCCCCCCAGGGATGGCGACTCCACCACTGCCCTGGGCAGCCTGGTCCAAGGCTTGATAACACTTTTGGTGAAGAAATTTTCCCCAATATCCATCCTAAACCTCCCCTGGCACAACTTGGGGCCGTTTCCTCTTGCCCCATGGCCTGTTCCTTGGGAGAAGAGCCCGACCCCCCCCGGCTCCCCCCTCCTTTCAGGGAGCTGTAGAGAGCGAGAAGGTCTCCCCTCGGCCCCCTTTTCTCCAGGCTGAACACCCCCAGCTCCCTCAGCCGCTCCTCACAGGACTTGTGCTCCAGACCCATTGCCCTTCCCTGGACACGCTCCAGCCCCTCCATGTCCCTCCTGGAGTGAGGGGCCCAAAACCGGACACAGCCCTCGAGGTGGGGCCTCACCAGTGCCGAGGACAGGGATTGCGAAGCTGCTCCCGTGGTCCCTTTGCAGTACTGTGGTCACAGGCTACTGGGATCCTCAAGGAATGTCGACTTGTGCCAGGAGCAAGTGTCGTGCCTGTGAGGGGGTGAGGCAGCGCGGTCCTTTCCCTGGGGGTGTTCTCTCCCTGGGGATCATCAGCCCGGAGCCGTGACGCTGCTTTGTCTTCGAGCCTTTTGCCTTGGCGTTGGCCGTGCCCAGGCCGGCGCTGGCTGCTTGCGTTTGCTGGGGCTTTCTCCGAGAGCACTGCGGGTTTCTACCAGCAACTGAACCTAAATGGCGTTTCTTCCCGCTGCTAGTGCTTGTTTATCAAGGCACAGATTAATTTAGGGACTGGTGCTCCAAATGAAGCTGAACTGGAGCTGGATGGAGGTCATTTCTCTTCCCTGTTCTGTGATCTGACAGAGTGTATTTTTCCACAACATTTCTTTTTCTCTACCCCCTGCCTTTTTACTGTTAAATATATTTCTAATTTGCTGTCTCATGTGTAGGTCATTATCAGGCATTGCAACTTGCGTAGTTTCTCTCCTCTGCTGAGTATGTGTGTGTGGGAAGTTTTAAAAAACAGGATCAATTTTTGCTGAATCTCATTGTCTAGAAGCATGTTGCATTTTGTGGCATAACTTGCGATAGTATATACTCGATGGTATAACATCCTGCTTAATTAGGATGCAAAATTTATTGGTGTCATCTTATTTCCTTTTAATAACTTCGCAGTTTTATTGACCCCAGATGCTGTCCAACCTTATTCCTCCATTTAAGTATTTGTCATTATTTATTGTTCTGCTATACGTTTCTTCAGCCCTTAGCTGGTGTGATGGTGGCATATCCATGACAACTTTGATTAATTAAAATCATGCAAATCGGATGTCATGAAGCAATCTTAAACGACGACTCTAAAACATGGCATTTAGTCCATTTCCACGGTCCAGCAATTTTACAGTTCTCAGTGTAAAGAAAACTTCTGTCGGTCTGTTAAAAGTCGTGCTTTTCCTGATGATCCCAGTTTTAATGAAACAGTCCATGACTGCGTCTGGCTCATAGCTCAGTGTTGCTGTGGGCCACTGATTCTCCAAATGTGTCCTGACATTCACAGGTCATTGGCATCATTAAAGGCTTAGTTTAATTAAACAGCCCGCTAGCCTAACAAAATCCTCTTCCCGGCTTCTGATTGTCTCTTCGTTGCTATTGGTTAATCGATGGAAATTCATAGTTCTGTTTTTTTTTTTATACCCATCGCTTTACAAAATTGACTTCTGTAACGAGTGGCCACCGGAGCGGAGGAAGCCTCGAGTGGTGATGGGGGAAGGCAGCAAGTGCCCGGGGCAGAACGCGCCAGGCAGCCCTGCGTGTGCACGATGGGAGCAATGCGTGTGCGGGATGGGAGCCATGCGTGTGCGGGACGGGAGCCATGTGTGTGTGGGACGGGAGCCATGCGTGTACGGGACGGGAGCCATGCGTGTGCGGGACGGGAGCCATGCGTGTGTGGGACGGGAGCCATGTGTGTGCGGGACGGGAGCCATGTGTGTGTGGGACGGGAGCCATGTGTGTGCGGGACGGGAGCGATGCGTGTGCGGGACGGGAGCCATGTGTGTGCGGGACGGGAGCCATGTGTGTGTGGGACGGGAGCCATGTGTGTACGGGACGGGAGCCATGCGTGTGCGGGACGGGAGCCATGCGTGTGTGGGACGGGAGCCATGTGTGTGCGGGACGGGAGCCATGTGTGTGTGGGACGGGAGCCATGTGTGTGCGGGACGGGAGCGATGCGTGTGCGGGACGGGAGCCATGTGTGTGCGGGACGGGAGCCATGTGTGTGCGGGACGGGCAGCCATGTGTGTGCGGGACGGGAGCCATGCGTGTGTGGGACGGGAGCCATGTGTGTGAGGGACGGGAGCAATGCGTGTGCGGGACGGGAGCGATGCGTGTGCGGGACGGGAGCCATGTGTGCGCGGGACGGGAGCCATGTGTGTGCGGGACGGGCAGCCATGTGTGTGCGGGACGGGAGCCATGTGTGTGTGGGACGGGAGCCATGTGTGTGCGGGACGGGAGCGATGCGTGTGCGGGACGGGAGCCATGCGTGCGCGGGACGGGAGCCATGTGTGTGAGGGACGGGAGCCATGTGTGTGCGGGACGGGCAGCCATGTGTGTGCGGGACGGGAGCGATGCGTGTGCGGGACGGGAGCCATGCGTGCGCGGGACGGGAGCCATGTGTGTGCGGGACGGGCAGCCATGTGTGTGCGGGACGGGAGCGATGCGTGTGCGGGACGGGAGCCATGCGTGTGTGGGACGGGAGCCATGTGTGTGTGGGACGGGAGCCATGCGTGCGCGGGACGGGAGCCATGTGTGTGAGGGACGGGAGCCATGCGTGTGCGGGACGGGCAGCCATGCGTGTACGGGACGGGAGCCATGCGTGTGCGGGACGGGCAGCCATGTGTGTGCGGGACGGGAGCCATGTGTGTGCGGGACGGGAGCGATGCGTGTGCGGGACGGGCAGCCATGTGTGTGCGGGACGGGAGCGATGCGTGTGCGGGACGGGAGCCATGTGTGTGAGGTACGGGAGCCATGTGTGTGCGGGACGGGAGCGATGCGTGTGCGGGACAGGAGCCATGCGTGTGCGGGACGGGAGCGATGCATGTGCGGGACGGGAGCCATGTGTGTGCGGGACGGGCAGCCATGTGTGTGCGGGACGGGAGCGATGCGTGTGCGGGACGGGAGCCATGTGTGTGCGGGACGGGAGCCATGTGTGTGCGGGACGGGAGCAATGTGTGTGCGGGACGGGAGCAATGCGTGTGCGGGATGGGCAGCCATGTGTGTGAGGGACGGGAGCGATGCGTGTGCGGGACGGGAGCCATGTGTGTGAGGGACGGGAGCGATGCGTGTGCGGGACGGGAGCCATGTGTGTGCGGGACGGGAGCCATGTGTGTGCGGGACGGGAGCCATGTGTGTACGGGACGGGAGCCATGCGTGTGCGGGACGGGAGCCATGTGTGTGCGGGACGGGAGCCATGTGTGTGCGGGACGGGAGCAATGTGTGTGCGGGACGGGAGCAATGCGTGTGCGGGATGGGCAGCCATGTGTGTGAGGGACGGGAGCGATGCGTGTGCGGGACGGGAGCCATGTGTGTGAGGGACGGGAGCGATGCGTGTGCGGGACGGGAGCCATGTGTGTGCGGGACGGGAGCCATGTGTGTGCGGGACGGGAGCCATGCGTGTGCGGGACGGGAGCCATGCGTGTGCGGGACGGGAGCCATGTGTGTGCGGGACGGGAGCCATGTGTGTGCGGGACGGGAGCCAGCCACGCGCAGAGGATGGAGTCGGGGCAGGGAGCTGATGCTGGGAGCGCCCTGGGAGCACCAGCGGGGAGAGGGCGCAGCATCCTCTGACGGGTGGGAAGAGGTCATAGTCCAGATGGGAGCTGGGAGGTCGTTAGAGCAGCAGGGCCCGCTTCAGTACAGCAAAGGCGTTTTCATTCGCTTCCCTTAGTAATGTTTTGATGTTAATTTTCTGTGTAACGAGGTGTTGTCGTTGCTGCAGGGAAAGCAGAGTCAAGGCAGTGCCACGAGCTGAGCCGGGCGATGTCGGGGTGAGCGCGGCGGCTCTGGGCATTGCTCTGATAGCACTTGGTGGGGTCTCTCCAGCGCGGTGGGAGGCTGAAGGCTCTGGATGATGATAAGTTGAATGGTAGCAGCTCAGATCATCTCCTTCTGGAGAGCACGCGTTCCTCTGCTGCCACCTCCTTCTGTAGGGTTTTCACCAAATTGTTAGCTTCTGGACTAGCTCACCTGCCGGAACTTTGAGCAAAATGCTAATATATACTAGGTGTATATATATATATGTGTGTGTACTATATACTAAGTAGCTGGAATTATGGCATGTGCCTCAGGATGGACTTGTCATTGTAAATTATGGATGACTGTGGCAATGTAAAATGATTGGTGAAATGTTTTATTTAGAATCATAGAATCACAGAATGGTTTGGGTTGGAACGGACCTTTAAAGGTCATCTAGTCTAACCCCCCTGCCATGGGCAAGGACATCTTCCATTAGACCAGGTTGCTACAACCTGACCTTGAATTTCATAACAAAAAAACTTAGAAATTAAGTAACACATACTTTTAATATTTTTCTTTCTCTGCATTTCTTAATGTTCATACTTCTGCTGCTGAAATACTCCTTTTCCTTCTTAGTGATGTTAATGAAAGTTCTGCATCTTCTCCTTAGAGTTTCAACGGTGTTCATTTAATTGATACCCTTGCTTTAGTTTCCATTAGACCAAAGCGAATGTATGGATAAGATTTTTCATGGTTAGTCACCATTTTTTTCTTACTGAGAAGCCTTTCTTAGCACCAAGAAGTTGTAATTTCTATATGGCTGTTAGACCATTTTTAGTCCACTGTGTTCTCCCAAATTCTTATTGCACAGACGTGTTCAATTGTTGTCGTCTTCTTCATGGGTTGGTTTAGAGTTTTTCCTACTTTTTGTGCTGCTGTGACCAAAGTAATTGAATCCTGCCTCAGGGTCTTTGTTTTCTGTGGGAACCGTGATATAAATTTCCAGATAGACCCAAAGGAGTCTGCAGAATTTAAATGCAGCAGCCTGCAAACTCTGCAGTTGCTATTAGAAGAAAAATGCTAATTTTTTGAAACTGGATAAAATATGGAAGTAAGGCAGTCAATATTGGCCCTCCTAATACTATTCAACTTACTATTAACTTTAGTTTATTTGACAACTTGAAATTCCTTTGTGCGGCAGAATTTTTATTGAAAACATGGTAATATTGTAAAGTTGTCCTGTGTGAACCTGGAGGCTGTGGTTGCCTGGGAACAGTCAAGCTTTCGGGTTGCCGTTGGGAGGCTGCCAAGGCTCCGCATGTTGGACAAATACTGGCGGAATTGATCATCAGAGGAGTGGTTAATAAATTTGTCAACATTGTCATTATTTTTTTTTAATTAAAAGCCAGTGAGTAGAGGAGCACGCCTCTCCCTGCGTCTCTCTTGGCTCTCCGGCTGGCACGGCTGCGATCCCCATGGCTCTCCAGGCTCTTGGGGTGCTCCTTCACAGGGGGGAGGCAGCGGGGGGTGGCAGCCCCTTGACGGGGCAGCTCGGCCAAAGGGCTTGTGTGAGGGCACCTGCGGCTTTGCCGGGACCCTTGGCCACGACAGCCCGGTCTCTGAGTCCTCAGTGACAGCAGAGAGCGGGGACGTGGCAGCCGGAGCACCAGGCGCCTCGGCCACCGGAGCACGGTCCCCTTCGGACACCCAGAGCTCGGGGCAGAGCCACACAAGGAGGCAGTAAGTGCGACGAAGGAACAAACGGAATTAACAGCGTAAAGTGTTGGGGAAGTTCCACGAAAGAATGGATCAGCAGGTGAGTGCTGAAGCAAACTGATCTAAAAAAACAAAACAGTAGGATAATTACCGAAGGAATTTTAAGTATGGAGCAGATGAGGAGGTAGTAATAATGTGCATTTTCTTTTCACTCAAACAGTTATTATATCAGGGAAAAGAGATTAGCAAGAAGGAGCTGTTGGAGTCATCTTTAGCAAAACCTTAGTGTCAATGTGGAGAGCTGAAGACCAATGGACTTACGTGTGGTAAAGTGGTTATACTGTTAATGGAAAACAGGAAAATTTATCAGCTGGAAAATAATTTCTGGTGAGATTTAACCATTTCATTTTCAGAAGACCATGTCTCCCTAATCTATTTTCGTTCTTTAATAAGAGAGAATGAATATAAGAGAGTTGACTGACGGGATTTATCAAAACTTCAAACCAGCTTGGTGGAAATGTTTCTGAAAGGGCTGTGGAAGTTACATGTGGAGAGCAGAAGAGCTGCAATGCACCGAGTGCCAGGCAAAGAGGTCGGCATGGGAAAGCGTGAGCAAATGATGGACTCTTGTCTTCAGCAGAGTTTGGCAGGGTGCTGAGGGGAGGAGAGAAAACACCTCGGAGGCAGAAACTTTGTTCAGAGTATTAATAATTTGCAGAGGAGCATAGCGAGCAGGCAGACAGGAGTGCGGTGACATGGGCTCGGACAGACCGCGAGGGTCCAGCAGGGTCCTGTTGGGAGCGATAGGCAGAGCTGCTGCCCCTGGAGGGGTGAGGACAAACGCTGGAGGGGTGAGGAAGGGGCACGCACACGGTGACGCCTCCCCAGGGAACCCTTCCAGCCCAAATCAGCAGTCGGCTTAGGGGCTCCGCAGGCTGGAGGTGGATTACTGGATAACCCCCAACTGATGTCTTTTCCAGGAAACTGTGGTATTATACTTTGAATGCATATCAGCTCTTTGTGCTTGCGCCAAGGGTGGAGAAGAAGGGAGCTGCAGGGAACTAGTGGCCTCTCTGCCTCACCTTGGTCCCTGGGAAGGTGATGGAGCAAATCCCTTTGGAAGCCCTGGCCAGGCACAGGAAGGACAGAAGGTGATTGGGAATGGCCAGCGTGGATTTACCAACCAACCCAGGTTTCTCCATCAGGGCGGCTGGCTCTGAACGAGGGTAGCACAGGAAAGGTTGTTAGCCCCGGGCTTAGGGAGGTGTTCAGTGTGGTCTGTGCAGCATCCTCATTGCCAAACGGGACAGGGATGGTTCGGGCAGGAGGACGGTGAGGTAGGTGGGAAGCTGGCTGGACCACCAGGCTCAAAGGGTGGGCCATGCGGAGTCCAGCTGGTGGCTGGTTATGAGCCCATTCCTCAGGGATGGACACAGGTGCCCGTACCGTTTTGTGTCTTCATTGACACTGACCGGGGCCCTGAGAGGCCGTGGGGTCTCTGGCCTTGGGGACGTTCAGCACTCGCCCACCACAGCCCCGAGGAGCTGCCTGCTCTGAGACAGACCCGCTCTCTCCAGGACCCATCCTTTGGCGTGAGCCTGTGACTTGCTGGTGTGGAGCTCCACAGCAAACACATGCTGGGTGGTGGGAAATACCAATTCTTTGACCTGCTTTGACTCTACTAGTTTCACTTAATACTCTCCCAAGTTTTGTTTTGAAAGAGACTTTTTTGCTGGTGGGTAGGAGTTAGTGTAATTTTACAGAAACGATGCAATTGTAACAAACAAGGTGTACGTGCAAAATCTTGTAGTCCTAAGTATGAAGGAAAAGGATCCAGCCACAAAATTAGGCTGGTTGTTGAGACCTCAAGGCAGAGGGGGTGTAGGTTAATGTAAGATGGGAGAAGCTGCAGCTTTGAAGGAAAGAGTGGTAGTAAACTGTAACCCAAGAGTTATTCCTGCAATTAGAGTCAGATCTGGGTAGGGTGCTCCGACTGGGTTAAGCCAAATGCCCGATGATGCGCGCCGTGCTGATTTGTGGTTATGACTATGCAAGTGAAGGTACCTGGGAGACCAATTTGGAGTCGATTGCCAGAGCCTGGCGGCATGCTTTGAGCAGATCAGCGCGAGTGTGTCTAATGAAGATGTCCTATCTGTCACCTTGTCTTGTGGTGTTTGCATCAATTCCCAAGGAGATAGTACCTGTTTGTCTTTTCCGTGCCACTTTTGGTTTTGTCATATTCCTTCTCAGTCTTCGCTTTCCAGACTGATGAGTCTTGTCCATTTAGTTGAGCCTCACACGGGTGCCACTCCAGGCCGTTGATCTTTTCCCCCTTGTCCGCACATTTTCTACTTCTGGTGTGGCCTTTCTGAAAGGGGAGCCGGGGCTGCGGGTGGCCTTAAGGACGTGGGCGTACCAGGGGCTCACGCTGCGACGTGGTGGTGCTTTCTGTTCCTTCCATCCCTGCTGTGCTGTCGGGCACCTGCTGAGCGCGGCTGTGGTGGGGTCGCAGGACTGCTGGCCACAGCCGGGCAACAGCCAGCTCAGAGCCTGTCAGCGTTAGCATTTCATTTGCGTGGGGTTGAGCTGCTGTATTCTTCAGCCGCTGGCGCTGTGAGGTCCTTCTGCTGGGTTTTGCAGTTGGCTCTTGGTTTTACCACGCCAGGGTCCTCTGTTGTTGGCTCACAGTTTGCCTCCCCTCCCCAGACCATCCCAGACCATCCCAGACCCGCCGGCAGCATGGGCACCGGCACGAGTCCTGTGGGGCTCCGCTGTGAAAGCTGCCTGGTGTCCTGCCTGCCCTCCGCGGCACATCCCGTGCTCAGCTGCGGGGGGACCCTGCCCTCTCCCCCACGGGGCAGCAGAGCTGCTCAGCAGCACAGGGCTGCCTGCAGCAAGCCCAGCGAGGGGCTTCAGGGAGACCCAATCTGCAACACAAGCATAAAAACACAACGGACAGGAATCTGTGTGGATGATGCAAAATAAGACCCATTAAAGAGAGAAACATGAACTACTTTAATGCCTGCGCAATAAGCTAAGCTGAATGCCCCAACACTGGAAAGGCACTTGGGGGTTAATGTAAGAAATTTGGATCGTAAAGATCCATAAGGACCTAAACATTGATGCCCGAGTCCTTACATTAACAACCTGATCCATAAAGATCTTATGGATTCATAAGGTCTTTATGGATCAGGTTGTTAGGCTGTGCTAGAAATGCCTGTGTTGCAATATGCTAAGTATAAAAATACAGAAGCAGGAGTAAATATATTGCCTCTGTTGACAATTCTTTCATATGACTAAAAGCAGTAGTGGAGTTATGAATAAAGATATGAGTCTGAGTGCCATAAATAAGAGCACAAAAAGGCCCCACTGGGCCAAACCAGTGTCTGTCTGACCCAGTATTTGTCTCCAGCAGCAGCCAAAGGACAAAGGACGCGCACGAAATCTGGCTGCTTTCTGCAGTCCGTTCCCCGCATGCTCCTCCCGTTTCAACAACTGCTGTTTTAGGGTTGTTAGAGACTGCATCTCCATCTTCTCGGGTTTTTATATACAAATGTAGAGCAAAGTAGACCTGGGCCCATCAAAATAAATTATCTTTTACTTGATTCATATGCAGAGTTTTCCAGGTAGCTAGGGACTAATGCCAGATCTAGGAAACCGGGAGTGCGTACTGGAAAGGATGTGGGGTTTGGCCGTCTGAAAGGAATGGAGTGGTCAAAGTAAACTGAAGCCAAATTGCCACATGCTTTAATGAAATGTGCTGATGTGGTGCCTGACGGTGGAAGCAAGGGGGTAGTGAATTGAGGTTAGGAAGGTATTTTGTAGCTGTATATGACAGGTGAGGCAGATGCTGGACAGATCTGGCTCTGATTCTGCACTTTAAAAAGTGCATTTAAAATTAAAGAGGGTGCTGAAAAGAGCAACAGAAATCACAGAATCACAGAATCATAGAATCTTCATGGTTGGAAAGGACCTTTGAGATCGAGTCCAACCATACACACACACAAAAGAACCCCCTACAATCTCTGTCACTAGAGCATACCCTGAAGTGCCAAATCTACACGTTTCTTAAATACCTCTAGGGATGGTGACTCAACCACCTCCCCGGGCAGGCTGTTCAGTGCCTGACCACTCTTTCAGTAAAGTCATTCTTCCTAATATCCAATCTAAACCTCCCCTGCCGCAGCTTCAGGCCATTTCCTCTGGTCCTGTCATTATTCACCAGGGAGAAGAGGCCAACACCCTCCTCTCTACACCCTCCTGTCAGGCAGTTGTAGAGGGCCATGAGGTCTCCCCTCAGCCTCCTCTTCTCCAAACTAAACATGCCCAGCTCCCTCAGCCTCTCCTCACATGGCTTGGTCTCCAGACCCCTCACCAGCTCGGTAGCTCTCCTCTGGACACGCTCCAGCACCTCAATGTCCCTCTTGGACAGGGGGGCCCAGAACTGAACACAGCGCTCGAGGTGAGGCCTCACCAGTGCCGAGCACAGAGGCACCATCACTTCCCTGCTCCTGCTGGCCACACTATTCCTGATACAAGCCAGAATGCTGCTGGCCTTCTTGGCCACCTGGGCACACTGCTGGCTCACGTTAAGCTGACTGTCCACCAGCACCCCCAGGTCCCTTTCTGCTGGGCAGCTTTTGAGCCACTCCGCCCCAAGCCTGTAGCGTTGCTTGGGGTTGTTGTGACCGAAATGCAGGACCTCAAAAAATGATTTGAGATCTGGAGAAAATGCACTGCCATCTATGAACATCAGCCTGTTCTGCTCACCCTAACTGAGACTGAGGGGTGACGGTGTTAAATGGGGGCTGCCAGCACAGCAAGAAACTGAGTATTCTGAAGAGCTATTCAGTATCACAGAGAAAGGTATAACAAGAAATAATGATTGTATTGGAAGTTTAATCAAGGGAAAACAAATGAGAACTGACATAACCTTTTTTTCATTGAGGATGAGTCTTTGCTTGTTAATTTATCCAGGGAGGGAGCGTGGTTTCCATCATGTGATGTTTTTAGTGTCAAGTTGGATGCTTTTGAGGAAACTGTTAGCCAACTTCAAGTAATTTCGTTCATTATGGGAGTTACTGGTTGAAACTTAGGGGAGGCAGTGATACATTGCTCAGGTGAGATGGTCATACTGGACCTCTTGGCTTTGAGTGTGCTGAATCAGAGGGAGTGCCAAACGTGCCATGAAGGCAACTACAGTATGCTCTTTTCTCTGGCTTCTGCCATTCTCTAGTCAAACTTGGTTTCATTTACTCCTTTATACTGAGAAGTTCTGTATCTCTTTTGCATGTGTTTATTAGGACCTAGCTATCCAACTAACATGTCTCAGTCTTGATGCTGGATGAACAGAATATCTTATTCCCTCTTCTCCAGAAGAAGCTTTGCTCTACATAGTGTTTTTCAGCCCTTCGTAGAGCTAAATCTTCCCAGCTCCTCATTTTCCAACAAGTTAGACACAGGTTTTTTGGGGTTTTTTGTGTCTATGTTTGTGGTGTTGCAGTGAGCCAAGGAAACATTTCCAGGTCACTGAAGGTAACAGCCATCTCTTTAACCTCTGCTGGGCTCTTTGGTGGGATCAGCTTGATTTACAGGTCCAACACTTTTGCATTTCCCTCTGAGCTGTCTTCCCTGTATGAAGAGTTCAGCAGTTGGATGAAACTGGCTGGCGATTTTGCTCTTCAGCAGCCCTTTCCATGCAGGTGGCTAATAATAAAGCTGTTGTAGCTCTGTGTAAGAGGGAGGTTTTGCCTGAACCACTCACTTAGAGTTACTCAGGAGCTGAATCTCTTTAAACATTCACTTCAAGCTGCATTTCTATCAGAGGCAGCTGCTCCTCTGAAAGCACCGACTGGTGGGACCATAGGACAGGGCTGGTTGTCGCTGTCAGTGCTACTGAAGAGTTGTAATAAGGGGGCTCTTGGACTCCTGTTTTTCAAATAGAAGTAGTTGGATGGCTTCCTGTCTCAGGCAATGGATTCCGGGGGATGATACAACAGCCAGCAACATCCTTCCAGACTGGCTCAGGAGCAGCAACCGTTTTGCTGGAAAACCCGTAGAGCCAGAATACTTTATTATCTGCAGCACATAACTCTGCAAGGAGGGCTCGTGGGCCGGGCGCTTTCCTGCTGGGAGCTGAGAACCTCCCTCCTGCTCTTTATCTTGTTTCCTTTTGGTGGAGGCAGCTTCTCCCAGCGTGGCGGTTAGCACATGGGATGGCAGGGCCAGAGCTTTCCTCAGGAGGTGATCTAAGGCCAGAAATTCCTGTTGTTTTGCCAGCATACACAACTTGCTCTCTAAGCTGGTCCCAGTTTCTCTTTCACCAGCATCCAGCGCAGAGAGAGCTTGTGCTGGTTTCTCCTTTCCTCCATGAAAATGCAGAGTGGTGGTTGCTCTGGTCCCTGCAGAGCCCAGCTCCTTCCCTGGACCATGGTCCTGGAGGGAAACAAGCTGCAATGGTGATGTTCAACCCATCCCATGGTCCCTGGACAGGGTGGGGGCTGCTGCTGACCCCCAGCCTCTGCTGGCAGCGCTGTGGTGGGTCTGAGGGGTCGCTGGTTGGAGCGCTCCTGGTCACGGCTGTCTTGTGCCTCTGGTCCCTTCTCCCGCCAGCAGGTGAGCGAGGCCAGGAGGATCCTGCGGGATTTCACGCACTGCAGGGGACCAGTGATGCCTACCCTGGATCACAGGAAGAGCTGCTGCCGCAATTGCTGCTTGAGGGGACAGGCTTTTCATGAGCAATTGGCAAGAAAAAATACAATTGGAGAAAACCCGACATAATCTTTTCAGGAAAGGTGAAAAAGTTACCTGGGTTTTGTTTTACACATAGTGTCTATTCCTGTAACTTTGTCCCAGCCCCGGCATCAGCAGGAGCCGCTTGCTCGGCGCAATGCCGGGCTCGGTGCTGCGCAGCGCTGCAGGCTCCCCCGGCGCGCTCGGCTCCAGCCCTGGGGTGTGTGTGCTCTGCAGACTGCTCTCTGCCTCTGGTCACCTTTGTCTTCTTTCCCTTTACCTTTTTCCTGTTTGTGTTGTTTCCTGAAAAGACAGGGCCACCAGACCTGCTCGTGATGCAGAAGATCTGGGTGTGCTGCCAGTTCCTGAGTGTCATAGCAGCCCTTTCTGCATCATTTCAGCCCAGATCCCAGCACGGACCCAACGTGGCTCCGCTGATGAACTCCCGTGTCAGGAAACTTGCCTGGTTAACCTTCACCTTTGTTTACTGTCTTCCTTGTCAATGAGGGATCCAAATGAGTGCTTTCCTGCTTCTGGCACTTTAGTTTATGGCAGCAAGGGACCTGTTTGGAAATGTGCGTGTGTATTGGCAAGCAGGCCAGCCTTATTCTGATGGGCGTGGGTTTCCTCCAGGCTCTCCTCGTAGGTGTGAGGCATGACTCCACAGAAAATAAGCAGATTTTTCAGTGAGGTAAATGTTTGTCGCAGTTCCTGTCCATGCTCCCGGGACAGAGGCCAGGCCTTTGGGCCCAGAGCACGGCAGAATTGTGGAGCCGCTCCTGGGTATAGACTCAGAACAGTTTGGGTTGAAGGGACCTTAAAGCCCACCCAGTGCCACCCCCTGCCCGGGGCAGGGACACCTCCCACCAGCCCATGTTGCTCCAAGCCCCGTCCAACCTGGCCTTGAACCCCTCCAGGGATGGGGCAGCCACAGCTTCTCTGGGCACCCTGGGCCAGGGGCTCACCCCCCTCACAGCAAACAATTTCTTCCTCAGATCTCATCTCAGTCTCCCCTCTGTCAGTGTAAAACCCTTCCCCCTCGTCCCACGGCTCCCCTCCCTCATCCAGAGTCCCTCCCCAGCTTTCCTGGAGCCCCTTTAGGGACTGGCAGGGGCTGGAAGGTCTCCCCGGAGCCTTCTCTTCTCCAGGCTGACCCCCCCAGCTCTCTCAGCCTGTCCCCACGGCAGAGGGGCTCCAGCCCTCCCAGCATCTCCGGGGCCTCCTCTGGCCCCGCTCCAACAGCTCCGTGTCTCTCCTGTGCTGAGGCCCCGGAGCTGGAGGCAGCACTGCAGGGGGGTCTCCCCGAGCGGAGCAGAGGGGCAGTGAGGAGCCCGTCCTGCAGCCGGTCCTCGCGGTTGGAGCTCTGGGACTCCTCCTTATGTGACTCTCATGCCTCGGTTGCTTGCTGTCCTCACCCACTTTCCATCAGGCTCTCTCTTCCTCTGTGTTTGTTCATTTTTATGACTTCAACGCCATTGTCATTTCGCATGTGGTGTGGCAGGATTATGCTCTTTTCTGCTCCCATTCAGAGGCAACTCCCATTTTCTAAAGGAAATCTTTTACTTTTGGTAGATTCTTCTGCTCTGTTGGTTTGGCGGCTCCATCTTTCTGTAGGGGCCTCTTAGAAGCTGTTTTTTCATTTTTGCCATACATTTACTCAGAGCTCCTAATGTGATATTATGAAATATACTCCCTGCTGCCTGCAAGCGCATTACCCTTTCAGCTGCTTCTTTTAATTTCCTTTCAACTCTTTCTCATTTATGTGCTCCTCGATGAAGAATTTTTGGCTTTTTTACTCGTAAGGGATTGTTGAATATAAGTTCTTTACTGTCATTATTGCAGGGCAGCTCTTGAATAGATCTTGTCTGTCATCCTGCGTGTTGCTGAGGATTGAATCCGAACCTCTGAGCTCTTTCTTCCTTCGGGAAGGAGTCATCCGTGCTGTCTAAAAGTTGAGAAGCTGTACCATTTTCTTTCAGGAGTTGTTCCTAAGGCTTTGATTGTTGTGATCAGAGCTTATAATTGTGTGGAAGAAATTATCGCTTGTAACTGTAAACCAGAGCAAGCAACTTGTTCTGAAACCTGCTGCCACCCTGTCCTGCTCGGAGCCTGCCCTGACGGCCCCGGGGACCTGCCCTGGCTGCAGGGTGGACTCTGCTGTGTGGTGCCGTGCCATGGTGTGCCGTGTCGTGCCGTGGTGTGCCATACTGTGCCGTGCTGTGCCATGGTGTGCCATGCCGTGCCATGGTGTGCCGTGCCATGGTGTGCCGTGTCGTGCCATGGTGTGCCGTGCTGTGCCATGGTGTGCCGTGCTGTGCCACGCCATGCCATGGTGTGCCGTGCTGTGCCATACTGTGCCATGCCATGCCATGGTGTGCCGTGCTGTGCCATGGTGTGCCGTGCTGTGCCATACTGTGCCATGCCATGCCATGGTGTGCCGTGCTGTGCCATGCCGTGCCGTGCTGTGCCATACTGTGCCACGCCATGCCATGGCGTGCCGTGCTGTGCCATGGTGTGCCGTGCTGTGCCATACTGTGCCACGCCATGCCATGGTGTGCCGTGCTGTGCCATGGTGTGCCGTGCTGTGCCATGCCGTGCCGTGCTGTGCCATACTGTGCCATGCCATGCCATGGTGTGCCGTGCTGTGCCATGCCGTGCCGTGCTGTGCCATACTGTGCCACGCCATGCCATGGTGTGTCGTGCTGTGCCATGGTGTGCCGTGCTGTGCCATGCCGTGCCATGGTGTGCCGTGCTGTGCCATGGTGAGCCGTGCTGTGCCATGCTGTGCCATGGTGTGCCGTGCTGTGCCATGGTGAGCCGTGCTGTGCCGTGCCGTGCTGTGCTGTGCTGGCATGTGGGACTGGCACTGCTGCGGTGTGCTCCCCGCTCCCTACGGAGGTGCCTCCTTCGGAACCCCGAGGTCCTCCTGGGTCTTCTGGGGACCATACCAGGAGCAGCGCTGAGCCTCTCATGTCAGGAGAGTGTCAGGAGGAAGGGGACAGAGACCTTTCCTCCCCCGGCTCAGGGACTGTACAAGGCAGTTCGGTTCCTTTTAAAATGAATGTAGACTTGAGTGTCCAAACCCTCAGGACTGGAGGTTACAGGCACCCCGTGTGAGCTGCTGTGAGTGGACTGGGTCTCTCCGGGCCGTGGTGGCAGGTGCCCTGGCCTGTCCGAGCTCAGCCCCCTCCTCCTGATGGAGACAGGATCAGCGCCCGGCACGGCACCTGCAGCTCGACAGCCAAGCCCTGCTCTGCGCGGGATCAGCACGGTGCCAGTGCTGGAGCTGCTGGGGCTGCCGGGAGGCTGGAGGAGAGCATTGGAGGTGAGACGGGAAGCGGAGGAGCTCTCCCTGATGTGGCTCCCGTCCCCCCGTGCACGGAGCAGCTTCCCCCTGCACAGAGATGTCCCTTGCAGCCGCTGGGGCCGGGGCGGGTGGGATTAGCCTCATGCTTTGGGCTGCCCCCGGAGCGGCTCTGCTGCTTCACAGAGTGCAAAAAGCAGGTTTAGTTGCAGGATCTCTGATAGGAGAAAGTCATTAATGCATGCGATGGCGTCTGGAGAAACAGGGCCCTAAGAGACATCGAAGCAGCCGGATTATGCCCCCAAGGGGCTGCGCAGCGTTCTGACCTCACAGCTGAAGTGCGCGTTTTCTTCTTCCTGATTTCTGATGCAGGTTAAAGACAGAACGAGACACACTGCGGGGGGGAAGATGTTTTCTCTCTTAAATATGAGATGATAATACTCCCCAGAGTATGTCTCTGCAGTATAAAGTTTGGTATAAAATTCAGCGTTTTCTATGCTGGGACCCTCCTTCAACCAATGCTCGTGCACGTGTGCATGCCTGTGGTTTTTTTTCCATTATGTACATATTTTAATACTGAATAACATAATTTGAGAGTGAGGAAGAGTCCTAAAGGCTGAATAAGCATGTAAGAAGGTATAGATGTTTATTTTATATTCATGGGTCCCTGAAAGAGTGATGCATATTCTGCTTCTCTTTGAGGACTGAAAGAGAGCAGAGCTGGCGTTTCTCACAGGTTTCGAATTCCTGATTTCTCACACCAGCAACTGTCCGCCTCTTCCTCTGTACCTGCGGCAGGACAGGCCATCGCTGATAAGCTCGCTGACTCGCTAATGTGGACAGCGACGAAATAGATAAGGCTGACCTCTGTGTGCGGTACAAATGCACCCTGCCAAGTGCAAGTTATCGGTGCCCGAGAAAAATGAGCCGTAACATCAGCTCGGTGGCTTTCTGTCTCGCTCGGTGGCTTTTCTGGGTGGCGGTGCGCAGGCGGGTCATTCACTTCTCTCTGGGCAAAGCCCGTTTAATTCACGGAGCCCAAATGATGCTATTAAGGGGAACACAGATCACAACAGGCCTTGGGGTTAAGTTTTCAAGTTGGAAGTGGGGCTGAAGGGGTGAGTGAGGATATACAGCTACTTCTGATGTCCTGCTCCGGGACCGGGGGACACGGTGGCAGGAGCTCTGGTGCTGTGGGTCCATCGGAGCCACTGGAAGTGATGCTGAGCACCTGGAGAAGGTGGGGATCGGGTCGGTCTGTTGGAAATCCGAATGGGTGTCTGTGTTCCAGCCTCAACACTTCAGCGCCTTCATGGACAAAATGTGCTTATGCTGCTGTGTGGATCTGTGCTGTGCCTGTCCCTCGGACACAGCGAGCACCTCCAGTCTCTGGTTGAAAGGGCGATGGTGTGGTCTGGTGGGATAACAAGGGTGGGCAGAGGCGTGGAGTGCCGCCGTGTGTCGAGTGGAGCAGGACTTGGCCCGGGAGAGCAGCGGCTGCTGGGGGAGCACTGCAGGGGGTGGTTGTTCACTTCTTCTTCCAGCACAAAAATCAGGAGCATTAAACAGGGTGACAGGCTGTGACTTTGAAATGAAACGCTGAAGCAAGTCTAAAGGTTGTCTTCTTCTGCAGAAAGTGTGGAGGAGGAGGAGAAACAAACACAGAGGAGAACAGAGTGATGGGACGAGGAAAGGTTGAGGGCCAAAATGCAAAACCAGGGACCTGGGAGGGGAAACGGTGGCTGCCGATGGGGACAGGCTGTTGTGAGACCGACCTCTGGTGCTGCCAGCGTGGCATCCTCTTGCCTTCCTGCTCTTCGCCCACAAGAGCAGAGGCTGCGAAGAGCCTGCAGCCACCCCGCCGCCATGGCAGAGGGGATGCAGCGATGATGCCGCACCGCCTGTGCCGGGCTGTGGGGCTCGGTGGGCTCTGGCCAAGGCCGGTGCCCACCGCCGGCCTCCTCTACCGGCACCACCCAGACGGGAGTGCGGCAGCAGCGCTGCAGCTGTAGGAAATACAGCCTGAAGATGATGAGCTATAAATATGTGATGACTTGGGTCCTGAGGGGGCAGAGAAATGCTTTACAGTACCAGAGAAACCCTTTGCAGTCACAGGGTGAGGTGGGGAGCGTGACTTCCCGCGTGGGGAGGCAGAGGGCTCTTCTCCTCTCCTCCTGCTGGGAAGACCTCACTGGATGCCTCCAGCTCCTGGCAGGGCTCAGGGTGCTGCTCTTCATCCCTCCTTTGTTTGCACACAATGAAGTCTGTGATGGAGAAGTCAATAGACTCTTCACACCCTAAGAGGGATCTTTAGGTGAAATTTTGCTATTATACTGGTTTTAGGCCATAAAATATTCTTTGGCACTTCTCGTATTTTATAGGGTGTTATAGCATACAGGGTTTGAGTCTGCCCTGAACCTCACAAAATGCATTAGGGGGGATCTGCTAAGTCTCATTCTTTTCTAACTCTTTTTTCCCCTTCCACTAATCCACAGGCATGGAAGAGATTGTGGCTTTCCCATTTTATCCTTTTCCTTGTTCTTGCCGTGACCGTTCCTGGGTGCAGCTATGGGGTACGGGCCCTTGGTGATGCTCGGCTCTAATTGCCCTCTGTGTCTCTCCACAGAAGTGTCTACGGCTGAATCCAGACGTTCCCGTGTGGGTTTCCAAGCAGCGCATCCTCTGCACTTTGAACCACAGCCTGAAGGATGTTCTGAACTACGGGCTCTTCCAGCCGGCGTTCAATGGCAGGGCTGGCAAGTTTCTGGATGAGGAGCGTCTGCTGAGGGAGTACCCCCTGAATCCAGACACTCCCGTCCCCTACTTGGAGGTAGACATCTTCTTGGGTTTTTTTAAATGTGTGTATATCTATATACACCTATATAGATATATATACATACATATATATATGTGTACATAAGTACGTAGGACTTCTATGATCCCTTCCACTGTCGTCTCCGTGGGCACCACAGATGTTAAGGCCCCTGTCCCCCTTCCCTTTTCTCCCCTGTTTCCCTTCCAGGAGTGAGAGCATAGACATTTGTGTGGGTGTATGTTTACTCACGGAGAATTCATTGAGGGAAAGCAATGCCTCTGAGTTTTAGTTGCTCGTGACTCTGCTCGAGAGCTCCTTCACATCTGTCATAGCCCTGTGGAACAGCTTCCCTGTTTTCTGACCCTGTTGATGAAAATTTCTTCTTTTCTAGTGGCGCAAAACTGTCACGGGAAATTGCAATAACAGAAGGAGAGTCAGTCTCGTAGGTACAGAGGGAAAATCATAGGGAGATCTTTGAATATGAGGCTGAAGGACTTGAGTTTGATATTTAATTTACAATTAACGTAGAGGCTGGAGCACAACTGTGTGCTTTGACAGCAAATAACTGCCCCCGTATGGACCCCATTTGTGTGATGAGCGTGGAGGATAATCTATACTATTTTCTGTTCCAGAAAATGAAGTAGAGCAGAAATTAACTGAATTAACTCTCTATTTATGTTCACTATATTTTTTTGCCTTGGGCTGGGATTCAGGTGACCTCATGTAGGTGTTTATTCTAAGGTGACCTGCAGCATTTCCTGGGCTCCGTTCACTGTCACTGTGGACATCCCCACTGGCTGTAAGGTACCTGCACGTGGACGTCTAAGTTTAGGAATCTTGTGCTATATTTTGCTCACAAAGTCTATTTAGAAAGCATTACACGCTTAAGCTGCAAGAGCTCTTATAAATGCAAGCGTGAAGGCTGTTATTATAACTAATCCTGACTAATTTGGAAAGAAAGTGCAGCACAATTTCTTAGCAAACTAACGTTTAATGTAGACAAAAACATTTGGAACAACATTAAGAATGCTTGCAAATAAACCTATGAGGTAGTAAATTCCTTAATGTTCCTTATACAGGCTTTAATGCTTTGTTTTTGTATAATTTAGCATAATATCCACACTCAATGTCTTAGCACACACATCTAAATGCAGACTTGACATGGATATTTGTTGTGTGTCATTTTCATTCTTCATAACTTGATAAGAATGGCAGCAGAGCACTGGAGAATCCTGTTGGAAAAACCCAAATCCTGAATATATTTACAAGACATAAATCCTGTGTTGATACCGCTGAGGTTTCTTGAATCCAAAAGATAAATTAGCCCTCAGGGCTGCATATGAAGGTAATCAAGTAGATGAGGGGTTTGTGTATATTGACAGAAAAATTACATTACAAAGCAGGTATAGCACAAATCATAGAATAGTTCGGGTTGGAAGGGACCTTTAAAGGTCGTGTAGCTGGCTCTGTTCTACGGAGAGCTGTAGGCACTCCAGATTCCTTCATCGGAATAAAATAGCAGCTGCAATGCAGCGTGTTAGTGATCAGGCAACGTGCAGTGGGGTCCACCTGCCCATCTGCTGAGATCCAGTTACCCTGGTGTGTGTTTGGTGGTTTTGACTGTATCCCGTATTATCTTACTGGTTGTTATCTGCTGTCAGAAGCTTATTGTGTCATTCTTAATGAGGTAGTTATTTCATTTGCATACCAAAAACACTGTTGTGTTCTCACCATTATTAAACATGGAATCATAGAATCATAGAGTCATAGAATGGTTTGGGTTGAAGGGACCTTAAAGCCCACCCAGTGCCACCCCCTGCCCGGGGCAGGGACACCTCCCACCAGCCCACGTTGCTCCAAGCCCCGTCCAACCTGGCCTTGAACCCCTCCAGGGATGGGGCAGCCACAGCTTCTCTGGGCACCCTGGGCCAGGGGCTCACCCCCCTCACAGCAAACAATTTCTTCCTCAGATCTCATCTCAGTCTCCCCTCTGTCAGTGTAAAACCCTTCCCCCTCGTCCCATGGCTCCCCTCCCTGCTCCAGAGTCCCTCCCCAGCTTTGCTGGAGCCCCTTTAGGGACTGGCAGGGGCTGGAAGGTCTCCCCGGAGCCTTCTCTTCTCCAGGCTGACCCCCCCAGCTCTCTCAGCCTGTCCCCACGGCAGAGGGGCTCCAGCCCTCCCAGCATCTCTGTGGCTCATCACACATTCAGTTCACGCACATTGTAAATTTGAATGAGATTTGGAAATTCTCATGCCTGTATGTCCTCCCCACGCAAGTCCAGTCTGTGGGTGAGCTGTTGGAGCAAAACCGTTGGGTTGTGACTAGCTTAGGGTCGGCCGCCCACTTCAGTCGCTTCTTCAGAAGTTTTGCTGCCCCGTTTTGGGCAGTGGACTATGTGTTGTACAGCTTAATTCTTCTCAGATGGGGTTTTTGCCTTGCACTGGGGTGGCAGCGTGCATTGCTCTTGCATCGAAGTCGCTGCAGCCCGGCTTCTCCCTCATCCCTGCCTCGCTGATGCCCTGCCTCGGCCCTGCCCGCGTCGCCGGGAGCCCTGCAGGACCTTCCCCACGGTCAGTCACTGGGAGGGCAGCAGTGGGCGAGTCCCCTGAGCCCGCGCGTTTGGGCAGGAGGGTGAAAGCCAGCAGCTCCACAGGGCAGCGCTGCCCTGGCTCAGCCAGGGGCTGGGAGCGGAGCCCGTCTGCAGACCCTCTGTCGTGGTGCCGGGGGTGAAGAGGAGCCGCTGGAGGGTGCTTGCGTGGCTGCGTAGGGATGCACAGAGGAACCCTCACAATGCCAGCATCCTCAAAGGACCAACATCTGTAAATCAGTGGGCAAGACAGTTTTTACTTTGGAATGATTTAAAAAAAAAAAAAGTTGTGTGAGAAAACATCTGCCCAGCAGTACAAGCTCGTGATAGACTGAAAATGTGCTAATATTTTGCCAGTATTGAAAAGTAAGTGGGATGAGCTTAGTAACTGCAGTCCAAAGATAACTTGGTTTCAGTTCCAGCTGAAATAATGAAATGTTGATGGAGGATTAAGTTCATAGCAATTCAAAATCTCAGAATACAATTAACGGTTTGAAAAAAGATCTAGTCAAACAAATCCAATTTCATTCTTTAAGGAAATTGTAATTTTGCTTGATAAAGGTAACTATACAGAGGTAGCAGCCACTTGGGGGTACTTGATATCGTTCTATGTGATATTCAAGTTCAGGATTAGCACTGTAAAAAGTCAGTAGCACAAGTGCCACTGGCTAACTAAGTGATGATAAAAAGCAGCTGTCACTGCGGTCGTCGCTGCATAGATGTGTTTCTGTATTCTGCATAGAGGTAGATGTATGGGGTTTCCTAGGGACCAACGTCAAGCTTGATGTGGTTACCCCACACATCTGGGTGTAAATGTAAAATCACTGCTGATAAAGTCTGACTCACACGAAGCTTGGCAGAGAATACAACGTCGACTGCGCTGTCTAGGTCATTTGGTAAGTGGGGGTCCCATCAAAATACGCTCTAAGTCAGCCAAAGGACAAACATACAGGGACAAGGATTGCTTGCTAAGGAAGGACTCTCGTGGAAAACAAAGCTTCTGAAGAAAGTTTTTGAGTCTTTTGGTCAAGAAACCGAACAGCAATTCTCAGTGTGATGCTGTGACACAGCGTGACCCTGTAATCCTTCAGTGTGCACCCTGACAAGTGGTGAGGTGGTTTCAGGAGTGGCTGGGGTGGAAGTGGTTGGTATTGGAGCAGCGTGTGGGCGACAGTCAGTGTAGGGCACCAGAAATGATCTGAGAACAGCAGAGAAGATCCCTCAATGAGAGATTTAGAGCGCAGCCTGCTTAAAGGGGAGTCGGCTCAAGATCACCTGAGAACTGTCCTGGGGAAAACCATTCTGTTATTAGAAAGATCCCCAATTAATTGGGAAGAAGCAGAACAAAATCCAAACCTTCTGGAAGCTGTAGCCAGACAGATTCATGTGAAAAACTTGTCAGAATTTCTTTAGTGAGGAAAGCAATTAGCTGTTAGAGCAAATTATGATGGAGAACAGTGCATTCTGTATCTGTTGTTGTTGTTTTCAGGTCTAGACTGAGTGTCTTCATGCGAGCTGATGTTCACTGGAGCTGCTTGAGAGCGGTTTGATGCTGAGTGGGTTTTCTTCATCTCATATCTGACATTCTTCCCTCTTGCAGTTCCGGTACAAAAGACGTGTGTACACCCAGACCCTGCTGGATGACAAGCAGTTTGCCAAGCTCCATACAAAGGTAAGGCTGGAGTCTAGCTGGGCAAGCTCAAAGCCCATGTTCAGCACTGATGGTGGCCTATCACAGAGACGATACCAGGTTTGGATGTTTCAGTCCTCTGTGCTTGCCAGACTGCAAAGCACTCCCAAGGAATGGATGGTGCTTGCCAAAGCCTGAGATGGTTTATGTGGGGGTGCAAGCTGAAGAACCCCATCGAGCCATGGTAGGGTGCCTACCCAGGGATAGACTTGCACTGCTTACATGTGCTTGCAGGCAGGTGTGTGGTTGGACTAGGCTCTACGGGAGAGCTTGGGGTCAGCTTTCCGTGGGGTGGTGAGGCAGAGGAACACATGATGGGCTGGCTGAAGAGAAGCTTTATTCTTTGGCATGGAGGAGTCACTAAATGCCTGGTGAGCACAATGGTGTGCATTGAGCAGCGCGCCTTCCCTTCCCCCAGCGAGAGGCTGCAGCACGCCTCCGCCTTGCACGCGGGCTCACTGCCTTGTCTCCGGCTTTAACCCATGCGTTTGGGTCAGGATGACACTGGTAGGATCCACGTGTGAAGTGGAAAGCACTCTTGGTCTACTGCAGCCCCCGTGTGTCGCGGGCAGTGATCAAGGCATGTGTCAAGATTAATGGTGCAACAACTGAATGGGCCGAATGGGTGTTCGGAGAAGAGGGAGTGTGGCAGGAATGGTGCTTTTGCATGCATGGGTGTTTCCTGGGAGGAGAGATGCCCCACCAAAACTACCGGGCTCTGTGGCCAGGGACACCCCAGCTGGCAGAGCCAGAGGGTCAGGGATGCTAATGGTGACCAGGCCTTGGGCACGTTGGCTGGATACCCTCTTGCATTGCTCTTCCCCCGGACAGCTGCGGTGGTCCCATGAAGTCACTTCTTGCCTGAGAAATTAAGACCAATGATTGTGGAGAGCTCTGTGACCATCAGAATATGTGTGCTGACACTAATAATTGTGCCTTGAGATGGCGTGTGGCGCCATGGGGACTCTGATGGTTCCTGGGAGGCCGGGGCCAGTGGCGCATGGGAACTGTGAGATAGGAGGAAGGAGGTGGGCTCCAGCAGCACGGTGGCCATTGCACAGCTGGGTGGCTGCACGCGCTGGGCAGTGTTCAAACTGCTGGGTGGCATGAGGACACCCTCAGCCCCCACCAAACTCATTTTCTGGGAGAGTCCATGCGGAAGAACTGGGGCAGGGAGTGGTGGCATGGAGAGGCTCATGGGGATGGCCAGGGTCTGGAGGGCACTGTGCTGGGTAAGGCCATGCAGAGAGGCTTCTGGGCTTCTTGTTGAGGAAGGATGTGGGATCAGATGGGACCTCAGGGCTCCCTGCTAGCTCCCTTGTTGCTGTGCGGCACAAACTCCCTTGGAAAACCCCTGTGCAGAGCGACTGCTTCCTGCCGAGGGCTGGGCAGCCTCTTGGCTGTTTTCGTTTTGCCTCTGATGGGACACGCGCCGTTGTCTGCCTTGACCCTTCTTGGCCGCTCTTGCCTGACAGCGGCAGCTCCAAGACACGCGCAGGAGGTGCCCAGGGCTGGGCGACCACTCGGGCACAGTGCCTTCTCCTCAGCCCCTGCCAGCCCGCATCGCTGCTGGGCACAGGTCGCCTGTGCGTGGCTCCTGCCACGGGTCTGCAGGGTGGTGCTTTGCTTTTGGCCACATCTACCCTGCAAGAGGCAGGCAGGCAAGGGGTGTAAATTTTCAGTGAAGAGGTACAACAGCAAGAGCTGAGCTAGGTGGAGGCACAGTTGTAAAGCAGAAGGGAAGAAAACCTTCTCCCAAAGGGCTTGACCTACCCCAAAGGGGAAAATCTTCTTGGGAAGAAGCAGGTCCTCTGTCTTCTGTTTGCAGAGCTGCAGGAACAAGAAACAAAACGCTGTTAAGGTTTGGGTTTGACTCACGAAGATTAAAGTCACGAGGCTTCTGTCTGGTGGCACAAGAATATCTAGGCAGCAAATCTGGAAGGCTCTCAGCATCTTCCTGGCGCCAGGAAGTGTGAATCATGGTCCTCCTGAGCCTTGCCAGCGAGAGACCGTGCCTGCCGGAGGGAGGGCTGGAGGCGCCTGCCACAGGGAGACCTGAGCAGCAGCTGAAGACTTCCCCTATGAGCATGTAGTATCCATAAATGCACTTTATTAAATATTCACTTAATCTCCATGCTTTAATTTCTACTTAAAAAACAAATCTCCTTCATGTTGTTTCTTTATTTTTAAATCATCCCTTGCTGCTAAAATATGGCATCTGCGCGAGATCCTGCAGCTCCGCTCCCTTTTGCTTCCATCAAGAGGATGCTGATGAGCGTTTCCTTTGGCTGGTGTTTTCCCAGAGCCCATGGGCACCGCGGGCTCTGATGCTTGTGGGGCTGGAAGAGGAGCCCTCGTCCGTCCCCGGGGCAGGGGTGTGATGGAAGGGGGGCAGCAGAGGCAGCCGCAGGGGGTAGCGCTAGGAGGGGTGCAAGCAGGAGACATGCTTGTGCCGGCCACTCGTTGGAGTGATGCTGGCGCTGAGAGCCGGCGTCATCGTGACTTACGCGCCCGGCACAGATCGAGGCTCTTTCGCTGGGAGAGGGTGAGAGCAGAGCGTGCATCTGCAGCTTCCCGGCAGCTGGCTTGAGGATGAGAAGGGGCACGGAGAGCGGCAGGACATGGGCTCCTCTCTGGGACGGCGGCTGGCTGAGCAGAGAGAAAACCAGCAAACTGCTGGGGACCGTGGACCCCGAGCGAAGAGCACGGTACTGCCTGCTTCTGCCCCATCTGCCGTGCCGCCTGCACTGTGGCCGTGCCAGGCGAGGGGCTGCGGGAGGACAGTCCTCCTGCCATGCCACCGACCCCGCGGAGGGACGCTGTGGGGGCTGCAGCAGGGCAGGACTGCGCGGGGGGTTCATGCCTCACGTTGGACGCGCAGTGAGGAGGTGTCTCTGGGCCAGCGCGGGGAACGGCTGGCTCCTCTGCCGCTGCAGGCGTGTACAGGCGTGCGTGTCGGGTCAGCTGCTGCGGGGGTTTCTGCTTCTGTCTGTGCATTTAGGGGTTGGTGTTTTCTTTTGGGAAAGCAGGTGCATGGGGGGGGATGTCTCTGTGGTGTGGTGCAGACTGTACGTATCGCTCGAGGTGTGACGCTTCCCTGTTATTTGTAGTGATGCCTAATTGCTCGGGCAGTGAAATACCGTTTTTTTTCTGAGATGCAGTAATTTAAAGGTCTGTGAAGGATTAGCTTTACATCTAACAGGACGGTGGGACCACTCCTGAGGTTGTGGTATATGTGAAATCTAGGTGTGTGGCTAATGAGAGCAAAGTATCAAAATGCTGAGAGTTTAGTGTCTGACTTTTAGTGACAGGATACACTACTTGAATCTTTTAATGGCCTTGAAACATGATTCTTAACTGCCATTAAGAAAGAAAAATAAGAAAAAGAAAAAGAAAAATAACTGCTTTTTTTGAGTGCCAGTGGACTTGTTTTAAGAAGTGGGGAAATTGATTTCTTGTATTGCTAGCAATAACGAAGTGACTTGGTAAAATCAGTCAATCAGCCTCAGTCCCTTGTGCCTCTTGGGATCCACAGGCAGTGACATTTCTTACAGCTGTTTTTCCCACTGAATTGCAGTAGACCATTTAGAAATGGGAGTGCAAAAAATGCATGTTGGAAAAGGGCAATTGCATTGTGCTTGTAAACGAAAATCTTTGCGGAAAAAACTTGGCATTTACCAAAATGTCCACAAAGGACATCGTGCTAGCAGAAGTCTTGGGATATTACCACCTTGAAGGGGAAAGAAACAACACACTTAAAACACACTTAGAGTAATTATTAGGAGCACATATGCCATTACTGTTGTAGATGACTGACATGAGCGTAGAGCCAGAAGCACTGGCCACAGACGTCGATCCTCTTGTGCTGCTAACGGTACATTCCCAGAGGAACAGCAGCCCTGGTGTGGGCCTGGGGCAGCGCAGGCGGGGACTGCAGATAGCGCCGAGGACCACGAGGTAATGAGAAGATGTCAGCGTGGTGGACGACACCCGTGGCAGGTCCACAGTGTGACTGTCACCACCATTCCTGTTGGGGTTAGTGCATGAGGGGTGGCTGTAGTGGGGAGGGGACAGTGGCACTGCTTGATAGAGCAGCAGGACACGGGGGACGCCTTTGCTCGAGGTGCACCTGGGTGAGGGGAGTGAACACCATGGCCATGGTGATGCCGGGAGGAGGAGAGGAGCTGATGCAAGCTGTGAAGGACCTTGGGAAGAGATGGGCTGCTGGAGCTGGATGCGTGAGTGGCCACGGGTGCTGGTGCAGCGTGTGGAGGCGGCGTGTGAGGGGGCTGCACCCACCTTCGGGACGGAGGGCTCATGTGCGCCCGGACCAGAGGAGGGCTTTGTGTTAACGGTGGCTGAAGGTGATCAAGGCTGGAGCAAGGATTTCAGACCTGAGGATGGAGAACAGGGCAGTGTCTTGCTGTTTGCTGGTTTGCACTGCCGTCAGTGCCATCTGCATCCCAGGACCCCCTCTACAGCAAGAAACACATCAGACCCCATCAGCTGGCGTATCAAAGCTGGGCATGAGCGAGGCCTGTCCTGCCTCTGCTGCAGGAGGCCTCTCACTTGTCTCTGACTTCTTCTGCCCAGACAAACTAATGGGCGAAGGGCAGGACATCAGGACCTAATAGCTGAGAGCGTGTGAAGGCGGCCCTGGGTGACTGCAGCCCTCCCGGCCCACCATCCCCCTCTGGTAACAGCAGACCCGGATTTTGGTGTGTCTTAGGAGAGAGCTGGAAGGGTAAAAGTGAGGAAACTGGTGGGTTGAGATAAAGACAGTTTAACAGGTAAAGGAAAAGCTCCACACACAAGCAAAGCAAACTCAGGAATTCATCCACTGCTTCCCGTGGCAGGCAGGCGTTCAGCCATCCCCAGGACAGCTGGGCTCCATCACGCGTGACAGTGACTTGGGAAGACAAACACCATCACTCCAAACATCCCCCCTTCCTCCTCCTTCCCCAGCTGAGCATGGCGCACTGTGGTCTGGGACATCCCTTGGTCAGTTGGGGGTCAGCTCTCCCGGCTGTGTCCCCCCCCGGCCCCTCGCTGGCGGGGGGTGAGGAGCAGAGCAGCCCTTGGGGCTGTGCAAGCGCTGCTCGGCAGTGACTGACACACCTCTCTGTTACCGTCACTGTTCCCAGCACAGATCCCAAACAGAGCCCCCTACCAGCTCCTGTGAAGAAACATGGCTCTATCCCGGCCAAAGCCGGTACATCCCAAGTGTCCCACTGCGAGGGCTCGGCCGCCTCTGCAGGACCTCCATCCTGCGCATGTTGGAGATGCTCCAGGCCGGTGTGGAGGTGCACCGAGCCAGCCTCTGAGGCAGCCATTAAACATTGTCACAGTGTGTCATGAAATTGATTATTTGACGTTTCTGTGGCAATCAATGCAGTGTCTGTTTGCTGCTGCCTAATGGCGTGTGCGAGAGCTTGTCTGACGGCTGGCATGAGGGAGGAGGTCGGTCTCCCCAGCTTCTTCCAGGGCCTGTGACCCCGCGGCAGCTGCCATGCTCTGGAAAGCAGATGGTTTGTCTTAATTACAGCTGCCGTTTGGAGCAAACTGGACCCCAAGAAAAGATTAGTCTTTCTTTGCTACTGAAATTGCTGGAAACATCATCATGCGCTTGGCGTGAAGGGGACGTGCTGTCTCTCCGCTCGTGCCGAGTGCCCAGGCCTGGTGCCTGCAGCTGCTCCCCCAGCACCCAGCCCGCAGTGAGCAGCGAGTGGCAGAATGTCTCTGCAAGAAGAATACCTCATTTATTTCCTTTCATTTCGATTCAAGAGAGAGAAGCTTGTTCCCTCGCACCAGTTTCCTCTCAATGAGCGTTTCTTTCCTGGAGGGTGTTGATTTTTCTTGCGGTTTGGTGCTGGCGGAGGATGATGGACTGCGGCAGGGCGGCTGCCAGCTGGGCGGCAGAGCTGGGCCCCATCCCCGGGTGCTCTCCGGTGTCAACATCCTTCTCACGCTTGTGAGCAAACAGAAGTCCCTCAGACTTGCTCAGGAGTCATCTGCTGAGGCGGGCATTCCGGGTAGCGAGATGTGAACAGAGCTAAAGCACCAGAGGTGCCCCTCGGGCAGTCGCGCCGCTGGCTGCAGGCCAAGGGGTGAGGGCAGACCCAGGCTTTGGTTCCTGCCTCTCCGTACAGGATCCTCCTCCTCGGGGAGCAGGGCAACCTCACCTGCAAGAGAGAAGGTCCCAGAGACAGGGCTCGCTTCCCAGAGGGTTTCCCGGCAGCAGGCGGGAGGCGGAGGTGCGAGCTCAGCTCTGCCGCAGGTTCCTTAATCACCTCGTCGGCCCCAGTGCGGGGGAGAGGGGTCCGGCCTGCCCGCAGCCCCTGGCCCGGGCTGTGCCTCCGGGGAAGGAGAGACTTCAAACACCCCTTCAAAGAGCCAGGGGGAGTCTTACTCGGGTCTTTGGTTTCGTTTGCGTGAGTTTGTGTTGGGTCTTGGGGTTTTCTCCTCCCCAGGGAAAGCTTGCCTGGCTCTGGTTAGCATAGCCATTCAAACGTATCGATTTGCAAATCACCGTCATCTTCACACTAAATACGGTGCTTTCGCTCACGGGAAGATCCATTATGAGTGTTTGTTTAAGCAGTCAGGTTTGTATAAATACATTTAGGTTTTAATTTTTGCATATAGCAAATGGGATGCGATGCCTTTACTGGCTTCTGATTATTTTTTTATTCTTTTGATTTCTATCAAACTGCATTTGGATGAAAGCTGAAATTCAATTAAAATTAAAGCAAAATAACATTTTAAATTGTGTCTTTATCACTTAAATACATGTTGCTTTGAATGTACTGGACACAGAAGACGAAAAGTAAATTTATCAGTACATATCTTTTGTATTTAAAGCTGACTGATCTTTTAAACAAAGGGAGATTTGGTTTGTATGAGTGGTTCTCATCACAAATTCTCAAAGGTATTTAAGTGACAGAAAATAAGTGAGTATCTAGTGAGATTTCAAAATTGCTTAAGCGGTTTAGGCATCTGCTTAGCTTCCCTTCATTTCAGTGCGAGTCTGACATTTGCTCTCTCTCTTCATGTCTAGTCACCTTAATACATTGGAAAACCTGGCCCCAAATCCCTCAAGTTCTTAGAATAATGAGATCTCATTCCTTTCCCACCAGCGTTTTATTCATAGATTGGGGGAGGAAAACAAGCTTCCTTACTTTCTCAGTTCTCAAATCTCCTTTCAGCTTTGAGTGAATCAGTCCAAATAACAAGGAAAATATTCTGTGTTTCTAGCTAAATTGAAATGGAAAACAATCAGATAGGAAGGCTTTTCTATGCAGCATAAGCTGAAAAACCGACATGGAAGAATGTAAATACCAGCGTTGGCTTCATTGTGAAAAGTGGATATAATGTGCCCAGCAAGGGACATGGCTGTGACACATTTGTAGTGTTTGAGTTGATTTCAAAAGCTAAGTATGTTTTGCCTCTGATTCTGAATGATTCAGAAAAAACACGCTTGAATTCATGACTGTTGGCAGAAGGGCCATTTAACCAATACATTTTTATAAATGCTTGTAAATACAGACGTCCACATCAGCTGTCATGCTGCAAACTCAGGTTAACCAGGTGCATTTTGAAGATGGGAGATACCTTTAGGGTAACTGAAATCTTATGTCAGTGAAAACATTAAAGCTGGGATCGGGCTGTTGTTGGCTTGGCACAGCCCCGTGTGCCGCAGTGCCGGGGGCTGCTGTGGTGACCACGGTGGTGCCCGGGTGAGGACCAGGTCCCCGAGAGCTCCTGTGTCCCCGCTGTGAAGAGGGGGCTGGTGGGGACGGCCGTGCCATGGCAGGGGATGGCCATGCCACTTGGGCTGCACCACACAGCGCTATTCTGGTTTCAGTTAAGCTCTTTGGTCGGTCTCGTGCCATGCTTGGTGTTGGTTCAAACATTGGGTTCCTCGGGTCTGGCTGCACTGGCCTCCTGGGAATGGGCCGCTTTGACCAAACCAGCTGAAATGGCAGATGGGGGACTGTCAAGGGGAGACCACGCACCCCCTCTGTCGGCAGGTGCCTTGGCAGAGCCGGGGTTCCTCAATGGAGGGTCCCCAGTCCTGCCGCAGCTTCTCCCAGTGACCCTGAAGGACGCCCAGGAGGAGCAGGGAGCTTGACAGGACGTTACGGTTCTCCAGTTGTTGGGCTGCAAAGGCAAGACATGTGAGAGCCCTCCCAGGAAGAGAGTTCCTGCATCTTGATGGAATAATTGCAAGTGTTTAGTGACCAGGATGTCTGAATTAGCAATTTCTTGTTCTTTTACCAGTCCAGGTTCTGACATTTCCCAAATCTGGCTATTGATGTAGCACCATAGAGGTATCTGGGAGGTAGCAGGCTGCCTCCCCAGAATTTGTGTATGGAAATGACAGTCTCTCTTTCTCTCTCTCTGTGGTCATAGAAATATTGAATGAAACAATGTATTTTTCTCTAGCTTTATTCTATAAAACAGCTTAATTGAGCTAACTATATACCTCTCTGTTGGTAAGGAATAAGAAACTGAAAACTGTCTGACAATGGGAAGCGTTGGGCTGCTCTGCTTGCACACGCTGCTGCTCCCCATGCCTGCAGTCGAGTTGCTGTGGTCCCTCTGGTTGCTGCTGTGGCACCCAAATGCGTGTTCCAAACCTGCCGTCTTTCGGCAGTGAAACACATACGGTGACCCCACTCCTGGCTGCTCGGCCATGTCCTGCCACAGCCCCCTGCCTCCGCTGCACTAACACAGCTCTTCATAAGGCCGGGTGGTAAACCTGATCAGAGGCACCATCTAGGTTGTGATCTTCTTTTTCTTTTCCCTTTTTTTGGTCTCTTTCCTTGTTATGGCTTATTTCAGGTTGGTTTGTAAGTGGAGCAAGGCTGCCACTGAAATCCTGGGCAGGGGATTCTTGTAACACCATAACATTACGCCTCTGGTAATAGTCTTTTACATTGTCTATATGCTCAGTTTTCTTAGGCATTTTTGTTGTTCCCTCAGGTCTAGGACCAAACCCGGAGGAGCAGAACTGGGCAAGGGAGGCACAGGAGTCACTGTGCTGGTGTCCTACCCCCTCCCCGTAGTGTTAAGTTTGTGAATTGCAGCAACCTCTTAACATGGGCACTGAGCTGCACGTCTGGAGCACGCTGCAGAGCAGGTCGTCTGCTACAAACTGATGGAAAGAGAACATTTTTCTATGTGAAAATTAACTGGATAACTCTCTGGACTTTATCAGTAATTTTTGAAGTATTGCTGTGGATTTGGTCCAAGATATATCCAAGGTCCACTTGGATAAGTGAACCTTCTTTGTTCATCATCTGGAAACGCAGGGTAGTAATTGGGGTTCCCCCAATTCCCCCAAAGGGAATCTACATCAGGAGAAAACATCCCGGTATCGAGGATACCTCTCTCTGCATCCTCCTTTTGCTCGTGTACTTTCTCTTCAGTTTCCTTTCTAAATTCAGAAAGTACCATTAAAAGTTGACATAGTGCATTGACTTCCTACTGTCAAAAAATGTTTTAAATTCCTGAGCACCCAGAATAGTAGAGCCATAAACCAGCATGCTGCTGCTGGGTGCTGATGGTCTGGGTAGGATGCATTTTTGGGGTGTAAATGAGAGTCGCTGGCAGACCCTCAGGAGCAGAAGTTGGGGTTGGTGCCTGGGCTGTGTCTGACAGCAGCACAGAAGCGAGACTGCCGCCATGGCATGGCAGAGGTACGGCGTTTGCCTCTGCCGGGAGCGCACCCAAGTGCCTCTCTGTCCCTCTGTGAAGGCTACTGGCGCAGGGACCTGTGGGGGCAGAGGCTGTCAGCGTCGAGGGGATGGGACACATGGTGGGGGTCCCTTCTTTGGCTCATGCCTCCACGTGTTCCCCGACCGCTGGCGCGGTTCTCGGTGGGACTGGCAGTGCTATTCTTGGCTGTGGGTTTAGTGGGGCCACGTGGAGCATCATCTGTTGGGTCAGGTTAGCATTGTCTGCTGAACGGCTGCTGGCAGGAGACGAAGTGTGCAGACAAATGGGAGTGGAAGGAACAGGGTTAAATCTGCGCAATCGGGTGATGGTTGGGAAGATGCATTTTGGGATGGCATCCTGGAGGCGGTTGCTGGAGTTGTCAAGTCCCGTCTGTGCTATTGCTGGCAGGCAGCTGTGATTTCCTTCAGTGTTTCTGTACTTGTGCAGTAGCTGAAGCGATACTGATCAGGAGGTGAATTTTGCTTTAAGTTACTTGTGAGGCGAGAGGGGATTTGGGGGAGAAGTAACACCACGCAGTGCTTGTGCCCTGCTGCAGCTGGTGCCAGTTGCCCTTTCAAGAGTGTTGGTGCAGTGGGAATCTGCACGTAGACGTTTCCAGCACCTGCCGGTGCGGGTGACCCATCACTTGTTTCACCCTCAGGGTGGTTTCTCCTTGCTCGTGCCCACTGTCCTGCGGCTGTCTTGTGTCTGTCCTGGCAGCCCGGGCTGGTGCGGTCTTGAGGGATGCGAGGGATCACCCGGGGATGGGCAGGGTGGTCGGGATGGGAGGGGGCCATGCTCCGCACCAAGGGATCAGCTGTGGCATCAGCCGTCCTCGGTGAATCCCTGCTCTTTTTGGCTTTTGCCTTATGTACCCTTCTCCCTGGGGCACGAAGGGGAGTGAACCTTGTAACTGAATTGCGTGTTTGTGGCTTTGTGCATTATCTTGTGCGTTCCTGTGGCGTCGGTGTCACTGCACGCACCTGCGTATCGCTGCAGGCAGCCAGAGCGAGCAGGTTAAGTACTGGTGTGGGTGCCGTGGAGCTGCGTTACCGTAGGGTTTTGCCCGAGCTAATTAGCTCTGCTGGGATGGAGTAACGTTGCAGGGGGTAGTGCACCAAGATGGCTATACAATTTTAAATACGTGACCTGGCTTGTTCATGGCGTGGCTCCATGGTGCTGATTTTAGAAAAGCGTGCTATATGTTTTGGGCTGGGTTCTGCAGACTCACCACACAGAGACTGAATTTGTTGTAAATTGGGTTCCCAGCCCAGCATCAATTTGTCTCATCCTTGGAAAGTTTCATCTTGGTGATATTTTCTGACTTCTTACTACGGTCTCCTCAGTGTGTCAGAGAAATAGCACAGATGAACTTTGTGGGTCCCAAGTTTTGGGATTTGCAGGCTCCTCTGTAGAACTGGTTCTAAAAGTATTAAGACTTCCCCTTAGAAAATTACAGTTTGACAAAATCAAATATTATGCAAAATAATATGTAATGAAATTTTGTTTAGGAAGCCTTTGAAAGGAGTTGGACATGTTTCGACAGCCTGTTTGGTATTTTTCAGAATATTTTTTTTCTGTTTTCCAGCTGGGAATCTTCAAAATGAAATTTGAAGTGAATCACCTTGGAAGTAATTTTGCTTCATAAAAAAAAAAAATTTTTCTATATCAGAATTAGGGGAAAATATTGAAAATTGAGGTTTTTTTCTGGGTTGAAAATCTGCTTTGCTCAGCTCAGACATGTTCAGCGAGCTGTGCAGAGGTTCACAGGAGCAAGAACGGTTCCCTGACTGTTGGATGCAGCTTGACCAATTTGTTAGAGCTTTTCCCAGAGACTTCCCTCAGCTAATTGCACAGTTTCTGCTGTGTCAGATACTTTCTAGAGTGCTTTCCCTGCAACTGGCTACTGCAAAGTTTGATGAAAATAAACTCAAAAAAACCCATCCAACCTGCAGTCAAAGGTCTGAAAATCTGGACTGGAAACATGTGTGAGATGGGTGTTTTCAAACCGTAGTCTGTCCAAGTGTTGCCTGCCTGCCTGGCAGAGCTGCAATATCTAGAGTCTAGAAATTAATAAAATAATGTATTCATCAAGTACAGCTATCCAAAAGAGAAAAAAGGGGAAAAGCCAACCAGGCGGACTTAAAGGAGAGTCTTTTGAGCACTCAGTCCCCTCAGGAGAACAAGTTTTGGTCATTGGCCAAAGACAGAAAATGACACCAAGAATAAAGCACAGTTTTGCAGCAGACAGCGTGGCAGCCATCCCCATTGCACCATACGAGAATAGTCGGTGTTTGGGTAGCCTGATCTTTCCTCAGAAGTGTTTAAGTTCAGCTGGCGGGGGGTGATATGCCCTTAAAACGAGTTTGTGACACAGCACAAGGTGCACGCCGTTGCGGTGAGACGCGGATGACCCCGGGCAGTATGGTTTGCCGTGGCCGGGATGCTGCTCGGCACCTCCCACAGCCAGCGCCGTGCTGCAGCGAGTGGGTGACGTTACGTGTCTGTCGATGTGTCCGTGTCACAGGCACGTGCAAGGTGTGCATACGAACAGAAAGTGCCTTAGCAGGGGACTTGCGCTGGGGCAGAGGGTGGTGGATGACAGCCCCCAGCAGTTTCCATGGGGTGATCCAGCAATCCCAGTCTTGAGGAGAGGGACCGAAGGACCTTGTCCCGTGTAGATTTGCGTCATATCTCTAACAGGGTCTGGGAATGAATGTGTGCCCTGGCTTCTGGTGGGTGCTGCCACGTTATTCTTGCTGGTTGCCTTGGGTCTCCTGAATGGCGATATTCCTCTGGTGCCTTCTTTCTTCATACTGGGGTGTTAACGCTGTGTATTGTGTGTTTTCCTGGGGTGTCATGGCTGCAGGCAAATCTGAAGAAGTTCATGGAGTACGTGCAGATGCTAAATGCGGAGAAGGTCTGCAGACTGCTGGAGAAGGGACTGGACCCCAACTTTCACGATCCGGATACTGGAGGTGAGACTGGCTTCTCCAGAGAGGGGAGGGTGACGGAGCAGGGTTTGGGGAGAGAGTGTCCAGGGGACACAGTGGGAATTTGGGGGAGTGGTTGTTTTTGAGGAGATGTAGCAAATTATATTTTGTCTGAAATGTAAGGTTTGGAAGAGAGGGATGTAAGCTGAATTTGTCAGTAGCGTGTCTTCTTATGATGCTTTGAGTCTTGGGAGCACGCATTTACAGAAGGCTCTTGGGAGAGTCTGGGAATACAGCATAAAATGAAAGAGCAGTGGGGCCGTGCACCTTTCGATGTGGGATTCTGGGGAGGATGAGGCTGTCTGTGAGACTGGCAAGTTGGGCGAATGCAAATCGCTGCCTGAGGATCTCTTCATGAAGCAGTCAGAACATTTAAGTATTTTGGGGGTCAGGAAAATCAAATCTTAGCCGCTGGTTTCCTCGATTTTTTTTTTTCTCTTCTTTTCTTTTTTTTTTTCCTGTCTATGTGAGCAAAATTCACCCCAGAGAGGTCTGGTCGCTGGCTGGTGGGCTCTCTGCAGGCTCCTGGCTGTAAGAAGTGAGACCAGACTCCAGCACGTTTTCCTTACTGACGGGGCGGCGAGGGAGGATTTCTCCCCTTTCCTCCCCGCTGTGAAGTCTCACAGTCTTGTTCTGAGAGAGGAGTTACTGCTTTTGTTGTTCCTCTTTTCAAGTAATGCAGTTTATTAGTATTTATTATAGAGTTGGACTTTTGTGTGTGAATCATGGGCACATTTCCAACCCATGAGGAGACTCCAATCTGATGATTAATTTCCTGTGTTTCTGGTTCAGTTGGATGGTTTTTCAGGTTGTTTCTGAAACACTGGCTACCTCCATACTTGGAAATTTGGTGGGTCCAGACCATTTTTCAGCACCGAGATCAGGTGGCAGAGCGTGACGTCGGTCACGCTATTAAACCTCTCTTGTCCTCTCAGGTAACGTGGCTGCACCCGACCTGCCCTGTGGGAGCGGCCTCTGCCAGCTCCTGATCGGGGAAGGTGAAAGCTGGTGCAGCCAAACTCTGGCAAGAACCACTTGAACAGCGTCCAGGAATGTTTATACTGTTTGATTCGCTGGTGTAGCCCCTCTGTCTGAACCTGCCAGTGTCCTGATGAACAACTGCTCATATGAAAAATAGCTGACAGACGTGAGCGGGGTCACAGTCTGCCCTGGAGCATGTCCGAACAGCTCAGCTCCATGTGGTTTTCATTTGTGCCCAAGACCTTACAAGCATTTTGAGGGATCTTTCCTTATAAAGAAAGTCCTCTCATAAAGAAAGTCTGAATCAGCTTTCCAGAGTATATCGTATTGCAGAGCTGCTTGAAAAGATGCTGTGAGAGTTTTGGATCTGATACGGGTTGAACCAAGATGTTATTTCACAGAAGGGTAGAGACTTACAGGAGCAGGCTCTTGAGTACTGAAAAGACTCCTAAATGCAGAGGGGGAAGAAGGAAGAACACCTGACCCACATAGTCATTTGGATCCGGTTCAGAGCTGAGGGCAAAACCAGAGCGGATGCTGTGAGATGCGAAAATAGAGTATTAGAGCAGAGGGAATCTTGGACACCTCACTCTGGAGTCCTATTCTTGTGCAAAACCAGTTCATTACTGCTTGCTTTACAAATTGTTTCGTGAACTTGAAAGAATGGCATAAAACTGCTGTTTAGTATTCATGGGTTCCTGGAATTTAAGACCAGATGGAGCTGTTGTACTGTCCAGCCTGACCTCCTGTATCTTGCAGGATGCTCTTCACCCTCTGTGTGTGTGTTCACTAAGCAAAGCTTAAACACGTTTTCCAGAAAGTCATCAATCTTGATTCAGGGAACAGAAGATCCCTGCCTTTCCTTCATTATTTGGTTAATCACCCTCATGGTTTAAAATTCGTCTCTCATTTAAATTTGTATGCTTCAGCTTCCAGCTGTCGTTACACTTTATCTTCTAGATTAAAGAGCACTTTAGTACCTGGTATGCCTTCACATGAAGGTATTTATACATGGTAATCAAGTCAACATTCAATCTTCCTTTCCTTAATTAAAGAGAGGCCAGACTCCTACAGTCTTTCATTTGAAGGTATTTTCTCCACTTTTCTTGTCATTTTTGTGACTTATATGTCACTACTCCATTTTTAGGAGGTTTTTAAGAACGCGGGTAGCAGACAGCGTCCTGCCTGCCAGTGCCACCCATCCCGGGCAGGCGCAGCTCTCCCTGCAGGTCCCCGCTCTCTGGCCTCCCGCGACAGCGGGGGGGATGGGACCCCACATTGTGTTCTGATAGATGGAGGGGCTGGGCGGAATTCCCTTCCCGTTCCTCCTCCTGCCTCGTGTCCTGCCCCTGCCTTAACAGGGGTTACTGGGCTGAACGAAGGGGAACCACTAAGTGGTCCATTGCTTGGGGGGGTTGCTTTTTCCTTCCTGTTGACTTCCCAAGCAGCCTGGGCTTTCAAAGGCATCATCCTGCAGGGCCTTCATGCTCATAGTTCCCGGTCCTGGGGTTGCCCAGCCCTGATTGCTCCTAGCACTCTTCCAAGCCGTGTGATATCTACGAATCTGATCAGAGATTCGTGTTTACTTCAGGATAATTGTTGAGGATCTAGAATAGAGTCAAGTTCCAACACCCTGAAGAGCACCTTCAGTGCCCACGTGGTCAGCCATGTTTCCCAGTGACTGCTTCGTCTCCTGCTCTTCAGCTGGATTTTTGTTCATTTGGAACATGCCTGTCTGACATTTTACACCACTCATTTTTAATGTCATGTAGGACTCAGCCAAGCATGAGTCTGACATCAGTGCAGTTATCTGCATCAATCAGGCTTGTAATTTACCAAGGAAAGGAATTACGTTTGAGTAGGAAGACCTATTTACTGTAAAGCTTGATTGGGCTGTGTTAATAACACAGGTATTCTTTAATGCTGTATCATTCCAAATCACTTTTCCCAGCATTTTCCCAGAATCAGTGTTACTTCTCTGACTTGTTGTTTCATGGATCGCTTTGCTTGCCTCTTTTTGAACATTGGTCTGACACTGCTGTTCTTCTGGTCTTTTTGAATGTCCCAATATTTCAAAATGTTTTCAAATTTAACTTTTTTTGGACCAGGAAGATCTTCAGGGAGGAGGTAAGGAGGATGATACACAACATTCGCTAGAAGTAAACAATTCATCCAGTATTGGGTAGCTCATGCCAAAAATACTTACTTAGTGATGGAAGGAAAACAACTGTATTTCCACAGCAAGAAAATGAAAAATAAATGATCGGTCATTTTGCCATCTGTATTTATTAGCAATTCTATGCCGTCTGCCTAGTGACTGACTGGCTTGCACAGGGTCTGGGAAGTCATTTCCGTATTACCAAATTTAAACAGCAGCAGCAGCAAAACCCCTCTCTGAGCATCCTTTGCCAGGTGAAAGGTGGGTTTCTTTACTCCTGTGTCATTTGTTCTTGTTATTATCCTTCCTTTTCTAATTTTCAGTTCATATTGACCACTGTCTCTTCCATGGTGCCCTGTTGTGCGAGTTGCCTCTGTAACTGCTGCTGTCACTTCCCTGCTGACCTGGGAGGGGCACGTGGCAGTGGTTCTCCTCTTTGATTTACGGAGTTGTAGTTCAGGGTCGCACAGAAATTGTTATTTAAGACTTCCCAGTCTTAAAGTCACCTTTTGCCAGTCATCTTTTACTTTCTCTTCTTAATTTTAAACCTCCCACATTTCCTATGATTGATCACCTAATCTAATTTACCTTGGTTTATTCCCTTAGGAATCATCAAACTTTCACCTGGCTAGTTGGGATTTTCTTCTTTCCATGTCATCCCTAGTAGACTAGACAGCAGTCACGTACTTAGCAGATTTTTATTTATTATATTGAGATCCAAGGTAGCATTCCCTTATGTTGGAGTGAAACTGTATCTATAGAAAAGTGACCAGTTTTCTCTTTTTTAGGAAATGACATATTTTACTGCTCACTGGCTGGGACACCCAGCGTTTTCCTTCACGGTGAAGTTGCCCCGATAGTGCAAATGACAATTTATACAACTTGGAGATAAACACAGAGATGTTAATGCATTTTTCCTTTAGTGGCCTGTAACAAAATCTTATGAAGGACCTTTTAACTTATCACTTCAGACGCTAATCCACGTGCATTCCAAGTCCTATTATGAATAATCAGTGGCCACACGATAGATGATGAGATCCGAATGTAAACGCTTTCTCTGGTCCTCCTTGTCCACTCAGTGCTTTCTCATTCTCGTAACAATCAGGCATCCTTAATATTCTAACATGGTGTAATTGTCTGTAGATTTCAGAACTGACAATTATATCACAATACTTATTGCCAGTAAAAGCAGTCCATGTTCTTTTTCTTGTTTTCCAGCCTCTTAGCATTTTGCAATGAGCAAAGAGGAAGAAAAAAATCTTCCTCACACTCTTTGTCAAACGGCTTTAATTACTTCTGATACGGTGTGTGCTTCCCTCTTTGGAATCATTTTGCTTGTGTTCTTAGTTAAAAGTCTTCCTAATTGCTCTACCTATTTCTCAGCCAAGATCATTGTCTCACCTCTGGGTTGGTGAAGTGCCGGTCGGGTCATTCACTGAGAATCCTCCAGAATGGGCCGCAACGTCCCGGTTTTGCTCCCATCCTGTGGCTGGTGAGTCACTTCCAGTGGTTTTTTGCCGGATGCCTTGTCGTGCTTGTAGGACTGAAGGGATCTCTGGGATGAGTACGTGGACTTTTCTGTCCTTCAGCTTTCCTTCCATGTCCTCATGCCCCATTACTAGCAAATTTCTGCCCTTTAATTTCACAGGCTCATCCAGCACTAAAGGAAAATTGTGGGCTGTCCTTAGCTTCCGTGTAAATGCAAGTGCTGCTGCCTGGTTCCCGTTCCCTTGGCAAGATTTCCAGATTGCGGTGAAGGGCACCCAGACACATTTCAGTGTCCGGCCCTGAGGCTGGAGTCGGTCGCCTGGACTGGGGAGCGTGGGACGTCCGCCTGGAGCTGGCAGGCTCGGAGCGGGGCTGGCAGGGAGCTGTGGGATCGGGTGGGATCGGCGCCCGCGGTGCCGGACGGGTCCTCGCTGGGGTGGCTGAGTCCCACCCGCCGGCTGCTGCGGGAGGGCTCAGCTGTGCTCCACCGAGTTGTCACCACGTCTCCATTAACTGTGGGGGGGGCTTGTGTACCCACACTTACACGTGGGGCCGGACCCCATCCCTCTGGGTTCAACTTGAGGAAGACAGTCTGCTGTTTTGGTCTCATGCTTAGAACAGTCTTTCTTGGTGATGCTTTCCAGGATCTGAGCCTCTCATGAATCTGCATATAAAATATGAGAAGTACGGTCTTCCTGAAAGCAAATAGAAATCATAGAAAATAAAATATATTTGTCTTTTTTTTTTTTTTTTAACTATTTAACTTCTGGCCATAATAGTAATAAATACAGAGTTAGACTAGGAAAGAAAAACCACCTCAAACTCCCTTCTCCATCCCTCTTTGACGTATCCATTTTGCCTTGGTTTGGACATGGGTGTTTCTGTAGTAACTGCTCTCTCCTCCCAGCCGTGCTCCTCGCAGCAGCGCTGGGCACGGTTGGTGCTCCTGTTCTGCTGCCCGTCTTGATGCTCTGCTCTCCTGCTTTCTCTGTCTCCCCGGTTCGCTCCCTGCAGATCTCCTTGGGCTGCCTCTAGGGCCGGCTGCCGAGCCGAGCTGTCCAGCCGTCCTCCCGAAAGCGTTCGTACCTCAGATGGTGCAATGTGCACTTCTGACCCGTATCTTTCATTCCTCACCAGATCACGCTTCATATGCAGGACTGGTTCTTTCCCTCTGTAGAAAGGAGAGCACAGAGCATCCAGCTTGGCATAGCCCTTCCACTCGTGCAGCTGGAACAGATCCATGCCCGAAAAGAAGAAACCATATTCCCTATGAAACTCCGCCTTGGCAGTCCTATTTTTCAATGGACTTGTTTAACTAAACCAGAACTTCCCAAATTGCTGGATGAAAGATGAAGAGGAGGCAGGGGCCCTGTGTGGCAGAGCGTGAGAGCAGCATCATGCACGGGGTGGTCTCATGGCAGTATCAGCCGTCAGTCGCGTTGGCACGGTTTGGTGCTCCCCGCGCGCAGGGTGGTGACGCTGCCGTACTGTCAGTGCCTTGCCCATCCCTGAGTGACATGCGAGCAGCTCTCTTCCCTGTGGTCTCTTCATGGGTCTGCAGCTTGGTGGGTGTCACTGTTGTTGTTTCTTGCCACTTTTGCATTGCCTGGGGGGAAATCATGCAAAAGTGGCCTTTCTGACAGTGGTAGGGCCTCAGACTCCTTAAAGAAGGACTTTCCAGATAGACTCATCAAAGCACAGGGGCCCTGCTGTCGTGTGGTCATCTCTAGCTCTGTTTATTGTTCCATCACCAGTAGGGCTTCTCTGGATATATAGCCGAGACACCCAATTTGGAGGCATGGTATGTGGTTGTACTGCCCTTCTGATGAGGTGGAGCTCAAGCAGAGAAGGCACATAGCGATTCCCATCAGGAAAAAGTTTCTGGAATTTATCATGGACTTCTGGTTCCAATCTGCCTGCCTTCTGTTCCCCTGCAAGAAGTGAAATTAGTTATCTCAAGTACACAATCATTCAATTAACCGAAGTTTTGGGAAAAAAAAAGTGGCTCATTTTTACTGAAAAAAGTTAGGTGAGACTCCTGTAAAGAGCTGAGGTAGCACGCCGGGGTGGAGGCCCCCCGAGTGCAGGGTAGTGACCCAACAGCGGAGGCCGACTCTTCAGCCAGCACGATTGCAGTTGGAAGAGGATATTTTAACAAGCCTTCAGAGTGTTCCCATGTAAAACTGCACTGATGTAATTTATGGTATATTTTAAAGGCTGTACAAAGCATCAAAATAGTTATTTTAATACGAATTCCTTAAAGTTGGTTTGGAAACAAATAGCTCTTTTATAAATATAAATATATTTGGGCTATTTTTCTTTAGTCTAGCAATTTTTTTCTTTTTTTAAAGTAAACCTCTGTACCATGGCAGTGCGTATGGATGGAGCCTTAGCTTAGAGTTCTGTGTGCAAACCCATGTGGAAAAGCAAGATGCGAAAGGACGTGGCCTCTTCACCTCCTGGTGAAGGTGTTAGTGCTATCAGTGATGCCTGTTTCGTGATGCTGATCGTTACCAGACGTCAGCAGTGGAACACTCAGTGTTAAAAACCCAGCGGCAGTGCATGGTGTACGAGTACTGCATCTTTGTGCTGTCTGACTCCTTTGACTGGAGGCCTCTCCCTGTTTCCTATCAATGCTTTTTTGCTTTGTTAAGAGCCCGGTGCATTTTTATCTGAAATTGGACATTGGGCGGAGAGAAAGCGAATTATTTTTCTCAGATTGTTTGCCTTCTGGTACAAGTTTTGATACTGCCCTTTATGGGAGCATGCTAAGCAGTATGATTGACGCGTGTCAGTTGTGATCCTTTTTTGTACCATCTTGTCCTGGAAGAAAATAAATGTACATATGTACAGGGTAGTGTTTTATTTCGGTGAATGGTAAAGTAAAAATGTAATTGTTCTGTGTCCTTCCTGCTCTGTCTTTATGTTAGCTAGGTGGATGAGAGATGGATGGAAGAATATTTTGTCTTGTAGTTTTATATTCAAGGGGCTTAACCAAGTCTCAGTCTGCAACACAGGAGGTCTGCTAAAATGAGCGTGTGCAGTCCTCAAGGTTAATCAGAGGAGGAGGCCATTGGCTTGCCTGAACTTGGAAGGACACTGGGACTTGCCGGACACAGGAAACCTGGGAAAGGAGGCAGCCGCTGAGGATGAAGCCGGTGAAATCTTGTTGCGGGACACCGTCTCCTTGCCAGTCCCTGTGGGAGCAGAGAAAGGGTGTAGAGAGAAGGGAGAATATTGATTTAGTACTTAATATCCACTTCCAGAATGGGGAAGACCCTTGGTGATGTGGATAATGCCAAGGCTGAGGTAGTTCAAGAACTGGCTTCTGTGCCTACGGTTCTGGACAGAGCCTGACTGGGTTTGTAGGAGTTGCCTTTTGCGTTACGTTTGGTCTTAAAGCTTACTTGCAGGCAGCAGGGAAGCCTTCCTGTTGAAGCACAGAAGCCTTCGATACCGTTACTGCATCCAAACCCATCTGGAATCTACAGGTGCCTGGGAATTACCCCCTGGGATCACACGTTCCCTCCAGCTGGCCGGGGAGATCCACAGGTGAGGCCAAGCTTCCCATGGCAAAGCCCGTGGCATGGGCCAGCGGTGTTGCCACCTGGTCTCCGAGACGAAGAGTAGTGCTGTGAGTGTGGGCTTTCCCTCCTCTGGGAGCAGGGAGCTGTTGCAGACCAGGCTGCTGAGCAGTGCCTGCGTGCCAGGGACGGCCCCGGGAGCCAGCGGGAGGCTGGACAGGCACCGTGCAACGGGGGTGAGAATCACTGCTTGGCGTCCCTGCCTCCTGGCCAGCCAGCCAGCAATTGTGGAAACCACCTTTTTCCCACTGAATTCAGCAGAAGTGTGCCAGGAGACGTTTAGGGATGAAGGTGCAGGCTGTGCCGCCGGGCAGGCAGAGGCAGAAGAGCTCACAACACGTCCCTGTGGTGCCGGGAGGGCTTGGCAAAGCGCGGGGAGGCTGTTTGCCCTCAGGGCTGTGGGGCAAGGAGGTTTTCTGCCTTTCTGAATGCCAGGTCAGATGATGATGTGGACAATGTTAAATACTGAACTAACAGTCCCTTTGCTCCATCCCTTCAGCACATAGCAATATTTGACCGTAACAGCCAAAGCAGAGACAGTTACCAGTAATAAATCCTCCTCTGACCCTTCACTTTCTGAAGACAACGATGCCACAAACTTCCAAAAGTGTTCTCTATTCAGGAGCCATCCCTCATTGCACCATCTCCAGGAACCCAAAATCTTTTAGGTCTTGTGGTTTTGTTTTTTGGCTTTGGCCTTCTTCAGCTTCTCCGAGGCTTTTTGAATGTCCCAAGTCATTTGGAAGCAGCGCTCCTCTCCATCTTTGCTGGGAGAAGCTCACCTGACCCATTAGCCAGGGCTCTCAGATGTGGGAATCTGGTAAAACCTGAAGCTAGAGAGGATACAAACACAGGGATGAAACACTGTCTTCCAAAAGGTCGTAGAGTTTTCTTGCCTACTGCTCTGCATGACTTTTAGGGACCTGCAGGGACACTGTGCGTGGAGAGAGAAAAGGCCGCTTTGCTGCCAAGTCAGGCCTCCTCTCTCCTAGATACTTTGAAAACCTTAGTCTTTCCTCAGTTGGGAATACTTCTATACTGAATTTTTAACCCAAAGCTTTCAGGTTTGTCAGTAAAGTGATGGAACCGTGGGCAGATGTCCAACTAAGATTTCAAGAGAAGGAATAAATAAATGATGCTATTTCCAGTGCTTAGTATTTAGCAAAGGTAGAAAAAGCTGCAGTGCATAAGTGCTAGTCTTAATTTCTTAGCCATCCTTTACAAAATCACTGTAGTAAATCTACTCTCCTTTTCGGCAGAGCAGCACTGCTATTAGCAATGCTCTTTTATCCGCTGTGTCTCTAGGGATGAGTCTACCAGGGATATTGCAAATAAGCTCTGACACCAAATGCTCCTTTCTGTGTGGCCTGTCTTCAGCAGCTTGGATAATTACAAACACCATTTATTCTCCTTCCTTGTACAAAAGTGGAGGGGGGGAACGCAAACCCTTGAGGTTTTAGAAATTCAGCCCTTCAGCAGCTAAAGCTTCCTTCTTCAGCCACTCCTGTGCAACACAAATGTTCCCTTCATCCCCGTCCGAAGGCAATTTGTGACTGCTCTGCTGATTTTTGAGGCAGCGAATGCAGTATTAGTGTCTCAAAGACTGCAGTATAGACCCCTAATAAAAATGGTCCATCCTCTTCTCAGTTTCTGTAACCTTTTCTTCTTCCCTTCTCAACCTCGGGGAAAAAATGTTCCTGCAGAAATTATTTGTCGGTCATTATCCGTGATCCTATTCAACACAGGGAAATGAATAGTCCTACCTGCAGCCTGCTGGGTATCCAGAAAGCTGAGCTCTCCCCTTGCTCAGGAACTATTCCTTTTAAAGCGAGGAGTCCTGTAACCCTGCCCGAGGTTTAGATTCTTGCCGTTCAGAAGGGGATGGATCTGTGTTGTAGGTGGGAAGGATGACACGCGGTTGCCCAGTTCATCTGGGCCACCAGAATACCCGCGCTTACTCTTGGGTTCTCTTTCGAGCAGCCGCGGTCCGGGACTTGTCATCCAAGCTGTCCCCGTTAGGAGGGAAATGTTTCCCTTCTTCGACTGTTCGCACAGCTCGTTTGTATTTCTAACGCCAGTGCTAGGCTTGCTGGAGACACGGGGTCCCCTCGGGCCTCGTCCCTGCGGGTGCTGCACGCTCGTCCCGTGCCGTGTTCTGAACGGAGCGGCTCCGTCGTGCGCAGGCGAGCTGGACGGCCCTGCCTGGGGCAGTGTTCTTTGCGGAGGTGAACCCAGTTAACGGACTTCAAATAACACCGGATGCACCGTAAAATACCCCGTGCGTTGTGGTGCCATCCCCACAGCAGAGCCAACAGGGAGATGCGGCAGTGTCCCAGCCTCTTCAGCGCCAGGCCTGGGATCGTCATTTAAGCTGCTTTTGGGAGCGGTTTTAAGCTGTGGTGGGGCAGCTGCAGCGCGGCACACCTTCCCCTCCCCTGCCTCTGCCGGGGTGAGACGGCGGAGAAGAGCCACGGCTTAAGCCCTCGCAGCCCAATTTGCCATCGTTCATGTTTCAGTGCTGCAGGATTGCTGGGAAGATATTCTGGGAAAGATTAACGGTCTTTGAAAGAGATTAAAAGGAAAATTTCACAATTGCTTCCTGTAGGTACATTTTAAGGGTGCAAAAAAAAAATACTTGAGAAGTTACCGTTATTCTAAAATTAGACCCAAGCCTGAGTGATAGCTTAGCATGTAGAAAAGAGAAAGTCAGTCCTCAATATTTAACACAGGCTGGCAGCTGGGGAACAGCAGGAGAATGAGAGGAAATCATTGCATTTACAAAGAAGCATTCCTGACTGCGTGCAGCAATACGGACTGCGGCCCCAATACGATGTGAGGACAAACAGCAGCAGGAGTCCGTAATTGGGGAGGAATACTTGCTGTGCGTGACAGCGCTTTCCCAACCTTCTGCTTACTGTTAGGAAAAACCCCTCTGCCCGGGGCACGGGGAGCTTGCTCCTCTCCCGCTTTGGCTGTGCTGTATCCAGGCTGGCTGCGGCATCAGGTACACATGCGCAATTACGTGATTGACAGCCTGAATAACTCACCTTCATAGATGATATATTTTCCGCTGCTTTCAATTTTTGTAGCTAAAATTTTTGTAATTTTGCAATTTTTGTTGCACTTTGGTTCAGCAGGCAGTTGTGGTTGGATGGGGGAAACGCTGGTTGAAACTCCAGTGGCTTGTGGTTTGTAAAGTTATCATCCTTCTCAGTTTAAAATCTGTTAGTCTAGTGGCTTTAAACCTTTTTTTTTTTTTTTAAGCAAACTGGTGGCATCTCTTTGAATTGAAAGTACAACTGGAGATTAATGAAAAATGGTGTGTTTGCATTCAACTGAAATTGTAGATGAAACGTCATCTTGTAATGTTCTCACCTACAGCTGAAAACAGAACCGTGAGGTTCCCCTTACAGGTGGTGTTTGTCATAGGCAGATATTTTCTGTTACCGCGTGCTGTAGGTCTGTATAGGAGCACTGCGTAGACCGTAACCCTCCTCTCCAGTAGCTGGCATAAAACTTTCACATCAAGCCTCATCTCAGCTTGAACAGAGAGCTTCCCTTTTCCTAAATGATAAACAAAGTCATGGAGTAACACAGATTTTTAAAATTTTTTATTTTTTTTTTTAATTTCAACTCTGGTATCAGAGTGCAGAGGTTATTTCTGCTCGTGTTGGAGCACTCTCTGGGGTTTCTGACTTTCCCTCGCCACGTGAATTCCAGTTCTTGTGACACCCCCAAACGTGAGGAGCCTCCGCACTCGAGGCGGTAGAGGAGCATCCCCATCCTGTGACACGGTGGCTGTCCTCTCCTCTCCTCTCAAGCTGTGTCTTTGCTGCCGGCTTCTGGGGGGCGTGTGGATAACACCTGATGCAGCGACGGCTGCGGCTGGCGGGAACAGGGGATTTTGGACCGGTTCTGGGAACGGGAGCTCAGGTGTTTTATTCCCCAGCAGAGCCTTGTTTGGATTCGCTGCTTTCACAGAAGTGACCAGCCTGAGGATTGCCAGAAGACTTTCTTTGTAATTAAAACATAAGCGATGCTTTTCAGCCTAAGCTTCTTTTAGCAGATGGAAGACAAAACATAGTTACAAGACAAAAACGTAGAGAAAACACTCCTTTTAAGTGGAGTAGAAATGAACTAAGATCATAGAATAGTTTGGGTTGGAAGGGAACTTTAAAGCTCATCTAATCCAACCCCCCCGCCATGAGCAGGGACGTCTTCAACCAGACCAGGTTGCTCAGAGCCCCGTCCAGCCTGGCCTGGGATGTTTCCAGGGATGGGGCATCTCCCACCTCTCTGGGCAACCTGGGCCAGGGGCTCACCACCCTCAGCGTAAAACATTTCTTCCTTAGATCTAGCCTGAATCTTCCCTCTTTTAGTGTAAAGCCATTTCCCCTTGTCCTATCGCAACGGGCCTTGCTAAAAAGTCTGTCCCCATCTTTCTTGTAAGCCCCCGTCAAACCCGGGCTGTGGGGCTCGGCTCCCGGGCACAGCCCAACCTGCGGCCCCTCCTCACGCCCATTCATGGGGTTCTTGCGCTGGGCGACGTGCCATGTTCTCCTGCTGGTTCTTGTTTTCTGCTACAGATCTTGTGCACTTATTAGTTAATTACCTTAAGCATATATTTGGATACGCACGTTTCCAAGAATTAACAGAGTGTAATCACTAAAATCCTAGATTAGATAGTGATTAGATTAGATTTAGTGAACAAATTGCTAGCTGCAGTTCATTCAGTGCATCTTGAAGTGCTCTATTTGGACCTTTCTCAGTCCTCGGGATTCAAGATAACCTGATAGATTTTTCAATTGAATTTGGCATATTAATAACTGAGGCTAAAGGAAGATTTGAAGCCTTGTTTTCGGTATCTTTTGCCTCTTGGAAAAGTTTGTCTCATTTAAACTGAGATACTGAAAAAAGACTGGTGATGAACTCCACGTGGAACTGGAAGTAGGTGCCTGGAGCAGGGACTGGTGAGGGTACCTCGGTTCATGTGCACAGCCTGAAGTTTGTAGCAGTCTCAGTTCTTATCACTCTGCAAGGGCCAAATATGTGCTCTCAAAATCATTAAAAATGACTGTAAATAAGGAAGAGATTTTATAGAAATTATGGTAAAAAAACAGTACCTGAAAGTCAGTGATAACAACAGAAATTAAAGCAATGGTGTTTGGCACAGCAGATAAGTGATGGTGCTTAAAAGACCGTAACTTCACTAGACTCCTCTCTAGCTTCCCTCGGCCTTCGGCTGGAGGTGGCCCCAGCTAAAGAGCTGGGCCGTGAGAGGGGGAGCTGCACAGCAGGTTGTTTTGTCGTTGGTGGAGAGGTGGAGAAAGTCTCTCCTGCCCCAGGAGCTCACCCACGGTCTCCTGCTCTTCATCTCCCTCGGTGTGCGGTGGGTTTGTGAATCAGAGCCCCGTGCTGCCTCGATCAGAATCACCGTCCCCATCCCGCTTCGGTGGAAGAGCAGACTGTGCCTCACCGTGGCCGCCCAGCTCTTCTGAGCCACAGCGATGCCTCTGCCAACTCCACCGCGGTCTTCCAAGGACCTCCCCCAGCACCACCTCAGCAGCGCGTCCACCCGTCTGTTAGTTGTGACAAATGGTGGCATTTTTCACCATTTCTTGGGCTGCGTCTGGCACTGCTCTCTCCCGGTGGCTGCGCCCAGTGTGAGACGAGTTGTAGACCGTTACCAGAAACCCTCCACCAAGCCCTTACCTCCACAGCTATTGCTGAGCTGTGGAAGTATTGCCACTGCTTTTTCTTGGCGTTGCTAGTCGCGTGGACACCGTTCATTCCCATGTAATATGTGTGTTGTTACACTGGTAATTACCTTCATGCTTAAAATAATATACCCCTTATTTTCTAGTGATAAAGCATTGCACCTGTCCTCTGCTAAAGCCTGATATTGGACAATGAAGCCGTTTTATTCATTGTACCATTGACTTTGCCATATATAACAACATTGTGTGTGTGTTTGTGTGAAATTTCTTGGAGATTACTTCCTATTTTCTCCCACATTGTTGTTCAAAATGATTGACAGATTTGAGTGGAGGACAGGTCCTCAGAAGACCCAGCTGTAGCATTCTCATTTACTGGTGATTCCTCTTATTGGTGAACCCATCTTTAAGCATCTTGACAACAGTCTTCAGTAATCTTCATTTTTTTATATTGGTGTCTTTTAGCACAAAACCCAGAGAGTTTTAGCAAAGCCACAGGACCTTGTCTGACCTCTACCTATCTCGTTTAAAAATGTGGCTAATAGCAATATTCTAAAATTAATATTTGTAATCTGTTTTAGTTGTATCTCAAACCATTTTATTATTCTCATTTAAATAGTTATTTCTACTAAATCGAGAGATTTTAATTTATGTGCAAATTAGATACCTTTCTAAAAAATACACAACTGTATTTCTAGCTGATGGCATCTTATTTTACATAGTGTCTACATTGCTCCCTTTGTGGCATGGGGGATTTGGATGGAAAGACGTAGGGATTTGTTTGAGAAAGAAGGTCTGCTTTTTTGGGGGGTAATATTGCACTCTGAAGAAAACAAATTTATTTAATAATCAAAATGTTCAGAAAAACGGTCTATCTCTTAAGGAGTTTTTACTCATTTTATATCAGAGAATGTTTTTCTTCCTTCTTTGTGCCCTCAAATCAGCCCCTGGGTTGACCCCCCATGGGACCATGGGACCAAAAGGGACCGTGGTCCTTTTGCAGCTCAGGTCTCGCTGACACCGTCGGGGTGGGACAGAGCCCCCCACGCTGTGTCTGCTGTGTGGCCCCTGCCCAAGGAGGGGTCCTTCCTTCACGTGGTGGGGTCCTGCAGGCGCTGGGGGGGAAGTTCTGCTTCTGGGGAGCTGAGATGGACACTGAAATGGGGTCCTTGAGGGAAGGGTGCAGAGGCTGGAGGAGGCTTTGCCCATCCGCATGGAGCGCTTCGAAGCTGCAGAGAGCAGCAGACGGGCATCGGGGCTCTGCTCCCACCCGAAAAACAAAAGCAGAGGGTGGCTGGGGGCAGTGCGGGTGCACTTGGAGAGGGGGGACTAGTGAAGGGGATTTCTGTAGTTCTTCTGTTGCCTACTCAAATTATATCCCTCGGTGGAGCAAGTCCTGTGTGCCGGGCAGTCCTGGGAGTCGGGACTGATCCTTGTGGGAGCTGGGACTGCACCAACCATCGCGTTTGTGCAGGGATGAGCCGGGCTCCTCAGAGGCGAGGGGGCTCGCACGGAGCAGGGGACGGGTTTCATGTTTGGAGCTTGCTGCTGGTGAGGTGAGGACTGTCTGTGGGGGGTCGGGGCTCTGTGGATGCTGGGGTGCATAGCTTTGCCTCTCACCCGAAACAGCAGCCCCTTCTCCATGCCTTGCTGCAGGGAGAAACTGAATGTAGATACCGATTTTCACCTCCCCTTTGTATAAATGGTGTGTCCAGATGTGTGCTTTCCTGCAGCACAGGAGCCAGCAACGGCGGTTCTGCCGTTTGTTAAACTGCCAGTGCTTTCATAGAATCACAGACTGGTTTGGGTTGAAGGGACCTCAAAGCCCACCCAGTGCCACCCCCTGCCCTGGGCAGGGACACCTCCCACCAGCCCAGGTTGCTCCAAGCCCCGTCCAACCTGGCCTTGAACCCCTCCAGGGATGGGGCAGCCACAGCTTCTCTGGGCACCCTGGGCCAGGGGCTCACCCCCCTCACAGCAAACAATTTCTTCCTCAGATCTCATCTCAGTCTCCCCTCTGTCAGTGTAAAACCCTTCCCCCTCGTCCCACGGCTCCCCTCCCTCATCCAGAGTCCCTCCCCAGCTTTCCTGGAGCCCCTTTAGGGACGGGCAGGGGCTGGAAGGTCTCCCCGGAGCCTTCTCTTCTCCAGGCTGACCCCCCCCAGCTCTCTCAGCCTGTCCCCACGGCAGAGGGGCTCCAGCCCTCCCAGCATCTCCGGGGCCTCCTCTGGCCCCGCTCCAACAGCTCCGTGTCCTCCTGTGCTGAGGCCCCGGAGCTGGAGGCAGCACTGCAGGGGGGTCTCCCCGAGCGGAGCAGAGGGGCAGAATCCCCCCCCTCGCCCCCCTGCCCACGCTGCTGGGGATCAGCCCAGGCCGCCGGGGGTTTCTGGGCTGCCAGCGCACGGTGCTGGCTCATGTTGAGGTTCTCATCCACCAGCGCCCCCAAGTCCTCCTCAGGGCTGCTCTCCATCCACTTCCTCCCCACTCTCCTCCGCAGGGCTCTCACCCGCCCCCAGGAGAACCCGATGCACAGCTGCCAGCCCGCTCAGGCTGTGCCCGCACGGTGTCTGGGGAAGCCACTGGGGTCGGACTGGGAGTGGATGTGGGGTTCAGTGCAGCTCCCTCGAGGTGGGGAGTGGGGAGTACCCCGTGTTGCTGGAGCCCGGGCGGGAGCCGTGGCTGAGCGAGAGGTCAGTGGAGCCCGTCAATGGGGTGGGTGTCCCCGTGGTTCTCACCTGTCTCTCTCCCGGGGTCTGCAGAGTGTCCCCTGACGGCGGCCGCCCAGCTGGAGCTCAGCGCCGAGATGATCAAGGCGCTGCGCAATGGGGGAGCGCACCTGGATTTCCGGACGCGGGAGGGAATGACAGCTCTTCACAAGGCCGTCCGGTGCCGCAACCACGCGGCGCTGCTGGTGAGTCGGGGGGCTCTCCCTACCCTCTGCCCCGCGCCCCAGCACCGGCTCCCTCCCGCCCCATCCGGGCTGCCAGCAGGGCTCTGTCCTCCCTGGCCCAAAGCACCCCTCGCGTTGCTATGGGCATGTCACTGATAACGTGAGCCCTGGGGGGGAGATGAGCTGAGCACTGCCTGCTGCCGTGGACGGAGCATCCCCGGACCCTCTGCGGGGCAGGTTTTCCTACTGCGCGGCCACCTAAAGCTGCAGAGCGAGGCAGGCGCTTCTCTTGCAGACGCTGCTGGACCTGGGTGCCTCCCCGGACTACAAGGACAGCCGGGGGCTGACGCCCCTGTACCACAGTGCCATGGTCGGGGGGGATCCCTACTGCTGCGAGCTCCTGCTGCACGACTACGCCCGGCTCGGCTGCGTGGACGAGAACGGCTGGCAGGAGATCCACCAGGTGGGATGGATGGCGGGATGGCTCTGATTGGGGTGACTGCTGTCCTGCTGCCGGTGGAGGGGCTGGTCCCGTCCCCTCGTGTGCCGCAGGCGGTGGAGGCACTGCTTGGCAGGGGTGGCCACCACAGGGGGCCAGGCTCCGGTGTGGAGGACTTGCACCTGGTGTGCCAGCTCTGGCTCCATCCCGGGCCAACGCTCAGGCTGTTCTGTTCTGGCCTCGGTCAGTGGTGCCTGGGATCCTCCCCAGGTTGTGACTGTCTCGTAGGATAGTGCTTTGGGATCTCAGTCCAACGCCTGAGGCATCCTGGTTCCAAATCACAGTTGTATCTGTTCCCATTTCACACATTGACAAGTGGATTTGGCATAGGGAAGACACGGGCTAGGGGTTAGGGGACGTGAGCCGGCTTTGTGCTTCAAGAAAAAGAAACTTTGGGAGAAGGGAGGATGTGCTGGCTGTGTCTGGAGTCCCCTTGTCTTGCACCATCGGGAGGGCAGCTTGTCTTTGGGCCCATGGCCTCCCGAAGCACCCAGCCCTCAGCGCCCTGCAAGGTGGACGAGTACTGGCACAGCTAAGGGTGAATGGGTGAGAATGAAAAAAGAAGAGACGGGTGTTTGTGATCTCGATTTACTGGATATGACTGTCCTCCCTCCTGCCTCCATCCTACCTTGCCGTGGTAGATCTTTGGGAATGACTGGTCCCAGGATGGACCAAATGTAGAGGAAAATACCACACCAGTTAACTACGGATACAGGTCCATTGCCCTCCTCTTTGCCTGCTTGTGCTTCAGGGCTTTGCAGCAGATAATTATACTGAGAGAGAAAACAGGCTGGAGGGGTCCCTGGTACCAGTATGATGCTGATCCCAAATTTGCAGTTGATGTAGAGGTAATTTGTCCAATAAGTATTCAGTTGGATATTGCTTTAAGGAGCAGCAGTGTGTGTGCATGCATGTTAATCGGACTTTCCAGGTTACAGGTCCAGCCTGATTCAACTTTTCTAGCATGGCTGAATCCAGCAGAGGATGTTGTGGGATTTGTCATCTTCCTGCTGCTCCTTGATTTTCTGTTTCTTATTTCCATTTTGGGTTTTGAGCAGGCATGTCGCTATGGCCATGTTCAGCACCTGGAGCATCTTCTCTTCTACGGAGCTGATATGACTGCACAGAATGCCTCAGGAAACACCGCTCTTCATATTTGTGCTCTGTATAACCAGGTACATCTGTGTGATTTGAGGTATGAGAACGAGAAAGTGTAGATGGGGCACCAGCTTGCCTGAGACAGAGCACAGCATTGGGCTGGGGCACCTTCTCATCAGCATCAGCCTGATTTTGGATTTCCCAAGAGGCAGGTGGCCAGAGAAGAGTCCCTGGTTTAATCTGCTCCCATTCCCAAGACAGTTTTGCTGATTTACTGCCTACCACATGCTGTAATTTTTCCTCTGGTTCCTATTCCTACTTCACAGCACGCCCCCGTTGCTGGTTGGGAGGGAGCAGTTTGCCTGGGTGGAGAGTGCTAATTTGGCCCAGGTGCTCATATTTAATTTAAGGTGGGCATGTGCCCCACGTGGGGCTTGTTGGGCATATTCCATGGCTTTCACTCTGCTCTGGGGTTCGGTCCTTCTCACAAATGGCCCTAAAATCTTACTACTAATCTCTGAATTTTGAAGAAGACCATCCAGGCAATATAGGGTACCATTTCTGTTGTATATTCTGTCTGGTCACTAACCTCGGTTCAGGAGAAATCGAGGGTGGTGGGAGAGCCCTCTCTGATCTTGCACACCCGCTGTTCTCTTTCTGAGATGTGCAGGTCAGTATCTAAGGATTGCTCCTGTACGCTTTGTTCCTTCCTAGAGGTTTTTATACAATGTATGATGTGGTTTTTGATTATAAAGGGAATTTTCAGTTTCTGTGTCCGTACTTTAAAAATTGAACGCTGTTAGGTTTTGCCGTAGCCAGTGGTACATGGAGGCTGATTTGTGGCTTGGTAGGTGTGTTCTGCACTCGAGGACTCTTGTACCCAGGTGCCTGCCCACTGGGGTGGGTGGGTAGAGCGGCATTAAAAAGTGTAGGGACTTGTAAACATGTTGAATTAACATCGTTTAGAAGCCCAGAGCATTCCAAACAAAAACAATAAAAGGCTTTAGGAAATAGCGGTACCTGGGAATGTGTGATGGCTGCTGTGCCCACAGCTGTGCTCGTGGGCTGATGTTGGGGCCTGGCCGCGGTGCCAGCGCCCCAGAGCTGCACGCAGGCGGGTGGCCGTGGTCAGGTTGGGGTTGGGGGTGGCCAGTTCGTGGGGGCTAGCATCCTTCCCTGCTCGTGCCAAAGGAGGCCTTCTGAGTGCAATCAAACCCCGTGGTTTGCTTCTTCCTTGTCGCCAGTCTGCAGTGCTAATTGGTCTCTTCCCCTTTCCCCCTTGCTTGCTTTCACAGGAGAGCTGCGCCCGGGTTCTCCTCTTCCGCGGTGCGAGCAAAGACATTCGCAACTACAACAGCCAGACGGCATTCCAGGTGAGGCAGCGCGCTCCGGGCCCCGTCCCTCCCGCAGGGCTCCTCGTGGCCCCCGACCAGGGCAGCCTCTGCGCACGTCGGGTAAAGCTCACTGGAACAAACCCACCGATGTCTGTTCTGATGCCAGGTGGTGTCTTATGGGGGGAGACTTTCTGAAAGAGCTGGGCTCAGCCGGCCATGTGTAATGGAGGTGGAAAGGAGAATTTATTGCTGTCTGTAGAAATGTTGCAGTAGATGTTAGAGAAGGAGCAGATTCCTTAGAAGTAAAGGACAGTGATGCCACAGAAGTGAATGCACCTAAACTTGTTGTTAATAAGCTTAAACTGGAATTTAGAAGACCTAGCTAGAAGAGGAGTGAAACTCTGAAATAGCTTTCCAGTAAATATGCTGGGTAACACAGGTGGAAAAGGGAAACTTGGTCACTTTGCAGTGCGACTCCTTCCCTAAGTTTGCATATCATGGGAAGTGACTGCCTGCGGGCTGTGGTTTGTGATGCAGGAGGTCTCTTCCCACCCAACATCTGCTTTGCCTTCTTTTTTTCAAAGTTTTTTAACTTGCAATAGCCATTCTGTCTGTGCTCTTCCTGAAGCACACTCATTTGCCTGAGGACCTGTCATAAATGTTGTGACTCCATGTCCAGCTGATATTAATCTTCAGGTGTCCCCTGAGAGCAGAGAGTGTCTGTCAGCGTCTTACTCGTATACCAGCTGGCGTGGCTGCAGATGAGCTCGCTAATTATTAGCCCTTGAGAAATGCTTTTTCTCGCTTCTCCTCAATGTTGTTTTTAGCAACTTTAGGCTACAGAGTCTCAAGTGTGACCACAATGATGTCGTGCAGTCCCTGCGAACGTCGCACGTGGCCCCTGTGAGAGAGAAGCCTTATTACAGATGCAGTCGCTCCTGTTGCACGTGTGCGGCCGCTGCTGGAGCAGCAGCACGTCCTGGGGGATACGGGCAGGGAATCGGGTGGATGCTCTGCAGGTGCTGGAAATGGGCCGCATTGGGCCGTGCTGCGCCAGCGTGGCCTCCCGTACAGAAGTAGTGGGAATGACTAGTGACCCTCGTGTCCCAGGGGACCAACTTCACTGAAAAGGCACCAAATCCCTGTTCAGCGTGTGCCAGGAGCACACGGGGAAGCCGGAGCGCGTCTGGCCCGACCTGGCCACTCGCTGGCAGCCACGGAGAACCGGCCCTGGTCTCCCTGAACCCCCTGCTGTAACGGCGCTCTGTTCTGCGTGAGGATATTTCATTCAAATTTTAAGTATCTTTTAACTCAAATTAAGCATTCTGTCCTAAAAAGAGTGCGCAGAACTCGTGTGTACTTACCATGACTGTATATAGGAATCAGGCAGCTGTGCAGAGATAATCACTTATGAATCACCTGTGTGTACGGTGTGAGGAACAAAAAATGCTTAGGTAGTTGCAGGCAATGAATACATAGCTTATAGTCTTGTTTAAAAGTAATTTCTTTATTAAGACTGAGACAATGTTGCTTTCAAGCTGTGCTTCGTGTTGGCTTGGATGCTGAGAGGAAAAAAGAGCCGTGAAGGTCAAATGGAGCATCCTTGTAGGCGGTCTGGGATTTCTCACGTGCAGGAACTTGACATTCAGCTAGTTCTCCTGTTAAGCGATGGTTGTCTGGTCATAGCTGGGAGCGTCGTTCGTGTGACGAAGTGCGGGTGCCTGCCTGCAGAGGAGGGGAGGTTTGTCCTCCCCTCCGTGGTGGCGCGGGGGGCGCGGGGGGACGGGCTCCGGCGGGGTGCTCAGGAGCACGAGTGCCACCACAGCTGTGCTCCGCGTGACTGGCGTGACCTTGCCAACCGCAGCGAACGCTGGAGGACGCCTGAGCTCAGCCCTCGGTGGGCAGCCCCGTTCTCTGTGAATCCACCTTAGCTCAGACCCTCCTCCCTCTGCCCCGTGTTATCTCCTGCCTCGGGAGGCGGGTCCCGAAAGCGCTTGACGTGGCAAGGTCTGTCCTGCTCAGGGACTGCTGCTCTCCAGGGAGCTTTGCTCTGGGGATCGAGGATAGTCCCATCTGACTGCTCTCTGATTTAATGTAAGAGTATTTATTTCCAGGGAAGGACTTCTTGCAGGAAACTGCTGCCTTTTTTTGTTTTTTTTTTTTTTTAGATGAGCTGGACTTTTGGAATCAAGAGATGGAGAAAGGGCAATCTTTCTGGTTTGGGATTTGCAGGGTGGTGTAGCAGGTGGTGGAGGGAGGCAAATGGCTCCTGCTCTGATTTTGCTTGTGTCCTGCAGAGCTCTAGTGGGTCCTAATGAGGGAAAAACAATGTTTGTCTTTCCCTTTTTGAAGTGGTGCGACTAATTGGAAGTTTCTGTTACAGAGAATGAAAACTGTGGTTGGTAATCCAATCAGTTTGTTTACTGGCAAATCCAAACCAGAATTTGTCATTAGTGTGATGTGCTGCCTTCAGTTCCCAGCTTTCAAAGAGGAACTCTCCGACTCCCAGCTTGCACCACTTGCTCGAGACTTCAGCATGTCATTAAGTCACTGTCTGCTGCAAAGCCTGGTGCTTTCTCCTGTATCGTCTTCGTGTGGCCATGGTAATGGGGTGCTGCCTTTCTGCGATGGAGTTCCATCACGGCAGAGGGGACCTGAGCACCGCGGTGCGAGGGAGCGTGCACAGCCCAGCAGTTCTGTGGCTGCTCACGCAAATGCCTCTGCTGCTGCATGGTTATTTAGTCAGTTTACTGCACACACCTCCTGTTAATTTGATCGCTGCTGTTAATCAGATAGCTTGGTGCCAGTGGCCTGAGGTGACTTGAGATAGTGAGTAATTTAGAGGGTTTAGAAGCTGTAATCTGCTTGGTTATCTTCCCCGAGGCAAATCAGCATGCTCATTGCCGGGGTGGCATGCCACCTCCTGATGTGTTGAGTTCCTCCTGCTGCAAAGGGCCCTGTCCCCTACTCGTGGAGTGCGGTGCATGGTCCGTGTGGTGGGGCAGGAGCGCTGGGAGCATCCCACCTCTTTGTGGCTGGGAGCAGGCTTCAGCAGGAGTGCAAGAGCCAGGTGGGTTTAGGGTGAGAGTTTTCCCAGAGTATCTTCCCAGCTTCTGGCAATCTGTGTCTCTCTTCCTGAGCCAGATTTGTACCTACATCTGTCTTCAATTGCTCTTAGCTGGCTTTTCATCCACAAATTGGCTAAGAGAGTCCCCTGTGCAGATGCAGTCCTTCCCAAAGCTCCCCTGCCTCATCCAAATACATTCTTCTCACAGAAGGATGGAGACATCATTTTTCAGGTAGGATATTGCATACTCAAAATGTACTGGATGAAAAGGAAGTTGGAGGGTTTTTTGGTTTTGTTTTTGGGTTTTTTTTTCCCCCCTTCCAGCTGCTCTAGCAGTATTGTTGATCAGAAACAAAGTGCTGCCAAAGCACTAGTTGTCTCTCAAACCTGGACTCGGGGTGTTGGCCACTGGAGCGTGCTGCGGGATGGGAGCCTGCGATGGGAAGGACAGGCGCTCCAACCAGGACCACGAAAACTGGTAGTTGCTGCTGTTGATGTGATGAACCCACCATCCTCTTTAAACAACAGGAAGGTACCCAGCAGAGGACTGGAATGTGTGGACAGGCGCACGGGTAGGCAGTTGTGCAAACACCGTGAATGGTGGCCGAGTCAGTCAGTGGTATCCTCCTTCCCGCCCTGGATCCCAGGGAGCTGAAATCCTCTATTCATAAGTTTAAGTTCAGGATGGCAATGCTCTGTCCATTAGGAGGGTGAAGACCATAAGCGTCTATAAGTGTTGTTCTTTAAGAGGTGCTTTTTCATATTGTGATAAGGTTACCCACCCTCAATACTTCAGTCTTTTGCTTGCATGGGACTGTTGATAGCTCAGAGTCCCCCAGGTCAGCTTCTCTACGCTTTCTTGTGGTTTTTACAGAAGTAGTAAGTGCTAGCTACTGTTCAACTGCAGTATTTTGGGTTTCTCTTTTCCCTTTCCTTAATGTCAGGTTGACAGAGTGACTGCAAAAGAGAAGACCTTTCAAATTCTGTGAATGACCGTGTCCCTCTCTGAGCATGCAAATCACACGATTTGACTTGGAAATGAAATCATTTACCTTTGCAAGCTGAACTTCATCAGAATGATGATCCACACCTGGTGTTGTAGACAGACCATATGAAACAGCCTTCCTGTGTCACACTGGGGTTTGATATCTAGCTGATGAGAAATGCTTTGATGTCTTCCTTAGCCCATGTGCGAAAGGGAAGGAGATACCCTCTGCTCTTGCCAAGGTCATTGTCCCCATGGCTCTAATCCAGCTTGCTACCTACCAAGAGCTCCAGGGTCTTTTCTGCTGAATTACTCCCCGGTTTGTGTTATTGCCAAAGCTGCTTCTTTCCCAGACACAGGACTTTGCATTTGTCCTTTTTCAGTTTCACGGGGATCCTTCTGGCCTGTTCCTCCAGCCTGTCCAGGTCCCTCTGGACGGCAGCCGTTGTGGATATTGACCATTCCCCCCCGTTTGGTGTTACCTGCAAACTTGACCTCTGTGGTGCTCCCCCGGTCACGGGCCATGGAGCAGAGAATGACCCATTAACATCCACTCTGAGCCAAACCATCCAACCAGTTTTATCCCATTTAGCTGTCCACCCATCCATACTGTAATGGCCTAATTTCTATACAGATAAAGATGAGACATGGACTGCTCCATCTGTCTTGCTTCCCTGTGTCCTCTGAGATAACTGCTGGTTTTCCCTCCTCCATATCAAAGAGGTTGGGCCATCTGTGCCACTCCTGTCTCTCAGCAGTCTGCCTTGTGTGGGGCTGGAGATTTGCTGCCGCCGCAGGAACTCTGCTCTCCTCCGCATGGAGATTTCCCTGTAAACAGCAGGAGAATCCTCAGCGGCTGCTGCTCAGCAGCTGTACCACGCGGTTTGTTTCTGCTCCCCGTGCCTGTGCATCTGTTTCCCCATCAGCCCCAGCTGCTCCGTGTGCTTGGTGCGAGCTGGAGGTCAGACCCTGCCGTAGCCAGGTTAAGTCCTTTTGTTTCTTACCCTCTGGCTGGTGTCTGCCAGTGCATCAGGTCTCACTTTCCTTTTCCTCCCTGTTTTTCAGATGTTTGCTTTCTCAGGAGCCCAGTACTCCAATGGCATTAACCAGGTGTCCCATGCTGGCAACACTGCACTTTGAACCTCTGGGTCATTTTTTCACCTTTTGTTTAGTAAAAGTAGCTTTTCCAGTTGCCATTATCCCTGCATAAAAAAGAGGAAAAGTCCAGCTCCTTATGGTCAGGTCATCACTTGCCTTGCACTATGTTTTTCAGTGGCCTGTTAGAGGTGCCAGCAGTTTCCGTCTAAGAAGCATCCAAGTTCTGTCTTGTTCACAACGCAAACTTCCCAGTTTTCTTTGCCAAACCTCACACCTCTAACATGGAGCCTAGAACTTGTGTTCTCAATGTCAAGATGGATCTTCCTTGTCTGGAAGGTTTTGGGGGTTCCTTACGCTGCCCCTGTGTGTTCCTGGAAGGTCTGTGGGTCAACCACGGTGGCCATATGACAGACCTTGCTGTAATTGGCTGTAGCAAAGGCTCCAGCCCAAATCAGCACTTTCAGTGCCCAAGTCCCTTCAGAATCACTTGTTGAATATCTCCACCCTTGATATTTCTGGTGCGGACACCTGGAGCTTGGCCCCTGCCTTCACTACGTAGTTTACTGCAGGGTCTCAGAGCCGGAGTGGTGTTGGCGGGGTGCTTTGCACCGGTGCACGCAGGAGGGACTTCAGGAGCCCTCTGCAGCAAGGGTGCAGCCGCCTCCGTGCCATTCGCGGCGTGCGCCGTGCCACGTACGCACGGCTGGGTGAGAGGCTGCAGTTTCTCCAGGAGCCTCGTCCACGTGCTGGCTTATTGTGCACCTGCCTTTCCCGGAGCCCGCCGGGGCTCTGACCTCCTCCTCTGAGGTGGACGAGGATCTGAAATGGCCGCGAGCATGCCGTAGCTTCTGTGTCCAGTCTTGAAAGGAGAGGGGCGATGGTGACAAGCCTGAGCTCCTGTGGTAGTTCAAAGGGAAACAAATGGGGTATCGGGGTATTTCTAGTTCATGTCTGTGTTTACACGGGCATAGTTATGGTAAGTCGTCTTTCTTTCTGCATGTGTTCCTGCAATCCTCCTTTCCCAGTGGCAGCGGAAGGTGGTTCACTGCACCTTTGACGTGCCTCTTCTGGATGGAGGCTTCTCATCTGTGTCTTCCACAAATCGCGTTGCTTGGCCAAAGCCAAAGGTGGCTTTTCCCTTGTCTCCTCAGTGCACACTGTGGCCGTCAGGGCTGATGGTGCCCGAGTGCTGATTATAATACTAAAATCATGCCATATAAGAAAGACTAACACAGCTGGGTTGTGTTGGAAACCATTTGTCTCTATTTGATTTCCACTCTGCTGTGGACAATACCAGCCAAGGTACATGCTGGAATATTATTATGAGTGTGTGAGCTTTTTATAAATGTAGCTTTTACAGGCAGTAAAGATGGCTATGAGGACCTATCAAAATGTGAACTCAGCACTGGAAGTTTTAATTGTTGAGATAATAATCCTGTGCTATTTATTTGAGAAAAAACCAACATCATTTTCTAAAGGTTTGCTTGTGTATGTGAGCAGGTGACTCTGGTATCGAGCTGAAACTAAACAGATCATGATTTCTTTCCTGTCGAACTTGTATGCCAATGGAGCTATGGGATCGCTTGTGTTGGCTCATCCCAAACCTGTCTGATGTAGGATTTAGAAGTGCAGACAAGTTTCTTAATGATCAGTAAATGTCAATTTTGTACAAATTTCTTTGTCCTCATTATACTCATGGCCGAACTGTTCCATTTATACACATACAGGATTATCATATGCAGAATATAAAAATAGTATGCAAGTAGTTGTTTCGAATTTCTTATAATTTCACTGAACTTTAACAATCAGAGCTGATGCTTTTCTGCCAAAAAGTTTTTTGTCCTTTTGATTGCTGCATTTTTGTGTGTGTTTGTTTTTTTCTCCTCTCCTCTCCCCAGGTTAAATTCTTCTAAACACATTTTTGTGGTGATGGGTTTTTGTGGTGGTTTTGGGTTTTTTTGGTACCTAATCATGCTATAAGTAAACAGAGTTTCTTGTTATGACTAGTACAGGTTTTGTAGTTGTAGAGCTGCTCTGGCTGTGGTGCACTCGGTCACTCGTGCTGGCGTCTCTAGCTGGCAAGGCCGACCTTGGTCATGAAACACAAGCATGTGCCAGAGGTTTTAGTCATAGAATCAGGAATGGTTTGGGTTGGAAGGCACCTTTAGAGGCCATCGAGTTCCAACCCCCTGCCCTGGGCAGGGACATCTCCCACCAGCCCACGTTGCTCCAAGCCCCGTCCAACCTGGCCTTGAACCCCTCCAGGGATGGGGCAGCCACAGCTTCTCTGGGCAGCCTGGGCCAGGGGCTAACTACCGTCAGCATAAAACACTTCTTCCTTATATCTAGTCTAAATCTACCCTCTTTTACTTTAGTAAGCCTTTAAGTTGCCTATGAGCACTTCAGACAAACATTTAGCGTGACGTAAGGAAATCGTTGCCTGAACTGGGGGTCCCTGGAGGGAGATTTGCCTCCCTGTGGAGCCGAGGTGGTGCTCAGGATTGGTGCTGGCTGGCTGATGATGGTTGGATGCAGGGCAGGAATTGTGCTGGCTGCTGCCGGGTCTGAGAGGCCCTGGGACACCCCAGGCCTTTTCGGGGAAGCTGGTTGCCCCATCCTGGCCAGCTGCATGGGGCTGCTGCAGCCCACAGGCAGGATCCAGCCCTGGTCCCGGCCACGACCCACCACTTCCCGTTGGCCATTTCTCCAGCTTGGGGAGGTCCCGTGGATGAGCAGCCCTGTCCTCCCACCTGTCGGCTGCTCCCAGGCCGGTGACAGGGATCTCCCTCCCATCATCCGGTGGTCAATGAAGACACCAAACAGTACCAGCACCTGTGTCCCTCCCCGAGGAATGGGCCCGTAACCAGCCACCAGCTGGGCTCCGTATGGCCCATCACCACCCTCTGAGCCTGGTGGTCCAGCCAGCTTCCCACCTACCTCGTTCTCCTGCTCGAACCATCCCTGTCCCTGTTGGCAATGAGGATGCTGCAGAGACCACGCTGAACACCTCCCGGGACCGGGGCAGACCACCTTCCCTCTGCTCCCCTCGTTCAGAGCCAGCCGCCCCGCCGGAGAAGGCAGTGCAAAGCTAGGACTGCAAAGGAACCCGAGAGGTTGTTTTTGGGGCTCTTCTGCCCCCCGCCCCAGGATCAGCTCCGTCTGACGGTTTTATGACTGGTGTTCGTGAAAGCTGCTCGTGACCCCCCTGTGGTGGCCGCAGCCTCCTGGGGCATCTGCTCCTGCCCTCAGAGCTCTCTGTGCTCTCAGAAAGCCTTTTCTGACACCGAACCTGAATCTTTCTTATTGAATTTTAAGGCCATTATTTTTCCATGGTTATTGAGTACAGATTATTTTTGTCCTCACTGCAGCTGCCTTCTTTCTGTTTTTACAGTCAGATCACCCCTTCCCCACCCGATCTTCTATTCTCTGGGCTGAATATCCCAGGGCACACGGGCGTCCCTGCAGAGACCTTGAAAGCATAATCTGATCATTACTATTGATTTACTCTGGATTCTCCCCATATCTGTTATTTAACTCGGTTCCTAAAAGTAGCCTTCTCCAGCTGAAACCCAACCTGTTCTGCACCACGCAGAGGGTTTACATCACACGTGTTAGAGGTGAGGCTGCTAATTGCAAATCCTGGTATGTTTTCCCTTTTCTGCCACAGCGTGACTTTGTTGACTCATTTTCAGCTTGTGATCCTGCAGTCCTCAGATTTCCTTCGGCAGGGCTGCTGCCTGCTGTCTCCGAGCCCGCGTCTGCGCCGGGTGTCGCAGGCTCTGAGCCGTCGGGGCTGGGGAGTCCCAGGGGTGTCTCTCCTCCACCTTCCCGCTCCGGCGGGACAGTCCCGCGCTGCTGAGGGTGCTCAGGTCCTGCCCGGCCCGGCTTGGCAAGACCCCGCGCGTGGAACGCTCCCACCTGGGCTCGTTCCCGTCCTCAGCCCTTCTCCTCGTCTGCGTTATGCCCAGACAAAGCCTCCCCCATTGCACTTTGTGCCGGTTGGCTCTTCCTCTGTGCGCACCTCGCAGAAGAGCCCGACTCCATCGTCTGTAACCCCGGTACGTGAACTGTCATTACATTTGTCTCTATCGACTAAATCTTCCCACCGCCCCCTTCCCCTCCCCAGCCTATTTCTTGAGTTTCCAACAATCATTTCAATTCTAATCCTCTAATGACTCTGCAGCTCCTTCCAGCTTGGTCTCATCTAGGAATTTAATATTCTGCGCTCCATCACCCAGGTTGCTAATGAAAAAATTGAATACTACTGAACGTGGGGTAGGGTCCTGTGAAATCCATTTAGCATACATTTTTAGTCTGACGGTTAGTCATGAATTAGTTTTCTGATCAGTTTTTCATCACTTGGCAGGAGCTTTGGCTAGATTTAATTTCTGTTGTTTCTGAGAATGTCACATAAGGCTGTCAAAATTTTTGCAGAAGACAGCTATATGATATCTTCAGTTTCTTTGCTCTTCACAAAGCCTGGCCTGCTACCCTCTCCTGGAAGTAACTCATACCCCTTAAATTCGGTTTGCTCTTTACAAATTGCTGTTGTTGGCCATATCTGTTTACAAACTTATCTGCTTTGCCCAGCACTTTTCTGGACAATAAAATTAAGTTGCCTGGTCTACAGGGCAATGTTCCTCTCCTTGCGCGGCACGATTAAAGCTGGTTGTAACTTCTCTTCATTTCCAGGCGTCTGAGAACTGTCGCAGACGATCACCGTTCACCATGAACGCCTGAGACTGCTCCTAGCAGGTTTTTGGGAGTGTGACTCAGCTCGTGGTCTGCAGATCTCTGGTACTTTGTCGAAAAGTGAAGGCAATTCATAAATTGGGTGCAGAACCAGGCACAAAGGCAGATAATGCCCCAGATACTGCGTGTCAGTTTTATGAGGCCCAGCCGATCTCGTGATATTCGCTGCGTGATCACAGCCAAGTGTGGAGTAAAAAGCCCAAGTGAAAAGCCAGCGAACCCTCCGGCGCCGGTGGTACCGCCGCGCTCCTGCCGCGCCGGCGCGTCCATCGGCTCCTGCTGCGCCGGGCTCCCCGCGCCTGGCTGGTTGGACGCCACTTTGTGCCTTGGCCTTTCGCAACCTCTTTTGCATCTGTCACACGTTTAGTTGGGCCTCACAACACTTCGAGTGGCTCTCCTTAAATCCTTAAAGATTTACACTGTGACGTTATCTGAACGTACCGTTTGTATCAGCTTTTTGGTACAATACAAACAGTTTGTTAGATGTGTTTTCTTCAAAGATTTGTATCTTGTTGCTTTAAAATAGACATCGTGGTCTGAACTCTCCAATTTGCAGTCATGTTGCCCAGGCAACAGAATATTCTCAAGTGGAGCGATTTTGTTAAAGAATGTCTTTGGTTAACTGTGATTTTTCTAATTTAACTGAAATTTTAGCTGACGATGTTTGAATTTCAAAATTATTAATGACATCCTATGTTGTGATGTCATAGAAATTAATAAATTTAATTCCACTTATGTAGATTATTAGTGTTCAGCTTTAAGAACGCTTGGAAGGAAACGACGAAGGTGGTCGATATTTTACAGTTTAGTTGCCTTTGCTGTAAGCTCTTGCTAGCGAGCTGCCATTGTTCCTCCACGCGTGTAAAACACAGAAACAACATCTGCTGTTTGACGTCTTTTAAAGACTTAGTCCTAGCTAACGCCAAAAATTTTAGCTGGTGTGAGGATGTCTATAGCATTATTTTTATTAATAAGCTCCATATTTTTCTTGTCGTCGCTACAACAGTAACCTTGTCCTCCTCCATCTGTTCTCTCTTGTCAAACATTTGGATAGTAAGGGTTGTGGGTTTTTGTAAGTGTGTGCGGAGCCTACTGATTTTGCTCTCTAGCTCTACTATAGTAGAAATTAAAATAATTTATGGAGGTGTGGAGTTCCTGTTGGCACTTGGAGTGGTTATTCAACCTGTTATGTATTTAAAAATGCAAAACATCTTCCTCAAACTTACTGCATTTGCTATCTGAGTGGGAAAACATTTTAATTTTTTTTTCTTTTAGCATTTAAAAGCATGTTTGTTAACTTTTAACATACAATTAATTAAAGTTTGAGACTTCTGAGAAATCTGTTATCTCTGCTTAGGCTCTTCGTTGTCATTAATGATCAGGTAACATAGTAACCCAGCTCCTTCTAATAGTTCTTATACTTCAGATTAATTAAAACTCGCTCATAATCCAGAACTTAAAAGCGTAGTTTCCAATGAAAATAAGCTATTGGCGACTGCAGTGCCTGTTTGCTCCTTTCAGAGCGCCGATGTTTTCCGCGGGTGGGATTGGCCTCTCCGGGTCCGACGGCGCAGCCGAGCGGGGCTCAGCGCCCCAGGGGTGCCCAGCGGGTGTCCCCGCCACCAGGCAGGGAGGCGCTGCCCCTGCAGCGCTCGGCGGCTCTGCTGCGCCCGGTGTGTACCAGGCCGGGCTTGCGTATGGGCGACTTCTCTCATTTCTCAGTCGTCGCGTCTCCTTAGGCCTATTGGGAATTGTAGGTAAAGTGACCTTCTCCTCTTCCTCCGGAAGGTAAAAATTCATTAACTCCCCCCTGGAGTGCAGACTGGGTCTTGATCCGGGGCTGGAAATGGGTTTCAGGGGCACCAACGGGGGGTGCAGGCAAGCCCGTCCCTCGCACGCCGGGGGTGGGATGGGTACACGGCTCCAGGGCTGCTGAGTCCGTGGTGGAGTCCGACGCCTCTCTTTGTAAGCTGTTTAATTACCTTCAGTGCTAGAAGTCATCTTTTACCTCAGCCTCACTCTGCCTGATTTAATCATCCTGTTATTAACCCTCGTGTGTGTTTTGCAGTAGTCGGAAAGTCTTGCAGTGGGGCTTCTGCCCCATACCTTAGCACCTACGCACAGATCGCCTCATCCCCGCTGGGAAGGACAATAGCTTGATCTCCTTTAACTTTCCCATTTTAAAGGCTTTTACAGCTACTGGATCGCCTTTGTGTCCATCATGTGAATCTTCCTCTGTCCCTGTGTTCTTCTGGACCTTGGCTCCAGGGGTGACCCAGAGCATTGGCACGGGTCCCGCCACTGCGGCATGCAGAGCTCATCGCTGAACTCGCGCCTATTTCTAATTGATAGTTTCCGTTAGTCTTTATGGCTACAGTTATTATTCAGAGAGTTTGTGCTGAAGTTTTTCCCTGCTCTCCGAGGGTTTCCCCTCCCGCAGCGGTGGCCGTGCCCTCGCTCGCAGCCTGGCTGTTCTGGGGCGCAGGCTGTGCTGCGGCAGCGCCCCGTTACCCCCAGACCCTGCACCTTCCGTGTTAGCCGCGGCGTCGGTGCCTTAGGCTGGGTGGTCATTCCTAGCCCGTGGTAGGTTTGGACCAAGTAATGTCCTGCTTGGTGATCCCTCTATGTTAACAAATACAGTTTGAGCGAGATTTTCCTCAGTCCTCCTCTGTGCTGAGAAAATCAGAAATTTATTCTCGGGTTTAAATCAATTTTTCTTGCCAAGTAAGTGTATTTGTTCTTCCAGCGGTGGACTGGTGGGATAACTGATCACCAGCCTTTTTGTGACACCCTTCTAAGATTGAAGGTGAGCAAACCCACTTCTGTCAGTCTTTCCTTGGTGCTCAAGATTTCCAAGTGCCTTTTCCAGCTTACTGTGAAACCTCCTCCTTAAGGAGCTGTGTCCCAAAACTAAACATACCAATCCAGATGGATCTTCACCATTTGTTAATACCTCCTAGGACTAAGTTTGTCCTTATGCAGTGTCACCGTTTACTTGACTTGTCTTCAGTTTGGGGTTACTGCCGTTACCACGCGTTGGCTAGGCACCGTAGGGCAGAAAACAGTTATTCTCCACCTTGTATTTATGCACTTGATTTCTCCATTCCAAGTGTAACAGTTCGTACTAGACCTTACTGGGTTTCATCTTTCTGATTTCAGATATCGTTGCTTCTGTCAGCCAGACTCATAAACTTGTCAATCAAACTTTATGTATTATGCTTTTTTCTTTTAACAAGATTTACTTTCCCAAAACTGTGGAAATCATCAGTAAAACAAGAATAAAATCTAATTAGAGTCTACGGTGTCAAAACTGGCATAAGGTGTGCAGGAGAATATAATTCAGGAAAGCATTCTAAATGCTAAATATGTATTTGTATTCTTAATGTACCGTACGTGGCCTCTGTGAAGATTTTCCAAAACAAACCAGGTATTGTGAGCATAGGCAATGCTGGGGCTGGCGGCAGGCAGCTCGGCAGCCGTTTCTGAGGTCAACGCTTTTGATAATTTAAAGTGTTTAAAAGTATTGATAGTCCTCCTGTTCCCTGGAATTTCTCTAATTTTCTAGGACCCAATATTTTAATGGGCCGTTTTTTCCACTCATTTTTTCAAGACTTTCTGTACCTTACCAGGACCTGCTTATTTGAGTATTAATTGCAGTTAGCAGACGCTGCCTACCATCTTCCTTTGCTCTAGCTGGAGATCTCCTCTCCGTACACCGCGCCGTTTGGAAGGATGCATCCCCCGTCCCTGCCAGCACCTGCCTTCTTGCCTCTTCTGCGTCGCTGTCTGCAGTTGTATCGTCTGTGATGGACCAAGGACAGACTGCTGCCGTTTCTTCTTTGTGATAGATTCAGAAAGTTTTCTCCTGATACATTACTGGTTTATTTAGCTTCTTCTATCAATCTTAATACAGTTGAACTCTGGGCTTCCCATTGCTGGAGTAAAAGATTGCAGACCATGAGAAGACTGTCTGGCCATGAATGATTTTCTGTCACTGTGAGAGGCTGGCAGTTGTTTTTTCGGAGAGGCTGCGCGTGGGCAGGCTCGCAGGGGAGTGCATGTGCCGAAGGAGAAGTACCCCAGCCCTGCTGCCCTGCACGGGACGCGCGTCCCCCTCTCCCACCTGCCGCCTCTGTGGGCAGCCGCAGGTACGTGTCCGCGCTGCTCCGGGCACGGGGCGGTCTGCTTACCAAGGGGCAGTTTTCGTTTGCCTGATGAATTCTATTTGCATTTTTTTTATTTACCTATTCTCTCAAGGCTTTCTTCTTATCCTCATTTTATTTGATTTGGTTTCTCTCTCTTTTCATTTGAAGTTTGTCTTGTAAAAATTGATCAGGTTTCTGGCCTCCTGGCTCCCTCCCACTCCTCCTCCAGTATTCGGTGTGAGACTGATCTAATTCTGAGTCAGATGCCATCTCAGCTTCGATTATCCAGATGATGTTGCTGATTTGAAATCTTCCCTGGCCCGCAGCAGTCGCACTCCAGTTACTGATGCTGCACAAAAGTCTCTGCTTTGCACAGGAGGCCCCGCATTTCCCCATCCTTCAGGCTGGGTCTGGAAGCTCTTGGAAGGTCTGTCAGACCCATCTCTAGTTCTGGTGGTAAGGACCGTCCTGGACACAGATCTACACACCGTCCAGTCCCTTGAGAGCATCCTTCAGTGCTGTCTGGACCAGAGACCACACTGACCAACTCTTCCCCAAGAGGACCGGCCTGTCCTCTCTATCCTATTCTGCCTGCTCTAGATAGCACCATCCATCATGACTCCATCTGAACAAGGCAGCCAAGAAATATCCTCATTGATATGTCTCCCCTCTCTCCTGTGTCTGAGGTACTCTCTTCCCAGGCAATGACTACCCACGGACCTTGCGTTCAGCTCCCTGTGACAAGTAACCATGACCTGATTTTTTTAAGGTGTGCTTTGTGGCACTGGGAGGTTTCTGTGCAGATGCCATCATGGCTCCAGCCAAACCTGTCATTCTTGCTGTGCAGAATCTTTTCATGAACTTTCGGGAGATGCCACCAACCCACCTTTGGTCTCTGCAGGAAGCTGAAGCTCATTTCTAGAGCCTTTCTGCAGTACAACATATTCGTGGAAATTGTGACCTGCAGGACATGGCACGTGTCAGCCTGCACGGCTGCCCAGCACACGGCTGCCAGGGCCCACAAGGGTCACAGCAGGGAGCAGGGGAGGTGACACCCCGGTGCCAAGGCTGCTGGTGGTGCTTGTACCAGTACTTCTCGGATAACACGCCACTGTTCTCCTTGTAGCCTGTACTGCTGGTTATCAGCCCTGCTGGAAACGTCAGTCCTGGTAGAGGTGAGATTGACTCCTCACAGCTGGAGGTCATGTTTCTCCTCCTCCAGCTCAAAGGCTTCCTGAGCACAATGGCTCCAAGGTGCCTTCATTAAGGTTGTTTCTGCTTCCCAGAAGCGTTCAGAGTTCAGAACACCCTGCTCCCCTTGACGGAGGAGATCACAGCATCATCTGCCTCTCTTTAGGATAGTTTTGTGATGCATCTCGGTGGGAGAATCGTCTTGTTTCCCCAGTAGCTCCGTGTGCCTCATCTGAAAATACTGAGAAAGTTCTCTGTCTCTCTTGGCCTAGAGCTGAATAGTTGCAGCTTTGGACATTTTTTGTTTCTCATCTATGTTTACATGTACCCAGTGTCTGATGCAGATCATTCACAGATACTCCTTGAGGCTTAATGGCAGAATGTTAGTCTAGCGGCCTGGTTAAAGTGCCCTTTCTAAATCAAGGGCTCGGTGTGTGGTCCGCGGGGAGAAATAAATACTCATTTGCTGTATGGACCACGGACTGCACGTTGGGTGTTTCCAGGAAGTATTGGATCTACTGCATACACGTTGCGTGGCTGGTTTGCAGGCACAGAGGGCGTCTGGGACGCGTTTGTCCCAGATCAGATGTGTCGGTCACGCGCAGGAGGTCTGTCTCTTGCTTCCCGGAGGTGTTGGGTCTACAGCGTCGTCATACAGTGAGTGACCCCGGTGACACTCCCGGGAAGCATCAGACTGGCTGCATCTGTGCAATGTAATGGCAGCACACATTGCTGTGAGCGTACCTAGAGTTTCTGCTCATATGGCAGCCCAGATGGAGCTGCCATATGTGAGCAGTGGGATTGACCTAGTGGGACTGCCAGATTTCTGGAAATCTAGAACAAATATAGAACATGCTTGAATCTGCCTGGCCAAGTAAAGGTAGACCACTTTGAAAAAAGTCCAGACATAGAGCAGTGCTACCTGATTAAATAAAGTGTGATGATTAAGACGACTGATTCTGCTCTCTGTTATCTGGGATAATGGAGAGGTAGATCATCATCAGCAATGGAAAGCCTCGATAATTGGAGAGGTCTTGGGTAAAGTGATACAAAAACAGTTGACAACAGAGTCTGGCATGTTGACAGATGCTTCTCAGGGTCTGAGGAGAGCTGAGTAGCTTGAATGTGTTATGACACTAAATTGGCTGCCTGCACCCTGCCCAATAAGCCCTTTTACATTCCTCTTCCACAGAAGGTCTGCTCCATTTTTGCCCAGCAGCGTCGCTGATGAACGTTTCTTTCTTGCCTCATCATCTCCTAGAGCCACTGCTGCTGCATCTCACCTGCCTCCCTCACGGCTCTGCCTTTGCGCCCCGTGGCCGTCACTGCTCCTTTGCATGTGTAGGATGGTAACAGTGAAGTTCTGGAGTTCTTGAATTGTTGCAGTTTGCAACTGAGAAATACCTCTGAGAGTATGGCTTTAATATGGAGCAAACAACACAGAGGTTTATTTGATTCAGAAAGAGTCTTTCCCTTCTCCAGCTGGAGGTTCCTGCGGGTGGGCGCATGAAGTTTTTCGGGTATGAAAATACATGAACATGCCAGCGTTTTCAGAGCCACTCTGGCATCTACTCAGTGTTCTTCTGACCTTCATCCAGGTAACTCCCTTTTGAAGATATCATCAAAAACATAAACTTGATCTTGTGGCCGCCTCCTCTTCTTTTTTCTTCCCACTTTGTGAAGATCCTTACCGGTTTTTATGTCAACTCGATGCTTTCCTCAACTCAGGTGCGTATGGCTGGGAGTCTGTGACTTGGGGCTAGTTGATACGTTTTGCTGCTCTTCTGTCTCTCTGTTCCCCACTCTGCTTCTCTTTGCAACCTTTACAAGGTGGTATCGCCAGGGGTGGCAGCCTGTCCGTGGGCTTTGCACGCCATAGGACCACCTCATCCTCGTCACAGGGAAATGGTGCTTTACCGTGGATATTTTTAGGGACCAACAAGCAGATGATGGTGGAAATCCACCTTGGACCTAGCAGTGTCCATACTTGTGAGGACAAGTTCAAGGTGATTGTACCCACTGTCGTGGCACCAGGAAAGTGGCTCCATTTTTTTACTCTTCAGGATAGCTGTCGTGGCTTTGGCCGGATTGGCCCATCAGAACGAGAGGTGGCCCTCCCCCGCCTCTCTCCAAAGAGAGGAGAGGAAGAGATAAGATTTACGGGTTTAGAAAAAGAACGAAACTACTTTAATGAAAATAATAATAACTAAGGAAATAGTAAATAATAATAGAATAATAATAATAAAAAAAGTATACAATATATACAAAACCGTATCCAGCTCCCAGGATGACAATCGTGTCAACAGCAGGCACAGGGAAAGTCCCAGACTGGAGTCAGTGAACTAGAATTCCGGAACTAGAGTCAGGAATGCTCGGATTGGGATCAAAGGCAGACGAACAGACAGGGTCCTCCTCAGACGTCGGCCACTGAAGAAAGAGAGTTGCCCCTTTGATCCCTCAGCTTTTATCCTGAGCGTGATGCCGATGGGCTGGAACACCCCGTTGGTCAGTTTGGGGTCCCCTGTCCCGTCCGCTCCTCCCTGCAGGTGGGACCCCTCTGCGCTTCTCCGCTTCCGACCCTCCAATGGGACAAACAGCGAAGTTACCTGACCTTGGGTGTTACAGCAATAAGTATAAGAGCCTGTGTGTGCCCCATTCCCTGGGATAATCAGGTCTTACCACTCTGAGAGCGAACAGTTTCTGAACAATATGCTGTTAATTTCAGAGTTTAGTGAGTTAGAAGAGGCCCAGCTAAAAAGTAAAATTACAAATCAGAAAATTGGTTCTGTTTTACCTCAAACCAGGACAATAGTTATTCTTCCCACTTCCCATGTGAAATACTGTGTTGCAGGTTGTCCAGGACTCTTATCCCTGGAGATATTCATACTTGAGCCCTCCACAGGACTACTGAGATCCTGGCCGTGGTGGCAGGATCATCAAAATAGATTTCATATCCCTTTGTGCTGTGGTTCCTCCTTCCCTGGAAAACCTGCAGGACTGGAGCTGTACCTCCTGCCGGGCAGTCGGAGCGGCCGTGCTGGCCGGGCCGGCAGCGCTGCGGGTTTGTTGCCTGCCACGGAGGGCTGCCCGCCCGCGGTGCGAGAGCCGCGCTCTCTCCTGGAGGTGGTCTCCCTGCCCTGGCCCTCTGCAGATCCCTGTCTGCACACGTGGAGGACACGGCGTGACGACAGCAGGCGCAGAGGGGCCGCGCGGCTTGGTGTGCAGGGCTCCTTTCCCCTCCACCGGGGGCCCGGGGTGCCGCCTCTGTGCTCCTGCTCGCAGTGGATCCATTCTCCATGTGACATAAGCTTGTCCTCTTCCTTGTCCGAGCACCCTACAGCTTTGAGATACCTTTTGGAGCTGAAAAACACGGTACCTTCCCATAGCTCAATACGTCTATCGAAGATCCATCTTTGCTCTCCATCAAACGTCACAATTCAGTACAAGGAGGTAACAGACCCTTTAATATGAAGACACAGTGATAATTCAGAACAAGAAAAATTAAGTATTATTATAAAAGCAGGCCCAGGATGAAAACCCAGTTAAGTGCCACAGTTTAAAGTTGTTTAACTGGTCTCTGTGCACCTTCAGCTTACATCTGGTGGCAAACCAGTGATTGCACACCTCCGAGAAACCTGTGCTGGGTGGAGTGAGGAGGCAGCAGCCCCGGCCAGCTGTGCCCATGGCCTTGACCGCGTGGAGATGAGCCCCTTTGGCTTCTCTTCTGTAGAAACGGGGCACCCCGTGCGGTCCGAGGGTGGGTGGTTGGCTGGTGTGTCACTGCTGATGTGAAGCGCGGCAGCGGTTTGCAGGTGTCCCCTCCGTGCTGCTGCTGCGTTGGTGGTGGATCCTCAACAGTCGTTACCCAAGCTCTGTGCCAGCCTGTCTCACTGGGGGGCCTTCTCATGGTGTAGTGGGGTTTTTTCTTGTTCATATATTTTTTAGGGATATTTCGCAGTACTGTTATCCACAGAACCTGGGTTAGATCTCAGAGCTATGACTCTTACCAGGCATGTTTAAATGATCTTTCTGTTTTCTGCTGTTAACTTTTAAGACCTTATAAGCACACTGATGTTACAAGCTGCACAACCTGTTCAGATATCCCTCCTCCTTTCTTTTAGAAATTACTGAGTTTGCCTGAAAAGATAAAAATAGGCAAATTACTGTTAGATTAAAAAGCGTTGTCACCTTCATAGAATCACAGAATCATTCAGGTTGGAAAAGACCCTCGGGATCATCGAGTCCAACCATCAGCCCCACTCTACAGAGTTCTCCCCTACACCACATCCCCCCACACCACACCTAAACGAGTCTCAAACACATTCAGGGACGGTGACTCCACCACCTCCCTGGGCAGCCTGTTCCAGTGTCTGACCACTCTTTCTGGGAAGAATTCTTTCCTAATGTCCAGCCTAAACCTCCCCTGCTGCAGCTTGAACCCATTCCCTCTTGTTCTATCGCTGATTACCTGTGAGAAGAGACCAGCACCAACCTCTCTACAACGTCCTGTCAAGTGGTTGTAGAGAGTGATGAGGTCTCCCCTCAGCCTCCTTTTCCTCATATCATGCTATGGAATGACTCAAGGTGTTACAGCATTTCAGAAGATGACCCTGTGCCAGAGCCATAGTGTGGTTGTGTCTCTTGTGCGGCCTGAACGTGGATTTTCGTTGTTGAGTTGGTGGCGTGCGACAGGACAGAGTCTACATTCACAGCATCAGGGCAAGACACGAGGAGAGGTGCCCTTTGCACGGTCTGCTGTCTCCGTGCCATCACCGGGATAAGTAGCTTGGCTGTGATGTTAAGACATCATTCCTTTGTGGGACATCTGGCTTATTGCTTGACATTAAATCGTTTATCTTCTGTGAGTAAGTCAGGCTAGTTTTTTCTTATAGTTACCAATTCCTTCCACTTTGGTGTACAAGCACTAAAACTGCTAGCTATGAAATATTAAAAAAAGAAAAAGTAATTAAAAATCTGTTTTCTGGAGTTTCCATCCTTGAGACTTCCTTTTCTTGTTTACCTCTCCCCGGAAAGCCATTGCTTTTAACTTAGAGCAGGTCACTGGTGTGGTCTGTCGTGCACCGGTCTCATCAGTGTGACTGCAGGCAGCGAAGAGGGGCAGGAGCGCGCAGGGGGGCGCGGGGACGCCGCGGTGTTTCGTAGCCAGGGAAGCACCGGCTGAGGCGACACCACAGTACGTGAAACCCTTTCGTCTCCTTTGCTTTTTCCAAGTTGGATTGAAAAGTGCAACCAGCAGGCTCTTCTCCCTTCGCAGGGATTTACGTGAGATTATCTTCCCAGACTTCTCCAGTGTGTTTTTTCTCACCTTTCCGGGAAGTCGTAGCACTTCAAGGCAGGCAGGGAGGGAGGGATGGAGCGTCTGTTGCCTGCGGTGCTGGGGCTGAGACCCGGGGGGGTGGGAGACCCCCCCGTCGGCGGCCAGGCCGGGAGGGACGCCTGGGGTACGCGCGGCACAGAGGCTGCCCCTGGTGCAGCACGTGCATTCACCGTACATTCACCATACGTTTTAGGAATTATTCCCAAGATGACACTCAGAATTTGTACTTCGAATTTGGATTTTTCACAGAGACAGTGGACCATACATTAATTGTTCACTTGAGGAACGCTGAAGTTCAAATGCTTTTTCTAAATTCTCCTTTCCAGTCTTTTGCCAGGTTGGTTATTTTTGCTTTCACGTTTCCCCACGTTCAGATCATTTGCCCTTCTGTACAAAAGCCTGCTCAAAGAATGTGACCTTTGGGAGAGCAGACCTTATGCATGTGTGTGTATGTGTAAGGGGAGACAGAAAGATTGCAATTTGAAGCAAGCTTGGGGGAAAACCGAGATTCTTACTCTATTTTCTCTGCTACTGTGGCCTAATTTCCCAAACGCAGAAAGAAGATTTCCTTTCTTCCAGCCATCACTGATCGCTTCCAGCTCCGGTTGAGGAGGTGGAGCACAAATTCCGGGCCTCAGAAAAAGAAAAAAAATCCACATAAACATTGTTGAGCTGAGGATAGTAAGACTATTTCTGCTGATAAAGGGTGATAGTAGAGAGGTGTGCATGCTGTACTGAGTCACCAGTTAAATATATCCCTTCGTCACAAGTTAGTGGTAAAATGCAAATTAACCTCGTATTTCTGAAAGCTGTTCTTGTGGGAGGGCAGGGAAGCGTTTAGCAGCTGGAGCTGCTGGTGCTGCTCTTGACGGTGTCGGTGTCTGGGAGGGTTTGGTTTCTGCTCCCTGCCTGATCCCATACGTTCGTCTCCAGTACCGACCCATCGCGTGTGTTCCTCTCACATGCCGCAACCCCAAGTTAAAAGGAAAAGGGGGCCTGGGGGTGGTGGTCCCAGCACGGACAGGCAAACCCAGCAGTTGTATCTCAGCCTGTTCTTACGCGCGTTCTCACGCTCTGAACAGCAGCCCTTTGTTTTCACCCAGAATCAACTTGATCCAGCTGCTTCTTGCTCCCAAACCGGCTGTAGGTGCTGCCGAGTGAGGGCACCGTCCCAAGATTCCCAGCAGTGGCTGGGGGGACTGGGAGGGGTGGGAAGGGCAGAGGCGGCTGCGGGTCACGGGGGCATCGCGCGCAGGACTCAGCCGGCTCCGCCCGGAGCACGTCTTCCAGTTTAATTTCCTGGGGACCAGTGATGGGTTTTGTGTTCTCCTACCTATCTCGCTGTTCTTTCACGTGTTAAAAGAATACTTTTGGACCTTGTTCTGAAAATATTGGATTGTTCTGCCTTACTAGCTGGGGCGTGGTGCTGTTTTGGGGTTTTTTCCCAGATATGTAAGAAATCAACAAAGAGTCCAAGTGATGTCGCTAGTCTGTCGGCTGAAGTCTTGCTTTAGGAGAGTGGTACTTCACCCTCTCTCCTCTTACGCCTGTTAAGCTGCCTTCGTGTACCCTGCTGCTGCTCTGTGGTTCCCCAGGACGTGAGCCCCTCTCGAAGCAGTTCCTGGGGTAAGACAGACCAGTTCTGTCTGTGTGTTTTGCTGGCAGACCCGTGTTCAGCTTCGCCGCTTCCCGCGTTCCTTGGAGTTCTCTACAAGTCTTCCTGTGGGGAGAAATCACGGGACGGGTGGTGGGCAAAGCGATATTTAACATTGGTCTAAAATGCCGTGTCTTTCCTGGGGCGAGGTGCTGCTGCAGCTTTGCGAGTGGCAGCGGTTCCTCGGCCAGCGCGGCCTGGAGCGAGACGCGTTAGTGCTGCGGAGGGTTCAGGGGAGACGTGCAGGGAGCTCGGTTGCTGGTAAGTCGCCTTCCGTCAGCTAACTGGGATTCACTGGAAGGCTTCAGGCTGGAGAACATCCTGTCAGTACCTGCAAGACCTGAGATTAGTTCCTCGCTGGCGTTAGGCATATCCCCACCAGGCTCTGAGGAGAGGGCAATGGTTGTCTCTGAGCAATCGCCACCCTCTCGTTGCACGAGCCATCGACATACGCTCTCCCTGCGGTGCTGAGAGCGTGTCTCCACCGTGGGGTTACAGGCTGGGTGAGCTGAGGCAGAACAATCGTTGGCTCTGCGTCCCCCACGGAAAGCAGCTGTTATTAGTCCATATGGCGTAATCCGTGCGCGCAGGATCGGTGCTGCTCGGAGCCGCTCAACTCTCTTCCCTCCCTCTCTTTTCAGGTGGCCATCATTGCAGGAAATTTTGAATTGGCTGAAATCATCAAAACCCACAAAGAGTCCGATGTTGGTGAGTTTGATCTTTCTTCTTCCCCCTTTTTTCCCTTTTAAATCTTGCTGTAGAGTCCAGGGCTGTTAGCGTGGGTCTGTTAATTGGTGGTTTCCCGGTGCTGCCTGCGGTGGTGGGTGGAAGCTGCAGCTTGTTTTGGGTGCGGGGGGTGGCAGGACAGCTCTGCTTCCTCCTGGGGCCATCAGTGTCTGGCTTCTTCATTCAGTCCAGGGTTTGCTTACGACTGCTGAGGTTGCCAAGCTAAAGAATTAGCCACGCCGTGAGTCTGGAGCAGCTCTGAAAAGCTCTTCTGTAAAATCCCTTACCTTTTTCTTTCTCTTTGCATCCTTGAGGCCGTTTCATGCCAGAGATCCTCTCCTGCTAAGGCTATTAACAGGGCTTGCTGCGAGGAGGAGACAACCCCTGTCTTAGTGGTAATGGTTATGGAGCTGCCCCACGCTGAAGCTCCTATAAGTACAAGAGGTGAAGTACCAGCCATTCTGGTTGTACTTGCTTCTTTATGGAGGAATATTTTTGGATTTTCTGGTCATCCTTTTTCCTTCTGGCATTTCTTCTGTCCTTCTGCGAGGTAGATATTATCATGCCATATATTATATGCTATGCAAAACTGAGTTTTAGGTCAGATACAAAATCCACACTTACTGAGTTTTCTTGAATTATTCTGAGAAGTTTATTGGTCTGGAGCTCTCTAAAGCAATGGAGGAACCAAGTGAGGAGTTAATTCTTGGCGTGTGTGCCTCACAGAAGGGGCAGAGTCGTCGGGTCAGCAGCTGAAAAAAGACTTGTGGACTTTGAAACAGCCCACAAGTATTGGGCTTGGTTCTTGGAAGTGGTTGTGAATCTAGAAACCTGGGCCCCAAGGCGTCCTTTATCACTGCTTTTCTCAGCCAGGTATCGCTGATCGTTACAAACGGCTGCTGAGAATGTGTAGGAAGATATGAGTCAGAAAGGACATGGGGAAAAGCCTGAAAATTCCTTATAACTATGTCAGTGAACAGCGCTGGCAAGAAAGCCACCCTGTTAATTCAAGAGGATAGTGACTGTCTGTGCTGCGAGAGGGGTTTTGGACTAGATGACCTCCAAAGGTCCCTTCCAGCCTAAATTCTTCTGTGTTTGAACCTGAGTCTGTGATTTACTGGCTCAATTATTTTTATTGAAAAAGTGTAAGAAAAAGGGGCATGAAAACGTGTCAGGTAGGATGAATTCTTCATGTTTTTGACATGGCTGTTTATATAAAATAGGTCAGGTAACAGTTGCAAACTAATCACACGCAAACCAGCAGGTCCAGATGGCATCCACCCGGGGTCAAGGGAACCGGCAGTGAACTTCCCAAGCAAGGAGAAATTGTTTTCTGAAGTTCATTAAGAGCTGAGAGGTGCGAGTGTCTGACCAGAGGAGAGCAGACTGGCGTTACGGGGGATGAGGAAGGGGCAGTGCTTGGTCTTTTCTCTGATAGTTCTGTCAGAACAGTTGAAGAAATACTGAAACTGAGAATCTGGTAGGAAAGGGCAGCGTAAGGCAGCATTGTAAGTGATAGCTCCTGGAGAAGTCTTCTTCCCGAGTTCCCAACATTAGGTGAAACAAGAATTGGCGGCCCGCGCCATCAGAAATATTCAGAGAGGATCTGCTGTGTCAAGGCTGTGGGAGGAAGGAAGGTTAGCAGCGGCTTTGCTCCGTTCTGCAGGACAGCCCTTAGCATGTGGCTGCGCTTCCAGGCTCTTCGAGCATTCACCCATGTTTCTGCCTGGATCCGGAGAGCTCTTCTGAGGTGGGGCTGCCTGTCCGTGCTTGTTGTGCTTTGTCTTACAATGTAGAGCAAGCCCGGAGGGTGTGAACTCAGTTTCTTTCAGGTGAAAATAACCCAGAAACTGGGTTTTAGAAAAACACCTGATGTGCTCCATCTGCTGACAGGCGTTCAGCCCATGGGTCCAGCCAGGGCCAGCACAGTTGGAAGTAAGATGCCCCGTGTAGATGCCGGGTGGTCAGTGACAGCTGTGGAGAGCCCATTGGGCTGCAGAACTTCTCGTGCAGGTTTCGCTGTGGTTCCTGCGCACAGGTCTCCGTCCCTTCAGTCGGTGCAGAGACCGAGAGCTGCTCATTTCATCGCAGCCACCAGCACTGGGCTCCAAGAAGGTCAGAGTGGAACCTGCAAATCTGGGGAGGAGAACAGGTTCTTACAAGTAGAAACATTTGTGGAGACTGTGGCTGTTCCTTCATTTCTGGTTTTTTCCTTAGTCTCGTGTTTTATGGAGCTGCAGACAGAGAATGCCATGAATGGCAGCTGCTGTGCTTTATTTTCTTGGTTGGACCTGAGAGGTTGGATCACGTCAACGCCACCACAGACCCCCTGTGGCATATCCTGGTGCTTGTTGGTCAGTGCAGCCCCTGCTGTTGCCTGCAGGGAATGGGTTCTGTGGAGCGAAAAGCACAGCCCCAACCCTCTTCCTAAGCAGCTGGAGGGTCTCCTAGGGTACGGCTGCAGAGCCTCCTCTCCGACCGCTCCAGGCAGGTGTGGAGACATTCCCAGTTAAGCACGTTTACCGGTAATGCCTTGGGGAAGTACCTAAGCCACCTACTCTAGCAACCTTGAGTAGGTTTGCAGGGGCTCTGTATAAAGGGAGGGCTTCCTCCAGGGTGGTCCTGAGCCGGGTGTCTGGCTCCCAGTGCAGCCCCCGGAGATGGCCATGGAAAAGGGCTGCGTGTTGAGCAGGAGCACCAGGAGCTGGTCAGTGGGAAACAACACAAGCAGGCTGGTGTCTGAGCCTCGGGCCCTCTCCGGAGTGCCACTGCCAGCCTCCCGGCACGGCCCATTGGCGTTCGAGTCTTAAATCCACATCGACATCTATCTGTCAAATGTGCAGTTCCGCTCAGAACAATCAGATGTGCACCACGGTACCTGTTTTTCAGTAAAACATTTGCAATGGTGTTAATTGCACATTGTTGTTTTATCAGCTGGATCCTGTGCCAGGTGCTCAATAATTTTCATGATCCATCTTTTTGAGGTTTCTTAGCCTGCAAATTTTAAAGTATTTGTTTCAGCTACTTAGTAGCCGCCTCTGCTTTGTCATCATGATGACACAAATGCCTCTTCCTGCTTCTTTCAGAATATACTTCTACATCTGTGAAATAGCCCAAAAGCTTTTTTTGTAGTTTCCTCCATGCTAAAACCACTTGTTTTTCTTTAATGTTTTTAGCTCCCCTTATTTATTTTGAGTGTATTGTAACTGCATATTGATTTCAATTATTTTCCATAATTACAGAATAAATATATTCTGCAGTAGCAATTGATGCCTTCATTTTGCTACTCTTGTCCAAATAGGCATTTAACCATAGTTACATTATTTCATAATTGTGGTTTTATAACTTTTCTTTGTTTGCTAATTGTTTAGAAACTCCTGATGTTCATTCATATTTTCTCTCCCTGCATGAAAGTAGATCTGGAGGAATAATACAACATCAGTCCAATACTGAGGAATTATCCTTAACGTGTACGTAAGACTGGTTGGGGCTGTCTTCCCTTTTCTCATGCTGAATGTAATCAGGTCATGATTCACGGTCACTAAGCAACCACCAACTTCAAGTTAAAGGAATTAATTCATTATCAGTCATAACGAGGCCCAACAGTTACCCCATATTACGTGGAATACCTTTTTGTTGGGGAATGGCGATCTGCAGCCCTCTCTGAGATCACCAGCATTTGTTTGCCACCCCGAAGCGCACCATAACGACACTGTTTTCCTCACGTGTACGGGCAGGGCTGGGGAGGAACCCATCCCTCAGCGGCCCCGCGGTGGTCCCTGCTGTTGGGATGGGTTGGTCTCTTGGGCCACGTCTGCTCGAGATCCTACAAGCCCTGGTGCACCGGTAGCTCTGTAGGTGCAGCGCTGCTGGCAGAGCATTCCTCTCTCCGGCTGCTTTGGAGTGGGGGTATTTTCAAGGTATTTGGGCACATGAAGACACAGATTGGACACAGCAAAGGTCAGAAAACGACCTGGTCACCGAACTCCTCATTAGGTGTCCATCCCAGGTGGAAAGCAGTGTGTATCCAGATGCACATGGCCCCATTCCACAGTCCCTTCTCTGTGTGAGCTGATACCAGCGTATTAGTTTGGAGCACGGCTCATTAGGAAGACTACATGAGACTTTGGGCATTGGCTTGTCAGTTGTTACTGAGAAATCTCAGCTTAATGATGTTTTATAGCTCAAACCAAAGAATAAGTTATTTCTCATTAATGAGCGTGTCCTGGAGCCAACCCAAGATCAGTATCTCCCTGTCCTTCAGGTGCCCTCCTTATCGGAAGCCCGTCCCAGGTGTGTCCCTGTGCTGCAAAGCTGTCTGTCAGAAACAGAGCTGTGGGAGCTCAGTCTGGGATTACCAGCGTGTGAAAAATCTAACATCTTCCAGTGCTACTGATTCTTCGGGTTCTCCCCTGTGAAGAGGAGAACAGGTTTGGGTTGGAACAAGATGATCTTTAAGGTCCCTTACAACCCAAACCATTCTATGATTCTATGAAATCCTCCCCAAAGGATTTAAAAGACAGCATTTTGCTTCCTTAGGACACTATGACTTCATATCACTTGCTGCTAAGACCCAATAACTTGTTCGTAATGTTCACTGTCTGTGAAACATTTTTTGTTTCATAAGGGAAGCAGGATGCCATTTCAGATCTTTGGCCATCCACGTTCCCCTGGTCTGAACCTCTTCTGGCTCACTATGCCTTTTTTGAGATGGGGGATTTCTACAGTGGCATAAGGATGTCTGCTTTTCTTCCTATATTTTTGTAGTGGTATCCCGTGTTTGAATGGTGTTTCTAGCCACTACCAAGCTCAGAGAGAACTTTTTCTTGGAGCTGTGCTGTAGGATGGCATAGAGCATCTCAGATAGATGTGTATGACAAGCAGAAGTAGAGGTTGTGACATTTCTTCTTCCTTTCTAACCTTTCCCCTCGATCCCTTCTCAGAGGAATTTTTGGAAAGTGCTAAATGAGGTAGATGTTGAAAAATTCTGTGTGGAAGCCATAAATGAGTTCTTGTACAATGGAAAGCGTTATTTCTTTTTGTCTGAGTGTGTCAAATTTCCTGGAATGTGTAAAAATGTGGATGTTCTCGTTGAACTTATTCTATTTATAAGGATAGTTGGAAATCTGTAAGCTGGCAATGGTGAAGAGGTAAGATGGAGAACAATAGCTTTCTATGTGCCCTTCTTTCTTGTGTGCCTTCTACAAAGACTTTTTTTGCTCACTATTGTCAGACAGAATATCAAGCTGTGTGAGGCCTTGGTTCCTAGCAGCCAGTCCAGCAGTTCCTAAGAAAGGGTATGGTTCTCTGCCAAAAACGCAGTAAGATGTGGTGGGACAACTGGAACAGCTCTTGGGTCCTGCCAGAAATTGGACTGCGATTACAGCAGGGTAGAGGTAGGTTTCACACTCTTCTTGGCACAGCGGATTCAGTGGTCCTGGCTGGGGATGTTCCACAGCAGAAGTCATAGGATGGTCATAGAAGACAGATCTTCTGCAGAAAAGCACTCCTGGCTGGGAAGACTGAGCTGAGAAGCGGTTTGGTGGCAGTACTTGTTTGGAAATGGTGTTACAATCCGGGCTGGCTAAACCCGACTCTTAGAGTTTATTTGTGTGGTGGGCATGAGAACAGCAGCTCCTCGTGCTGTGGTTTCCCCTCTCTGAAGAGAAGGGGGGTGGTGGTGCTCAGATATCTGCACCTCTCTGGGAGGCTTGTTTCTCCATGGGGAAATGCTGGCAGGTGTTGACCTTCAAGTTCACCCAAGGCTGGCAAGGAGACCTGTGCGGGATGCTGTGAGCCTGCCCCCAGCGTACTCCTCCTGTCCCCATCTCTCTGAAGGCTCTTCGCCACTCCTTCTGCAGGGGATGCGGTCAGTCCACTGGTGACCGTAGGCCTGCGCATGGGTGACCTCACAGGAGAAATTTATTTTTTTCATTGTGAATTTGAAAAATTCCTCAAAAGGCTACTGACGGAACAATAAATTTTTAAGACAGGAGTGACCAGTGTTGTCATCTTGTGATGGAAACAGTAATGCTTGCACAAGTCTATGCAAACTTCTGCATAAGAACTCTGTGCCAGTATGCAAATATGACTGTGACCCTGACTGTCACCTTGGCGAAGCATGAATAGCTGCTGTTTCTTTATTTTCTTAATATAGAGCAGGTTGACCAGCTTCTGAACCATTGCATGGCTTTATTTTGAATGCTTCCTGGTTTTTAACATTATTTTTAGAAATGTGGGCTGAATCGAGATGCATTTTTCCATAATAACCTTATGGATGAACAGAGGTTGATATATCCCTTGGTTACGTTAGCTCTTCTGCTCACTGCATTGGTCTTGGAGCCTGACCTCAGCTGGTTTGTGCCAGGACTCATGGGCTTGTTTCAGCTTCGCTGCTTTTCAAGGAACTGTCCTGTGTTGTACGACCTCTATTCATGTTCCCAGATGCTTCATCTTGCATCAGGCTGTGATGGAGCGTGTTGAGGTGATCCTGTTGTAACAAATGTCCAAGAGTTCATGGTGTTGATGCTTTCTTGTATGTTATAGAATCACAGAATGGTTTGGGTTGGAAGGGACCTTTGAAGATCATCTAGTCGACCCCCCTGCCCTGGGCAGGGACACCTCCCACCAGCCCAGGCTGCTCCAAGCCCCGTCCAACCTGGCCTTGAACCCCTCCAGGGATGGGGCAGCCACAGCTTCTCTGGGCAACCTGGGCCAGGGGCTCACCCTCTTCATTATAAAAAATTTCTTAGTTATGTCCAATCTAAATCTACCCACTTTGACCAATGGCATTTGACCGATGCCATTGCAGCAGTCATTGCGTCACCTGTACTTCTATTGCCAATGATCTATATTTTTGCTAAGTCATTGATAAAGACAAGAATATAAATACTATTGTACCAGGAACTGACTTCCTGGATAACATTGGAAATATTCCCAACCGTTTTTCTCCATTAACATTCATTATCGTGTCTGTTAAAATGTGCTCTGGTAACTTGTCCAGTGGTAGCACGTAATCAGAATATCCCAGGGTCAACTGTTTCACCCAAAGCTTATGATGTCAGCAGTTATTTTTGTCAGTGAGATTTGAGCTCTTAAAGCCATCCTGGCTGATATAAATTAAATTCTCATGCCTTTTTATTAATTGATAAGTGTCCTGTTTTAGTTTTTCCAAGCTTTTCCTAGAAATTATATGACGTTAAGCTCCGTACAATTGTTGGAATCATCCCCCTGACCCTTTGAAAGCTGCCTCCCCATCTCTGGAGCTTTTGAAGGAGTATTATAAATATAGGCCAGTGACTCTGTGAGCTGTATTGAAAATTCTTTTGAACTTCGCTGCAGAAGCTTTCAACCTGCTAATTTGGGTGTACGTAACTGAACAAGCGTCGGTTGCTGCCATCCTTGGCGTCGTGGGGGAAGTTTTAAATGCTCCATTTTGGTCTTGGGAGCATTTTTTTCCTGGTACACGGGTATGTATGGGAATTATTTTCAAAGACAGATCAGAAATACTGGTTAGATTTTGCTGATATTCTCTTATCCTCATTGTTAATTCAGTTGCGGGCAGGCTGTAGCAGGTCTGAGCAGTTGTTAGGATTTCCTCGGGGTGGGGGGCAGGTGAGCAGTGGGCTGATAGCCCAAGCAGGACCCTCGATGTGCTGAATGTAACAAGGTGAAACAGAGGAATGAAAAATGCACCGAACTCTTGCAAGGAAAAATTTCCAGTGTTGAGATGCATCAGGCTGATGGATTTTATCTGGAGAGAAAGGCTGAAAACCTCCTACCAGAGTACCGCTCACAGGTGAATTGCCAGCACCTTTGAGAATCACTTGCAGGGGAAAACTAGCAAGTTTAATTAACGTGTATTTTTAGCAGTTTCAATTCAAGTTTTACAAATGCAGAGTAAAATCTGTTCCCAGCTGTGAAGGGCTGGCACTGGGCAGGATGAGGTGAAGGCGCGGGGAGGGGGTGGCTCTGGGGGACGGCGGGTGTCCAGAGGTGCAGCGTCAGGTGTGGAGGTCGGTAGCTGAGAGGCAAATGGAGATGGCTGGAGAAATGGTTGGAGGATGACTTTATTTTTTTAAATTAAAAAAATGTAGTGGGGCTGTAATTCCCCTCAGTGGACTACTGCTCAGTACCGAGGTAAATTACCAGCTCCCTCTTTGGAGCTGAGGGGTTCTGTTTTGCCTCATCATCTTGTCCTTTTCCTTTAGCTTTCATTCCTAGAAAAAAAAAATACCTGGAAGGTCTCTGGGAGTAGCCTCTCTCTCCTGATGGGAGAGGAGCCTGGGCACAATCTGCCTCGTGCGCCGCGGTGCTGTGCGCCTTCTCAGTTTGCTTTGTAATTTTCCGCTATTAAAATGTAAATGTGGCCTCTCAGCTTGGAACTATGGAGACATTTGCACTCCGTGTGCTTTTGCTCTTTTACATGAATATTTAATATTGAGCCAGCAAATCTAAATAACCTCCGACTGTTGATTACACTTTGGTTCGTTAGGCTGCAGCTCGGGTTGTCGGAGCGTGGTCCCGGTGCTGCCCAGGTGCCGGCGCAGCGTCGTGGGGCCGGGAACTCCTCGGGGAGCCCCGGCCGTGTCCTGCTCCCACCGCGCTGGGGCGGCGAGAGGCGTTTTCCAGGCGAGAGCCGTGCCTTTCCCTTATGGAGGGCAGGAAGCAAACGCGGGAGCGTCAGATGAACCAGGCTGGCTGGTGGTGCTGCTTCGAGCAGCGCTGTCATGGTAACTGAAGTGATTCATTTTGCTGTGAGAAACCCAGTAAACATACTTTGATTAAACTCTTGAGAAGGTATAGAAAAGAATCTTCAAAGCTGATTGTAAGAACTGCACAAAGTTTGTTGTTTTTTTGATTTTATTGCTCTCGCTTCCCTCCCTTCCCCATTGGGGACAATGGATCTGGGGGAAGGGGAGAGGAAACCTCGGTCAGAACTGGCGATGTGGCAGCAGCCTGGAACTCTCCTGTTTCTGGCACTGGTGGCTGCAGTCCGGGCTCAGCGGTTTATGTTATTACCAGTTTTGGGCAGGCTGAGGCACAGGAAGAAGCTGGCCATGCCTCAGGACGTGTACGGTGGTTCAGAGCATCACAGCACGCCAGAGCACCTCTGAGCCTCCTGGTGAGGGGTTCACCTGCCAACCGAGGCAGATCGGCTCCTCCCCGTGTAAATTGGTGTTATGAATGAACCACCTGTACAAAACCTGAGTCTCTGTGCTGGGGTTTGGCACATCAGACCTCACATCACACTTCTGGCCTTGGGAAGCTGTTGGATGAGACACGTCTCGTGTCCTGCAGCAGATCCCCAGCCTGCCGGGAGCCCTCTCCAGCCCTCCCTCCCAGCTGCTTTCGCTCTGCCGAGGGGTGTGATTTCGGTCCTTCGTACTGTGGTGACAGTGGCGGGCAGGGGATGGGGCAGGGTCCCATCTCAGTGACCAGCTGGGGCTCGCACAGAGGGTGCAACAGGGAGAGCAGTATGAGGGAAGCCTTGCTCAACATCCCTCTGAATAACAGAAGAGTAAGCTCTCTGTAAAGCTGAGGGTGACCTGATTTTTGGCTGAATGAAGCCACTCTGCTATGCTGGAGGGGGCTGGCCCTTGGGGTTAGAGCCAGCGGAGCAGGCGGGACTGCAGCATCCTCGCTGAGCGCCGGCCGTCCTGCAGGAGGGTGCGGCAGAGGGAGGCTCCTCCTGCGTTCCTGAGACGTTAAATGGTCCTGGGATTGCTGCACGTTCTGGAGACCTGGATGTAGCTGCACAAGTGTACTTGGGCTGCGGTGAGCATGTGGCTGGTCTGTGCGTTGGTCTCTGTTAGGGAGCCAGGGGCTCTGAAGCACGCTGCTCAAAACAAAGTTACGGTGAATTCAGCGCTTCCAGCGTTCTCACCTTTCACCCCTGTCCCTCAGAACAGCAGAGGGTTTCCCCAAGACTCTTGCTTTTGAACACATGGCACTCCCCCAAGGAGAGGAGTAAGCAGCAAACCACACGTTAGGGCTGTTGGTCCCTTGCTTACCTCTCCTCGGAGGGGCCAATTTAAAAACAGAGTGAGAGGGTGCCTAGAGAGCTGCAACACCGAGCCAGGCTCTGCTGTCGGTGCAGATTGCGGTCGTCCTTTGCCCACATCGCTGACCCGTGTACGGGGTGGCCTCAGTTTTCTGTCTGCTGAAGCCTCGGTGTGTTCCTGGTGCCTTTGCTGCTCTTGTGACCGTGCCAAATGCTGGTCTCCTCCTGGACTTTCTCATGCAAACAAGTGCACCCATAGCACCATTTGACATCAGACTGCCTCCACCGGTTCCTCTTTTGCTTCAGGATCTGCTTTATGGACTTGCCCCAGCCCACATCCCATGCAAAGTGGGTATCTCTCCTGTCCTTTTTGCCATCTGGCTGCGGCACAGACAATCTTCTCTCCTGCATTTCTGCCACATGCAACAGATTTTGTCTCCCTTGCTGTCTCTACCTCATTGTGTATCACAGCCAAGAACATGGTCAAATCTCTCTGAATATATCTAATTTCTGTCCAGAAAGACCCAGGTTTGTGCCGTATCCGCAGAGCTTCCAGACCGGCTGGACACGTCTGTGCCTAGATGAGGGCTTTGGAAAAGCTCTGGAGCATGTGGGGAGAGAAGTCCCTCATTGCTCACAGGAGGTAGCTGCGTTCCTCTGATTGCCCTCCTCCTGTGAAGCTGCCTGGATGTGTGCTCATCAGCGTTCTCAGTGAAAGCCAGGCTTTTCCAGGAACCTACTCTCATTTCTAGCTCTCTAACCTCTGTGCAGAAACATCTCATCTCGGTCCAGTTGCCTTCTCGGCTGCACAGGAGCCCTGGAATGGGCCCCGAGGCACCCAGGTGCCAGAAGCAAAGCACTGAGCTGGGGCAGGTGAGGTTTCCATCACCTGCACCTCTGCTCTGAGGCTCCTGAGGGCTTTGCTGAGTCCCCCTGAGCTCTCCTCTACGTGCCAGGGTAGACACCTCGGGTCCTTGGCTGCAGCTGCAGGAGCCGTCGGAGCATGCTCAGACACCAGAGAGTCTCAGTGATGCTGTTACCTAACACTCGGTATAGAATCATAGAATCATAGAACCATGGGGTTGGAAGGGACCTCTGGAGATCATCTAGTCCAACCCCCTGCCACAGCAGGGTCACCCAGAGCAGGTGGCACAGGAACGCGTCCAGGCGGGTTTTGAATGTCTCCAGAGTTGGAGACTCCCCCACCTCTCTGGGCAGCCTGTGCCAGGGCTCTGCCACCCTCAGGGTAAAGAAGTTCCTCCTCATGTTTAGGCGGAACTTCTTATGCTCAAGTTTGTGCCCATTGCCTCTTGTCCTGTCCCCGGGCACCACTGAGAAGAGCCTGGCCCCATCCTCCTGACACCCACCCTTTAAGTATTTATAAGGGTTGATAAGGTCACCCCTCAGACGTCTTTTTTTCCAGACTGAAGAGACCCAAATCCCTCAGCCTTTCCTCATAAGAGAGGTGTTCCAGTCCCCTCATCATCTTTGTAGCCCTCTGCTGCACCCTCTCCAGCAGTTCCCTGTCCCTCTTGAACCGGGGAGCCCAGAACTGGACACAGGACTCCAGCTGTGGCCTCACCAATGCAGAGTAGAGGGGGAGGATGACCTCCCTTGACCTGCTGGCCACACTCTTCTTGATGCCCTCCAGGATGCCATTGGCCTTCTTGGCCACCAGGGCCCATCGCTGACTCATGGTCATCCTGTTGTCCACCAGGACTCCCAGGTCTCTTCCCACAGAGCTGCTCTCCAGCAGGTCACCCCCAACCTGTCCTGCTGCGGGGGGTTGTTCCTCCCCAGGTGCAGCCCCCTACACTTGCCCTTGTTGAATTTCATAAGGTTTCTTTCTGCCCAGATCTCCAACCTGTCCAGGTCGCTCTGCATGGCGGCACGGCCCTCTGGTGTGTCAGCCACCCCCCCCAGCTTGGTGTCATCAGCAAACTTGCTGAGGGTGCGCTCTGTCCCCTCATCCAGGTCACTGATGAATATATTGAAGAGGACTGGACCCAGTACTGACCCCTGGGGAACACCACTCCTCACTGGTCTCCAACTAGACTCTGTGCCCCTAATCACAACCCTCTGAGCTCTATCTTTCAACCAGTTTTCTATCCACCTTACTGTCCATTCATCTAACCCACACTTCCTAAGCTTCCCTATGAGGATGCTGTGGGAGACCGTGTCAAACGCCTTGCTTAAGTCAAGGTAGACCACATCTACCGCCCTCCCCTCATCTATCCATCCAGTCATGCCATCGTAGAAGGCTATCAGATTAGTCAGACATGATTTCCCCTTGGTGAATCCTTGCTGAGTACTTCTGATAGCTTTCTTTTCCTCCACGTGCCTTGAGATGACACCCAGAACGAGCTGTTCCATCATCTTTCCAGGGATGGAGGTGAGGCTGACCGGCCTGTAGTTCCCCGGCTCCTCCTTCTTGCCTTTTTTGAAGACTGGAGTGACATTGGCTTTCCTCCAGTCCCCAGGCACCTCGCCTGTTCTCCAGGACTTTTCAAAGATGATGGAAAGCGGCCCAGCAATGACTTCTGCCAGCTCCCTCAGCACTCTCGGATGCATCCCATCAGGGCCCATGGACTTGTGAATATCTAAATGATCTAATTGATCCCTCACTCGCTCCTCCTCAACCCAAGGGAAGTCTTCTTCTTTCCCTGTTACTTTATTCAATGCCTGGGACTCCTGAGGGCTGGGCCGAGGAGAAAAGACCGAAGCAAAGAAGGCATTCAGTAACTCTGCCTTCTCCACATCCTCCGTCACCATGACTCCTGCCTCATTCAACAGTGGGCCTACAACTTCTCTGGTCTTCCTTTTGCTTCCAATATACTTGTAGAAGCTCTTTTTGTTGTGCTTGACGTCCCTAGCCTGGTCTAATTCCAAGGCGGCCTTGGCTTTCCTTGTTTCATCCCTGCACGCTCTGGTGGCATTCTTGTAATCCTCCCAAGGGGTCAGTCCCTTCTTCCACTTATTATAAACTTCCTTCTTCCACTTGAGCTTTTTCTGAAGCTCCCTGCTCAACCATGCAGGTCTCCTGCGTCCCTTGGCCGATTTCTTTCTCTTAGGGATGCACCGATCCTGAGCTTGGAGGAAGTGGTCTTTGAGTATCAACCAGCTTTCTAAACGTAAATCAGGTGAAAGTCTGTGCTCCCGTGGTAGTGCTGGAAAGCAGGCTTTGCCACTCAGTTTTGGGACTCAAGTGACTCCCTTGCCTGTAAATCCCACTTCGGCAAATGAAATATGCTGTCTGAATCCCACCTCGCGTGCGGTTACTGTGCACTGGGGCCACATCAAAATTACAAAGGTAGTGCAGGTACCTCCTGTCTTTCAAGAGGCTGCCTTTGCAGCTGTAATACTGTCCTCCTAATATGCTTCTGGAATTAAATACTCGGGAAACTTTGGCTTTACAACCTGTTATAAGACCTGGGTACCTTCTCATTTACTCCTGTAAATGCTGTGTTATGTTGTGCTTCAAGGAATCTTATACTTGATGTTATGATGAATGGATTTGTGAGTAGCAGCGTGGTCCTGGGCTGCTTTCTCCAGCCCCTCTGCCCTTCCTTCTGGTGTGAATCTGAGGCTGAGGTTATCTTTTTCGTTGTTTTTAAACTGTATGCTATAATTCTGGTGTTGGGAGGGAGCACTTCGAATGTATAAGGTGATGACTGCTCTTGCGTAGAGTGTGGAAATGGGTGACCAGGTGGTTTACTTGACAGGCTAAATTAAAGCACTTGCCCTGACCTGTGTCAAGAATTATAAAGTACTTTTCCTTTTACCAGTGAGTCCTTGAACAACCTGTTTGTGTCTCATTGCCCAATAATTGGCGCTTGCTGTGGATGTCTTGCCACGGACCATGCTGATCTTCCCCCTCCTGACCCCGGCCCCTTCGACGTCTCCCTGGTGTGAAGTCTGTGCCAGTCGCAGCGGGGAGAGCGGGGACTGGGACAGGCTTTCTGCTTTCCAGTTAAGCTCAGACAACCAGGAGCAGAGGAGATCTAGCACAGACCAACAGGACCTCCTGCCTGGAGTGCTTCTTTCTTCCCTTGCAAGATAAATATCTGCTTTTCTTTTTTTCTTCTTTTCTTTTTTCCTTTTCTCTTGCCACCTTGGTAAAAGCAGCTCGCCAATAGGATTATTTTAGAGTAAGCTTGCCTATCATCAGTTCAACATACAGTTAGGATTCTTTTCCTAAGCGATTAGTATCAAGAAACTAATAATTAATTCATAAAACACACTAAAGCAAGCCCAGGCCAACTCCTGCTGGCTGAAGTTTTCTTCGTTGCCCTCTTGTTTTTTTATTTCTTTCTTTCTTGGTTTGGTGTTAAGACCAATGATGCTGATCCCAGTCACGCATGGAAGAGCGATGAACCGGACCAGTACCTCGGCACGGGTCTGGCTGTAGTTCTGGTGCTTTGAGTGGCCCTTTTTTGCCTCCTCCTAGTCATGGACGTGCATGGACGTGACATTGCCTACGGATGGAGCACCGCTGAGACCACCTCTCTGGGGCGTCACTTTCCCCAGCGTAGGCCTAACAAGCTCAGATTGACTCTGCTCTGGTAGAACAGCACTGAGCTCGTGTGCTGCGAGCTCATGGCCTTTCTCAGGTGCCAATCCTGTCATCTCTTGGTTTCACCTGTGGTGTTGGTCCGTGGAAGCACACCGTGGATGTGTACTCATTTGACCAGCACGTGCCTTGGCCTTCAGTTTGGGAACGTCTTCAGGCCACTGACTGATGTGTGTTCATCACCAGGTAGCATTCGGCACTTTCCCTAAAAGTCATTCTGCACTTTTTTCCAAGAACCATGCTTAAAGTTACTGACTTGGCTTGGTTTGAGAACAGCTTTTTGAGATTAGCAAGAAACTTCCTTGTGTTTCCAGTCGCTATTTCCAATTTCTAATAATTTTTACATCTGCCAGTTACCTTGACATGCATCCATTTAATATTTGCTTCTCTGATTTTTTTAAGTGTTTTTCTATGAGAAGTGATGTAGTACAAAATTAAATGTCTCCTGGAGATCTATCATACATCTGGATGACACATGAACTTGGGTCGGCAGCCAAACCTGTTCAGCATTGCCTGTGAAACGGTTGTAGTTAGCCCACCATGGTGGCTTCTCCATGGTGTTGTGTGGGTAGGACAGGCCGTGCGGCAGCGTCCTGCCTGCTACAGCCCTGCGCTGAATCCACAGCACGTTTTACCCCAGGGACTGCATCACATCCACGGCCCAGACATTGCTTCTCTCCGACTGACATCCCTCCTTGCCTGTGGCCTCTGGGTGACCATTTTGACCATGTTTTCCTGTCAGGGTGGCCAGGACGTGGGGGGCTGGCAGTGCTGAGGCTGTGGGGAGCCGGGCTGAGCCGCTGCAGGGAGCACGGACGCTGACGGCAGAAATTCCTCCACCGCGTGGTTAAAACTCATCGGAGAGCAAAGGCATCGCATTGCTATGACAACAGGAAGATTTACAGCAGCCTGAAATTCTTGTACTTTGAACCTAAAATATTCCTCAGAAAAATAGTCCAAGTGTGGCTGCGCGGCACAGCTGGGAAGTGCCTTCAGGGTGTTGGGTCAGGGATGACACGGGCCTGAGGCCTCACTCAATGTCGGGCAGGGTCCTGCCCGGGCCCCGGCTGCTCCCGTCCTCCGCAGCCCCTTGGCGGTGGCCATCGGAGCGTGTTCAGGGCTCACACACCTTTGTGCACGATGCCATGGGAGGGGTGGCCTTGAAAGGGTGAAGCCAGGCGAGTGTTGAATGCGGCTGGGGCACGAGGACACAGAATCACAGAATTGTAGGGGTTAAAAGGGACCTTTAGAGATCATCTAGTCCAACCCTCCTGCCAAAGCAGGGTCACCCAGAGCAGTTGGGCAGGAACACGTCCAGGCAGGTTTTGAATATCTCCAGAGAAGGAGACTCCACAGCTTCTCTGGGCAGCCTGGTCCCCTGTTAGCAGGATCCCATCGCCTCTGAGCAGGAGCGCAGGAGACCTCTGCGTGCTTTACCCGTCCCCTTGCTTTTGCCACTATGTTTGCACCAGGAATGGGCTGGATGTTGTCACCTCTGGGCTCCCCGCTGCATGTTGCCACACAGGTCGGACAAACTTAAAGCGTGTTAAGCTTCAGGATGGAAATGGATTCGTTAAAGGAAATTTAGGAAAATATGTCTTTCCTGACCTGTGGTCTGCAGTGCTGTGGCTCCGCAGCAGAGCCCTCTCCCCTGCGGCCACACCGGGTTCCCCGTTTCCATTTCTTCTCCCTCTGCAGAGCTGCAGGCAGAGGCGGGAGTCTGCTTCTTCGGGTGGCTCCGTGAGGTCCATTTCTTCTGCACACTCCCGAGGGTTGGGTGGGGGTCAGGTAGGGCAGGGAGTAGCTGGTATTTTATTCCATTGGCACATGCCTGAAGCTCTAGAGTTAGACCTTCCCTGCCTCCGAAACAGAAGAGTAAGCGGTGGCTGGGGTTACTGCCTGTGTCAATGTCCCCCTCCGAGCTGGGGTGGCAGCCGGAGATGGGCTGGCAGGGGTCCCGCTGGTGTCCCCGCGCACCTCCCCAGGTGCCCTTGCTGGCACTGCCTCCCCCTCTGGCAGTGCTCCTCGATGCGTCACGAGATGCCACCTCCGAGTCCTCCCCTCGCCAGAGAGCCGCGGTCAGGCTCAGCTGCCCCGTGTGCTCCAGGACAGTTTCCCCAGGGTGGTGCAGGGAGCGGAGTTAGAAGCAGGTGGAGCTGCCGTCTCCTCTGCCCTGGCTGGTCCTGCCCTCCCGGCCCAGCTCCATGTGCTTCCCTGGCCCTCCTGCTTTGCTGCCATCTTCCCGCCCGAGCACGGCTGGCCAACGCTGGTTTTGCGCCATGTGCCCAGTAGCTAACGCCGCTTTCCCCGGCTCTTTTGCAGTGCCTTTTAGAGAAACACCGAGCTACACAAAGCGGAGACGTATCCTGGGCGCCGGCGGCCTCTCGTCCCCGCGCATGCTGCAGCGCTCGGCCAGCGACAACAACCTGAAGGCGGAGAGCCGGGCCTCCTACTCGCCCGTGCCCTCGCTCCGCAGCCTGCCCCCGCAGCTGCTGGCGCAGATGCAGGAGGCGGCGGCGGGGGCAGGGGACGGCAGCCTGGCCAGCTCCGGCAGCGCCCGCAGCGCCCACAGCCGCTCCCCGTCCCTGCAGCGGGTGCAGGAGGAGAAGGAGGCCGACTTGCCCACGCTCCGGAGGAGCAGCCGCGGCAAGGCCAGGTAAGGGGACGGGGGAGGCAGGTGGAGCCCGTGGGACCTTGGGCGGTGGGTGGGGAGCGGGACAGACAGTGGAGCCCAATGCGGCCGTGTGTCTCCATGTCCGGGGCCCGGAGCAAGCGCCCAAGGGGTTTTCTCCTCACTCTTCTCCCCCTCGGTCTAATCTTGTGTCCCCTTCAGCCCTCGGTCTAATCTCGTATCTCAGAAAAATGGTAAGTACATCAATGCCGCGTTGCACTTGGCGTTGCTATGACAATGAATGCATCTTGAAAACTAATAGTTCGAGGTGGTACATTGCAGATAAGCCAACACCTAATGTGTCCCGACCGCCCTGCGGTTATGGTGGTTACTGATACTCTGCCTACGAGCCCAGGCGGTGGCATGGCTCTGCCCCGGGGCCGGGAGCAGCTGATGGATGCCCTCACGCGACCTGCTGAGCGACACCAGGAGTTCTTCCTTGTGTGTTGGGTGGCTTTGGTGGCCCGTAGGCGTGGGAGCGACGTGGCCCCGCTGTTCTGCCACTGCTCGCCGCCACTCGCTGGCCATGTGCAACAGGAACGTGGGCTCTGACGCTGCTCGCCACAGCCGGTGCTTGCCTTCAGCTGGAAGCCAGGCATGGGCACCCGCTCCGATCCGGGAGGATGCGGCTGCTCCCTTCAGACAGCAGAGGTGCTGCTGGGGAGCCTTCGTGGCCGAGGGTCCCTTGGGTGACCACTGGAGTCAGGCTTTGCTTTCGGAAGCCCTCTGTTAGGGGAGAGGCGAGAGCGACCGCGGCCATGGCTGACGTAAAGCAGCGATCTAAAGCAGCTGATGTAAAACTGCATCTGCTCAGAAGGGGCTGACGAGAAACACTGATACCGTGAGGCCAGAGCAGGAGTTTGGGGAGTGGGTACCAGGTCTGGGTTATAGCTGTGTTGACTAATGACCGAGAAATGGATTTGAGTGTTGAAGAACCAGTCTGCAGATGGTATTTACATTAACTCCATAGCAGAAACAGCTCTGAGGCCCTTTGAGGCAATCTAAAGAATTTGGGGAAAAAGAAACATGTCAGTGAATAAAAGATAATGAAAATAAATGTAAAATAGCTACTAGAGGGAAAAAAATTGCATCACTCACGTGTCTGCTGGGATTCTTAATTAATAGTTTAACTCAGGACAAGTTGCAGGATGTTTTCTAAACAGCTCAGTGGAGGCCTCCACGCAACGTACAACTTCAGTACAAAATGCAGCGATATTAGATGACTTAGCAGTGTGATGGATGGTAATATGGAAAACGGGCTAATGCCTTGGGCCCATCAATGGTGGCACCTGAGAGTGCCGCATCCCCGGCTGGGCACTACCGGTCAGCAAGAAGAGCGTGAGTTAAAGGGTTTCGGAGATGCAGTGAAAATGGTCAGGAACAAGAAAAAAAATCTCTCTGCTTTGAAGAGAGATTTAGAAGAGCAGGATTGTTACCTTAGAAACAAGATGAATAGGAGGAAATAAGTTAAAAATATTGAAAATACTAAATGGTTTATCAGAGGGAAATAGGGAACCTCTGCCTGTCTCATGGCAGAAGGAGAAAGGCGCGTGCAATGAAATTAATGGCAAGCACGCTCAAAAGCAGTACGAAACAGTGGCTTTTCCCCACCCTACAGTTATCTCGGGAACTCACTGCCGTGGGACTTGCTGAAGCCAGAAGCACAGTATGATATTAAAAGCATTAGGAGGTTGGTGTGGGCTTTTATAATCAATAAGCTTTTGGAATAATTCTCAAAAATACCTGGAGCGGCTGATGGCAAGGCGGGAGGCAGCAGCTGGGGCAGTTCCTGGTGAGGGGAGAGCGGGAGCACGGCTGGGCACGGGGGTGCTGGGGGGTTTGGGGTCTGCCGAGGGCAGCAGCATGAGGGGGCTTCCAAAAGCGGGTCTGTAGTGCTGCTGGAGGAGCCGGTGGCCAGTGGCTAGTGTGCTGTGCTGCCAGCTCCAACCCGGCTAGCTGCTGGCCTGTCTGCCGGCCCCCCATCGCCTGTGTGCTCCCTGCGGAGCGCGGGAGGGGTAGGATGCTGTGGCCGGCTCCAGGCTCCTCTCGGTGCCCAGACCTCCAAAGTACCCGCTGAGCCTTCGCGCCTGGGTTGACCGGCTCCGTGCTGAAGCCAGGGGCAAGGCTGCTGCCGGGCCGTCCATCGCAGCTCCGCAAGTACCCAGAAAGGGCAGAGGAAGGCAGCTGCCTCTTCATGCTGCTGCCAAGCGCTGCTAGAGCATCTGCCCCGTTCTCTTCTGTCTCCTGCTTGTGCAGACTTTTAAAGGGTTGCTGGAGATGACTTGGTTATTCCTAGTCATATGCGTTTTATAAAATGCATATAAAAATGCGTTTTACTCCATTATTTTCAGATACTTGTATATTTTTGCAGGGATAGGATTATGAAAGTCGTTACGCTGGGTTTGGGGCAAGTGACAGTCACATTCATGCAACCTGCGTGTTCAATGGCTGGTACGCGCTGGCAAGTTCAGAGCTGTTGGGACTGTACAGAGGAGGTCTTGGTGACAGGAGAAGAACAGAGGCGACACGTCAGAGGGGAGGAAAAGCAAAGGCTGTTGATCAGGCAGCAGGGTTTGAGCCCGACAGCCGCTGTCCCACGTCCCCTCGCGTCACTTGTGCGGTGGGCAGGGGTCGGCTCCCCGGGCTGTGAGCGGGGCAGCGCCAAGGGGACGTTCGGGTGTAGGGCTGGCCGTCACCGTCAATCGTGTGGTGCCAGGTGGGTGCTGCTCGCCCAGTCGCACGGGCTGATACTCTTTTAAATGACACAGATGTATGCGCGCACCGGTGCTGCTCAGCGTGGAGCTGCGTGCTAGCAAGTGCTTAGAGCAGCTAATTAATAGTGGTATTTTGTTTGACCCAGTATTTCCTTCACTTGTTGTTTGTCCTTATCGCTCTCTCCGTCGGTTCCCAGTGTGTTTGTGTTGGTTTGACAGAGCTTTTATTTACTCTGGGGCTGGGGAAGAGCGGTGCAGTGATCCCTATCTCATCTGAATGCTCAGTTCCCGGGGATGTTTTATTTTCAAACAAGAAAGCCTTTGCCTTGTGGTAAGTGACAAGGCATCCATAAACATGCGGAGTCCTCTCACATCTTCCTTGAAAAGTCTTGCAGAAAAATTGATTCTGGGTCAGATTTTTATTAAAGTAAATATCAAGAAAATTTAGTGTCTGCAGTGTTGCCCTAAAATTCTTTATTCTGAGGGCAAAAACTCCCAGCAAAACTCTGATTGTTTTGCAAATATATTCAGGATGGCAAAGAGAATTTAAATGAAAATGAGTTTAGCGTTAGTGTTTCACTTTTTCCAGAAACAATGCGTTTCACTTTTCCAGAAGCAGCAGCTCCTGCAGGCTGGGCAGCGGTACCCTCAGCGCTGGCTTCAGCCCTGCCAACAGCAGGAGCAGTTGTTTGTCGGTGTTGCTCTCATGACTTTGTCCACACCAGTGGTCCTGGTGTCCGAGTCCTCCCATGGACTGCGCTCCCCGACCTCCACGGAGGCTGCACGGAGGTCCCGGCTGGCCAGGGGAGGCTGAGTGTGGAGCACAGCTCTGACCCTGGAGCAGGGTGGTGGGTGTGAGCCCAGGGTGGACCATCCCTGCGGCGAGGGATGGTCCGTGGCCAGGAGCCTCTGGAGTGGGACGGGCAGGGCTGCCAGGAGCCTGGAGCAAAGGACCTGGGAGATGCCAGAGGTTAATCCTGCCCAGCAAGGCTTGGGTGAGCCTCTCACAGAGCGTCCCCAAATGCCTTCTGATGGCATTAGTGCTAATAACCTGCTCCTGGGAGCAAGCCCTGGGGGTGGCTGTTGCCGATGCAGCTGGCTCTGAAGCCCCACTTGTGTTGTGGCTCATGGAGGGTCCAGGGGAGACCAGTGGGAAGGGTCTAACCCACAGAACGCCGACTGTGCTCACCCTGCCTGTTCTTGGGAAACCCTGGTGATGGACGTGCCCCGGCATTTTCCTCACTCCTGCCTCCCTCTGTCCTCACCACTGGGAAGTTTTCTAATGTTTGATCTGAATATTTCTTCCTCTAGCTTGTTATGCCACGTTTACTCTGCATAGGTACGGTGAGGAGCTCGCTCACTTCCCCCTGACAGCAGTCTCGTGCATGCTGCAGACGGCTTGCCGTGTTTTCCTCGGTGTCGGCTGTTATCCCCCACTGCCTGCCCTTCCCAGAGGTCCATTTTCTCCGAGCTTCTGCCGCGGCTCCTCTCCCGGCCCCCGCCGTCCCACTCCTTGCCGTCAGCACGGTGCCGGAGCGGGCAGGCAGCAGCAGAGGAGTGCGGCAGCAGGGTTACCTTGCGTGTTTTTCAGGCTGCAGTTTTGATAGCTCATCACACTGCGTTTTATGAAGTGGTGTGATGTCTGACTCACATTCCGCGTGTGATAGCCTCCACGAGTTTTCCCCCTCAAAACCCACTACAGCATTTCCCCATCTAAATCCCTGTGCAGTGGATGATTCCTGTGTGGATTTAGTACCTTCAGTTTATCAGAATCCATTTCAACCCTAATCCTGTTCTTTGGAGTATTTTGCAGCCCCTTTGTACTGCCTGTAGGTTTGGCAAGGATCTTCTCCAGCCCGTCGTTCGCTTTGCTAAAGGAGACGCTGTTGCTGGTCAGCCCTTTGATGGGGAGAGGGCGGGGGGTCTCCTTTGACGGGGAGGGACGGGGGGTCTCGGGGCAGCCGTGGGGAGCCCAGCAAGGCCGGGGTGTGCGGCTGCTGCTCGGAGCCAGCTCCTCTCGCCGACTGTCCTTGACAAATCCCTCCTGACCGTTACCACACTGCTTCCTTCTAGGCAAGTACAAACACTTTGCCTTGTTATTTGCTCCAATGTTTTTTTCCAAGAAGTGAAGTGGCGGCATTTCTTTAGTTTTTATTTTTCCCCCTTTTTGGCCATTTGCTATTTTCCACTCTTTTGGACACACTTTATATAACATGAGCCTTCAAAGATGACCTCAGGTGTTCTTAGATTGCTTCAATCTGTTCTTAAACTTCCTACCACATGTGTAGTCGGGCAGATCCAAATATTCTTAATTAATTCCCACTTCTGGTTTCCAGGTAGGATCCTCACTCTCTGCCTCTGAGATCTCACAGTTGATCTATGATTTAAAGACAAACAAGTATTAAGCACATTGGTGTTTTTAGTTTCCTCTATTGAGAGCTTTCCCTCTCTGCAGTTAGCCAAAGGAGCACCAACAATTACCAGCAGTTCCTGGGATCTTTTTCTTGCCGTCAGTGTATTTACAGAATGAGTACCTGCTTCTCGCCATGGTGGCGTTTCTGCTCATGCTTGTGTTGTCCAGCTGTTTACTTCTGTTGGCTTGTGCTTTTCCTTTGCATCTGTCCACAGCAATCACTCCTGTTTGTGTAGTCTGTTTGAAGTCAATGATTGTCTTATGGTTTAGGTGGTTTCTTACTTCACTGCTTATGCATCCTTCATGTCGGGGTAGGTCTTGAAGTCTGTTTGCCTTTGCCTTCCCCATCGTGGGATCATGTAATAGTTTGGGACCTCTGGAGGCCATCTGTCCCACCCTGGCCTCACGGTTCATGAGACCTTGCCACCAGTATTCAAGAGCATATAGAAGCTGGCCTCAAAATGCATTGTTCATATTTTGCTGGTCTTTCTCGCTTTCTTCCTAAGAAGTGCCGAACACTTATCATTTCATCGTTGCTCCTGACAGCGTTACCTCTGCCTTCACATTTTCAGCCACTTGGGATCGAAGCTCTAAAAGCACTTCTATGGCTGCCTTCTGCACCTTCTCTATAAAAATAGATTGTCATTGATGTAGTCCGAGAGCTTGCTGGACAGTCAGTGTCCCGATGCTTCCCCGGTAGATCTCGGGATAAATGCAATCTCTTATTATCCCTAAGTCCCATAAGCTAGCATCAGAGGGGCGTACACAGGACACTGCACTGCATCAGAACGGGTATCTTGTCTGATGGCCCTGGCGTGTGCCTAAAGAGCAGCACACGTGCCGAGGAAAGCAGGGATTATCCTCCCCGCTCTCCAAAATACCTCCTCTTTGGTCCTATCCGTGAGCATCTCCGCACAAGGGGATGGGAACTGCTGGTGCGTGGCTGCTGGTAGAGTCCTGTTCAGGCAGATACTCCCCATAAAAACTGCTCTGAGCTCAGTGCTCTTCAGCGGCGAGTGAATACAGAGCGCATCCTTTTCTAGCACCTCCCCTGAACATTCTTGGCAATTTGCCGCCTCGAACAAACATCCTTCTTCTGAAATTGCTAAAACTGCAGTTATCGCATCAACCAGAACCTGGGGACTTTATTTCTAATATTCTTGACCTCTTCTTGGGGGGTTTAATAAAATAAATGCCTTGTCCCAATGTCTTTTTTTGTATTATTACTTTTAACAATATGAACTGATTCACTATTCCCAAGCCCTTTTTTTCCTCAGCAATGTGAATGAGATCCTTGCCCTAAGTGCTAAGTCATTGGTTCATTTATTTATTTATCAAAAGCCTTGGATGATTTGTTTTCCCTTCCTGGGTTTTGAAAGGGTTAGATCCATTTGATTTCTTCTACCTGCATCAGGGATTTGAGAAGAAATTACCACAATTTGTTTCATTCTCTCCTCTGCACCTCTCGGTTTTCAGCGTGGCGCCGGCTGTTGATTGGAGTCCCCTCCGCGTCCCGGCTGTAGCCTCAGTGTCCCTACAGCGGCTTCGCAAAAATACATCCCTGGGGTGGCGGTGGGGGAACCTGCGGGAGGGTGGCGTGAGGGCCACCCACTTCTCTGGGTGTCCTGGGGTCACCAGGCTGCTTTCGGTCCTTCTGTGCTGTCTGCGGCACTGCAACCAGCGCCATGCCCGGCACCGGCGCGTGATGTTTTATTGTAGGGTGGGACGGTGAGCAGCGTAGGTAGGGGATCTCTTGCTGCTGGAGTGACACCACAGCCCAAGACAACTCCACCAGTAAGCAATTGGATGGACAGTGCTTTGTGGAGAAACGTGTGGCGAGGAGATGGTGAGTCCCCAGTTCTCAGACTGCAGACCTTGTGCAGGAAATACAGGGGTTTTGCAGAGGAGTAGCAGACTTGCAGAGTAATTTAAGATGATGGAAGGGACACCTGGATGTCATCTGGTCCTGTCCTCCTATCTGAAAGTGAAAAGTGGGCTCCAAAAACTTGCTGGTAAAGGAGCTGGAAGGGCCTGGTCTCTGCCCCCTCCCCGGCTGTTCTCCTGCCCCTCACTGAGGGCTCCAGCTGGGGTCTGGCTCTGGGATGGGGCCAAGTCTTGTCCCCCGGGACTGCACCCCTGTGCGTGGGGCTGGCGCGCGGCCCTCGCCCCTCCGCTGGGCCCCGCTGCAGACCCCGCAGCCAGCTCCCCTCCGCCGTGCGCCCGCTCTGGCGAACGTCTTCTCAGGACCGAGTCTCACCGTAAACATGTGAGTGACCACCCAACCACAAAACGTCTCTGAGATGTGCCGCTCCCCTCAACGCACGCCCAAACACGCCTGAAGGAACTAGGACAAACGCCTTTTAAGTTTCGATAAACCAAAAGGGAATCTGAGCAATATTCAAGTGAGATTACCTCCATGCCAGGCGTGTTTGTCTCTGTAATAGCTTTTTCTGTCTGCCGCAAAGTTCCCATAAGAATATATGCTGTCAGTCTGGGATACCAGCAAAGCTTCAGGAATATTTATTTCAGTTGGGCAAAATTAAAATTGGACTAGATCGGACAGGCAGAGACGCCCAGTGGAGCCCATTCCTCTGCGGGGTGCAGACACCTGCCCTGCCCCTCGTGACCGTAGTCCCAGCTTTTGGCTGGGACGTTCTTACCAAATCCTTACGAAAATCTGCAGCAGTTCGAAGAGAGCGAGATGCACGCAGCTCTTACAATAAACATAACTCACCCCCCAAATGAATAGGAGAGCATTTGGGCAGGCTTTCATGTATTCTGGTGGTTAAAACATTGAATTTTGTGTCTGAAAACTATACTGCAGGATTTCTGAAGCACAGCAGAGTTTGCAGGACCCTCCTGGAAAGCTGTTTTGTTCTGGGTGAGCCGCAGGTCCCGGCAGTGGGGGAAGGTGATGGCGTGATGGTGGAGTGAGGAGACACGATGGACTACAATTAAATCTGATCTGACGTGTGCAAGAGGAGATTAGATCCATGATGGCTGGAGCAGTATTTGGGAAGGTTTGGCAGAGTTGAAGTTTGAACGGTTGACGTGACGCAGAGCTGACGTGGGGATGAACCCGAAGCCTGGGGGTGTGGGAATGTGGGGACTGCCGGAGCCTGGCGGTGGCGCAGCCCTTTGGTGGGCAAGGGCTTGATGGCGGGAGCCCCGTGGTCGTGTGTCCTGGGCCAGGAGCTCTGGGGGGTGGCCTGTGCTCCATTGGCGACCCCCCCGGGGACCGCTGCCTCCAGAGCCATCGGGGGCGCAGCCGTGCTGTGTTTGTCTGCACGTGGCGCTGCCTCTGCACAGAAATAGCCTCTTCCAGAGAACACAGAGTGGTGAATGGCAACAGTTTTACTGGGCTCAGCATCCTGGGGGAGGAGAGACTCTGAAAACACTTGCCGTGCCAACTTCCGAAGGGGAGTTTCAGAAAGATAAGAGAAATTCATCAGAAAGGCCTGAAAAATCAAAAGCAGTGACAACATCCATAAGGCGATATGGGAAGCGCTGGATGATCCCGGCAGAGCTGCACAAGGCAGGACCTTTGGAAGAGGAGATCATCAATAAGGCAGCGAGGCTGGTCTAGGAGACCATCTGAGAGTGAAGGGACCACTGGGAGTGGGATCCTGGGTGTGGGGAAGGCAGCGTGAGCTGCCAAGAGCAAAGTGAAGCTGCCTTCCATGGGAGGAATTTGTGTGGATGCTGGCGGTGTCTGATGTCTTTGACCAAGGTGAGGTCCCAGCGCAAGAGGCGGGATTAGAGAGTGTCCCGAAGGAGAATTCCCTCACTGCCCTCCCCCCTGTGCCGGCAGGGCAAATCGAGGTTTGGGAAGAGAAAAACCATGTCAGGGTACTGCGATGGCAAACGTCAACAGGATTGTACAACGTATTTGTGTTTAGCAGGTGGTGGCTGCATGGGGGGAGGAGGGCTTAAGCTGTAATGGGATTTTGTTAGCAGGGGATTTCAGTTTCACCGGTCCGAAACATTAAAACTTTACATGATAAATGTTACACTGATGTACAAATAACACATTAGAGTGGGGGTTTTTTTCCCCCCATACAGCATTTTGATCTTTTTGATAGTACAGGGCTGGGAGCAGCAGGATGAATGATGGAGATGAGGAGCAAAGGCCAAGCGGGAGACGGGAGTGGGGGAACAGAGAGAGAGCAAAGCGAAGCGGATCGCTGACCGGGGCGAACGCTCAAGGCTTCGAGAGCTTTCATTAGGCTCCCCCTCGTGTGAGGTTAATATGGAAACTAGGCACTTAGGGGTATGATGCAGAGCAATGCCATGAACTTCATCTTGGAGAAAAGAAATTATCCACCTTAAAAATAACTTCTGCAATGACAACACTATAGCAAAAACTCACGCTGCTGTTTGTTGGGCTGAAGCCTTTCCGTGCCGGTCCCTGCCTCTACCCGAGCTGGAGCTGGCTCTTGGTGCTGGCTCCTGACTCCTGCCCCGTGGCCGGCTCGGGGGGAGGCAGCGCCGCTGCCCCCAGGGCTGGCGGGCACGGGCACCCTGTGACCGGTGGCAGCTCTCCGAGTTGGCCAGAATCCTAATTCAGGACAGCCTGGGGCTCGGGGGACCCCGCAAACCCTCCAGAGTGGTCTTTGTGCCTCCCGCGCTCCGCGTCTCCCATTGCTGGTCCCTGGCGTAGGTATTTGGTACGAGGGGAAACTGTGAGACTTCAAAGGCTGATGGAGGTTGCTGATAAATACAGGCAGCGCGTACTGCACGGGGGAGATTCAGACAGCTTCTGCATTTTGCTGGGTTTTAAGTTAACTGCAGTCCCACAGGCTTCCTTGTCAGCACCGGCATGAAAAATCTCTGCTTTTTTATGAGGACTCACCCATTAAAATGCAGAACAAAACATCAGAATGTTTAAAATGAGATGGAAAATGATGTCAGTGACATGACGCTGCTGTTCTGCCACTGGATGGGACACTGCTCCCTGGCTGGGTGCAACCCTGGGGTCCCCAGCAGAGCAGAGGACAGGAGCGGCGCCGCGGGGCTGAGGGGGGTCTGAGGGCTCGGCCAGCGCAGCAGTGACCGGCCGGGTTTGTCCGGAGGAGGGGAAGCACCAGTGAAATCGGGAGATGGCATTTGAAGCTGCCAGAAGGACAGCTGTGCCACACAACTCCCATGGCTTCGTTTCTCACAATTTGTACTTCATCGCAATCTGTGCTTGTTGTGATTTACGCTGGAGATTTACACTTGTTGTTCCACCCTCAGCTTGCTGGTGAGGGAGATGGTTCTCAGGACCAGGGTGCTGCCGTGGGGCCTCTCCGGGGTGTCCAGCCCCCCTCGGCAGGGGGTTCCCGGTAGGGTCTGAGCGGAGGCGGCCGCGCGTTTCCTGTGCCACCCGCGGGCAGGTGAGTCCCAGCCATGTCCTGGCTGTGCCAGGGGAGCCCCGCCATCCTTCCCGGTGCACCGCTCCCACTTCATCACTCTGATGTCGCTATCCCAGAGGAGCTTTTAAATCCACAGAATGTTTCTGCTTAGGGCTCATTCTTTCCTCTTTTAATTTTTTAACCTTTTTTTTTAAGGGGTGTCTGTCTGCAGCGAGGGTCTCGGTGTGAGTTTTTTGTCACTCGCTTGCCAGTTGTGTGTCCTGTTAACAGAACAGCCCCTGCGCCTCTCCCCGTGCCCACACGTGGGTGTTCCTCTGTCACTGGGCAGGTTCAGGGAGGGGATGTCCTCAAAAGATTTGAGGTGAATTTTGGCATTGTTGTGGGTTATAGAATCATAGAATGGTTTGGGTTGGAAGCTCATCCCGTCCCACCCCCTGCCCTGGGCAGGGACACCTCCCACCAGCCCACGTTGCTCCAAGCCCCGTCCAACCTGGCCTTGAACCCCTCCAGGGATGGGGCAGCCACAGCTTCTCTGGGCAACCTGGGCCAGGGGCTCACCCCCCTCACAGCAAACAATTTCTTCCCAAGGTCTCATCTCAGTCTCCCCTCTGTCAGTGTAAAACCCTTCCCCCTCGTCCCACGGCTCCCCTCCCTCATCCAGAGTCCCTCCCCAGCTTTGCTGGAGCCCCTTTAGGGACTGGCAGGGGCTGGAAGGTCTCCCCGGAGCCTTCTCTTCTCCAGGCTGACCCCCCCCAGCTCTCTCAGCCTGTCCCCACGGCAGAGGGGCTCCAGCCCTCCCAGCATCGCCCTGGCCCTGTCAGGATGCGAGCGGCGGCGTGGCTGAGAGCCGGGGCCGGGAGCGAGGACGGTGCCCGGCGTGCGGATGAGGGCTGCGAGGCTCTGCAGCACGAGCAGCCCCCAGCTCCTCACCGGGGACCCGGGAGCAAGCAGCAGAGCAGAGCGTTCAGGCGGGCGGGTGGTGCTGTCCCCAGTGAAGGTTTGCCAGGAAAGAAGCTGTGGTGCAGTAGACGGTGATAGAGCATGGTTGTCTTCTCCGCTGCGGTGTCCCGGTGCGTGCTGCGCTGGTTCCAGTGATGTATTTTCTGGATAGTGATGTGTCAGGACTCTCAACTTGTGTCTATCTACATTTCTCTGTGCATCCCGCTGCTTTTCCCAAATATGTTAGTAAAACAATTCTTTTCCTCCTCTAGCATCATCCAGCTGCGATCTCCAAGTGCTTCACGTTGGGAAGTGCGTTAATACTCTGTACTTCAGTCCTTGAGTTATAGGGGACAGGTGATTCTCTGTGCTTTGCTCTTGCCCCTGAGGAGCTGTAGGTGACATCCCTTGGCCCTGCTGCGGTAACTTCTCTCCTTCATCTTCAGCCTCCTGCTGAGCAGTGTTTCCCAGTACCTCTGTGGATTTACCTGCTGTGTTCCCCACCACCCTTCGCCCCGTCCCTGAGCCGTTTCAGCGCCGTGTTTCTCGGTGCTCCAGCTGCAGCCGCTGCCTGACAAGTGCTGGGCAGGAGCCCAGATGTCACCGCAGCCACCTCGGGGAGGCTTTGCCCGCTGTGCAGGTACTGTCAGAAATTAAACAGGCAGTTTGGCAATGAAGAGAGAGCATAGCGAGTAGCAGTGAAGACATCCCAGTGCCTTTTTACCCTTCGGTGGCACGGTGTAGTCTGAATATTGTGAACATGACTGGGCAGTCTGCGTTGAACAGAGCTGTGCGGGGTGAAGGCAGAGACAAATGCTGCATGTTAGTGGGGGGCTGGAGGTGCTCTCTGGTATGCAGAGATGTTGGAAAGAATGGGATTAAACAAGGAGGATGTGATTTAATGTAATGGTTGGTTTAGAGGAGCCATAAAGGTAGCAGTCTGTTCTGAGCAGGGCAGAGGTACCTGTTTGTAACGATGCCCTCCCCGCAGTGATTCACTGGCGTTTCTCACAGCGTCGCTGTTTCTGTAAATGTGAGCAGATACACATTTATTTATAGATGATGGATGAGCAGGCAGAGCGGCGGCTGGTCAATACTGACTGCGCTTCTCGGTGGGGAGCGCGCTCTGCTCCGGAGGTGCCGCAGAGCTGGCTGCCCTGGCAAGGCACACGGATGCTGTGGTGCAGGGAATCAGGAGATGATTTCCGTTTTGCCAGTCCACAGTATTTAAAATATTGGCCGCAGGGCTGACTCACAGCAAAGAGAAGCAGGACCGAGCAATGAAGTGATGAACTGTAAAGGAGGTCGTTATTGCCCATCAGGTGACAAGCCTGGGAACTACCAGTGCAGGCGCAGCATGTGCCCATCACCCGGGGGGATGCGGAGGAGTGATGTCTGGCCAAGGCAGGAGGACTGCTGCTCATAGGAGTTATGGCAGGGGTATTATAGCTCCTCTCAGGTGGTGGGGAATCAGAGGAATTTCTAACTGGGAGTAGAGAACTGCCTGTGTGGCGGCAGGTTATTCCCGGCTTGCTACTATGGGATTTTATACCTTCAGCCTTATGCATTAACCCTGTTTCCCACTGGTGGTTGTGCAGCCTGGACTTTAGTTCTGAATCCACGTTGCCATTTCTAGGGTTATACTGTCCCAGTTACGTGGGACGGAGCCTGGCAGGTTCTGTCATTCCTTGCTCCGGGGCCAGGCAGCGGCGGGGCCGGGCTGGCCGTGCTGCCCTGCCGTCCCGAGACACTGTCCCCCTTCTGGGAAAGCTCCTGTCCTCTCAGACCGCTCAGTGCTGAGTCCTCCCAGAGCTCAGTGCAGCAGTGAGAGCCCTCCAGCCCTGCTGTCTGCCAGCAAGCGCTGCTCTGGTCTGGTAAGGGCACGGCCAGCTGCGGGGAGGTGCCTTACGCTCCTGCAGGCAAAGATGGGTCCAGTGTGGTTAAACTCGGTTGAGCTGCACCTACCAAAGTTCATAAAGTGTCTGCACGCTCGCCAGCACGCCCGTGGTGCTTCGCTTCATCTGCTGCTGCAGGAGCGATGCTCGCCTTCAGCACAGCTGTCTGTGTCACCCAGGGTCTCAGAGCAGAGAACAGGCGCCGGTGCCAGGGGGTTTCCAGCACACGGGAGGGACGGAATAACCCCAGCACCGCATGCCCCAGAGCGACTCCCCCGCGCGCTGTGCGGGTGGGCACGAGGCCAGAAGGAGGAGGGAGCAGTGCTCGTGGCACCTTGTGCAGTGGGGATTTTGGCTCCACAACAGCTTTTTAATTTTATCTAAAGCTGGACAGCTTTGAAACACACACTAAATCTGGAAGGCTGGTCCATAATCCTGGTTTTTACCTGCTTCTCCCAAACAAGTGCCCTAATGCAAGGCCAGAATGATTAAGCATCTCCTCCTTTGTGGGCTCATTTTGGCATTACAGTTCCTGTCTGCCTGCCCAGAGAGTGGCTCCGGTTTGGCAGGAGTTTGGCCCTGGTTTGGGCAGTGCAAGCGCTTGGATGACATGCTATTTTGGGAGGGTCATTAGGCTACACCTCCGGGCCGTAAGGCTGCAGCTCCCTCGGACTGCTCCTGCTCCACAGCCCGCGCGGCTGCCCGCTTCCCATCCCAGCGAGGGCTGGGCACGGCGCTGGTGCCCTGCACCCGCACCTCTGGGGCGTCTCTGCTGCCGCCGTGGGAAGGGCAGCCAGGGATGCTCGCGGGAGGGACCACCACCGGGGGGGGAAAGAGGCGCCCCGCTTCTGAGGCTGGGCTTCAGCCCAAAACACCTGATATTTTGAGAATTTTATGTCTTGGTTTAATGTTTATGTGGCTCATAACCGCGTGCAGAAGACTCCCTGTAAAGCTGCCAAAGGCGCTCAGGACGCCCGGAGCTTTCTGGTGTCAGCCATATGGAGTGACCCGCGCTGAGGCGATGACCGGACCATCGTTGCTGTTTCAATGATGTGGTATTTATTACACATTTTTATAAGGCTCCCTAGCTATGGTATCTGCACCCCAAATAAGACCAAACTTTATGGCTTGGCATGAAATTGCTAATATTGCCTGGAACTCAGCATTGCTGACACTGGGTAGCAATCTCAGCTGTTGTAAAGTGGTGTTGTTTCCCATTTATGGAGCTATTACTTTACGGTGGGTAGAAGTCTCGCCGGTGGCATTTACTGAGCTAGGCTGCTCGTAGTGAAGAATTTTTTTAGCTGGCTTTAATCTTTCTGTTCAAATATCTTCCAATCTGAAATTTTCCAGGTTTTTCATTGCTTTTGGCTCAGTTTCAGTTAAAATGGACTGGAATTTTTTAAATGAGGCAAGGTGAAGGAAAAATGGTTGCAATATATTCCTTGAGTAGACATGATGCTTTTAAAAAAACCCAGCAGGATAGAAAGCTAATATTTTACATGGGTGTTAGCGGTGAAGCAAATGGGTGACAGTTAGTGCTTCAGAGGAAATGAATTCTGATTTTGCATGGTAGTAGGGATTAGAAAAATCAGGTTTTGTAGGTGTAGATTTATTTATAAATGGCAGTCTACTAAATCAGGGTCCCATAAATGCTGTTGTGGTCTAGGTCGTATCTCTACAGAGAGACTTACCTTGGCTTCACTTCCCCTCTCCTGCAGTCGCTTACTGATCCTTGCCCCAGCAAACGACATGGGCGCCTAATCGAGGTGCGGGTTAGGAAGGCAAGCGCAGGTCCTTGTCTCCCAGGTGTGCCATCAGACGGTGATGGACATTCCTGCCTTTGAGCTGGCGATGATGCTTCTAGCTCAGAATCCTGAAACAGACCCTGAAATTCGCAGCCCATATAAATACCTGCCTTAGAGCAGGGTGGGGAGCCCTTCCCCTTCCCCTTCCCCTTCCCCTTCCCCTTCCCCTTCCCCTTCCCCTTCCCCTTCCCCTTCCCCTTCCCCTTCCCTGCAGCGCGTTGCTCGTGTTTCTCCTAGCCCAGGTGTCCGTGCCAAGGCCAAGAGGATGATATATAAGCAGCCGGGCAGAGATGGTTGGATGAGCACCAGAGAGGCCACCTTGGTGACGGGTGTCCCTTGGTCAAGGTGCGTGCTGCTCTCCCTGGGGCACACCATGAAGCCAGCCCTGGTACGGCTGCGACGTGGGCGGTCGGCGGTGCGGGTGGTTTGCCAGGCTTTTCCCTCCACGCTGCAGCTCACCTTGGGTCCCCAGTGCTGCAGCAGGAGAGGGTGGCTGCAGGGTGTGTGGCCCGAGATGTGGACGTGCAGCCTCCTCTCCTGGTGCCTCCACAGGTGCTGGGGCAGGTTTTGTGAAGGCTGTCAGCTTTAGCTTGCCTTCTCCCTGGAGGCATGTCGGTTGCTGCTGTTCATGCGCCAGTGCTCTGCGCAGCGGTGAGAGCGAGCGCTGTGCCCAAACCCAGCGTGGAGCCGAGCCTTTGGCTTGCGGATGGCAGCAGAAACCCGAGGCTGTGAGGGTTCCTCGCTCCCAGCTCGGCGCCGCAGAGCTCCAGTCCGGGGGGCTCCGGCTGTGGTCTGCCCCGGCCGACGAGCGGGTGAGCGCGGGTGGCTGTGCGCAGGGCGGCCTTTTGGGCCGAGGTTCGCCCAGAAGCATGATCAGACATTTGCGCCTACTGTGTGACTCTTATGTCCTCCTCCACGCCTTCTTCTGCGTGATCTTTCACACCTCCTTTAATTCCAGGATCACTGGAGCAAAAAGGCTCATCTTCAACCTGGAGTCCCCGGCACCATGCCAGTTTTCTGTGCATTCCCTAACGAACGCAGCAGACGCAGCGGTGTCTGTGCTGCTCATTGCAAGCCATGGCCTTCTCAGACTCTGTTTGGGGCTCCCATAGTTGTAAAATTACCCTTTGTACCTGTCAGGAAAATGTTTCTTGCCTTGTTTGTGCCTGTGGACAGTTGTGGGTCCCCTCTGGCTGCTTTGGTGCCGGAGGTGTTACTGAGGTAGGTTTTTGCCCGTATCAGTTTTCCCCTCGGTAGAATAGACACGGTTGCACTTGCCGCTCTCGGAGCAATATAGTTCCCTTCCATGACTAGATAACTTCATTAAAAGTATGTGCTACTGGTCCACTGCTGTCACACACCAGCTGCGTTAGGAATCTGAGGTGAAGATTGTGCAGTGTCCTGTCTGAGCAGAGGAAACACTCTAGGGTTTGCCTGCACTTCACGGGTGTTGATTTCCATAGTCTCATCTCCATTAGCCCGTCAACTTTTGCATTACGTTCTTACCAAAAGCCAAGGCAAAGCATTAATTTAACTTCTAGACTATCTTTATACCGCTCTCAGCACATAGCACCTCACCTCTTTTGTCTGTGTTCTTTTTTTTCTGAGACCCTGAAGAGCTTTTCCTTGGTTGCTTTAATTTCCTCTGCAAGGTTTTCCCACTGCTGCAGTTACCCCATCCTCATCTTTTCACTGCCTTCTCACGCAGGGGCCTTCCCAGAATTTTAGCTGCTTGTTTCTGAACCCTCCCACTCCCAACTTGCTGTGTCTGCTGAGAGAAAGAGACCAAACTCCCCTCCCAGCAGTGAATTGCGCTTGTGGGCACACTAAGTCACTCTGGGGTCTCGGACTGGAGTCATCCAGCAAGAAGGAGGAAGCTGCAGGTGAGTATATCCGTCGATTTAGGAAGGAATCGAAATGCCCTCTTTAGGCACAGACCAGCTTCTCCCCAGGTGAAGTTAGGAATAAACTTCCCTGGTGGATGATCCACCTGATGTTTTGGTTTTTTTCCTGGAAGAAGCTGATACCAGTCGCTGCCAGGATTCGAAGGACTGCTGAGCTGGTGGGGACTGGGAGCCTGTGCTTCTGTCTCTGAACAGCTGAGTGGGCTGTGAAATGATTTGACATACAGAAGGATCACCGGAGCCTTGTGCTGAGAGCGAGGATGGCTCTGAACTTCTCCTTAACGAGAAAGAAAGCTCTACGTTAAACCGTGGTGGGACATCAGTCTCGATGCCTGGCTCACCGGAGGATCCCCTGAGCCTGCAGAGCTGAGGACCGGCAGCAGCGGGCTGGGGAGAAGGCTCCTCCGGTCGCACAGTTCAGAAAAAGGAGCCATCGTCATTCATAGCACAACCCAGCCCCAGCCCTCCTGAATACCGTCCAGGCCTTGCGAGGGAGCAGCAAGCAGGAGCAGCATGGGTTCTGCACAGAGCACCGGATGAGCATCGCTGACTCGTGTGTCCTGATGTGCTGTCTGTGTTTTCAAGAGGAATTTGGAGACACCTTGGAAGGGAGAGACAAGGACTACTGCTGTTCTCATGCAGCTGTGGGGCGGAGGGCTAGCGCAGGGATGAGGAGGTGCCATGCTCTAGCCAAGGAGCATCGCTCTGAAGGCAATTTCAGTGGTCTCTGTTAGAGGAAGGTTAGATTAGGTGAAGGCAGTGATCTTACCTGAAAGTTTAGGAGCCATTTTTAGCCTTCATCTCAGCTTAGGCTCTCTGCTCCCTCTGGCGCTGGAAGCTACCAGTGCCCTGGAAGCCCTGGTTACTGAAACACATGTGTGTGAGTCTGGGCTTTTGCCTGCCCCACACACTGGCATCGTGTCTTCTCTTCTAGGTCATCTCTTGCCACTGAACCTCTCCGTTCTCTTCTCTGTTTTACCAAGCTTCTCTCAGCTGCAGCCTTTGCTTGTTCTTCTCCATGGTGTCCTGGAAGATGTCTTCATCCTTTCCTAACGAGGCTGTGGGTGCCTGCACTGAAAGCAGCTGAAGGAAGCGTTCTCCAGCAGGAGGGTGTGTGGACACGGTGTTACAGAGATTCTGCTGTTTTCGTGGTATTGTAGAGGGACAAGGTTGCCCAAGAGCTTCACACCAGCATTACTCTGGGGGAAATGACAGAGCCCGGGACATGGGTGGTGGCATCCCAGCCATGCTGCCCACCTTGTGCAGACAAGGCTGAGGGCAGGCAGAGGTCTGGCGTGAGGTCCATGGATCGTGGTGGTGCAGAGAGGGGGATTTGGGCACGGGAAGAGTGGGGGAGCCTTCGGAGGCAGGATGGACCTGGACAGGAGAGGCAAAGCCAGCCTGCTGTTACCGAGAAGTGACAGGTCATGGGGAATATTTAAACCAACATTCACAGGAAAGCCCGAGGGAGTTTAAAATTGCAGAATTTCTGGCCGAGGTGTGAAACCTGTTTTTGCAAACTGCCGCTGTGCCAGAGGACTGGGTTGCCAAGATGCCTTTAGCAGGGCCTATTGTGATAGGACAAGGGGCAATGGCTTCAAACTGAAAGAGGGGAGATTCAGACTAGACTAGGTCTAAGGAAAAATATTTTATGCTGAGGGTGGTGAGCCCCTGGCCCAGGTTGCCCAGAGAAGCTGTGGCTGCCCCATCCCTGGAGGGGTTCAAGGCCAGGTTGGACGGGGCTTGGGGCAACCTGGGCTGGTGGGAGGTGTCCCTGCCCAGGACAGGCGTGGGATTCAATGGCCTTTAAGGTCCCTTCCAACCCAAACCAGTCTGTGATTCTATGATCCCCATCCACCAGAAGGGCTGCAGGAAGGATCCACGAAGCTGTTGAAATCCTTTGTATGATGGTGGTGTCTGCAATCAGTAAGGGATAAGGTCACTGAGCATGCGGAGAAGCACAGCCTGTTGGGAAGCAATCAGCATGGCTTTTGTGAAGGGACACTTGCCTTGCTGACCTAATGGAGGAGCTGTACAAGGTGTCAGCAGACCTCTGGATGGAGGGAATCTGGTGAACAAAATGTATTTGGATTTTCAGAAGAGCTTTAGATAAGTTTTCACATCAAGGCTATTGATGAAACTAAAATTTGAAAGCCTTTCTTTATCACTTGAATGCTTGTTACAGGGAGGAAGTAAAGCATGGGACTTAAATGTCATTTTTCAGGATGGCAAACAGTCAGCAGTGGGGTACCCGGGGATGGTGTTGGGACCTGTTTCTTTCTCCGTTTTCATCAGTGAGTTGGAGAAGGAATTGCCTGTGAAACCTCCAAGTCTGTGGATGGTATAAAGTTTTTTAAGTAGCCACACGATGCATCAATGCTGATGAACTCCAGGAGGACCCCCAAAGTGAGAGGGCACAAGGTGGCAGATGGGCCACCATGCAGATACGTGCACAGTAAAGCTTCTAGGGAAGAGCCATCTGAACACGCCGCATGATGCTGAACACGGACCTGGTGGGTAGAGCTCCAGAGGGGTCTTGGCGCTGGTACTGACAGCTCTCAAAATCATGGGCTCTGTGCACAACGGCGGCCAAAAAAGCCAACAAAATATATGAGGGAAGAGACGGAAAGCAAGGCGGGCAGTGTCATTTGGGGCTGTGCTGATCCTGCTCGGGCACACCTTCAGTGCTGTGTGCAGGTCTGGCTCAGCATGTCAAGGAGGAAGTGGTGGAGATAGAGAAGGTCCAGAGAAGGGCAGCTAAAATGGTCACGGGGTTGGAGCAGCTGCCCTTCGAGGACAGACTGAGAAGGCTGGGACTCTCCAGTCTGGAGAAGAGAAGTCTCGGGGAGATGCACGGCCAAGGCTTACAAAGCTCCCCAAGGCGGTGGAGACAGTGAAGGCAGAGCTGCTGTTCACCAAATCCTGCAGCGTTAGGAGAGGGCTCTCAGTGAGACCAGCGGCAGATCAGGTAAAACCAGACAAAAGCAAGACTTCTTTGTGCAGCAGGCAACGGTCATCTGGAGCTGGCTGCCGTGGGAGGCCATGGAGGAGGACAGTACCGGCAGGTTCAGAGAGGGATTAGGTGAATTCCTGGAGAGCAGGTCCTTGCACAGGTACCGATGGGACATAGCAGGGTCATTCCTGCTAACGTCCCCAGTACGACGACATTGGATGCTGGACGGCACAAGGGGAATGGACCACCCAAAATGGCCAGGCACACGTGGTCTCCTTAATTAACAGCATCTTGTAATGCCACCGTCAAAGACAGAGAACAAGGCTAATGGACCTTTGGTCTGGTCCTCTGGAGTATTGCTGGAGTATGTGGAGTGTAGCTACTGCTTAATTAGCTTAGGGTGAGGCTGTTACTGTTGTGTTGTATTTCATTGACCTGAAGTTTGTAGAGAGTGTTTCTGTTCTGACCCTAGATGTTGAAACTGTGACGGAAAGCTTTTGGCTTTTAGTATCTGCTGGAAGTGGCAAGCAGCACGCGTGTCTGATTGCATTAGATGTGTTGTTTGTAAGATCTGTTTAGGTTAGGTATGATTTCCGTCCTCAGGCCTTTTCTCTCGTGGTGTTGGAGCTGACACAGCTTTGCTCCAGTGTTGCCGCACAGTTTCTGCATGTGGGAACCCCGCCTGGAGCAATGCGTCCATCGATATTGCAGATGTGCTGGCAGGGCTGCTGCTAGCTTTGCTGGGGCGACGTCTGTGACTTAGGTTGAGTGGAACTTCTCAAACCACATCCCTCAAGTGTTCTCTCTCTTGTCTCGGTTGTGACAGTTTGGAGGGAGCCTTGAAGAGGAAGAATAGCTCTGAACAGGCTGTCCAGGTTCCGACACAGACCTTGTTCCTGGGGCACTTGGCCACTTCTGTCACATTGGCTCTGATCGACGTGTCTCAGTGGGAGGTGCGAATGAACCACCTGAGGCTGGCTGAGATGTGGGCCCTGAGAAGCTGCTATGTCTCCGGGGCCTTTGGGCAAGCTGGACATCGAAGCTGGCCTTGGTGAGTGTCAGTACAGTGCCGTGCCACCCAGCCTGCCCGCTCTCCTGCCTCCCACCAGGTCCTGTTTCTCCAGCAGCTGCAGCGGCAGGGGTGGGTTCAGAGTCAGACAGCCCTTTCCTAACCCACCTCTAACAGGCTGGAGGTGTCCTGAAGCTCAAGAGCGCTGAGGGCACATCCCTCCATGCTAGCTTGGAGGCTCACAGAGAAGAGCCGTTACCTTTCCTGGTCAGGTCCTGCATGTCTCTCGGCTTGCAGCTTGTGGTAATAGTGGTGATTTAGAAGTTAGTTTTTCTTGCAGAGTTCTTGCACAAAGTTGTTCAGATTGTATCGAGGACCTGAGAATTGCATGTTCAATGGATGAGCAGAAGACCGTCTCTATAAATGCTGCTGTGTCTTCGCCCTCAGCCCCTGCACCAGTGCTATCTCCAGACTGACTCCAGCTCGGAGCAGGGGACTGCTGGAGCTCTGTGGAAGCGGCTCCTCCTGTCCGCTGGTGTGTTGTGGTTCTTCCATCCCCATGACCAGAGTCTGCTCTCGTGCTGCTCCAGCATTTCCCAGGCATGGCTCAAAGTCCCTCTTCTAGGGACACACCTTCAGCAGCTTATGGTCATCTGGGGGTTGTTTTGGACTACTTCACAAGGAGGAAAATGAAATGGAAACTCCACAAGTCCCTGTTGTCTTCCTCCTAGAGTTTCATTTAAGGTATTTACATGCTCTTGCACACTGACTACCAGGCACATCCCACTCTTCCCATCAGCTCTTCCTCCTAATCTGATTCACATCTTCAAGAACCAATTCTAAAATTCAATCAGATACCCTTTCTAGTTGCCTAATATACTCCAGCAGAGTTTTTATTATTGGAATATATTAAATTATGTTGTTCCTTTCACATTTCTTAAAGGTGCAGTTCTAGTTTCCCTTTTTTCCCTGAAATGAATGACTATGTATTCTGCAAAACCACGCAGAGAGGACTGCAGTGAACGGAGCTCAATGTGTTTCTCCATTCACCATCCCCATGGAGGGTAAGGTCTGACATGCTTTTCGGCTAAGGCAGTTCAGTGAAGTAATGTTCTGTGACATCCTTAAATCCAGTTATTTTGCTGCGGGCTCATTCGTCTGCTGGGGTGCAGGCATAACTCGGATGGTACCAGATGCGCTGGCAGATAACTTGCTGGCACCTGTGGCGGTTCCAGCTTTGCTATTTCGATGCAGACCCGGCCTATGCGCCAGCTCCCCGGTTTTGTGGGGGGATCTTGTGGAGGGGGAGGGCCCGGAGGATGGCAGGGGCTGAAGCCATTTGTGGACTTGTAGTCCAGGGTGTTCGGGCGAGGAAACAGCCTTGTCAGTCACTGCTGCAAGAGGGTTTTATCAGCGTCAAAATCTGAAGGCTTAGTCAAAGACAAAGAATAGATACTATGGTGACAATCTATGTGAAGCATTACCACTACTGATAAGCAATGTCTTCCCCTCAGTTAAATTCCAGTTTGTATATTTATAATCTGCTTATCTAAATTCCCTACGTGCTTTCAATTGAATGTGGCATTCTGCTTCACTTCCTATATTAGACTATTTGTAGCATTGCCGTGCACGGCAAACCAGCTCTCGTAGTTCACCCCGGATGTAGTGAAATCTCCTCGATCAGTGAAATTATTGTCCCTCAGCCTTTACCTGAGAGGGAACGTGGCCCCAGTTACCGTTGCAGAGGACCCCAAAGCTCTGCCTGGAGGAGTGGGTGCAAGTGCAGGTTACTGCTGGGTGCTGGACCGCAGCGATTGCTGGCCCAGGAGGGCTCGCCTGGTGGCATGGGCTGGCCACAAACAACGCGTGGGCTCCCCGAAATCACGCTGGTAACATCAGGATGGGGATTACTGTGTTGCTTCAGGGTACTGATCAGGATCGCGTTGCTCTGGGAGCTGTGGCTTCCTGCTCCTTGACTGGTGTGCCCGAGGGCTTCCGGGGTGACACGTCCGTGCTACTGCAGCAGGGAGCTCTGCCATGGCGGGGGGTGCCGGCAGCCGGACGAGGCCGTGTTGTCGAGCACCGGGTCGGGCCAGACCGGCCCATGGCACTGTTCCAAAAGCCTTGGTTAGCCAGGCAGCTGGGAGGGGGTCCCAGGTGCCTTCTGCTAGCCGGGGATGCCAAGCATGGCGAGCAGGCTTGAGTTTTCTGTATTGCCTTTTTGTCTCTGCAATTTGCGGTCGGTGGGAGAGACTGGCTGGCGTGGAGCCTTGGCAGAGACCCGGAGCAGGGGAGGTGCCTGCTGGGTGGTGGTAGAAATCACCCTCTCATGGGAGCTGCTGTAAATACAGTATCATAAAACCTCATTTTGTGTAGCAATTAGCATCCCCTGCCTCTGCCCTGGGTGCGTTGCAGAGCCTGTGGCTGAGGACGGCACAGGAGAAGATGATTAGCGGTGTTTGTGTTTGAGAGGGAAACAACAACACCTATGAAAGGCAGCGGCGAGACGATGGTTTGAGAGAAGTTGTGAAAGTGGGTGAGGAGCACCCGAGGTGTGAAGGCACCTGGAGGGTGCCAGGAGCCACAGGAGTTGGGGAGGAAGGCTCTTCCAGGGAGATGGCCCCTTGTGTGCAGGGACAGAGCTGGGCTACGGACACCCATCGGGGGGTCCATCTCCTGCAGCTTGCTCTTTTTGTCTTTGGAGAAAGGCAGGTAAAAATAATTAATGAAAGCTAAGTTTATTGTCCAAGCAGGTAAATCGAAGGAGGCAGCTCTCCCATCCACCGAGCTCCAAGAGGGAGGCGAGCTGTGGGTTTGTGGTAGCACAGCCATTGCCTTGGGCCAGACCATGGGGGCTGGGGCTGTGCCAGCACCCGGAGTCTCTGCTGCTGCTGGAGCGTTGCAAGGGCATCGCTGGGGCAGGGGGACCACTTGTGTTCAGGTGTAGAGGCCGCTGAACCCCAGGGATCCAGTCTGGTGCGGACGAGGAGGGGATGCATGGGTGGAAAATGCTGTAAGGAAATGTGGGACAGTGACATGTGGGTGTTGGAGAAGGGAGGTGGGGGGACAAGGCAGCGGTTGGCGATGTCCTGCCCGACGGCAGGAGAAAACACACTAGGGGGGAGCTGGACCTTCGGGAAGTGGCTCCGCAAAGGTTAAGGCAACATGGGCAACTGCTGCACCCATGGAGAAGTGTTTCTGCAACCTGTGCCTACAGGGGAGGGTGTTAATTTGGGGACCCTCCCCCAGGCTACGTCACCCCTCCACTGCCACCAGTCCTGACCCGCAGAGTCTGGACCAGGCAGGACAGGGTCCTCGTCTCAGAGCATCGCTGTTTCCAGTGCCCCTGGTGCTCTGCAGCTGGAGGCTCGGAGTGGAGCAGGCAGGTCTCACTCGTGGAAAACGTGGGCAGGAATTGGCCCACGGTCACGCGGGGATTGAGGACATATGGAGTCTCCTCCTGGCCAGGGTACGTGGAAGCTGAATTCATGTTTTACAGTGCTGTGAAGACGCACACATGTTTATATACGCATTTGTAATGTATATAAATGATTTATTGTGGCTTGCCCTTTGTCTCTATAATCCACGATTCAGGTTTTAGGGAGCATGTGCATCTTTTTGTATCATCATTAAATCAAGCCTTCCTGGACTTATACATGCTGCGTGTGCAGTTCCCCAGCAAAGGTGAACACAATGGATCTAATCTGTCTGGGCAACAGTGGACATTTGGTGTACTGCCCTGTGTTAAATGGTTGGTTCTGCTGGAGAACGTGGCACAGTGCAGCGGTGTAACGTAAATAAGCAGTGATCTAGATGTGAGAGAGCAGTGGGCTGCTGAGAGGGGAAGCGCTGGGGCGGGAGGAGGTTAGGAGGAATAATCAAGTGTTGGTCTCGTGAATGGTCTTTAGTGTTTTCTGTAGTGTCCTTGACATGAGGAGCACTCTTGAACTTCACTGATGATGGAAAGTCAGTGCTTAGGAGGACTGGGATATTAGGAAGAATTTGAAGGGTGGTAAAACAATAAGATAAAACAGTAAGCAAGCTGCGTTTAAAAGATAACAACAAAAATTTTGACTATGAGTTCATAGTTGTTTTATCTGTTAGAAACAATAGAGGAAAATGTTTGGGAATATTAATCAGAAGAGGACGGCCAGTATCTATTGTGAGGTGAAGGCAAATGCTGCCATAGTTGTACAACACCCCGTAAGACCTTATTTAAAATACTATGTACTGTTCAGCGTTACAAATGCTCAGGAAAAGATGAACAGAAGTTGGAGCAGCGGAGGGCTGCTGGTGGGGCCTGGAGACATGGGGGTGACCATCCTGGGGACAGGCCTCTCTGCGCCCCGGATCCTGTTCCCCGTATGCAGGGAAAAGTCACAAAATAGAGCAAATGCCCGTGACATATTTGCCCATAACTGGTGAGCAGCAGTCAGCGGGCTCTCCGAGACAAAGGCTGCCTATGGATTATCATTTCCATTAACCAGTGGTGGATTGTCCTTTATGAATTTGTCTAATCCCTTTTTGAAGTCGTCTCTGCTGTTGGCATTCATGACATCCTGCGGACAGTCCCTTAGCTGAGCGAAACGGCGTTCCCTTCTTGTGTTAAACTCCACGTCCCTGCCACAAGGTTAACTAATGCAAAGGCACTGGAAAATGGGCTTGCTTATCCTACGGAATTCAAGACAGAGATGGGATTAAGCATCGGCAAAGGGCAAAATTAACAGAAATGCAAGACAGTATTGGCACCGGTACAAGTTGGTAGAATTTTTCCATACATCAATATGGATCTGGAAAGTAAAAAGTGCCCCTTGGAGCTGCAAGGGGAATTCTCCCAGTAGGAGCGCCTTGAGTCAGGCGTTATCTTTTGAGTCCTCCTTGGGTCCAGACTTACTCTCTTTTGTACTTCATGGCTCTCAGTGGAGAGTTTTCTGCCTTGAGTTTGTTCTGTGGCTTTTTAAAGCCCATGTAAACTTTCCACAACATCAGGCAGGGGAGAATTTTGCAGCTCCCTTACCCTTACGTAAGTATCTCCTTCTCTCTAGCGTGGACCACCCCTCTCCCTGCTTTGTTTCACACCGTCCAGCTCCTGCCTGTGAACAGCAGATCCCTACTGCTCTTCTCAGTCCCACCCCTGGTGTCACAGATCCCTGCCATGCCCCCCCAGTTTTCTCCTCCGAGGCTGAGGATGCTTTGGTTGTGAAGCATAGAATCACAGAACGGTTTGGGTTCGAAGGGACCCTTAAAGGCCATCCAGTCCAATCCCCCTGCAATGTGCGGGGCCATCTTCAACTCGATCAGGTCGCTCCTTGTGCAGAAGCCATCATAGACCTTTACTTGTCCCGGTCATAGTTCCTTGGCCTCTTCCAGACCTGCAGCAGCCTTTTGGAGGCAAGAGATCAGAACTGCGCAGAGATGCACAAAAAGGGATTGACTCTTCCAGAAATTCCTGTTTGTCCATCTGTACAGGAGTCTTCATCTTTACACAGTCTCTCAATTTGGCCAGTAGAGATAGCAGGTTTAGTTGTGTGCCGTTTCTCCCCCAGATACTTTTTAAAAAATTGCTGGGCCATTTGCCACATTCTGGGGCCGAAAGCAGATTTGAGGAAGAGGCTACGCACCACCCTCTGTAGTTCAGCCATTTCAAACCCCAGGTCCCGGTGGTTTCTCGCTGTCTCGTTGCTGATCAGCAATTCTGTCTCCTGCCAAGGCCGAGGCAGAGTCTCCGATACGCCGTCAGTCAGCAGGAGTGGGGTCATCGCCAGTCTCTGTCCAATCTCCTGAAAACATAGTTGGCAATTTTCATTTTGCTTTTCTACTATGGCTTTATTCTCTTTGAGCACTTCTTTTATCCCTTGGTTATCTATTGGTCTTTTAAGTCCCTGACAGGTTTTCTGTTCTTGATGTTTCTGAAAAATGACTTACTAGTTTTTGGGCTTTCTACATGCTATTCTTAATATTTCCTTTTTTTCATTTTTCCCCCATTTAACAAAATAATGCATGATCTATTCTGTTTTTTCTCATTTAAATACAACTTTTGTCTTTTTGACTGGCATTCCTTACTTCTTATAGCCTCACTTACTCAGGTATTCTTTAGTCTTGCTGGCTTCCTTTAGGTCCTTCTGAAGTTCTTCTTTACAGGTAGTATGTGTCTGAGCACCCGAAAAGGTGTCTTGAAATAGTCTCTGGGACACCAGCAAAGGCCTTACTTTTAATGGTCCCTTTTAGTGTCTTATTACCAAAATTAATTTTTATGAATTTTCAAGTCCCTGTGTTTTAAACTGAGCACAATGGCCATTGATTTATTGGCATCCGTTGCTTCAGCAAGATTACAAATCTAGCTATATTGGGGCCACTGTTAAATAAGGACTCTTAATTAATAAGATTATGAGCTACAGCACACTCACTGGTTAGTGTGAGGCCAGGAATGCATTTTCCTGTGGTTGATTCCCTGCCTGGCTGCTCCGCTGGCCATGCCTAAAAATGTAATCTTGCCGTCGTGCCCCGACACGGTGTTTGCTCGGTCTGTGCAGCATTCACGGGCGAATCGCGCGCCCCTGGCGTTGGCTGACCTCTCCGGTCTCCGGCAGATTGCGCTCAGCATCCCGTGCTGCCTGCGAGGCCGGGAGCGTGGTCCTGACCGTGGACATCTCCTGCTGGGGCATCAGCCCGTGGCACGTCCCTGGTCCTTGTTGGCACAGGTACTGGTTAATCTGATTTAGCTCTAAGCCATCTTTGCCACGCCGCGCCTCCTCCCCTGCCGGTGCCCGCTCTGCCGATGTCCGACGCTTTGTGTTACGCTTTCCTACCGTGTCTTTCTTCCTCTGAGCTTCCAGTGCATCCATCGTAGCAATATTTGTATTAAAGCTAGGCATTCTGGTTCTCCTGTCTTATTTCTTCGACTCACAGCTCCTGTGCAGAGGAACATACGCGTTAGTTTGGGGGTTCTATTTTTCCATTCTGTTTGTGCAACTGGTCCTCACGGTTTTATATCTGACTTTTGCCAGCTTCTGTCCTATCTCTTTATGGCTTCACCCCTACAGCATGAGTCATGCCAAAGCAGGTGCTTTTCTGCATATGCCGGCCTTTCTATCCCTTTAGCTATAATGCTCTCCTGCAACCTTGTTAATGTTAAATCCCAGCAGCTTGCTTCCACTGTGGTTTTGAAGGAGTACGCCTCTCCTGCACGGGTGTCATATTTTCAGAGTTTTCCTCAGTTTCTAATCAGTACACATCCTTCTTTTTATGCCATTTTCTCAGTCATGCAGTGGGATTTTACCTCCCTGCTCCTCTATCTGGCTTCTGTATGCTGCCGAGCGTATTTCAGAAAACATTAACATGCAGGTCTTGATCCTCAGCTCCCTAAAAGTTGCCTCCAGCTGCTCTCTCCCACCCTCTCCGTTTCACAGACCCAGGGACCTCAAACACGGGATCCTCCCCAGCGTGTCCAGACATCCCATGAGGTCTGCGACCTTTCCAGGTGGGACATTAGTCACCATGAAGTCTACTCGTGTTTCACAAACCTGGTCGTCTCCGTGCCTGATAACCAGACCGACTGCTCTGTAATTTGCCTTGTCTGGCAGCACTTCCCCCTTCTCAAACTTTATTTTCTTCTACCATGAGACTTGTCCCAGCTCTTCAGCAGCGCCACGACTGAAGTCAGAGGGGAGATGGCTCCACGCAGCGGGACTTTGGCTCTTCTCTCCTGACTCTGTAGTTGGGCCTCCACCTTAGCCAGATCTGCTTGCCGATTCGGGGATTGCCTGAACTCCTTACTCAGCATCGTACATCTCTGCAGGGGTTCGCTTTCTTCAGCCATCACGTTGTCTTTTCTTTTGCAAACTGGCGTGCTCATATCCTGTGCCTTTCACACCTCCGTGCAAAGCTACAACTCCGTGCACAGCTTGTCATCAGTCGTCCTTATGGCGTAAGTTTTAGGGTTAGACTTTCCAGACTTGGAGATGTTAAGAGCAGTCGTACAGTGCTCTGTAATAAAGTCACTCCGTGTGACTTCAACAGCTCTTCAGCGGCTCGTCTGCAAGACGAAGTTGGTGCTAAACAAGCTGAGGAGGGAATTTGCAGCACAGAAGCGGGTTTGCTGCCAGTGCGGATGCTCTTCCTCAGGAGCTGCGCGGGGAGCGAGCGCTCGCGGCCCGGGGCACCACCGGTCGAATTTACACTTACTGTAGTTCTACGCAGATACAACCCTTAGAGTGCTCTTTGGCCGTTGGTGAGTTGGAAACAGCTACGACTGTTTCAGTAAGTAACGCGGGGTCAGAGCACGGTCTGAGCAGCGCGGCTGTGGCCGTGTCCCCAGGGTGGTGGGGCTGGGGCTGCTCTGCTGTGGGGGGAGACCTGTGGATGGGAGCCAGCGTCGGCTGCTCAGCTGCAGGGCCAGGCACGGCTCTTGCCTGCTTCATTAGTACTGTGGGCCCAGCTGGTGGCGTTTGTGCTCGTGGAGTCGTTCTGCACCGCCACCTCTCCTCCCTCAAATGTGAAACCCCAAGGTGCAGTCATTTTTATTTTGAAAAGGCGGTCTCTCCATGTGAAGCTATGGATGCCATAAGGTCCACTTGGCTGTGGGAATCCTTGTCCTTGGCGTGCTCTGCCCTGCTGTGGAGATGTCTGCCACCCGCTGCTTCTGGGGTGGCTCCTGAGGGTGAGGTGGTGTCAGAGACACGGTGTGAGAATTACTCGCTCTGCCGTTCACAGGTAACACTCTCCATGGCTACTTTGAGATGCACAAAGCCCACGTCAGTGGGCGCTGCCAGAAGGACAGCGAGATGCGATCTGAGCCTCGTGGCACTCAGCCATTCTGGGGGTCCCAAATGGTGCCGCTGGTGCCGGTGCTGCCCGGCGCGGCCCCGAGCCGCGGCAGCGCTGACGGTGGTGGCTCCTGCCACCCCCACCCCTCCTCGGCGTTACGCTGCGTGGACTCAGCTTCAGCCTCCCCTGCCACTGTTTGGGGATGCCTGGCTTGGTTCATCTTGCAGGCGTTAGTGGCATATTTTAGAGTTATGGGACAAACCCGCCGGCCCGCTTAAAGAGTAGTTTGTATTCAAAGGAGCTGCCTCTGTACGGACGGTGACGTTACTTCAGTGAGTGCGGTGGAGTCAGGCTCAAGAAAGTGTTTTGAATGTGCTGTTCCTGCTCTTCGCTGTGCCAGGGCTAAAGACAGTCACGTGCGCTGCATGCTTTATACAAAGTTGGTCTAACTTTGAGTAGAATTAAAGCGTTGATAACATAAAATAAAGCAGATCTGGCTTTATTATTTCCCTAGACCGATGTATAGAGAGATTAAATATCAAGGAAAAAGATTTTCTACAGGTGTGAGAAGTTATTAGCAAAAGGATCACAATGTTTTGTAGACAGAAGGACTTTGAAGAGTGAAAAATCTACCCTTTGGGGACTCTGCCCTATAGTTTATCCTGCAGGTTTGTTGTCCTAGGTCCAAGATGTTTCATTTTAACCAAAAGGGGTTGTTGCTGTGTTGGTTACGTATTCCAAGCAGTCATTCCCCTGTTTTTTCTGGGGTGACACTTGCATTCTTGCAGTCCAGTACCGGGTCATGATGCTGCATTATCCTGGGGGTGAAATGTGTTGTACAGTTTGTGTTGACACCCCGAGTACTTCTACTGCTCAGTGCGGTGTTTGCTGAGCGGAGGCAGTAAGAAATAGGCCGCCCCACCCCCTGTTCACAGTGATCCCTCGCAGATGCTTCTTTCAGTGCCGTTGGTAGATCTCCGCTGGTCAGGCTTAGTGGTGGAAACCTCAGAGGTGCTGTTTTCTGCACAGTCGCTGCCACTGAGCACTGAGAGACGAGGGATGGGGACCCAGGGGGTCCATTTGCAGTGCCTTTGGGTCCCATTTCCACCCACTGCAAGTCTGCAAGACTTGTCTTTGCATCGCTTTGCCAGAAGCTGGGACACAGCTCCTGATGCTGAAGACGTTTGGAGGAGCACGGGGTGACCGCGGTGGCCAGGGCTGGGGTCAGGTCCCGTGTGAAGGTCGCCCCGCTGCCGCGGTGTGTTCTGGGTGCCTCCTGCCTGGTGCCACCACATCTGCACGGACTGTGTCGCTGCTTGGATCCTGAATCAGACTTTGTGGTGGCAAAACATCGCTGGCGGCGGACAGACAATCGGCCCCTTCCCAGGTGCCCATCTGCTGGCAGTGGCACAACCTGCTCTGCCCAGGCCTAGGACTCACGCACGCTCCCTTTTTTAAGAAATACAGATGCGGAGTAAATGGGAATGAATTACACTTCCTACACAAAGAATCCTCTTGATTTGGCATCTGACACAGACACATCCTTCCTTCCAAGGGAACAAAATTGAAAAATAATTTGAGTTCCAGGGAAATTTCAATTACGAATGCTCTCCCTCGGCAGTGATTCTCCTCGGCCACGTCACACGCGTGAGAGTCCCTGCAGCACCGGTACCGAGCGTCTGTGGTGCCAGAGGGTCCCTGCCCGAGCAGAGCCCCGGGGCTGGGCTGTGCTCGGGCGACGGTCGCCGCGGACGGAGCTGCAGCTGCTGCCCCTCTCCATGGCGGGGAAGGACCCGCGTCGCCGCTGCAGCCCCTGCGGTGAATCAGCTGCTGAGCTGAGCAGCAGCCCCAGGAGCGTGGCTTTCCCTCGCTAGAGCTGGGACACGCCAGTCCCAAAGGTCATGTATGACAAGGCATCAGTGTTTGCGTGTCCGGGAACGAAGGAGAAGGGCTGATTTAACGGCTGAGTACCAAGGACCTGTGACGCGAGGGGCTGGGATATTCATCGCAGCCTTCACCCTGTCTCTCGGGCGGAGGCAGTGCCTGGGGATGGGGTGAGGTGCATGAGTGGTCTCCAGGACATCAGCGACGGACCCGGCTCCCTGCGGTCTCGGAGCATCTGAAAACAGATCTGTTTGCAACACAGCGTGGGGCAAAATGCCTGAACTCCTGATGTGGGGCTCAAACAGCAAGCTGTGTTTGTGTCCAGCATCTCCTCTATGCTCTTCCTTATTTTGATTTGTCCAAACAATAATATGGAAAATAAAACAAAGAAAAGGAAAAAAATTATTTCTGTATATCAAGCAGGGCCATAATAATTTCCAGATCTCTCTCATCTTTCTGGAGATGTGACCTGGCAGCTCCCGGCAGCGGCAGACGTGGTCTCAGTGGGCCCGGCGTGCTCATGGTGCCTCCTCATCGCCGCTGCTGGCTTGGGCTGCATCTCCAGCAGATCCAGCCCTCCTCACTGGAGCTGCAGCATGTGATGGAGAAACATCCATGGCACCATGAATTCAGTTAAAAAATTCTTCAGGACTCAGTGTCTTACAGTGTTATAGAAGAGAAGACATCAGTATTCCCAAACTGCCAGTCCTATGAGAGGAAATCTCTTCCTCTGTGCCGCACAGGTCAGCAGTTGTCTTTGATCAGCCTTTGGGCGATGACAGTTTTAGTGAAAGAGCAATTACTGACTGAAGATCTGGATCTGAGTGACGTGCAGACGACAAGGAGATGGCTGCAGCCACCCTGGATGTCCTCCAGAGGCCATGTCCCAGGCTGAGCTGGTTTTCACGTCTCAAAGCCAGGACGGTTTGGCCCCAGCATTCTTGGTAAAGTGCTTTACAGTCCAAGTTTCGGAGCTGCTCTTTTCTAAACAGAGCCAACGCCCGAGCAGGGGCTCCGCTGTCAGGGGCTGTGACGCTTCTGGGATGCGCTCGGCCAGGCTCGGCTCAGGCTGGTACCTCTGCTGTCTTCTCTGGTGCCGCTGCCCCGCTGCTGCCACAGATGCTGCCTCCGGCACCTCCTGCTCTCCCGGTGCCGCAGCAATGGCAGCGGCTCCTCGCTCAGCTCTACAAGGAGTGGAAAACAAGGGCTACGGACCTGCCGAGAGACAACTCTGCACAGTGCCGATGCAGTGGGCATTTTGTGCAAAGTTGCTGCCTTCTCTGGACCTGAGGAGTGTCCCGTGTCCTCTCACACCAAGGGCCGCTTCTGAAGTTTGGGTCAGGCGATGGAGCAGTTGCTGTGTGACCTTGGCGCTGCACCGGGTGACAGCTGCCTTTCCTCCCTCTGGGGATGTTCTGAACTGCGTTTTGGCAGGGCAGGATACGCTTCTCTGCAAGTCCCCGTTCCTTGGCCTTATTTTAATCCTTTAACAGTTCCAAGCAGTTCCAGTAACTTCTGGACTCAACCGTGGCTGTCTCCCAGCCACTGTTCCTGTGACTGAGGAACTATGTGGGCAGAAAGAGTGAAAATCATTTGGTCAAATTATTTAAATCGACCATTGAGAGAGACTTGGAAAGTAACTCAGAGCTACCGTCACAAAGGCAGAAAATGATTGCTGGAGTCCACAGGGTTTGTGAGAGTGGGATCCATTAGGAAACTCTGGATCTCCAACAGCAAGGACAAAGAGGGTAATGATCTATGGGCGTTAGTCCCGCCGAGCCACGGCATCAGCCTAACGGAGCTCAGAGTAACGATGGTCGTGTTTGGAATAGAAATACTTGTATCTTTGTGCTGACTCTTGAAACAAGCCTACGAGAGTTGGGGTATTTACCTTGACAAAGGCAGTTTCAGGGTGATCGTTGCTGGTTTCTCAGAGGTGTGGTGAGCTGTGCATCTGGCTGAACCTGTGCAAGGAGGGTGCCTTAGGTTGAAGAATCTGGTAAATGCACAAAGGAGAACTTAAAAGTGGGCCAAGAAGGCTGTTCTTGGGTGAGCTGGCCAAGAGATGCCATCATTTTCCTAAGGGGGGGAAAAGCTACTGTAATCCAAAGAGTTAGCGGCAGGCTTCTGATTAATAAAATAATAAAAATGGTAATGAGTTAAGCAAAAAAAAGACTCTGCCAAAGGAGTCCTCTGCGTTGTTAAGTTGTAAGTGTGTAGATCTCTGCTGGTGTGTGCACACACTTTTCCTGGTGTTCTTGGTGCATTGGGATGGGTTTGGAAAGCTCGGTGTGTGCAGCCTGTTCACTGTGTCCATCAGGTGTGGCGCGTTCGAAGGGCTGCCAGTGCAGAGGGCTGTGGGCACGGCAGCGACCAGCACCCAGGTACCAGATGTGAAGCGCCTGGCAAAGCAAAGGGGGTCGAGGTGCCCACCGAGGGGTCCAGGCTGCTGACGGTGCGTGAGGGGGTTGGGAGTCCGTGAGGGTGGGAGCAGAGGCTGCGCTACGGCACTGCGAGACGGAGCACCCCGGGTACAGCCGCCTCCCTGCAGCTGCCTGGCTGCGGCCTGGTTACTGCTCCCACGACTGGCTCCTGCAGGGGCTGGCGTGCTGGTCGTTACTGGTAAGGAGGGTGCGAGCTTGGGGGTGCGTGTCCCCCCTTTTGCCCCGTAGCTCAGTGGCTTTGATGGGGGAGTTGGAGGGTTTAGCAAACTCTTGGTAGAAAGCACAGCGTGCAGCTCCTGTCGCGTCTGTTGTGTTTGGTGGGAGTTGTCCGGGCTCGCTGAGGGTCTGGCTGGGCTAGCAGGTCAGGGGAGGGAGCGGTGCTCGTCCCAGCAGAGCAGCTCAGGTGCTGCCCACGCGCTCAGGGTTGAGATACCCCGAGCAGCACTTCAGGGGTCTGGGGGTGTTACTGGCGACACTGGAGAAACGCTGCAAGTGTCAGTCTCTGAAGATGTGGCAAGAGCTGAATAGTTTGGAGGACCAACGTTTCGGACTACAGTGTCAAAGTCTCAACTCATTCCCCTTGTGGTTCTTGCTCCAGATGCCTGTACCATCTAAATGGTTTTCCCAAGGTAATGGTGAAGGCAGAAGCTGTCAAGCCGTGGGTTGCGGAGTCAGAAGTTGTGCTGGAGTAAACAGATCTATCTCAGCCTTTGTCACAGTGCCCTGTGGAGCCACCTGGGCACCCGGGGAGGACCTTCTAGAAAAAGTCCTTCTAGACCTCTGGGTCTGCTCAGTGTCTGGCCATGTACAGGGAGGTGGTGATGTGAACATTTGTTTATGAGGAATGGAATGTGTGCCCCCAAACCAGTTGCACACAGCAGATGCTGAACGCCATGTGTAGGGCGCTGGGTTTTGACCGAGACACACGTAAGGACTTAGGAACCAGAATGTTAAAGGTTTTGTAGTCATAGGCTTTGCAAATGGTTTTCTCCCTTACAAAGTAGCTCCTGCCTTCTGCATGGCGCGCGTTCCTCCACCTCTAGGAGCTGCAAAGCCACAGACCTTCTGGGATTGGAAGGTTCATGGGATGGACTGATTAATCATCTCCTTTCACTCCTGGGTAACGCTGACCCTGAGGTACTGCTGAAATGATTCTTCTTTTTCTTTTTTTTCATAGAGTAAAATTTTTGAAATATCTTGTCGTGATCGGCAGCAGCTTGTGAGGATCCACCTGGACCTTTGCCTCCATCCTCCAGTGAGGCGTGGGCTTTGGGAATCCTCTTGCAGCTCCTTTCAGTTACTGTCTACCGTAAACTTGTCCCGCGCCTTCAGCAGAACTAGGCTCGCCCTCACCTTCGTGAAGCGCATCCGCCAGGGAGTGAGGTGCATGTTAATTCACGGTGGTCGCCTGTTCCTGCATTCGCTAGGCTTATCAGACAGGGTGTCCAAATTCCTAAGGACTATGATCTTGCAGGATAGGCGCGAATAGAGGCATAATTTTCAGAAATCCCGTTATCCTCTTTGTCAACTGATAAAACTATATTTTGTCTTTTCAGTAGGACTCTTTAAGATCCGATGGAGCTGCCCAGTGATATAAAACACTTTCAGCTGTCAGGGTGGAGAGGCACAAATCCAACTACCAGTGGGGATGTTTCACTGGCTGGGATGCAACAGAGTGCTTTAAGGAGTGAATCAATATCTGTGATTATATAAAGGAGACAAAACCTTTTAATTAATTGTCTCTCTCGGGTTTCCAGTTCCGCTCCATCTTCTCCAGACGCATCTGTAAGGCTGTAGCCACAGCCAGGGGAGGTGTTTGTGCTTCAGGGGAGGTAGCTCGACATCCAGAGTGACCATTGCAGGGAAGCGTAGGTCAGTGCCCGGAGAGGAGGGTGTCTGCAGGACCTGTCCCCGCTGCCGCTCCGGCCAGCGTGTCCTTGGCAGCAGACTCTCACGCCAGGTTTCTGAAGCATCTCGTAGGTCACGACTGCCAGCGCTGCTCGGCCGAATGCTCCTTTTCCGAGGGTTTTCGTGTTGTCTGCATGGCTGACGTCGTCCCACGCAGCGTTTCCCTCAGGAAGGATCCCCGCCAAGCTCCCGCTGCTCTCGGCGATGCCAGGATCCGACCAAGCGCTCTGCGGCTCCTGCTTTACATCGTTGCTCAGGCCCTTGTGCTAATTAGCTGGAGCGCTGGTCTGGCGGCTGTCAGAGGAACAGGGAGGGCGAGTGGCTCCCGTTCTCCCATTGCCTTCCTTTTCCCGAACAGTGGGAATCTGCCACTAATTGGCTCTCGTTAGCAGGTGACTGTGCTATTCTCATGTAGTTGTGCAGAGATGATCTGAGACCAGAAGTTTCTCATCAGAGTGAACAGCAAGCTAAATGAGCCGTGCTCTAGGAACTGGAAGGACTAAAACCATTTTGTGCAACAGCACCAGGAGTCGGCCCCAGAACATCAGCCCGGGTCTGCCTCGTTACCCTGCTCGGGGGGCGTGGGGCAGAGAAGGGGGGGTTCTGCTCCGCTTCTGTGGCTGGGAAGAACCCCAGTGGTGAGGCATAAAGCTCTTGGTGTCAGGAACCGCCTCCCGAATTTTGGACAGAACTGTGTCTTTTCGTCGTTGTCTGACCCAGGTGATACCCTGGACAGAATGTCTCTGAAGATCCCTCCCATTTCTGGATTCAAGATTGCTCCCAAAGTAGCTAATGGACAGCCAAGGGAAATTCCCGTTGACCCCAAATATATGCTGGGGGACACCCAGCTGCAAAACAGCTTTGCAGAGAAGGTCCTGGGGGTCCTGGCTGACACCAAGCTGAACACGAGCCAGCAACGTGCCCTTGCCGCAGAGAAGGCGAATGCTGTCCTGGGCCGCGTTAGGCAAAACATCTCCAGCAGGTTGAGGGGCATGATCCTTCCCCTCTGCTCAGCACCAGTGAGGCCACATGTGGAGCGCTGGGTCTGCTGCTGGGCTCCCTGGGACAGGAGAGAGATGGACATACAGGAGAGAGCCCAGTGAAGGTCCATGAAGATGATAAAGGGACTGGAGCATCTCTCCTGTGAGGGAAGGCTGAGAGAGCTGGGATGGTTCAGCCTAGAGAAGACTCGGGGGATCTCATCAACGTGAGGTATCTCATCAACACCTGCAGGGATGGAGCCAGGCTCTCCTCAGTGGTGCCCAGTGACACAACCAGATGCAAACTGAAACACGGGAGGTTCCCTCTGAACACCAGGAGACACTTTTTCACTCTGAGATCGATGGGCACAGGTTGCCCAGAGAGGTTGTGGAGTCTCCGTCCTTGGGGATGTTCAGAAGTCACCTGGACATGTTCCTGGGCAACCAGCTGTAGGTGTCCCTGCTTGAGCAGGGGGTGAGATGGGGTGACCTCTGGAGGTCCCTGCCAGCCTCAGTCCTTCTGTTCAATTCTGTGAATCTGGGAAAGTTTTAGAAGCGACAAAGCTGCTATTTTCTTGCTGGAGCTGAAATCGTTTCCATCAAACCCAGTCTATTTCTGTATCTGTCAGCCACGCTTGTAGTAACAATTTGGAACTCCAGAACAGCAAAAGCATTTCTTCCAAAGGACACATAGTAAGTGCCATAATCGAGAAGCAGTGTTTGGTTGTCAGTCAAATTCTGTCTAACAGTGCCATGTCAGAAGGACCTGGTGGACTTTCTAATGCTGCCTGCGTGATGCCAAAATCTCTCGTGCCTAACCACCGAAGAGCGCAACCCACAAAGGAGATCTGCTGCTCTCGCTGCGGGACAAAGCTGCGTGAGCCGTGGCAGGGCACGCGTTGTGTGCTTCTTCCCACCACGCGCTGGGTACAGGAGCGTCTGGAAAGGTTCCTTCAGAGGAATCACCTCCAGGTGCTCCACGAGTGCGGAGCTGTGTGTGTGAGAGCAGGTAAATGCTCTCAGGACAAGAGGAGTAACCTGCAAACCCTTTCTTCCATGGCTGAAGTGAAAGGCAACTCCAGCACCAGAGACAACTCATTAAAAAAAAAAACCCCAAAAAAGCATGCTTTTGGGACTGGGGCCTTGTGGACAGGAACAATTTACCAGTCATACAGTTCCTAGGAAAGGCTAACAGGTTAACTGCAAAGCTGCCAAATACATTTCATTCCTGTTTATAGCACATTTTAAAACAGTGGGAAGTTCCTCCATGCAAAAACCTTTCTGTATCTTAAAGCAACACAAAATCTGATATTCAGCTCTCAAAGGGTAAAAAAATGCAGGATCTGTGATAGGTACTTTCATGATAATGTGCAACACCTGGGTACGTTCCCAGAGACAGGCGGGAATGTGGCCAGACAAACCCTGAGTGATTCCCACAGCCCTGTTGGCTTGGCTCAGCCGCGTCCCCTGCTCCTACCGTCACGGCTCCTGCTGCGCCGCAGAGGGCCCATAAACCTGCGGCTGCGCTCTCCGAAAACCGGTGTGCCGTCACCTCGCACCGCGGGCGCTCCGCCGGGACGGTGGTGGGCAGCAACTCCCCACAGAAGGGAGAAGGAGGAGGAGGAGGATGGTTGCTTAACTCACCTGACAAAAAGTGATTCTCTTCTGATCAGCCCCTTGAGAGCATGTGAAAATTCAAGCAGCCGTCCTGGGTATTTGGGACCGCTCGATGTGTTTGAAGTAATTGTCAGACTGTTAATTCACTTGCGGTGATGTGAATCCGTCCCTGCCACATGCCTGGGGAAGGGACGTCTGGCTTCCCTCAGAAATGACAGTGGCTTCTTGAGTCCAGAGCCTGCTCTCTGGAGGAAGCTCTTGAGGAAGGGACCCAGCACTGCTTCTGATGGAGGCTCTCTGTCAGATGGTCAGGTCTCCATCACCATGTCCAGGCACTGTTGAGTCTGGGTGCTCCTGGGGGCTAAAATATGTGTAAGAAGCGTGAGACATGGAGTCAAGTCCATCTCAAATAGTTACTTTCAGCGGGCAGAGCAAGTGTGAGGCCTCAGAAATTTCATCCAAAGACAAGCTATCATGTTTTCATACTGCTGCGTAGGCTTACAGCAGCATTTCTTGAGCGCTCCTTTACCTGGAGGAGACCCAAACCCGAGCGCCCGGACTGGGAGCAGCCCCTCCGCAGGCCCTGACCAGGAGGAGCGCCGCATGTGGGCTGCGCAGGACGAAGCCTCCAAACAAACCCAGCTTGCCGGCTCCCCGAGCAGGTTGCTGGCTGCAGAGGCAGGGTGTGAGATGAGAGGACAAGTCCTCCATCTGCTGCGGAGGCTCCCTCAGACCAGACGGTCCCTCTCTCCAGCGCCCTTTGGTTGAGGGATGCCTACTGCTGGCTGATCTACCCAGCGTCCTTCTCCGGTCCCTGCGCTGGAATCCCATGTGCGGCTGGGACGGACGAGTTCCGGATAAATGGCCGCTGTAAAGAGAAGAGCCCTGTGATCCCCAGGGGCCGGATCTCCGCACAGGAAAAGAAAAGGAAGGGCTGCTTCTTTTTTGCAGTGCCCACGTCTTATTCGAGCTGCCCCCTCAGCACCCCGTGGGCAGCGGTCTCCTCTGGTGCCTGGGCATCCTGGTGTCTCGGCGAGGAGGAGGAGGATGTGGGCATCGTGTGTGGCAAAATCACGATTATCCACTGGGGACATTAGGAAGCTCCTTAGCTGCTTAACAAACACTGCCGCGGCGGTGTTTGTTTTATTCATAATACACGAGGCGTCCTGGCTGCTGTTCAGAAATAAGCTGCGGATCCAGCCGCGACGGGCGGCAGCTGAACTGGCCGGTACAAAGGGTGAAACCCGCTCCTCCAGGCATCAAGGTGGCTCATGGCGCGGGGCAATAAAGGGGGTGAAGAGACACATTGTCAGTTCATGTGGGAACACGCCAAGGGATGCTCCGCTCCTGACGGACGGAAAACATAAAACCCACTCCAGGCAGGTTTTCTCACATTTTCCAGTTGGGAATATAGGAATGTTCCCAGAGTTGAGCCCAAACCTGGAGCAGCTGCATGACTGACACAGGTCTCTATCAAGTGGGCATTAACATGACATATGATTAAGCTAATTAGCATCCTTTAATTGAAATTGAGCCTGCCAAAAGAGCCCAAACAAAACCAGTGCTATTCTTTGAAATTATTACAAAACTTGTTATAAATGCACCTCTGATATAATAGATGGAGGCTTCTGAGACATTTTGACGTAATAACTCCTTAACGATTAAAAAATAAGTGTGCTACAAAATCAATATGGCAGATAGGAGCTGTGTCGCGGGCCGCGCGATTAATGCTTCCCCAGGGCTGCCGCTCCAGAGGAGCCGTGGGGACACGGGGCTCTTGTTTTGATCTTCACGTCGCTCGTGCAAGGACCGGCTCTTGGTCCAGCAGCAGCATCTTCAAAGAATCATGCGAAAAATGATGGATGCAAGGTTGCTGCTGAGACGATGCACTGGTGATGGTGCATAGACCTGCTGGAGGGTGCCAGGGTCGGGGTGGAACGGTGGGTTCCTTTGTGGCTTTGGTGGCCCAGCGAGGGGAGGGTGGGCTGATAGTGGGTGCTTTGGAGAAGGTACAAGGTTGTTGCTGAGGTCAATGCACCAGCGATGGTGCATCAAGCTTCTGGAGGGTGCCGAAGTGCAGGATCAGCGGTGGAGTGGTGGGTTCCTCGGTGGCTTTAGTGGTGGCTTTCTCAGTGGCTTTGGTGGCCCAGCAAGGGGAGAGTGGGCTGGTAGTGGATACTTTGGAAAAGGTAAAGGTTGTTGCTGAGAAAATGCACCGGCGACGGTACATAGAGCTGCTAGAGGGTGCTGAGGCGCAGGATCAGCGGTGGAGCGGTGGCTTCCTTGGCATTGGTGGCCCAGCGAGGGGAGGGTGGGCTGGTAGCGGGTACCTTGGAGAAGCCAAATGCCTGGAGCGGGTCCCCCCTGCTGACAGGTCTGTGTGGGCTCCCAGCGGCGCTGGGGGGGGTTCACGGCCCCGTGCTGCAGCGACCCCCCCATGCACCGACCGCCCCGCGGGTGCCGGGTCCGGGGGCTGTGTGTCCCCCGGCCAGCGCGCGCAGGGTGCGGGGCCGCGGCGGCGGCGAGGCGCGCTGCGCCCAGCAGATATTTCTGTGCGCTGCCTGCAATACCTACGTTTTCTGCATCCTTCTCGTGACTGCTTCTAGAAACATAACGGGGCCTTTCAGAGATCTGAGCTGGTCTTTAATATCTCTGCATTGACTAAAAATGATACTGGAGTGACATTTAGAAGTATTATAAGGAAAGGGTAGCTATTTATTTCTTATTAAGTGTTTTCTCCCTTGAGGGGACTGTAACTTAGTGCAGCACGGAAGCAGCGGGGCTGAGGCGGGCAGGTCACGGTGCGCGCCCCTGTCCCCATCCCCACTGTGGCAGTGCCTTCTCTGGCACCTGCGGGTGGGGGGTTGGACGCGGGGTTCGGGCACCCTGGGGGGGGGGGGGGGGGGGTTGGACGGGGGGTTCGGGCACCCCGCGGGTGTTGGATGCGGGGTTCAGGCAGCCCGCGGGTGGGTGAGACGCGAAGCTCTGCTCCTTCTCCTGGGCTGCTGCTCGGTGTTGAGTGACCCTTGGAGCTTTGCGAGGAGCGGTGTCCTTCAGGGTACGGCCGTTTTTGGGGTGCGCGGATGGAGCAGCTTCTCCTGCCACGGTGGCCGCTCCTCTCGAGCGGCACCAGGCAGCGGGGGGTCTGCAGGACGGGACTCCCTGCCCCGCTGTGTCCCTGCCCCTCCTGGGGGGGCAGCAGGAGGGTGGTTGGGGGCAGCCCCATTGAGGCTGTGGATGCGCTGCCCCACAGACCTGAAGCGTGGGGGCTGCAGGGGGGGAATGTCCCCCTAGCAGGGGCTGCGAGTGCAGATCGGGGGGCTGCCAGGCAAGGGGGCTGCGAGCATGGGGATGGGGGGCTGCGGGAGGGACCTGGGGCGCTGCCAGCCCCGACCCCCCGTGTCGGAGGCCTGCGAGCTGGGGGACTGTGGGGCGCAGGGCTGGCAGGGCGGGGGGCAGAGGGGACACCCCCCCCCCCCGCAGGGGGCACCGCTGTCATCCCCCGCCCCCCAGGACACTGCTCCCCGCCCCGGCAGCAGCAGCTGGGCACCCCCGCCCATGCCCCCGCCCCCCGAAATAGTGCACCCCTCAGCTGCCCCCCGCACGCTGCCTCGCCGGGTATTGCCCCCAAAACTGCAACACCCCCCCCCCCCCGCACACTGTCTCAACCGGCATTGCCCCCCCCCCCGCACACCCCCAAACTGCCGCCTCCCCCGCACACTGCCTCGATCCGCATTGCCCCCCCGGACTGCCCCCCCCGCATACTGTCTCGCCGGGCATTTCTCCCCCAAACCGCCCTCCCCGCCCGCTGTATCGCCCGGCATTTCCCCCCGCAAAAGTGCCCCCCCCCCTTTGCCTCGCCGTGTATTGCCCCCCCAAACTGCCCCCCACTCTCCTCTCCGCACGCCCCTGCCCGCTGCTCCCCCGGGACCCCCCGGCACTGCTCCCCCCCAGCCCCCGGAGTCGCCGCCCGCCGCTGCCCCCCCCGCCCCGGCTCCCCCGCCGGCCGCCAGGGGGCGGCTCCTTGCGCGGCCCCGGCCCCGCGGCGGCGGCGGCGGGTGGGTTCGGCGGCGGCGGGGGCGGCGGCGGCCGGGGGCGGGCGGCGGGAGGCGGCCGGGCCGGCGCCGTCCCCGCCCGCAGGGGGAGGAGCCGCCGGCGGCGGCACCTGCCCCGGGCCATGGTGCGCGCGGCGGCGGCGCGGCGCCGGAGGGAGCGGAGCGCGGCGCGGGGCGGGCGGCGCCGCGCCATGGAGCCGGCGGCGGGCGGCGGCCCCCCAGCCGCAGCCGGTGCCCGCGCCCGGGCGGCGCCGCGGCGGCCGGGGCTGCGCTGAAGCCCCGCCGGCCCCCGCCATGGCGCAGCCCGCGGGCCGCGGCGGGCCGAGCCGCGAGCTGCCGGGCATCAGCACCGTAACCTACGTCTTCGTTTACAGCCCCGGCGGCCCGGCGGGGTCCCCCGGGCCCGGGCCCGGCCCCGAGCCCACGCCGCACGCCGCGCCCGCCCCGCTGCGCGGGCCCAAGCGGAAGCTGTACAGCGCCGTGCCCGGCCGCAAGTTCATCGTGGTGAAGAGCTACGCGCCGCAGGGCGAGGGCGAGATCCAGCTCAACCGGGGCGAAGCCGTCAAGGGTGAGTGCGGGCGCTGGCGGGGACCGGGCGGGCGGGGGGCCGGGGGTGGCACCCACCCGCCGCGGGGTCCGGCCCGGGCGTCCCACCCGGCTGGGGGCCAACAGCGGTGGTCGCCCCGTCTGTGGCCGTGGGGTCCTGGGTCTGGCAGTGGGGCTGTGGGGCAGCAGCGCCCGGGGGTCTCTGGTCAGCTCCAGCCCTGGGGCCGCGGGTCCCTCCGTCGGGTCTGAGGGTGCTGGTGGGGCCCTGGGGCTGCCTGGTGTGGGGCCACGGCTCCTCGATGTGGCCCTGGGGCTCTGGTCCTGCAGTTGGGCCCTGGGTTGTTGGTGTCACCCTGCGACACAGGGCAGTGGGTGCCAGGCTCTGCTGGGACCCCCAGGAGAAGCGGGCGTCTCTCCGAACCCTCTTCTCCCTGGCCCAGGGTTGACTTTATGCCCCGAGAGCCGCTCCTGCCCCGTGCCGTGGGCCACCTGCGGGCTCCCGGTTGCCAGCCCAGCTCTGTCTGGGCGCCAATGGCACGGGCGGGAGGTGGGTGAGGAAGCGCTTCCCAAACAAAACTCCCAGCCAGGCGACGCAGAGCTGCCGGGGAGATGAGAGGCTTAGAGGGATGATGGCACTGCGCGTTACGTTGGGCAGGCTTCTGGAGAGACATGGAAACCCTGCGGTAGGTCATAAGTCAGCTTCCACCAGGCAGGGATGAGAAAAGGCTTCCTCTGCAAGCAGGCTAATTCCACACTTTTTCACAGAAAGTTTAAGGATCTTCTTTTAATCTTCCTGCTTCTACTTTTTTTTGCTGATGCTGCTCTCGATGCGGGCTGGAGCAGCCGCTGATCTGACTAGTTGCATTAGCTGTAATGTGGATCTGTACTTGGCAGCGGGAGACGGGGCTCGCTGTTTTATGCTCTCAATTGCCACTTCAGAAGCACACGAGACCTCCAAGTCCTGTGCTGTGGCTACTGAAACCTCCCTGTGGAGGTGGCCGTCCCTCCAGGCTGGCTCTTGCCCCACGACGTGCTCTTGCCCCCTGAGCGGAGGAGGAGCCGGGTGCGCGGTGCCCGTGATGGCCGATGTGCCGGATGGTGGGGCTTTCTGCAGGGGCAGCTGGAGCTCATGAGCGTTTGTTGTGTGGGGCTGCGCGTGGTGGCCGTGGGGTGAAGGTGCTTGTTTCCAAGGGGCTGGAAGGGATCGGCAGATGGACAAGGCTTTTGGGTCGGAAGGGCTTTTCCCATCTCTTCACCCACGTACCCAGTGTTTCCTCTCACCCCCTTCTGTGTCTCCTCATGCCTTTGCGTTCAGTAGGTGGTCCTGGTGTTGCTCCTTCGTAGTTGCAACAGAATCCTTAATGCACGTATTCACCTGTAATCATTTTCATTCCTTCTTCATTCACGTTCTATGAGCTCTCCAGGGAGAAGGCAAGTTGTGGAAGTGCCGGCTGGAGGAAGAGGGGCTGGGATGGGCAGTGGCTCCTGGGGCTGGTGGCACTCTCCGCTGGCCTGCTCGATGCGTGAGAAGGCTCATTAAGAGTTAAAGGAGAATCACTTCAGTGACATGCTGATGAAAGATCTCCAGGCAGTGTAGATGGGCAGCGCTCAGTTATTTACTGCTTTTGAGATGCTGATGAGTTTTTGCGAGGAGGGGAATATTGACGGTTGTTGGGTAGGGTGCCCTAGCGTCGTAGACGGGGGGAGCCATGGGGACAATCGGGACCCAGCGCTCGGAGCCGAACTGCGGCTGCTGCTTTGTCATGTTTGGGAGACTTGGGACTGCTTTGGAAATGGGGTGATCCTCAGTTGGTGGGAAGAACTGTCTCACACCCCGCTTGCGGGAAGCAGAAGCTGGTGTAAGTGAAGGTCCCTGCCTGGGGTGGTGCTGGACTTCTCTGGGCTAACGGGGTGCAGGGCGAGAGGCCTCGGGAGAGCGTGGGCTGAGAGGACGCCTGGCCATGGGCAGCCTGGGGGACTTCAGATCAGGGTCCCGAGAGGCTGCACCGGCTGGGTGGGGAGGCGCTGAGCTGCCCGGGAATCGAAGCGTTGGGGGCGGAGGGTCCTGGAGGGAGAAGGTGGCAGTTGGAGGAAGTGTTGAAGCGTGGTGGGTATGAGCACAGGAGCTGTTTGGGGAAGGGTGGGAGCAGATTTGGGGAGTGCTGTCAGAGAATTGCTGGAGGCAGTTGCCTGATGAGATGAGCTGCGTTTGGGGAGACGCGCACGGGCGAGAGGCCTGCACGGAGGGAGCTCTCAGTGTGGTGCTGAGGGAGAAACCCGTCAGAAGATGCAGGTCTGAGCGAGGAGCTGATGGCAGGCGGGAGCGTGCTGTGGGAAAGGAGCTCCGCAGGGATGGCAGTGCTGGGGACAGGAGGTCCCTGGCGTGGAAGCTGTGATGGGGCCGGTGTCTCATCTGAAAATGCGTTAGTGAGAGGAGTGGGCAGCCATGCTGTCGATGCAATGAAACGCTGCGGTCTCAGATGGCTGGGGCTGCGAGCAGTTAGCGTCAGAGAGGAGGAGAATGGCAAAACATCTGGCAGGTTTTATCTTGAGAACTGCAGTGAAGACGGAGAAGAGTTTGAGGTGGAGTGACACAAGTACCTCTGTACCCGTGTGTGAGCCATGCAAGGGTCTGTGTACGGCCTGTTTGAAGTGTGACTGTCGCGAAGCAAATGCTGCTTGTTGGTGCGTGCTCTTGAGAGAGCGCTGAGGGTCCTTGAACGTTCACCCATTCGGAGTTACATTCGGAGGTGTCATTGCTTGTTGAAAGCAAAGGGACTCCTGCGAAGGTTCTGCTGAAGGGTATGGGATTTGGTGGAGCAAGAGATGCACCGAACCTCGCGTTGTGTGACGGGTTTCCTCGGGGCTTTCCAGTAGGAGCTGGTTTGGTTTCAGGAGCACGGTGACAGTTAGGGTCTGTCTTGACTGCGTACTGTAACTGTCCTGGTAGCTGTTGGATGACAAAAGGCAATAATCAATACAGTTATTTTGTTTGTAAGATAGCGAAAGAATTCAAGCAGAGGAGAGTCTGTCCTTGATCTGCTTGCTACTGATAATGAGAAATGAAATGAGATGTGAGCGCCCCAAGCAAAGGGAGAACCAGTAGTCACCAGCACTGGAATCGCAAGGTCACAGGGAGAAATGGTTCGGAGACAAGGCACAATGAGGATTGCATCTCCAGCCCGGGAACTAGGGAGAAATTAGGAACACTGTGAACGTGCTGGTTTTGGAGTCTCATTATTTTGTGACTAGGAGCAGTTATTCTCAATTAACTGTTACCACGTGCATCCGACAGCAGGTTTTCCTCTCTAGTGTGGTTCCTATTGACGTTCCCCACTGCAGTATCTAAGCCAGCCCTCTGTGAAATAAGTGGCAAACTGAGTTTCTGTTGGCCGTGGTTATGGTTTTGTTGAATTGTTATTGTAGCAGTTCTTGGTTGTGCTGGAGGTTGTTTAGGTAAAGGGGATTATTTCACTTGTGAATAAGGTTTTATTGCACAATGAAGATAGGTTTTGCTAGCCGAGGGTTTTGCGGTTTCTGTTTGATGCTCAGCCGGCTGGTTTCCTCGGGACTCTCCCTACCCACCCAGAAGCACCTGGAGAGGCGGCTGGCGCGCGGTTCGCTGGGCGGCAGGGTCCCGGCTGCCCCGCAGGACGGGCTGTTCTGGCGGGTCCGTGCAGGGGGTTAGAGACGGAGCCATGGACAACTCGGGAGGTTGAGCCCAAGCTTTAAACTTCACCCTCAAACTATCTGTGCCCGTGGTGATCTAGAGCAAAGGGGTGACGAGCAGCTGCCTCCTCCCCAGGCTGCTGCTCCTGCGTTATTCTCGCTCCCGGCATTGGAAGAGCAGAGATGGAGTCTCATGGTCAGTGAGTCGAGACCGTGGCCCTGCACGGCTTTACAGTCACCTGTAAACTGGTCACGCTCCAGCTCTAAAACCGCTGACGCTTTCCTCCCACTGTTCCGGTGGGGAGGCAGCTCTAGAACCTTCCGAACTTCAGGGTTCATCTCTTCTAACTTCCGAAATAAGTGTTCGTGGCTGGTTTAATCATTTTTTGGTGAGGCTTTAAACACAGCAGACTGCTTCGATCTGGCTGTGAGACATAAAGGCACTGTGACCAGTCCTCATTTGGAAAAAGGAGGTTGATTTTTTTTCTTTCCTAACAAATGAAATGACTTAGTCACGAGTGCTGCCTGCTAGCCTTGTTTTAGTGATCCTCCGAGCAGGGATCCCGGGGTTCAGTGGCTCTGAGGGCTGTGCGTGTGAGAGCAGTGTCCCACCTGATGCTGCAGAGCATCTCCTGGTGCTCGTTGTCCCCATGGTCTCTTCATCTGAGCTGCCCTGTCCCATGGGCGCTGACTCCAGTGCGTTCTCCACAGCTCCAGGGGAAGCTGGGAGTCGTCAGGAACCTCCTGCCCTCTGAGCTCCTGGTGCTTCCCTCTCCCAGTTCTCTTGTAGCCCTTGCGTGCTGACTGTTCTTGCTTCCCCTCCGAGGAACTCTTTAACTCTCCCAGGGACTGAAATGGGTTAAAAAACTGTCCTTGACCCCAGCATTGTGCATTTGCTGAGAACTGGACTGTGAGAGTGGGTGAATGCTGTTCCCAGTCTCTGCAGTCATAAGTTCCTTGGAAGTAATCGGGCGTGAGTGTGGATCCTACCAGGTCTTTGGAGAACAGGAGTCGTTATCTCCCATCATGTGCTGGATGGGAGTGATGGCAGACAGCAGCGCAGAGCTGTCCCCATGCCCTGTGGGACATTCCCATGCACTGGCTTTACCAAAGGTGCTCTGCCATGAGCATGGCAATCTTGAACACCCACCTTGGAGTGACTTGAACGATACCTCGTTTGGGAACCAAGCACTAGGAAGCCTAATTGGGCAGCTGAGATTGTTAGGTGTTGTGGGAGCCTGGGAGCTATGCCTCTGTGCTGTTTGTTGAGCGGTCAGTGTTTGGAAGTGAAAAGATTTTTCAGGAATAATGAGAGCTTCTTGAGACATGGATGAATTATTTCCTCTTGTTGTTGGAAACTTTGAAAAATGAGTCATGGAGGAGGAAGAAGAGAAGAATTGCTCATGAAAAACAAAACAAAATGATTAAAACCAAAATATCTCAAGAGACGTGGAAAAACTTGTTCGGAAGATGTGGGGGTTTTGTTGCTTACAATTTGTACAACTGCAGGGCCCAGCCTGCGGTGACCAGGTGAGGGTACAATCCTGTTCCCTTTCAGGTCAGTGGGATGTTCAAATAACACTTTTCCACTGTGGGCTCAGGTAATTTCTCTCCTAGATTTCAGCAAGGTCCCATGCCTAGGTAGCAGGTAGTCGCTGGTTAGCTCTTGCCAGGGCTCCTGGAGAGGGTACGGTGGTAGCACGCTGACCCGCAGAAGAACCAACCCTTGGGAGAGCCCAGTGGTCCTCATCTGCCCCCATGCAGGAGGAGCCACGGTCCCTGCTTTTAGACTATGCTCCTGAGGCAGGTGGACATAAGCAACCGTTGTTTCTCTTCTCTTCTGATTGTTTCATACTCATTTCAAGCCACTTAAATGTTTTCCGCCAAATTTGGCCCATTTCAAGGCCAAGTCTCTCAAGACACGGTGCCTGAGGGTGGGGGAAGCAGCCGGTTGACGTCTCATCGCGCCTGGTGCGCTGAGGCTGTGCAAGCTCCACGACGTGATCTGCCACGCTCTGGCCGACGAGGAGTAAGAGTGTGGCTGGGAGGAGGTGGTGGGGCTGCGTGGGGCGCAGGCGGCGCTGGGCTGGGCAGGGAGAGCCGCCGCGGGCGCTCGGGGAGCCACGGACACGGGAGTGATGGGCTGTGTAGGACATGGGCTTCCACACTGGCTCGGGGGGGCTGCAGGGTCGCTGGGCTTCCTTGTCTCCTGCCTGGCGCGGCTCTGGCCGTTCTTGTTTTCTGTGTAAATATCTGACCTCTCCCTGGTCCCTGCTGTGCGCTTTATGCCAGCGGTGTCACAAGACAGCTAATTAGATACTTTCCTACATCAGGCATAATCTTACTGGTTTATAAATATGTTACTCTTCAGTTTAAGTGTTCTCTTCTCAGATGCTCTGTGGAAGTTTTGGCTTTTTGAAATCCCAGTCGCCATTTTATATGCCTTTTTGTATCTGCTTAAGTACACATTGCTTTGCCATTAATGTGCCCCATTCTTTAAATCTCTTCCTGTGATTATTTTTTTTTTTATACCTCTGATCAACCTTCGGCTCTTCTCCAGCCCAATTTGGTTTCTTTTACAAATAAATAGGTCGTTGTGATTGCAGTCTTGGGTGGTGTCCAGGTGGATCTTGCATAGCTTTGGATAAGTGATTTAAGATAAAGAGAACATAGAATTTATATACCCTGTTTTACTTTTTTAAAGCAAGTAAACTAACAAAGTTTAGCAATATTAACTGTATATTTAGCTTAAGCTGTGAACCATGCCTCCCTTCCCTCTCCTTTTGCATGTTTATTCACCGTTAATGTTCATAGCAGCCCATGTAAGTCACCAGTAAAGGTGACGGTACTTTATTTGGAGTTTCTTCAGGGGTGTTACACCTGGGATCGCAGTTTGCAGACTTGTTCCAAGACTGTGCTGTGAGTGTACCCTCCCGTTTATTGAGGAGGGGGCTGATGGGCTGTGAAGTTGGGAAGTGACGCCATCGCCCTCCCGGCTGCTCGCCCCCGCAGAGCCCTGCGGCACCAGGAGCTCCAGGGACTGCGCTGGGTTCCTCGGGATCGTGCAGGAGCCCAGCTCTTGGTAGCTGGCGTTGAGCTGGGCCCTGACACCTGAAATGTCCCTGGCTTGTGGTTTGGTGGTTGGAACAGACCTGGGCCACAGGGAGGAAGGTGCTTTCTGGAGGGAAGTGCTGTTTGGTAGGCAGTCCCGTCCCTTCAGAGCTGGCTGCGGGTTTGCGGTGATTTTAGATTATATCCACCGCGGCAGCACAAGCTAGAAAAGAGGCCAAAAGCCGGGGCAGGAGCGTAAGGGTTTCAGCTCCAAGGACCCTGCCTTCCTGATGGATGCAGGTGATCAGAAGTCTGCCAGATATATGCATCCTCCTGGACAGCCCCTAGCGCCAGGGACATGTCTGGATGCTGGGGCTCTGAGCCTTTGCAAGAGATGGCCATCAGTCCATGAGGTACATTAGGACACAGGGGAGGGGAGGAAAGTAGCTTGTTAGAGTCTTACAAGCTTTCTGGAATGCTGTTTATGGTCTAATATCAATCAAGGATTGAGAAGGTCAGGTGGGATCCGATGAGGACAGTGCAATGGGAAGAAGTGTCAAAATCTACTTCAGTGCAAAGAAGAGATGGAGATTCCCTGAGGACACGCGGAACAAGTAATCCCTCTGTGGTCATTAAACCTGCCACCAGTTGGCGTTATAAACTCTATTTTTAGTAATCCTGAACTGTGGCTAGAAAAATTGGTCTGGCCTAAAATTTTCTTCCTCTGTTTAAAGTTTAATTTTTGCCACAGATCAGGCTGCGTGCGTTCAGGCTCCTGGTGCCATCTGAAGGGCTGAGCCTGCTTGGTGCCGAGGGCAGCACATCTGCTCGTGCCCTGGGGCTCGCGGCACGGGGCTGACCGAGGGCGGCCATCCCGGCCCCTGCCCTGAGCAGAGCAGCGATGCGCACGCACAGACTCGATAAACTGCGTCCCGGCATCAGGGCTGTCATCTTTGAAGACAGGGTTGGCCACCAACGCCTGCGTGGCTGCCGAGGGCTCTGCGGGTGGTTGTTTGGGCCAGGCTCTGCTGGCCACCTGGTGCATGGAGAAGACGGTCTCCGAGTGCCAAGTTGAGTGGGTTTTATGATCACTAGCAACAAAAGATAACAAAACCCCCTTGATCCTACGTTTCCCTTTCTAGCTTTATTTCCATGAATGAGTTTGTTACAGAGCGTCTCCGTTGTCTACTTCAGGGCTGAGAGAGACTCGCAATTACTCAGAATTACTGGTGAAGGTTTTCCTACGTACCGGGGTCAGGAAATTCTCCTTCTGTTCCTTCTAGTTTTGCCTACTGGGAAGGTCATTTTGAAAGAGATGGGAAGAAGCCAAGATGCGGCTGGTTGCTGTAGCCTGGTATGAGTATTATACAACCTCTTGGGACTGCTGTCTGTCTAAGTCCTGCTTTTGGCTGTGCTAAATTTCTTTACTTGAGGTTAGGACAGGATTTTTCCACTGAGATCTCACATGTTGCAGGTCAACAGCATGGTTTCTGGAGTGTCGGAGCTACTAAACTGAAAATGTACTGCTAAGGCCAAATAACCCTTCTGGAAATCAAGGTGTCATTGACAATAAATTCTCTGCTTAAGAATTTGGAGTGGAAGAAATCACAAAAGGAAGAGAGGATTTAAAGATGATGTCGGGCAGAACAGCGTCAGGATCTCGGGTTTCTCTGCTGCACGTAGGAAGGACAAAACCGTCCTGAACTGTTGAGATCCACTTGGCTCTGACTTTGCTTTCCATTCACATATGCTGGTGGAGAGATTTTGCTCGCTTACGATAAAACAAATCTCTGAAACTTTCTTGTAGTTTCTTTTTTCTTCAGCGTAAGATCCTCTACTAGGGAATATTAGTCTTCAAAACTTACGGGAACTTTCTTCAGATGCCAGCTTTTTTCAGTACCGGCTTCCTACAGAGAGGCTCCTGATACGGTAACACCATACTGGTGAGATAATTAGATGCCGTGTAATATACAAATATTAGTGGATATCTCACAGCCATGCAGTCCGTCCTGTTGTGCCCATTCCCCACGCAGGACTCTGCTGCCTTTGCGTATTCACGCTGAATCTTTAAAGTGTTTGGAAGCCTTTAGGTCAAGACAACCGTTCTCTGCGGTGTTCTGGATTTTTCATTCTTTCTTCACCTGTGTGTTTTTAATGGCATTTCTTCTCTCCTTTTATAAGAGAAGGGTAATAAGCATTTCCTGTGTCAACAACTTCGTGTTTGTATACCCAGCAATGAGTAACATCCCCTCAGTGTCCCTGAAATACACCAAAAGGAGATTCTTCAGTGTGTGGATCAAATACCATTTGAAAGTCATATAGGTAGTCACTGTGGGGTTGGATTATTGCATATTGCCATAAAAATGATAGCATTTGTACCTGGCGTCTGCAATGATACGTTGAAAATTCTTATCAGCTTGTCAATGTAGGAGAGGAAACCTTGTTGACAAGTCAAAAGAACAAAATACTATCAAAACTCTTACTTCTGTAGCAGGAATCCTCTGTCTCCTCCTTTCTTCTCCTTGGGTACCCAATATCTAGGGCTGCGTCCCGAGCCCAGCTGCACAGCTCGGAAACAGAAGGCTCCCAGCAGACTTCACTGGGCTGTACGTGGCTCGTCTGCGTCGCTTCAGCAGCCGGGCCCAAGCACAGAGAAGACACCTGCTTGAGACTGACTTGCACGGAAATTGTCCTTTATTTTAGTCTTATTTCCAACAGGTTGTTGAGAATGCCTCTGTCTCTTTCTTGCATCTTGCTTTTGGATGGACTTTTTCCTTTGAAGAAATGTTTTTCCTCCTGAAGATACCCCCCCTTTAAATGTGTTTTTTTTTTTTTTTTCTTTGCCAAACCTATGATCCAACTTGTTCTTCATCCACTCTTCTAGCACTGCAGTACTTACGGATGCAAGTTCTTGCGTAAAAATGTAACATCAATCATCTTAATTTAACATTGAGAGCGTTTTCAGAAGGTGTGTTTGTGGGGGTGGATTTATGCTCCCGAGCTCTTTCTGAAGGCCTTTCTCCATTTCCTGTGCTTTGCCTACATTTGAATTCTACAGCAGAAAGAAATTTGTCTCTAAATACCGCACTGCTAAACAGCACGTTTGAAAGCATGAAGAATTTAAAAAGCATCCTCACAAGTGGCTGCTGAACTAAGTACTTGCCAAAATAATAGGCAAGGTTATTTCCCCCTCTGGTTTCCTCCAGCAAGGTAGAGTTCTCCTTAACGCGGTGACATTTTCTGCTTGTTGACAGAGGAAGAGCAGGACAAATACAAATGTCTCATCTCATCTTCCACATGCTCCTCCACTTCCCGCATCTGTCAGATGCGCTTTGAGGACAATCGGGTACTGACAGCTAGCATCGCCTCTCTGTCTTAAATCAAATTACAGCCAGGTTTGCTTTAGCTGCTGAGTGTCTTCAGTCAAATTCCTGGCAGATGCTGTTTGGTGCTACCAAGCTGTCCTCTTGTGAGCACAACCCATCGCTTTCCGGGCCCAGCACCGATCAATTCGACGGTTCTTCCTTTTGGATCGGTCCTGTCTTTGGCCCGTTCCGGTTGAGAACCTGACGCCGCCTCCGGCTGCCTTAGCCGAGCTGCGTGGCCCTGGTGCTCGCTGACCTGCCGTCGCTCCGTGGCTGGATGGGTCTGCTCTGTTCTCTCGTAACTTGCTGGTGGCTGCTTTTTTTTTTTTTTTTAATACAAAAGCCCATTAATAGCTTCAAATTTGTGTTAGGTTATAACAGAAAAGTTGCCTGTTTATATTCTCAGACTTTTATTTATATAAATATATATATACCTGCTCTGGGTGAACCTGTTCTGGCAGGGGGTTGGACTAGATGATGTCCCTTCCAACCCCCACCACTCTCTGATTCTCTGAGTGTGCTTGTTTCTCTCTCTCTAATTTTACATAATCCCACAGACCCTTTCTGACATCCTGTAAGAAGTTTCACACGGTCCCACAAGTGCCCCTGCATACCCCAAAATGCTCCCGGTCATCCCATGTCCCCGCTGGGGCGGGTGACGCGGTCGGGGTGTCCCCTCCGGCGCCGTGCCTGCCCCCTTCCCTCGCTGCCCCCAGGGCAGACCCCGCTCTGTGCCATCGTCTCTGCTGTGACCTGCTGCCGGGGCTCGCGTGCCTGCGCTCCACGTACGCCTTCCTCCGGTGTTTGCCATTTCTTGAGCAGTTCTAACCAGACTCCGTACCGGATCGGGTGCGTTCCCCTTCCACGTACCCTTGCAAAAGCTTTCCTGGGTGGCTGGGTCATCTCCAGCATCTCTCTTTGCAGAGCAGTTCCCTACTACCGAGGGACTATTTTTTCCTCCCAAGGGGTTTTCCCAGCTCCAGAAGTGTTTTGTCCATTGCACTTGAGCTGGTTCTGTAAAAGGCAGAAAGTCTGATTTATTTTTTTTTTCCTGCTCATCAGCTTTCTGTTGGGTTTCTCAGGCTGATCTGGCAGAACGGAGAGGCTCAGGTGGAAGACGCATTCTCCCAAAGTCGGGGGTCTTTAAAAGCTCCTCCCGAGGGGTCATGGCTCCGCCAGGGTGAAGGTGCCTCTGACCGAGTGTGTCCCTGGGGGCCGGAGGCAGCGAGCACAGACCAGGCGCCGTTGGTGGCTGTTGCTGGCCCTGGCCCTCTGCCGAGGTCCTGCGCTGCGGCAGCCCCCGTCCAGACCCCTGGGGCTGGTGTCAGCCGGTGGCTGGCGGAGCGGCCGCCGTCTTGGAAGCACAGTGCCAGTCTCCGGTCCGGGGGAAGTTCACGGCCGCCGGCGAGGAGGGGACGATTCCTCTGCCTGCGTGTGGCTGGGTGACATGCACAGCTACACCTGAGGTGCCCGTCTAGACTCCCTGCAGTCAGCGGTAAGAAATAGCTCTTCCAAAGTGCAATTTATCTCATCCCAAGTTAGACATTTAAAATAAGTCTGATGAATCACGCTCTGAAATAGCCTATTTCTCTGTTGACTAGCTCAGATATAGATAGCCATTTAGCTGTGTCTTTCATCTGTCTTGGCCATTAGCAGCGGCTCCTGCAAGCCATAGCAAGGCTTTGTTCGGCTTTAGCATCTTCCTTCTGTCCAGAAGCTCTGCTCTGCTGTTGTCGTTACCAGCCTGCTCTGGAAGTTAACGAAAAGGGCAGTCATCAATCTGACACCCTTCGGCTCTCCCCGGTGAGTATTAACCAAAGTTACGGGTCTTCTCTTGGAACCAGCAAAGGTTCCCTAATGAATCATGGTGCTTCCCCGATGTGAAGGCTTTCCAATGCTCTCCGTGTGGCCAAAGCATCGCTTCGCAAAGGCAGTGAGAGACAGATGTTCATGGCTGCTTCGGCGTATGCAGCTTCATTTAAATAGTGGATTCATCTCTTTAATCTTTTAAAGGTGAAGTTAATTAACAGCTGAACAAACCTACCGGTGGGTATCTCTTGCATAAAGATCAGATGCGTTTCTATTCAAGGCTCCCCAGCTCGGGAGAGGCGAGACTGGCGCTTTAGCAGTTTGCTCCCAAGGCGGAGCTCTGTTGTTTGACTGTCTGGGACGCTGCTGGCACGGAGGCCTGTGAGATAATCTGCATCTTCAGCTCTGGGAAGAAGCGTGTGCCAGCAGAAATCTCTGTGCCCGACAGGAACAGCTTGCTTCGAATCCAGCCACGTGTTTGTGGGTTAAATATGGACCTTGGGTCTAACACCTGTGAGAGACACCGGGGCTGCCTCTCCTGGGCTCTCCGGGCGGTGCGTCACCGTCCCTGGGAAGCGGAGGCGTTTCCGTCACACAGCTGGGAATGGCTGGTGGGCACGAGGGGTCGTCCTTGGTGTGTTTGTTTCTTGTCTTGATTAAGAATTAGTAATGATCCACATACTCTGCTCCTCGTTTAAAGCTTGCTGTCAAATCATGTCTGCGTATTACCATTTTCCTTTGATGCCCGGCTGCCTGTCAGAAGCAGCGCTTCCTTCTCAGTGGGATCGTGATTGATACGGCTGAGTACAATGTTGGGACAGTCGTTCATAGAGCCTGGGCGAGGGATGCTGCTGTCTCCCTGTGCCCAAGTGCCGGCATGTTGCTGCTGGCAGGGAGCCGGGAGGACGCGGGGCTGGACCGAGCCTTGGGAAGAGCTCGGCTCTGGTGTAACATAATGGTGAAACCCAGGGCACGGGTCTGGGACCCGTCCGTGGGAGCCATGGAGCGATGTCCCAGCAGAGTTTTAGAAGGTTGATGAGGAGAAGCTGTGTCCTGTGTCCAGTTTTGGGCCCCTCACTCCAGGAGGGACATTGAGGGGCTGGAGTGTGTCCAGAGAAGGGCAACGGAGCTGCTGAGGGGTCTGGAGCACAAGTCCTGTGAGGAGCGGCTGAGGGAGCTGGGGGTGTTCAGCCTGGAGAAAAGGAGGCTGAGGGGAGACCTTCTCGCTCTCTACAGCTCCCTGAAAGGAGGGGGGAGCCAGGGCGGGTCGGGCTCTTCTCCCAAGGAACAGGTGATGGGACAAGAGGAAACGGCCTCAAGTTGTGCCAGGGGAGGTTCAGGATGGATATTGGGGAAAATTTCTCAAGGAAAGGGTTGTCAAGCCTTGGACCAGGCTGCCCAGGGCAGTGGTGGAGTCGCCATCCCCGGGGGGATTTCAAAGCCGGGCAGACGCGGTGCTGAGGGATGTGGGGTAGTGGTGGTTTTTGTCAGTGTCAGATTGATGGTTGGACTTGACGATCTGAAAAGTCCCTTCCAACATAGACAATTCTATGGTTCTGTGATTCTATCTATTTCTGAAATACAAGTAATGATAAGAATGATTTTCTGTAATTTCTGTATGTTACCTCTAAATACTGTTTGGTTAACGTTTAATTGTAAGAATGATTGCAGTTCCTCACAAGCACAGGAGCTGGGGTTCCAGGCTGCTGTAGCAGGTACCTGGAGAGACGCCCAGCGCTCCGTGCGAGCTCCTCGCCCCGAAGGACGGGGGACCTCCTGCAGGGACACGGTGGGCTGAGCGGGGCCAGCAGAGGAGCAGCTTCTGGCCCGTGTACTGCAGGTCTGGGGGAGAGGCTTTAGCGTGGGACGGATCCACGAGGCACACACTTGGATAAAGGTTTTGGAGAGTGGCTGGTGCTGTCGGCCCAGCGCCCGACTCCGGCCCAGCGCCGACGTCTTCGGGGCGGGAGTTGCCGGTGAGGCTGGGGGCTGGCAGAAATCGGACCAGCTGTAATGTGTAATCTGTAAATCTGGCCTCGCACAGAGCAGTGCTGGCCTCTGACTTGCCGAGAGCGTTCTTTGCGCTCGTGCTGGGCTCTGTTCTGTGGCCCTGACACCCACGTCTGCGCTGGCGGTTTGGTGACTTGTTCAGCTAAAGCTTTTGATCATCATCATCATTTTTGAACCCAGGGATTTCTTGTTAATTGTCTGTAGTGAGCATCAGCACAGGCACTATCAAGTGTTGAATGTCACATTATCCACAACGCGGTCCTTTGAGACTCCTATTTGTTAGACCCCACAATTCATTTTTTCCTTTATGGCTTGGCCAGAGCGGGTAACCAGCAGAGCTGATCCACGCTGCCCTTTGGAATAGACCAGTTTACCCACTCGAAGTTGTGGCCTCTGACTTGGAACTAAAATAGTTCATTTGGTTTAGTTCAATTCACTCCCAAGGCTATAATTATGATAAAAGAAATTATATTCACTTTAATTCTGCGTAAGAGCATCCACTTATAAATACGATTTGCTGTGACTAATACATTTCAGTTCAGATCACTGATATAAATTAACTAATCTTTTTGCACACCAGAGCCCTGACATTGCGATGGATTCTTTGTCGGTGACAGATGAAGGGGATGCCCCCGGTGGTATAACCGCGCTGATCCGTACGACGCGGTCAGGATACACACACGGCTTTCACCAAGGTTTCGATTTACAAACTTCTGGACATACAAATAGTACATGTAGTAGCAAACTTACTATAGTTTTAAAAAATAAACAAACTCCCCCTCTCTCTTTTAAAGTTTAATTAGGATATTTCTGCGTTTCCTGGCACTTACTGCATGTATAATCCCATGGTTTGGTTCTTGAGCGCTGCTTTTCTCTGTCCTCTGGGAAAAAGAGTTCCCTTGTACTCCCCCTCTCCTCGCTGAGATTCCTGGAGGCTCTAAATGAGTTATTCGTCAGCTACGGGACATTCCTGCAAATAGTGGTACCTGTGTTCTCCTTGGCCATGGCCGCTCTCTGGCTTCTGGGGGTGGCTTTGGTGATCTCTGGCTGGACTCCTCGGAGCACGCGGTAGGTCCGCCTCTCGCCTTGGCTGCAGGCAGGTCTGGGAACATGGCAGAGGTGTCTCTTCCCGCCAGACACATCAGCAAACAAATTTTGGGCTAAAATGTGTTTTGTAGATGACCTCTAAACATGACCTGCTGGAATTTGGGGATGCCATTTTAGCAATACATAGTCTGTCCTTCCTTGGAAACTTAAATTAGGAAGACATTCAAGTCAAATGCATTTAGGTGTGCACTGAGCTGGCAGCTGTCCCTATTTACCTTCCAGAATTAGAAAATGCTTCGTTAATTCAAGTCAGCATCTTCTGTATGCCTCTGCTTGACCTTAGTAGTGTCCCAGTTTTCGGCTGTGGGGGCACACAGACCTATTATTAGAGGGAAGACGCGGGTGTGAGGTCGCCAGGCTTTGGGATAAGCTAGCTTTCTGCTTGCTGAAAGAGTGCGTGGAGGGTGTTCACAGCTGGTACGGCTGTGCAGAGGAGCTGAACGCTGGCTGTATGTTTGATGTCTTGTGTTCTGCAAGAGCCTGCTTGTGTAGTCAAGTTCTCAGAGATCCAGAGGACTGCCTCCTGAACCCCTGGCTTCTCTCCTTGCGGGTGTATATTCTTTGCACCTGACAATTTAACGGTAGCAGCAGGTTTGAAAGGGCTGTGCAACAGTCGGACTTGGGTATTCAGCCTGATCTGGGGGTCTGTGCTGAGGGTGCTGAGCATTCACATGCAGCACGGTGCTTGTTTGAGCAGATCTCAACGTCCTTCGCTCAGCTGAGTCCAAGAGCTCGCAGCTGGACCCGGAGCAGGCCGGGGCAGGGACAGTCAGGTGTGCGCCGTCGTGGTGGACTTTGGTCTGGTGCTTCCAAATCCACGCTGGACATGAATGCGTGTTTACCATCCTCGTGGTTTACGCAGGTGCTCTGCTGAGGATCGTATTAGTTGAATGTGGAGGACTGTTCATGTCGCCTGCACAGCACCAAGAAGTGGCAAGGCATGCAAGGCCATCTTCTGCCATGGCAGGGCTTTTGTATGCGCTGATGGTTTTTTCTTTGGCTCAAGAAGTCACTAGAAAACACACCAACTCATTTCTTCTTGCTTACTACTGTGCTTCTAGAGTGATGTTGCCCGAGCGTTTTTTGCAGCATTGTGGTAGCATGTTTCCCCGTAGGTGCAGTGGGAACCATCTCAGACCAAGACCCAGCAAAGAATCTGGGCAGGAGGAGGCAGATGGTGAAGTGTGGACCCAGCTGTACATTAGGACTCTCTGACCTCCAGCACCAACCACCTTTTGCTTCCCACAGCGTGGTGTGGGTGTCTCACTGCTGATCTGAAGGTTCTGTGCCCTCCCCGCACAGCTCCTCATGGCGTCCCGGGGTGGGCGATGCAGGGGCTGGCACTCTAGCACCACGCGGAGAGGTTTGTGCCTGTTGTAAAGGAGTGAGGTCGGTCTCGATTTAGCAGTACCTGAGGGTTCAGCATCTTTGGGAGGTGCTGTTGAGTCTCTTGAGGGACAAGTTGTCTTGCAGAGGGACCTAGATAGATTGAAGCCTTGGGCAATCATCAATGGCATGCAGTTTACTGAGTCCGAATGCTGTATTCTGCACCTGGGACTGGGTAATGCCAGGTACAAATATAAATTGGGAAAGGAGCGGCTGGAGAGGAGCCCTGCAGACCTGCGACCTGGGGGTGCTGGTGGGCACAGCTCAGCAGGAGCCAGTAGTGTTCCCTGGCACCCAGAGGGCAAACCGCATCCCGGGGGCATCAGACACGGCACGACCAGAGAGGGGATCGCCCCGCTGTGCTCAGCGCTGGCGCGGCCTCACCTGGAGCTCTGTGTGCAGTGCTGGGACCCACCGTTTGAGAAGGACAGGAAGGTCCTGGAATGTGCCCGGAGGAGGGCGACCAAGCTGGTGACGGGCTGGAAGGCCCGTCCTCTGAGGAGCGGCTGAGGACTCCGGGCTGGTCTGGTTTGGAGAGGAGGAGGCCGAGGAGCGACCTCATGGCTCTGCAGCTCCCTGAGGAGGGACGTGGGGAGGGAGGTGCTGAGCTCTTCTGCCCGGGATCCAGGGACAGGACGCCCGGGAATGGTTCAAAGCTGGGCCAGGGGAGGGTCAGACTGGAGGTGAGGAAGCATTTCTTTATCAAGAGATTGGTCAAACTCGGGAAGAGGCTTCCTGAAGAGGTGGTTGATGCCCCAAGTCTGTCAGTGTTTAACAGGCATTTGGACAATGCCTTTAACAACAAGCTTTAACTTAGAATCATAGAACCATAGAATGGTTTGGGTTGGAAGGGACCTTAAAGATCATCTAGTTCCAACCCCCCTGCCATGGGCAGGGACACCTCCCACTAGATCAGGTTGCTCAGAGCCCCGTCCAGCCTGGACTTAAAAGCTTCCAGGGATGGGGCTTCCACCACCTCTCTGGGCAACCTGTTCCAGTGTCTCACCACCCTCATGGGGAAGAACTTCTTCCCAACGTCCAGTCTGAATCGACCCCTCTCTAGTTTTAATCCATTCCCTCTGGTCCTACCATTACCCGGCATCCTAAAAAGTCCCTCACCAGCTTTCTTGTAGGCCACTATAAGGTCTCCTTGGAGCTTCTGGTCAGTCCTGAATTGGTCAGACAGTTTGACTAGATGATCGGTGTAGGTCCCTTCCAACTGAAAGCATTCTATTCTATTCTGTTCTGTCTGAATGTGGGCCAGAGGAAGGGCAAGAATTCAGTGGAGAAAGAGAACAAAGATAATTAAGAAAGCAGTGGTTGGAAGAACAGGTATTGGTATGTTTCTTGATGATGAGGTTAGTTGTTCAGGTCTGGAATCATTTGGAGCTTCTTGAGGACTTTAGTGGACAAACTGGGTAGACATCTGTCTGGGTTGAGTTTTCAGGAACACCAGAATCTGGTGGATGTCCAGCTCAGCTTAACCAGGCCATGTGTTGTGTGACTCACGCTGCTGACACGGCCAGAAGCCCTGCTGGATGATGCAAAATTGCTGTTGTACACCATGCGTCGGGTATGAGAGGGGGACCAGTAGGTGAGCAGGCTGTCCTGGGGAGGAATCATAGCATCATGGAATGATTTGGGTTGAAGGGACCTTAAAGTCCACCCAGTGCCACCCCCTGCCCTGGGCAGGGACACCTCCCACCAGCCCACGTTGCTCCAAGCCCCGTCCAACCTGGCCTTGAACCCCTCCAGGGATGGGGCAGCCACAGCTTCTCTGGGCAACCTGGGCCAGGGGCTCACCCCCCTCACAGCAAACAATTTCTTCCCAAGGTCTCATCTCAGTCTCCCCTCTGTCAGTGTAAAACCCTTCCCCCTCGTCCCACGGCTCCCCTCCCTCATCCAGAGTCCCTCCCCAGCTTTCCTGGAGCCCCTTTAGGGACTGGCAGGGGCTGGAAGGTCTCCCCGGAGCCTTCTCTTCTCCAGGCTGAATAATATAACATGGACGTAGCGGGCTGTCCAGGTTTGAGCAGGAGATGGTGCAGGGAGGAAAACAAAAATGCTTTCGATTTCCCTCCTGGGCAGAAGGGACAGAGGAGACTTTTATTTTTATCTTTAGTATATGGACTATTTTATAAATTGAATTTCCTTTTCTGTTTTGGACTGACAGGGTCTTGTGGAATGGGTTTGTCTCTTGGATGTAAGACCATGGGGTAGAGGAGTCAAGAAGTGTTATCCGCTAAAGGCTGAATGGTTAGAAAGTGTGTGGACCGCTGGGTTTTGGTAAACCAGACGCTGTGGGGCCGACCCCAGTGGCTGTGGGATGCCAGGCTGTCAGTGCCCTGTTGCTGCCCACGGCCCAGATGTGTCATGGTGACTGAGCTGGAGACAGCTCTTGTCCTTCGTTTCTGTGTTTTTCTGCTTTGTTCTCAGCTACTGCATGTGTCCCATGTTTTTTCTCTTTCATTTTCATTCATGCTTCGCAGTAGATGAGCAGCTTCGTGAACTAGGTAACTATGAATTTTTTCTTTTATTTCCCTCCACTCCGCTGCATCCTTTTCCACTTTTCTCCTTGTCGTGTCCTCTGTGTGTGGGAGTTTACGAGGGCTTTTGGAGACCAGTCTTTCCTCTTCTTTCCTTGATTCCTGCTCTCTAGCCTGGATGGGGTTGGGGGCAGAGTACAAGAAGGCACCTTCCTTTCCCATCCTGCTGATTTTCCCAGTCCCTGAAGTTTCTCTGTTCTTGTATGTGTGACGTACACAGGAGGACCAGCCGAGGAGACGTCGTGCCTCCTAAGAAGATGCTCCTCTGGTGTCTGGTGAGAGCTGTGGACAGAAATGAGCTGATCCCAGGAGAGCCCGCAGAAGTGCTGTCTGCTGCTTGCTGCCGAGGTGGTGCAGGGCAGCGGGGGAGAGGCAGCACCAGACCCCCCTTCTCCCCCTTCACGTTGTTTATGAAGGAGGTGGTGGGAGTTCGCACCCAGTGCCTGGGGTCTTGCCGTAGGCTGTTTGGGTTTTCAATGCCAGGGTGTAAGTGTTTGAGCTGAGTCAGGAGGGACAGGTGCCGTACTGTGATGCCAGTTCCCCCAGGCTGGAGACTCCATCCCCTGGTCTGTGAGGATGTGACTGGGGGGCACTGGGGGAGCAGAACTGACCCCAGGAGGTGCTGTGCCACGGCACCGTCCCCATCTGCTCCCGTCACCCTCTCCTGGGGGGGCTGAGCTGAGTCCCACTGAAAACGCCGTCTCTTTCCTGCGTCGGCAGAGGAAGCCGCGCTCACTGCAGGTGGGTGCTCACCCCAAACAGGTTTCATCCCGTGTTCCAGCACGGGGGGGCAGGTGGCTTTAAACCCGGGTCTGCCTCCTCCCGGCTGCTGTTCCTGGTGGTAAAGCTCGATGCAGGAAGGGCAGAGGAAACTCTGTGTGAAAATGAAATTGTTTTCCTAGTTCGCGTTGAATGGTGGTTGGCTTCTGCCCATCACCGTTGCTGTAGTTTACATTGCAGGCAGAGCTGACAGCTGAGATGGCCGGGCGCCTCCTGGGCTTTCCCAGCCTGGCTTCTCCCGTCCGTGTCCGTGCCATCTGTCGTGGCCTCGGGGCGGGGGGCACCCATCCACCCTGGGAAGTGGGAGGAGGCGGCACAGCCCCGCGGGGAGGCTGTGGGCAGTCAGGGACCAGCTTCAGGGCGGGATGCAGCAGAGGCAGCGCAGAAAGGAGAGAGGCAGGAGACCGGGAACAGGTTTGGAAGCGTTTTTCCTCCCGAGGCTGAAATGGGACCTCTTAGCGTGTCAGAGCAGTGGGCACTACGTCTTCTCAATGTCAATAGGCTTCAGAAATTTATTTGCAGACCTGGAAAAGTGACACCAAGCATATGCTCTGCTGTGAAATTTTTTTTTTTTTTAAGCTTAAACCGTTCCCAAATGGGGTTAGTTTGTGTGTTGGTGTCCGTAAGCACCTTGCAGAGACCTCTTCTGCCAAATCTAAGTCTGTCATCTGGAGTGTCCAAGTGTCACAGCTGCCTGTTCAGAATATTTGTAAGAGGTTTTTTGTTTGTTTTAGACACTGTGAAAATGTGTTTTTTCAGCTGTAGTTCTGAACCGCAACTGGGCTCCAGTTTTGTTCCAGGCCTGGCTGGAACTTGTTATTCAGGAGATCATTGAGGCAAATAGTTGGTGTAGGGAAAGTCGTACTAAACTGTTAAAGGTTGCTGAAAACAGAATGTTTTGGTGAAACAATGTGAGACATGGTAAGGCGCTGGCAGCTCCACCGTGCTGACTTATGCTGTTGTGAGCTGTTGTCAGTGTTTCCCTGAAACGCGATTAGATTTGCAAGTGCTGGTTCCACTCGGGAGCGTTTCCCGGGCTCTGCTGGCTCCGGAGCCCAGCGCTGTCGGCAGGAGGAGGATCGGGGCTCTCCCGTGGCACTGGCTGGCGGCAGGAGCCGCTCCTGTCGGGATGCGGTTGGAGCCCGGCACATCCCCGTCCTTCAGCATCCAAAACCTCCTCTGGTGGGCAAAGCACAAGCGCGCCTGCGAGCGCTGCTGTCAAGGCATTCGCCGTTCCCGAGGGAGCGGCGGCGTTGGCCGCTGGCCGTGCAGCGCTCCCAGTGCCACGCAGCGCGAGGTGGAGACTGGAAGCGCTGCTCCAAGGAGAGGGGGGGGGAAAAGGTGTTACCAATATCTGCTTCAAATGTAGCGGTGTTTCTGCAGCTGCTGGGGCTCCTCTCCTGCTCTTTTCACTAGGAACTTCCCAACAACACTCCATGCTATCAGTATTAATTTTGGGATCCAGTACCTTTCGGTAGCCTTTGACTCTTAATTAAAAAACGGAGCACCTCCTCTGCCTACGTACTGGCTATTTGCTCTTCATCTTTGGCTTCCTTGGGCTACTTCAGAACCACTTTTTTAAGAACTTTCATAAAAATGGAATATTTTTCTCTTCTTTCTTCCCTTCTTTGGTTTTGTGTCGGGGATGCCGCTCTAGGACTTCCGTGGAGCGTGGCCGTGCAGGGCTCGTAGCTGCTTCCTATCGGTTTTCTAGACGGGAGTTTCTCTTGCTTTCCAAGGAAGCTTCATTAATTAGCACATTTCCTTCCCCCAAAAGGTTTTCCTTCAGTTTCCAACACTTACAACATGGATAGCATATGTTGTCAGCCATACGCCATACGAAGTGTTTACTGCACGTACGTCTCACTGGGTCGCCACCGTGTAGTCTGTGCTGAGAACCCGCGTGACACTGGGATTGCTGATGAGATTTCACACTAAACACCCTTTCTTCACATCAGAACTGACAAGCATGTGCAGGACAGTGCTTAGCTTTCATTATTATATTTCTCCATCCTTTCTTCCTTATTTTCTCTTCTTTAAAAGTCCCCAGAATTTTCAGTCTTTTACCATAAAAAGCCCTTTTGTGGCTCTGGTCACGTCACCTGTTGGTGTCTCACTTTCCTGTAGCTGTGAAGTGCTGTTGGAATGGAGTGGCCAGGGTTGCACTGGATGCACAGATGAGGTGGGCCGTTTATTGTGTCATGCATTTTGTTCTCCTTCTGATTTGTTTTACACGGTTTCTGTAGTTATGGCAGCTATCCAGAAGTCTCGGCACCTGCCTGTTGTGCTTCCTGGAGTCTCCTTGCTTTGAATGCAATAAAGTGGGAGCTTCTCGGATTTTTCTTAAAGTCTACTGCATGGTACGCATCACAGAAACCGGTGTCTGTGATCGTATGACACAATTAACCTGTATTTTTCATGTTCCTTGCATAAATCACCTGGTCCCAATTAGCAACAACAGTTTTGCATCAGCTCAGTGCAAGGGCATCTTCCCTGCGTTGTTATCCTTTGATGTAAGAATGCAAAATCGGTTGGATTTGGTCAGGACGAAGGGCCCCCCGGTTCCACTCGTTGGTCAGAGGCCCAAAGCTGCCGTCTGCAGAAGGCTCTGAAGGGAGGGGGGTGCCCGACAGTCACACTTGCACTTGGAATGGCTCAAGGCTTAATTTACTGCTCTAGGTGATGGGTTTTTTCTGTTGTTGGTTTCTCTGGTGGCCTGTTGAACCCATGATAACTTGTGCTGTCAGTAACGTCCGGTGGCAAAGCGTTCCTCAGCTTAGCAAGCGTCCTGTGCCCCCTGTTGCCCCCAGTTTTGTTTTAGACCCGTGTTGCGGTTGAGGCACCCCCCCTCCTGTGTGAGGAGAAGCCATGAACGGCTGGTGTGTGCCCGTCCTTTCCCGACCGTGGGCGATTCCGCTGACCTCCCGCTCCGCTGGCCTCTCGCAGGTTGCAGGGTCCTGGTCTGTGTGTTACTTCACGTGCGGACGCTGTTCCAGACGTTGCTCTCCTTGCCCTCCTCCAGAACCTCTCCCAGTTCCCTTTCTCGCTTTGGAGTGGGGAGGCTGAGCTGTCGGTGGGCACGCTCGGGACTTTGCGGTGGCTCGGTGATGGCTCTGCTCAGGCTTGGTCTCACCGAACCCGCAGCAGCGAGAGGACAGAACATCTAGGTCCCTCCTGGGCTGAGGGGAGGCCGGGCTGGGAACCACCTCGGGCCCAGCGAGGAGGGGGATGCTGGTGAAGCCGGTCCTTATCGCATAATAGCGTGCTAAAGGGTGGTTATTGCCATCGGCTTGTTCTTTTTAACAGAAACTGGCTTTAAAAGCCCTATTAACTTTGCATTAACTATGGAAATTAAAAAAAAAATAACTTCAAAAAATACACAGCAGTTAACAAGACCTTAAGTGTAATGTTTCCTCTCTGTGTCCCAGGAGGGAGCGGTATTTGAAAGCCCCATGCTCGATCGGTTTTTTGTTGGTGCCTGCCATTTTGGGGAGGTGAAGTGAAAGTTAGCCGTGATGATCTGGAGCGGCAGGGTGGAATCTGGCCCTTCTAACACAGGGCGAAATAAACAGTTTCTGCTCCTGATGCAGCTTTGGGTTCTGCACGCTGGACTACCTTGTGCGGCATAAACACATCCTTATTTTCAGAGCACTGAAAACTTGGAAAGCATTGCAAAGGGTGCAACATATCATCAGCCCTTCAGAGACCTGATAAACTCGCGTCACCTCGAGGCTCTCCAAGGCTCTGCTGCTTTCAGCTGCTTGTGGTCAGATGTTCAATGTGGCGTTATATTCCCCATAAGTTGTGCCGAGCTTTTCACAAATAATGAAAAGGGTAAGAAATGAAGTAGCAGCAGAGGGGTGAAGCGGCAGCAGGCGGAGGAAAGGGCAGGGAAGGAGCAGCGTGGGGATAATGTCCAGCAGGTGAGGGGGGTGATTCTACCCCTCTGGTGAGACCCCACCTGGAGACCAGCTCCGGGGCCTCAGCACAGGAGAGACACGGAGCAGTTGGAGCGGGGCCAGAGGAGGCCCCGGAGATGCTGGGAGGGCTGGAGCCCCTCTGCCGTGGGGACAGGCTGAGAGAGCTGGGGGGGTCAGCCTGGAGAAGAGAAGGCTCCGGGGAGACCTTCCAGCCCCTGCCAGTCCCTAAAGGGGCTCCAGGAAAGCTGGGGAGGGACTCTGGATGAGGGAGGGGAGCCATGGGACGAGGGGGAAGGGTTTTACACTGACAGAGGGGAGACTGAGATGAGACCTTGGGAAGAAATTGTTTGCTGTGAGGGGGGTGAGCCCCTGGCCCAGGTTGCCCAGAGAAGCTGTGGCTGCCCCATCCCTGGAGGGGTTCAAGGCCAGGTTGGACGGGGCTTGGAGCAACGTGGGCTGGGGGAGGTGTCCCTGCCCAGGGCAGGGCGGTTGGAATAAGATGATCTTCAAAGGTCCCTTCCAACCCAAACCCTTCTGTGATTCTACAAGCAGAACAATGCACTTGCTCCTGATGGAGGAGGGGGACAGTGTCTGGCCGCTGTGGGAAGCCCCGGGTGCTGTGGGGCTGGTGGGAAATGCTGAGGGGAGTCGGGAGCAGCTTTTGCTGCGCTGGCGGCGGGGCCAGGGGAGGCCGTGCAGGAGGAGCTGCTTCACCGCAGCCGGTGCCTCCCCCCGCCTGGGACAGGGTCAGCGCGTCCCGCCAGGGTCTGCGCAGGGTGGGCTGCGGGGGCGGCTGCTGACCAGAAACAGATCCTTCCTTTCGTCCCCTCCCTTCCCTTTCTTGCGTCCGTGGGTGTTTCTGTCTCAAGCAAATTGGGTTGCGGATTGATGGAGCAGCACCCACAGGAAAAGCGGCGAGTGTCACTCCCGTGCTCCGGCCGGCAGCTGCGGGTGGCAGCGGCATTCGGTGAGGAGCACCGGAGCAGTGCCGGCATTGGCCATGAGCCCGGTGACCAGCGGGGAGGCTGGCCTGAGCCCCGGGGCCCCGGTGGCCACTGGGCCGGCGAGTGGGACGCAGCGCAGCATGGGGACGGGTGGTCAGTGGCCTCGGGGGACCCTCCAGCCTCTGGTGCCCTGCCACTTGATCAGGTCCAGCCCCTGGAGCCACCCTGGCAGAGTCATTCGCTCATCTGTCCATAACGGACTCTGGAAGAGAAAATTAAATACAGTATTAATGAGTTTTGGGGTTTCCACAAGGACTGAGCAGTTCTTTAGCGTGTGCTGTTTATTTCACAAGGAATTTTACTGCTGACTGTGTAATCACCCTGACTTGGACCTCAGACCCTGAGCACATGGTCCCACACCCCTTTGCTGGCTCGAAGCAGAGAATTTCCCGTCTTCTCCCCTGCCCCCCGGCTGTAGGTATTTCCTACAGGGCTTTAAAGTTTTCGGGTCGACTGTGAAGTCATTTTGTTGCCCTCCGTAGGTGATGGCACCCAGTGTTTCCCCTGGTTGGGCTGTAGGGCAGCCCAAGGCATGAGCATGGGGAAGCGCGGTTGCTCTTCCCGGCCCTTTCCCAGTGTCCCGCTGGTGCTGGAGCTCCATGGGGTCCTGCAGCACCGAGTCCCGGTAACCTGCTGGGTAAGTTGCCCCCTGGGTCGCTTTGTGCTCTGCCATCGTGGGAGACAGAAGCCAGGGCCGTATCCCTCTGGAAGCTGAGGTGGCCCTAACAGTGCTGAGTTCTGTGCTTTGTGGGTTTGTGTCAAATGCAGCGTGTCTAACATCACAGAAGGTGTTTAATTTTCAAAGCGCCTCACTTCTGTTTCGGAGAAGTGCAGTGTCATGCTGCACAGCGCCGTGGACGGGAGGAGAGGTTTGCGCTGCTAATTGCAGAGCAGCGAGCTCTTGGCGTTTGAAATTGCGAAGGTGTCAGTGGGCTGCTCAGAAGTGTATGATCTGGTAATTTTTGTTTAAAAAAAAATAATAATAAAGCAGTAGTGAAACGGCTAGCAGCGTTAAAGGGAAAGGTGCCGTGCTCCTGCTGGCAGTGCTGCGAGCTGTCTGTGGAGTCATAACAGCCCCGGCTCCCTCCCCGCTATCCGCAGGCACCGCCGCGTCCCCCCATCCCTGGGGTGGGCAGCTGGAAAACTGACCCCCGGGAGCTGTGACGCAGGATGGGCCAGCAAGAAATCTCTGTGGAAGTTCAGAGCCAATAAATGCAAATGAGGCGTATAGTGAAGAATGGCCCAAGTGATACACAGGCAGCAACAGGACTCAATTAGCTCTTGGCGTTCAGATAGTACATCTTGGAGTAGCAGTTTCTCCGTAGCGTTGTCAATAATAATTATAAATAAGGAGATAACCAGCAATACTCTCTGTAAAATCGGTGCAGTGCTCCAGAGCCAGTCAGCCCCACCCCAGCTGATGGAAAGTTAGGGATTACTGGGAAAGCTCATAATACCAAAACCAAAGCCATCAACGTGGGTAGTGTGAATCCATCGCGTACCTCGTCTGACAGCTTAAGCCCCCTCCCGCGGCGCTGGCGGAGCGCGGGGAGGGTGTCGAGGGCGAGCGGAAGCCTTCGGTGGCATCTGCGCAAGGAGATGCCCTCGTGCAGTTTAAGATTTATCCCTTTGGGAAATAAATGGTGTGACAGCAGTCTGCAATTTCATGAATAGTTTAGAGAAAGGCTGCTTACTAATCCTCTAATACAGGAACCTGGAGGTGCTCAAAGGAATATTGGCTCCAGCCTTAAGACGGAGGAGGGCACTTTTTTGTGCAGTGTGGTGTTAAACTGCAGAATTTATTGCTGCAGGACACTGTGGAGGCCAAGAATGTGAATGGATTTTAAAAAAGGTTCACTTACGAAAGACAGGTTTGTCAGCGTCCGTGTTGCAGTGCGACTCCTGCAGTCTCTGGAAAACCCCCGGGCTGTCAGGGGCTGGAGGCCGAGCGTACTGCTGCTGCTCGCAGCCCGGCACCGGGACGGGGCGGTGGGGGACGGGGACGGGGCGGTGGGGGACGGGGACGGGGCGGTGGGTGCCGAAGCCTGTGGCCAGGTTCAGGAGGGTTGAGCTGGCGTCACCCACGGCTCCTCTTCCGGACATGGAACTCTTTGTTTCTCCGTTTCTTTTGGGGGCGTGCTGGCTCCCTCAATTTCCCTGATTTCTGTGGCTGTTGTTCTCAGTCCATGATGGGAATATGAGAAATGGGAATGATTTTGTCCTTTGTGCCGCAATTGATGTGCAGAGGGAGGAGGGGGAGAGTGAGTGTCGTGCGGGGCGAGCCGAGCCCTCCTTGGGTCGCCCGGGCTCTCGCTGCGGCGTTCACCTTAGCCCTGGTCTCACAGCCGGCGCTCCCAGCTCCTGTGGCCACGGACGCCCCCGCAGCAAGCTCATCACTGCTTCTGCCTGCTGCTTGAGTGGTGTCTGGGGGAGGAAGGGGGGGAATTCCTTCCCAAGAGGCCACCAGGTGCTTTACAGTTTAGGATTTCCTCTCTATACAGCTCTTGAGTAGATCTGGGGGATTCCTAATCCTTCTGTCTCTAAGAACAAGCTTTCTCAGCTGCAGCCGTAAATTAGAATTGCAATTTCCAGTCCCTGCACAAGTGTCTGATCCCGAAATGTTCCTCAGAGTGGGGCTCGTTCAGCGAGGGTTTAGTAAAATCGCATCAGCCTGTAATAACCTCCAAGACGCTTTCCTGCCTTTCTTTGGCAAGGCATTTTAGCTGCTTGAGTGGCATTAATATGGCAAAGCACGTCACAGCACTTCAATGGAAAGAGGATTCGGGCAGCAAAGGGATTTCCCGAACTCCGGGACTCCTCCTGCAGGAAAGCAGCTTGTCGGCGCGGTGCGGCTTGGCAGGGTGGCTGTGTTCCTCCTGGATCCCTCTCCTTCCTGGCACCCCGGCGCCCGTGCGCGGCTGCCAGTTCATCCCGCGCTGAGCTGCGGGCGCGAGCCGGCCGGGGGGGTCCCTGGCTGGGGGGCTCCCTGGCTGCGTCTCCCCCTTCAGGAGCCAGGGCAGCATCCGCTGCCGCTTCCTTCACACCAGCCACGCCGGCGGTGCCACGGAAAGCTGTGACCCCTGCAGCCAGCGCCGCCCGTCCTGCTCTGTGGTGCTAACGACGGGATGGCGACAGCGCTGGGCTCTGCAGGGACGTGCCCTTCTCTGGGATCGCCCACCAGAGGGCTGGAAATCACAGCATCACAGAATGGTTTGGGGTGGAAGTGACCTGAAAGGTCATCTAGTTCCAACCCGTGTCTGTGTCACCCCCTGCGCAGCACACGGGGGTGACGTGAAGGGCCCCCCTCAAGGGCTGCTGAGCTGTGGGCTCTGAACCCAGAACCTCCTCCCGTAGCGGAGCTGCCAGGGCTGAACCTGCCGGCACCGAGCGCCCTGCCCAGGGACGTGCTCTGGTCCTGGGGACGTGCTCGTGGGTGTCACCTGGCCAGGAGGACAGTAAATGGACAACTGTCAGGGCTCTGTGCTGGGCAGCTGCTGCTTTTGAGCAGCCTGGTCTAGTGGGAGGTGTCCCTGCCCGGGGCAGGGGGTGGAACAAGCTGATCTTTGAGGTCCCTTCAACCCAAACCAGTCTGTGATTCTTCTCCCTCTGGTGTCCTTGCTGGGGAAGGGGGAGGCTGGCTGCTCTTCTGCCTTGCTCTTCAGGCTGTCCCCAGCGTGTCTGCTCGCCTTGTGTGCAGTCCTCCTTCCTTCCCTGTGCTGGGAAATCAAACAGGGATTACATATCACTTTTCATTAATATATTACGCTTGTTATGTGCTCTCTATGTGTATATATTAGCAATAGAAAAAAAAAAAACCAAACCAAAAGCACCAACACCCTAGGAGAGAGAGAGAAAAAGGCTGTGGTGTTGCCTCTCCTGCAGCAAGAAGTGCCCTGATGTTTAAGGAGCAGAGAGCGCCTCTCTCGGGGTCTTCTTCCCAGGGCTCGTGGTCCTTTCAGCTGCTCTGTGAGAAACCGGTGCGGGAGCCCGGCTCCCGTCTGGCCGGAGCGGCACGTGTCTCCAGGTGACCACGGCTTCGGGGGTGGTTGTTCCTTCTCTCTAGTAGCACAGAGCGTGTGAAAACAAGACCAGGCTGTTGTCCTTCAGGATGATATTGAGCCTGCAGGTGACCAGACATCACGCAGGTGTTTTTCGTATGTACTGCTGTGCAGTGCTCGAGATTGTGAGGAATCGGGGAGCCTCCTAAATTGTATCTGTGTAATTATATATTAAAAAAACCCACAATACCACATCTGCAAAGTCACGTCTTTCTCATAGTTAACTTCTCGCTGCTGTCTCTGGGTGTTTTGCCAAATAGCGGGTCGTCTTGCTGCTGGTTGTGTGGATGGACGTGGTGGAAGGTGGGGAGAGCTGTGAGGTGCACGTAGTTCTGACTCCCATTTCCGTCATCCAGCCACTTTGTCTCCTGGTTGCCTGCAGGTGTCAGTTGTACTAGAGAGACACGAACCTTCCAAAATCTTAACATGTGAGGGATCCAGCAGCAGGAATACAATTGCCTGCAACTCTTTTTGGGTACGCTTTCTGAAGAATTTCTTATGTTTGCATCCCCCATCTCCCCAGCCAACATGGGAGTGTTTCATGACCACTGTCTCTGCACAGATGGGAGAAGTTCTGGTCCTTCCCAAACTCCGTGTGCGCTGCTTGCCCTTCCCTTGGCAGGAGATGTCTGAGGACCAGGAGAGCCGCAGGGTGCAGGTGGACTAGAATGACGTGGTCATCCAGAGATGCCTGTGTCAGCTGTTCAAACGTTTATGTGCTGACAAGAGATTTCAGTGACCTTTAGTCCTTCTCGTCTGGGCGACCCCTTTGTAATTCTGTGTCTGCTGATCATACATCCGTCACTGGCTCCTGAGCCTATCTGATGTCCGTACTTTGGGGGAGATGTCGACAAATTAGAAGTGTAGAGGAGATCTTAGGAGAGGGATCTGACTCTGGAAAGCTGCCACGACAGCTTTACGGAAGGTGGCAGCTTATAGAAGGGGCTCTAACATAGTGCAGAAGGAAACAGGATGGTAGAAGCTGAAACGAAAACTTCAGACTACGAGAGCACAGCGTTGTGTTGTGGTGTTTGGGGTTTGTTGTTTTTGTGTTTTGTTTTTTTTTTTTTAATCTTGGGGCTATTTAACCCCTGGCTATTTAACTCAGCAAGGGCTAAGGTGGGTTCCCTGCCTTAGGCATCCACTCTGGCCCTAGAGGCAGGGAATTGTTGGGACACTGGAGATGGGATGTGGTGGATTCACCATCCCCTGAAGTTAAAGAAAGATTTAGCGTTTCTTTCTAAAACACTTGGTCTAATACAGAGTAATGGGCAGGATGCAAAGATTCTGGTAATTAGCAAAGCAGGGTTAATACAGCAGTTTCCTCCATCCTAAAAGAACACGAACTCACAAATCCCGGTATCCTCGAGCACGTCGTGTTCGCCTTGTTCCGTGACCCGCCTGAGCCGAGTGCCCGCGGCTGTGGGAGCTCCCTGGGATGAGGGGAACTGACTGGATGAAACATGGGACTCTTCCAGGCAGTGGCTGTTTGTGAAGTCCCTGCTGGGACCTGCAGCCGGGAGACCCAGGCCCACATGTGTCCTGAAACCATCAGCGGGCAGAGGAGGGAGGTGGAGGAGGACACAAGCATTTCGATTTTGCAGCTGAAACTTTTTGACGCCCCAGTGGTGAAGTGGAGGACCGTGACCCTGGTGTGTCCCTGGGAGCTTCTCTCCAGCCCTCTTTGAGCGGTGGAAGCTGTGGTCAGCACAAAATCCTGTCCAGCCTTGGCTCAGATTTCCTGCTGACTGGTGGTGAATGTCCAGTGGCTCGTCTTATTTGGATTGAGCTTAGTGTAGATGTTGGAATCCTTTATCTGTGCTTCTGCCTCACTTACGGGTTGGTGAGAGATTCCCCTCCCCAAGGCAAGTGATTCTGTTCCAGTCTGTTAGAGGGACTCATAGATCACAGACTGGGTTGGGTGGGAAGGGACCTTAAAGATCATGTAGTGCCACCCCCTGCCCTGGGCAGGGACACCTCCCACCAGCCCACGTTGCTCCAAGCCCCGTCCAACCTGGCCTTGAACCCGTCCAGGGATGGGGCAGCCACAGCTTCTCTGGGCAACCTGGGCCAGGGGCTCACCCCCCTCACAGCAAACAATTTCTTCCCAAGGTCTCATCTCAGTCTCCCCTCTGTCAGTGTAAAACCCTTCCCCCTCGTCCCACGGCTCCCCTCCCTCATCCAGAGTCCCTCCCCAGCTTTCCTGGAGCCCCTTTAGGGACTGGCAGGGGCTGGAAGGTCTCCCCGGAGCCTTCTCTTCTCCAGGCTGACCCCCCCCAGCTCTCTCAGCCTGTCCCCACGGCAGAGGGGCTCCAGCCCTCCCAGCATCTCCGGGGCCTCCTCTGGAACCTCGCTTCTTCCTCCACACAGCTGCCGCCTCCTCCTTTACGGACAGCAGAGCAGGTTAGATGAAGTCCTGCCTGCAGCTGCGTGTCGCCTGTGTTCCTCCTCGCTTGCCCGCACCCTGCGCAGGGTGTTGTGCTGCTGTTGACTGCGAGCAGCAACCTCTGCTGCCCATGGCCCTGCATCTGCAGAGAGATTCAGCCCGTGGAAGCTCTGGCTCGTGCCTGGGATGTTCACCTCTTCCCAGCCCCGCTCCCGTGGGTGCACGCAGGCTGTTGGGGCGTGCGCGGACGCTGTGGACTGTCCCTGGATGGTGACCGGTGGTTGGGCCCCAGCTGCACCTCCCATCATTTTAGACCGAGTTGAATGGCCTGGCTCTGACTGAGCCCCCTGGGCTGGGGGGAGAGGGGAGGTGCCGGAGCAGGCGATGGTGTGCGGACTCGGCTGCCCTTTATCTCCATGCACCGCGCCGGCACTGCGGCTCCTGGCCGAGACTCATCACCCAGCGCTTGCGCCCGCGGGTGCTTCGGTTGGGGAACCGGGTTAGCAAAGATAAACGTGGGCTGGACTTCTTGTGACCGATGTGATGGGTGGATGTGTGAGAGTTCGGACCCATGTGAGTCGGAGCATAGAGTACAGAGCCGAGGCTGCCCGTGGTCCGGGTGGGGTGTGTTCACAGCAGCAGGAATTTCTGAGATTTAGGAATTGCAGGTTGCTGTGTTGGTACCTAATCACCAGCAGAGGTGGAAATGGGCTATTTTCAGGATTTTCTCTTTGCTGCTTTTAGTACTGTTTCTGACTGGGGATTATTGACTAGTTTCCACTTTATCCTTCTGAGGCAGACGCTGCTGTAGCCTTCAGCTCATCCTCAGACTTCGTCTTTATCATTGGCCTGTCCGGATCCAAGGGCTGTCAGATGTGGCTGCTGTTGCGTTACCGTCTGCTGCTGGCAGATTGGAGAAGAGGAAATGAGTGGGGGAGTGTGTGTGTATTGTATATTATGCAAGATGCACAGCACTTCACCCATTTTTTATTTACCTGGAATGAATCATAGAACCATAGAATGGGTTGGGTTGGAAGGGACCTTAAAGATCATCTAGTTCCAACCCCCCTGCCCTGGGCAGGGACACCTCCCACTGGATCAGGTTGCTCAGAGCCCCGTCCAGCCTGGCCTTGAACACTTCCAGGGATGGGGCTTCCACCACCTCTCTGGGCAGCCTGGGCCAGTGTCTCACCACCCTCATGGTGAAGAACTTCTTCCCAACGTCCAGTCTGAATCGACCCATCTCTAGTTTTGATCCATTCCCTCTGGTCCTACCGTTACCCGACATCCTAAAAAGTCCCTCCCCAGCTTTCTTGTGGGCCCCCTTAAGATACCAGAAGGCCACTCTAAGGTCTCCTCAGAGCCACCTTTTCTCCAGACTGAACAACCCCAACTCTCCCAGTCTGTCCCCATAGGAGAGGTGCTCCAGCCCTCGGATCATCCTCGTGGCCCTTCCCTGGACACGTTCCAGCACGTCCGTATCTCTCTTGTAGTAGGGGCTCCAGAACTGGACGCGGTGCTCCAGGTGGGGTCTCAGGAGAGTGGAGCAGAGGAGGAGAATGCCTCCATAGTCATTCTTCTATAATGGAAAGAAAGAAAAAGCGGGGAGGAGCAGCACTGCAAACGGCCGTCTCTGCGCTGCTGTGTCACTGCCAGCGTTGCTCTCGCTGTGCCGCTGAGGCTCGGGCGATCCCCAGATGCTGATTTTCATCGTGGGTGAGCTCTGAGCCCACCTGCCCGCAGGTACCGCCCCACCTCACCTTCCCTCCGGCACATCGACAGCTGGTGACTGTGGGAGTGGATCTGCTGCTGCCTAACGACCAACTCTGCGTCCTCGTCAGGACTCCTTGAAGTCAACCTGTTTTGTGCTTTGCACATCTATCAATGTCTCGTGCACAGAAGGTGCTGGCCGTGCCTCTCTCTGTACTCCGGTCGCACGCACGTGTGAATCCTCCCCACACAGCACTTCGCACGTGTCGCACGGCGCTGCTGTGCCCGAGCTGCCCCGGTGTCACACAGCTCACGTCTCTGCCGGCCGGCACAGGGTAGCCCCGCCGAGCCTGTGCCCTGCAGCTGGAATTACAAGTGTCTGAGGAGCCCCCCATGCTTTCCCAAGTCTTTCCATGTTGTGAGGCAGATGCTGATGAGCACAGGGGAGGAAGGGACGGGGTGGAGGTGTTGCGGGCTGAACTGTGCGTATTTCTGGTATGTCAGGTGAAGAGCATGGATGGGACTGGTTTTCAGTTCAAAGCAGCTTGCTTTGGGGCACTTTCAGAATGCCGGAGAGAGCAGAGTCTGGGCTTCTCCCTCCCTTTCTCTGTCTTGGGGCGACCAGCCATGCAGGGAGGGATGAGGAGCTGTGACGAACCCGATTGAATATGCAGCACCAGGAGAACTCCCAGAGGATTTCCCATCAGGTCTGGTATTCCACCTTGAAAGGAAAGTGGGCTGAACACACACAAACAAGAAGCTTTTCAGCCAGGACGTGACACCAGGCTTGTGGTAAGGTGCCAGTTGCACCCGGTAACAGGAGAGGTGTCTCTGTGGGAGTCTGGGGTCAGTCCTGGTGCATCTTTGCTCGTGCACATACAAATTCTTTGCAGCTACAGCAGCGTAACTGTGCATTGTGTGAAAAGCCATTTCTTTTGAGGCTTTTTTGACCTTCTACCTGCTGTTTTTGCTTGATGACCCCTACATTTTTGGTGAAAGAAGCAGCGGGCAGGGGATCCCTGTTCATGCGGGGCTGCTTTTGACTTTGGGCACTTCTCTTGTCTTCTCCTGCAGGCTGGAGGCTGCCCATTCCCTGTCCGGAGCCGTTCCTTTCACTGCCCTTTGTCACCCTTCTCCATATCTTTACCAGTTGTGCTGTGACCTCTCTGAGCCGAGGGAGCTGAACTGCACACGGTGTTTGAGATACTCTTCCTTTCCCGATCTTCCCTAACGCTCAGCTCTGGTTTTGTTGCTGTTCTTGCACAAAGATCTAAGTCAAAGCCTCGTTCCTGAGGGGCGACAGGTCAGAGCCCAGCATCGTACACGCAGTTAAACGCTCGTAAGCAGACGGGACACACGTGCCAGTGTTCCATGTACCTGTTGCTCTCGCTGTGCTCCGTGTCACACTCCGTAAGCGTTGGGAGCCATGTCTGTGCCCTGGCCCCTCTCCCCTGGGCTGGTGAGCGCCTTTGGACCTTCCCGAGTGGCTGAGCCCTGGGCTGTCCCGCTGCCGGAGCGGTCGGGATCCTCCCCGTGTTCCCAGCCGTTGGCAGCAGCATCCTGGAAGTGGCTGCGGAGGGTCCCTGGGCCCAGCCGGGTCTTCACGAGAGGTTTTTGCAAAAGCTGTCGCTTTTCCCCAGCAGCGCGGAGCTCCCCACGCAGTGCCAGGCGCCCGCAGGGGGCCCCGAGCCCCAGGGGACTCGCAGGCGCTGGTGCCCCTCTGGCTGCAGGGCTGTGAGGATGCGCGGCCTGCAAGCGGAAGGGGTGTCGGGGAGAACACCCGCTGCGGCTCCGGCGTCGCCGAAGGTTGGATGCACTCGGTCTTCGTACCGCTCTCCTCTTCCCGTGCCTGCTTTTGCAAGGCCTGAGGAGGAAGGACGTGGTCACACGTGTTGCCTCAGGTTCCCCAACACCGTAGTGGCTGTAGCAGGAGCTGGAACTGGCGGAACCTCACTTTGCGAGTGTCAGTGGTGGGTTTTGATGGTGAGCCATGCTGGTTTGTCCGGCGCAGCAGAGCAGCCTGGGCCCTTCCAGTGGCCCACGTGTGCTGGCCGGTAGGAACATGCCCTCGGGACAGGTCTTTGGCTGCCAGTCCCATGGCACCGCAGCAGGGCAGCAGGAGAGGTGAGGCGATCTCTGCCCCCCGAGGCAGAGAAAACCCTTGTAGGCGAAGCTGCTGGGGGTGCGTGCACTGGGGCACTGGGCACAGGAACTTGTGCTGTGATTCATCCGAGTTTTCCAGGGCAGAGTTGTCTTTAGGGAAGGGTTGACAGGCACAGCGTCCCGAGACGTCTCCCTGCAGACCGCTGGTTGGACCGGCGGAGCTGCTGGGGCTCTGCAAATCCCGAGAGGTGGATGGACGCTCCGGCTGGTCTGCGGTGGCCGGGGAAGGGCCACGGGACCTGGGTCCCCGGGGAATCCACTCGCAGTGTGGAAATACCGCTGCGGTGAGGAGCCTCCTGGGATTAATGTCCCCGGGAGGTAGGGAAGGGAAAGGGGAAAAGATCGGCCGGTGCTGGGCGAGGAGGAGGGTAGGCACGGAGAGTGGGAGAGGACGGCAGCCATCGCCTTTCAGCTCTGGCCATCTGGGTCAGGGCCACCCTGCTCAAGCTTTGCATATCACGTCTCGAATCTGCTTACTGGGTACCAGATCCTGAAGCTCTGCTTAGGCTGAAAAGTCCTCATTAACATTTTGGGAATACATTAATTCCCTTCCTTCCCTATTCCAACCTGCTGACTTTGATTGGCACTATTTTTTACAATAAATGCTTAATTAAAGGCATAATGACTGTATAATGATTGTATTAAAAGCAAGATGATTATAAAAATCAGCTTAGCAGCTGGAGGCTGCGGGGCTGGAATAGCTCAGAGCAGAAATCAGTGCGGCAGTGCCGCACTCGCAGGTTGATTATCCGCAGCGTCTCTGCTGCTGTCGCACTGGCGGACCCCCGGCCCCCTCGCTCCGAGCACTGTGTGGAGATTCACTGCAGGAATGCCTTCTGCCTTGAGGGATTTTGGCCTGAGCCAGCAGTAGCTGGGGAAAGGCAGATGTGCTGTTGCTGCCTGCTAGGGGGATTACGGCAGGCGAGGAGCAGAGCTGTGGCATGAAGGAAGCTGCAGAACGTAATGCTCTTCTGCACCAGCCACAGCCTCGGGTCTCTGCTGGGCTCCGAGTCCCACAGACTGGCGAGCCAAGTTCAAGGTCTGGGTCCTGATCTGCAGGGCCCACCACGGCCCCGACCGGCACAAGGAGCCCGGAGCTCTGGGCTAAGGCCATGGCTGACAGCATTGCTCCTCGGGCACAGTGACACTGTGCCCAGCCAGGGTGGGACGTGCCAGTTGAGGGACAACTTGCTGCGAGCTCGCCAGGCTCCCCTCCTGCCCTCCCTGCCCCCTGCTCCGAGCAGCGCTGCTCCTCCATGGGCCACCTCTGCTGGCGTGGGCACACGGTCAGTGTATGGCCAAACCAGGTCCTGTCACCTCTGCTGGAGTGGGCACACGGTCGGTGTATGGCCAAATCAGGTCCCGTCACCTCTGCTGGAGTGGGCACACGGTCGGTGTATGGCCAAACCAGGTCCCGTCACCTCTGCTGGCGTGGGCACACGGTCGGTGTGTGGCCAAACCAGGTCCCGTCACCTCTGCTGGAGTGGGCACACGGTCGGTGTATGGCCAAACCAGGTCCTGTCACCTCTGCTGGCGTGGGCACACGGTCGGTGTATGGCCAAACCAGGTCCTGTCACCTCTGCTGGAGTGGGCACACGGTCGGTGTATGGCCAAACCAGGTCCTGTCACCTCTGCTGGAGTGGGCACACGGTCGGTGTATGGCCAAACCAGGTCCTGTCACCTCTGCTGGAGTGGGCACACGGTCGGTGTATGGCCAAACCAGGTCCTGTCACCTCTGCTGGAGTGGGCACACGGTCGGTGTATGGCCAAACCAGGTCCCGTCACCTCTGCTGGAGTGGGCACACGGTCGGTGTATGCCCAAACCAGGTCCTGTCACCTCTGCTGGCGTGGGCACACGGTCGGTGTATGCCCAAACCAGGTCCTGTCACCTCTGCTGGAGTGGGCACACGGTCGGTGTATGGCCAAACCAGGTCCTGTCACCTCTGCTGGCGTGGGCACACGGTCGGTGTATGGCCAAACCAGGTCCCGTCACCTCTGCTGGAGTGGGCACACGGTCGGTGTATGGCCAAACCAGGTCCTGTCACCTCTGCTGGCGTGGGCACACGGTCGGTGTATGGCCAAACCAGGTCCTGTCACCTCTGCTGGCGTGGGCACACGGTCGGTGTATGGCCAAACCAGGTCCTGTCACCTCTGCTGGCGTGGGCACACGGTCGGTGTATGGCCAAACCAGGTCCTGTCACCTCTGCTGGCGTGGGCACACGGTCGGTGTATGGCCAAACCAGGTCCTGTCACCTCTGCTGGAGTGGGCACACGGTCGGTGTATGGCCAAACCAGGTCCTGTCACCTCTGCTGGCGTGGGCACACGGTCGGTGTATGGCCAAACCAGGTCCTGTCACCTCTGCTGGCGTGGGCACACGGTCGGTGTATGGCCAAACCAGGTCCTGTCACCTCTGCTGGCGTGGGCACACGGTCGGTGTATGGCCAAACCAGGTCCTGTCACCTCTGCTGGAGTGGGCACACGGTCGGTGTATGGCCAAACCAGGTCCTGTCACCTCTGCTGGAGTGGGCACACGGTCGGTGTATGGCCAAACCAGGTCCCGTCACCTCTGCTGGAGTGGGCACACGGTCGGTGTATGGCCAAACCAGGTCCTGTCACCTCTGCTGGAGCACACGGTCGGTGTATGGCCAAACCAGGTCCTGTCACCTCTGCTGGCGTGGGCACACGGTCGGTGTATGGCCAAACCAGGTCCTGTCACCTCTGCTGGAGTGGGCACACGGTCGGTGTATGGCCAAAGCAGGTCCTGTCACCTCTGCTGGAGTGGGCACACGGTCGGTGTATGGCCAAACCAGGTCCTGTCACCTCTGCTGGAGTGGGCACACGGTCGGTGTATGGCCAAACCAGGTCCTGTCACCTCTGCTGGCGTGGGCACACGGTCGGTGTATGGCCAAACCAGGTCCTGTCACCTCTGCTGGAGTGGGCACACGGTCGGTGTATGGCCAAACCAGGTCCTGTCACCTCTGCTGGCGTGGGCACACGGTCGGTGTATGGCCAAACCAGGTCCTGTCACCTCTGCTGGAGTGGGCACACGGTCGGTGTATGGCCAAACCAGGTCCTGTCACCTCTGCTGGCGTGGGCACACGGTCGGTGTATGGCCAAACCAGGTCCTGTCACTGCTGGCGTGGGCACACGGTCGGTGTATGGCCAAACCAGGTCCCGTCACCTCTGCTGGCGTGGGCACACGGTCGGTGTATGGCCAAACCAGGTCCCGTCACCTCTGCTGGAGTGGGCACACGGTCGGTGTATGGCCAAACCAGGTCCCGTCACCTCTGCTGGAGTGGGCACACGGTCGGTGTATGGCCAAACCAGGTCCCGTCACCTCTGCTGGAGTGGGCACACGGTCGGTGTATGGCCAAACCAGGTCCCGTCACCTCTGCTGGAGTGGGCACACGGTCGGTGTATGGCCAAACCAGGTCCTGTCACCTCTGCTGGAGTGGGCACACGGTCGGTGTATGGCCAAACCAGGTCCTGTCACCTCTGCTGGAGTGGGCACACGGTCGGTGTATGGCCAAAGCAGGTCCTGTCATCTCTGCTGGCGTGGGCACACGGTCGGTGTATGGCCAAACCAGGTCCTGTCACCTCTGCTGGAGTGGGCACACGGTCGGTGTATGGCCAAACCAGGTCCTGTCACCTCTGCTGGAGTGGGCACACGGTCCGTGTATGGCCAAACCAGGTCCTGTCACCTCTGCTGGCGTGGGCACACGGTCGGTGTATGGCCAAACCAGGTCCTGTCACCTCTGCTGGCGTGGGCACACGGTCGGTGTATGGCCAAACCAGGTCCTGTCACCTCTGCTGGAGTGGGCACACGGTCGGTGTATGGCCAAACCAGGTCCTGTCACCTCTGCTGGAGTGGGCACACGGTCGGTGTATGGCCAAACCAGGTCCTGTCACCTCTGCTGGCGTGGGCACACGGTCGGTGTATGGCCAAACCAGGTCCTGTCACCTCTGCTGGCGTGGGCACACGGTCGGTGTATGGCCAAACCAGGTCCTGTCACCTCTGCTGGCGTGGGCACACGGTCGGTGTATGGCCAAACCAGGTCCTGTCACCTCTGCTGGCGTGGGCACACGGTCGGTGTATGGCCAAACCAGGTCCTGTCACCTCTGCTGGAGCACACGGTCGGTGTATGGCCAAACCAGGTCCTGTCACCCTCTGCTGGCGTGGGCACACGGTCGGTGTATGGCCAAACCAGGTCCTGTCACCTCTGCTGGAGTGGGCACACGGTCGGTGTATGGCCAAACCAGGTCCTGTCACCTCTGCTGGAGTGGGCCACGGTCGGTGTATGGCCAAACCAGGTCCTGTCACCTCTGCTGGCGTGGGCACACGGTCGGTGTATGGCCAAACCAGGTCCTGTCACCTCTGCTGGCGTGGGCACACGGTCGGTGTATGGCCAAACCAGGTCCTGTCACCTCTGCTGGCGTGGGCACACGGTCGGTGTATGGCCAAACCAGGTCCTGTCACCTCTGCTGGCGTGGGCACACGGTCGGTGTATGGCCAAACCAGGTCCTGTCACCTCTGCTGGAGCACACGGTCGGTGTATGGCCAAACCAGGTCCTGTCACCTCTGCTGGCGTGGGCACACGGTCGGTGTATGGCCAAACCAGGTCCTGTCACCTCTGCTGGAGTGGGCACACGGTCGGTGTATGGCCAAACCAGGTCCCGTCACCTCTGCTGGAGTGGGCACACGGTCGGTGTATGGCCAAACCAGGTCCTGTCACCTCTGCTGGCGTGGGCACACGGTCGGTGTATGGCCAAACCAGGTCCCGTCACCTCTGCTGGCGTGGGCACACGGTCGGTGTATGGCCAAACCAGGTCCTGTCACCTCTGCTGGCGTGGGCACACGGTCGGTGTATGGCCAAACCAGGTCCCGTCACCTCTGCTGGAGTGGGCACACGGTCGGTGTATGGCCAAACCAGGTCCCGTCACCTCTGCTGGCGTGGGCACACGGTCGGTGTATGGCCAAACCAGGTCCAGTCACCTCTGCTGGAGTGGGCACACGGTCGGTGTATGGCCAAACCAGGTCCTGTCACCTCTGCTGGAGTGGGCACACGGTCGGTGTATGGCCAAACCAGGTCCTGTCACCTCTGCTGGAGTGGGCACACGGTCGGTGTATGGCCAAACCAGGTCCTGTCACCTCTGCTGGAGTGGGCACACGGTCGGTGTATGGCCAAACCAGGTCCCGTCACCTCTGCTGGAGTGGGCACACGGTCGGTGTATGGCCAAACCAGGTCCCGTCACCTCTGCTGGAGTGGGCACACGGTCGGTGTATGGCCAAACCAGGTCCCGTCACCTCTGCTGGCATGGGCACACGGTCGGTGTATGGCCAAACCAGGTCCCGTCACCTCTGCTGGAGTGGGCACACGGTCGGTGTATGGCCAAACCAGGTCCTGTCACCTCTGCTGGAGTGGGCAGACGGTCGGTGTATGGCCAAACCAGGTCCTGTCACCTCTGCTGGCGTGGGCACACGGTCGGTGTATGGCCAAACCAGGTCCCGTCACCTCTGCTGGAGTGGGCACACGGTCGGTGTATGGCCAAACCAGGTCCTGTCACCTCTGCTGGAGTGGGCACACGGTCGGTGTATGGCCAAAGCAGGTCCCGTCACCTCTGCTGGCGTGGGCACACGGTCGGTGTATGGCCAAACCAGGTCCTGTCACCTCTGCTGGAGTGGGCACACGGTCGGTGTATGGCCAAACCAGGTCCTGTCACCTCTGCTGGAGTGGGCACACGGTCGGTGTATGGCCAAACCAGGTCCTGTCACCTCTGCTGGCGTGGGCACACGGTCGGTGTATGGCCAAACCAGGTCCCGTCACCTCTGCTGGCGTGGGCACACGGTCGGTGTATGGCCAAACCAGGTCCCGTCACCTCTGCTGGAGTGGGCACACGGTCGGTGTATGGCCAAACCAGGTCCCGTCACCTCTGCTGGCGTGGGCACACGGTCGGTGTATGGCCAAACCAGGTCCCGTCACCTCTGCTGGCGTGGGCACACGGTCGGTGTATGGCCAAACCAGGTCCCGTCACCTCTGCTGGCGTGGGCACACGGTCGGTGTATGGCCAAACCAGGTCCTGTCACCTCTGCTGGCGTGGGCACACGGTCGGTGTATGGCCAAACCAGGTCCTGTCACCTCTGCTGGAGTGGGCACACGGTCGGTGTATGGCCAAACCAGGTCCTGTCACCTCTGCTGGCGTGGGCACACGGTCGGTGTATGGCCAAACCAGGTCCTGTCACCTCTGCTGGAGTGGGCACACGGTCGGTGTATGGCCAAACCAGGTCCTGTCACCTCTGCTGGAGTGGGCACACGGTCGGTGTATGGCCAAACCAGGTCCTGTCACCTCTGCTGGCGTGGGCACACGGTCGGTGTATGGCCAAACCAGGTCCCGTCACCTCTGCTGGAGTGGGCACACGGTCGGTGTATGGCCAAACCAGGTCCCGTCACCTCTGCTGGAGTGGGCACACGGTCGGTGTATGGCCAAACCAGGTCCTGTCACCTCTGCTGGCGTGGGCACACGGTCGGTGTATGGCCAAACCAGGTCCTGTCACCTCTGCTGGAGTGGGCACACGGTCGGTGTATGGCCAAACCAGGTCCTGTCACCTCTGCTGGCGTGGGCACACGGTCGGTGTATGGCCAAACCAGGTCCTGTCACCTCTGCTGGAGTGGGCACACGGTCGGTGTATGGCCAAACCAGGTCCCGTCACCTCTGCTGGAGTGGGCACACGGTCGGTGTATGGCCAAACCAGGTCCCGTCACCTCTGCTGGCGTGGGCACACGGTCGGTGTATGGCCAAACCAGGTCCCGTCACCTCTGCTGGAGTGGGCACACGGTCGGTGTATGGCCAAACCAGGTCCTGTCACCTCTGCTGGAGTGGGCACACGGTCGGTGTATGGCCAAACCAGGTCCTGTCACCTCTGCTGGAGTGGGCACACGGTCGGTGTATGGCCAAACCAGGTCCCGTCACCTCTGCTGGCATGGGCACACGGTCGGTGTATGGCCAAACCAGGTCCCGTCACCTCTGCTGGAGTGGGCACACGGTCGGTGTATGGCCAAACCAGGTCCTGTCACCTCTGCTGGAGTGGGCAGACGGTCGGTGTATGGCCAAACCAGGTCCTGTCACCTCTGCTGGCGTGGGCACACGGTCGGTGTATGGCCAAACCAGGTCCCGTCACCTCTGCTGGAGTGGGCACACGGTCGGTGTATGGCCAAACCAGGTCCTGTCACCTCTGCTGGAGTGGGCACACGGTCGGTGTTTGGCCAAAGCAGGTCCCGTCACCTCTGCTGGCGTGGGCACACGGTCGGTGTATGGCCAAACCAGGTCCTGTCACCTCTGCTGGAGTGGGCACACGGTCGGTGTATGGCCAAACCAGGTCCTGTCACCTCTGCTGGAGTGGGCACACGGTCGGTGTATGGCCAAACCAGGTCCTGTCACCTCTGCTGGCGTGGGCACACGGTCGGTGTATGGCCAAACCAGGTCCCGTCACCTCTGCTGGCGTGGGCACACGGTCGGTGTATGGCCAAACCAGGTCCCGTCACCTCTGCTGGAGTGGGCACACGGTCGGTGTATGGCCAAACCAGGTCCCGTCACCTCTGCTGGCGTGGGCACACGGTCGGTGTATGGCCAAACCAGGTCCCGTCACCTCTGCTGGCGTGGGCACACGGTCGGTGTATGGCCAAACCAGGTCCCGTCACCTCTGCTGGCGTGGGCACACGGTCGGTGTATGGCCAAACCAGGTCCTGTCACCTCTGCTGGCGTGGGCACACGGTCGGTGTATGGCCAAACCAGGTCCTGTCACCTCTGCTGGAGTGGGCACACGGTCGGTGTATGGCCAAACCAGGTCCTGTCACCTCTGCTGGCGTGGGCACACGGTCGGTGTATGGCCAAACCAGGTCCTGTCACCTCTGCTGGAGTGGGCACACGGTCGGTGTATGGCCAAACCAGGTCCTGTCACCTCTGCTGGAGTGGGCACACGGTCGGTGTATGGCCAAACCAGGTCCTGTCACCTCTGCTGGCGTGGGCACACGGTCGGTGTATGGCCAAACCAGGTCCCGTCACCTCTGCTGGAGTGGGCACACGGTCGGTGTATGGCCAAACCAGGTCCCGTCACCTCTGCTGGAGTGGGCACACGGTCGGTGTATGGCCAAACCAGGTCCGGTCACCTCTGCTGGCGTGGGCACACGGTCGGTGTATGGCCAAACCAGGTCCTGTCACCTCTGCTGGAGTGGGCACACGGTCGGTGTATGGCCAAACCAGGTCCTGTCACCTCTGCTGGCGTGGGCACACGGTCGGTGTATGGCCAAACCAGGTCCTGTCACCTCTGCTGGAGTGGGCACACGGTCGGTGTATGGCCAAACCAGGTCCCGTCACCTCTGCTGGAGTGGGCACACGGTCGGTGTATGGCCAAACCAGGTCCCGTCACCTCTGCTGGCGTGGGCACACGGTCGGTGTATGGCCAAACCAGGTCCCGTCACCTCTGCTGGCGTGGGCACACGGTCGGTGTATGGCCAAACCAGGTCCTGTCACCTCTGCTGGAGTGGGCACACGGTCGGTGTATGGCCAAACCAGGTCCTGTCACCTCTGCTGGAGTGGGCACACGGTCGGTGTATGGCCAAACCAGGTCCCGTCACCTCTGCTGGCGTGGGCACACGGTCGGTGTATGGCCAAACCAGGTCCCGTCACCTCTGCTGGCGTGGGCACACGGTCGGTGTATGGCCAAACCAGGTCCCGTCACCTCTGCTGGAGTGGGCACACGGTCGGTGTATGGCCAAACCAGGTCCTGTCACCTCTGCTGGCGTGGGCACACGGTCGGTGTATGGCCAAACCAGGTCCTGTCACCTCTGCTGGCGTGGGCACACGGTCGGTGTATGGCCAAACCAGGTCCTGTCACCTCTGCTGGAGTGGGCACACGGTCGGTGTATGGCCAAACCAGGTCCTGTCACCTCTGCTGGCGTGGGCACACGGTCGGTGTATGGCCAAACCAGGTCCTGTCACCTCTGCTGGCGTGGGCACACGGTCGGTGTATGGCCAAACCAGGTCCTGTCACCTCTGCTGGAGTGGGCACACGGTCGGTGTATGGCCAAACCAGGTCCTGTCACCTCTGCTGGAGTGGGCACACGGTCGGTGTATGGCCAAACCAGGTCCTGTCACCTCTGCTGGCGTGGGCACACGGTCGGTGTATGGCCAAAGCAGGTCCCGTCACCTCTGCTGGAGTGGGCACACGGTCGGTGTATGGCCAAACCAGGTCCTGTCACCTCTGCTGGCGTGGGCACACGGTCGGTGTATGGCCAAACCAGGTCCTGTCACCTCTGCTGGAGTGGGCACACGGTCGGTGTATGGCCAAACCAGGTCCTGTCACCTCTGCTGGCGTGGGCACACGGTCGGTGTATGGCCAAACCAGGTCCTGTCACCTCTGCTGGCGTGGGCACACGGTCGGTGTATGGCCAAACCAGGTCCTGTCACCTCTGCTGGAGTGGGCACACGGTCGGTGTATGGCCAAACCAGGTCCTGTCACCTCTGCTGGAGTGGGCACACGGTCGGTGTATGGCCAAACCAGGTCCTGTCACCTCTGCTGGAGTGGGCACACGGTCGGTGTATGGCCTAACCACGTCCTTCTCTGCCACCTTGTCTGGGCATGAAATGTGGCAGTTGGGTCCATTGGCCAGCCTTGGTGGTGTGTCCTTAAAGCACTGAGGAGTGTGACATGGAACTCGAATCGAGCAGAAACGACCCAGGAGAGGGAGTGTGACAAACCCCTGCAGAGCCTGTGGCTTGTCTTCTGTCGGACCATGTGCTGTGCTGCAGGTCCGCGCAGGGCCAAGGGCAGCGTGTTCTGGTCTTACCCCTTCTGTACGGCCTCCTGCCCTTCCCTTCTAATGGCGCTCAGGTGGATCCCATCTGCTCCTGGAGACTTTTCAGGTCCCCAGGCCTTGAGCTTAATTGCTTTTACCTGCCTGCGTCCGAAGGTGCCAGGAAAGTTGCGATGCAGTCGGTGACAGATGGTGCGGGCGAGGGTGGTCTGAGCTTTCTCTGCCGTGCCAGTTCCCTCTTTGTGCCTGTTCTCCAGGTCATGTCCCCATTCATCCATAATGATCTCATCTCCTCCACTGCTATATTTGAGCTCTGTGCCACCTCAGGCCTTGTTCGGAGCCAGCCGTGTCTCTGTTCCTCTGCGGTAGCTGGAGCCCCAAACTTAACAAATACAGACGAGGCAATTTAGAAAGTGCTCCTCACCCCGAACTGTTGCTTGTGCCATGCCTGGGTCAGGGTAGTCTGTGTGAAAAGCTGGAGGCTGCAAGTTTAATACAGCATAAACAGTAAGGGTGATGTTCGACGGCAGTTTTAAAAACAGTTGTAAGCTATTTAAGTGTACGCTTACACTGATAAAGCAATGGTAGGAACAAATGTTGAGAGAAGTTCTGTTTGTTTCTTGATGTCTAGAGCTGCGTGCCTCTGAAATAGGCTGCGTCCATCAAAACGCAGGTTGTGTTTGTGGCAGAAGATGCCCTAGTGGTCCTAGGTGGGAAGCGCCGTGTCTCTGCTGGAGGCGTTGGAGCACAGGTTGTGCCTGAGGGCAGGAGCTGCCAGAGGGACTGGAGATGGTCACTGGGTTTTATCAGCACCACCGTTCTTCGCCGCTGTGCCGGGGAGGCCGCGAGTCCGGAGCTGCTCTGCCTGGGGCGTGTGCCGTTCCGGGGGGCAGAGGGAGGTGCGGAGCTGCCACCGCAACCTGTGCCTGGGCTGTCCGATGCAGAAGGCTGTGGGGAACCAGTATGTGCAAACCTCTGCCAGACCCATCGAGGCTTGTTCGGGTTGTGTTCTTCTGAACTGGGCTTGGCAGCATGCCGGTCCCTCACCTGCGCTGGTGGGCCTGAGCTCCCAGGGAGAGGACGAGTGGGGATTCCTGCTCCTCAGGCACCCAGCGTCGTCCCCAGCGAAGGCCGCGCTTCTCTTGTTACGGACACAGATGGTCCAAGCTCGGTGGAAGAAACACTTGTGTCAAGAACCCAGCACAACCTTCCTGTCCTCAGCTTCCAGCCCGGCCGCACGTACCGCCAGGGCCGGTGGCTGCGGCAGCATTGCTCGGGTGATTCTTTGGGTGGGCCACTGTAAAGTTGAATTCTCCCCAGGATTTCATCAGGAACAATGAGGAAACACACCCCACCCTCTTCTTTTCTTTCTAATACAGCAATGAAGGTTTTCCTTCCTTTTCGTCCTTTTCTGTTTTAAAAATCATTTAGGCATAGAGTACCACGAATGCAAAACAGTAGGGTACCAAAAAAGTAGCGTCCATCATCTTGGCTTCTTCCTGTATAGGAAGCAGATCAAAGTGCCCTGTCCTCAGAGTTACCTTTAGTTTGGGGGTCTTTTTTGTCCCTTCCTCTTGGGATGATTTGCGTTTTCTGCCTGACTTGGAGGTCTGGGATCTGGCATGCTGAATTGCTGCCAGAGTTGCTCGGCTCTAACACCAGTTCCGCTGGCTTTGCTCCTCTGACGGTGCTTCCAGAGCACCCTTTCCTCAGGAGCCCCAAGACCAGGTAGCCCCCTCTGCTGCAGCGTTCACTTCTTTCGCCGCTGACTGTTAATCATTCCAACAATTTCATGGCATCACCGGAGGCTGCCGTGAGCAAGCCAAGGCAGAGGCTGTATGGTATTGGGCTTTTGACCCGCTACACTGAGATGTTCTGTGGCCAAGACTAAAGACATCTTTAAACCTGCTGTGGTGCGGTGGTAGCTTTAAACTCTTAAAGTTCTTAGTGAAGCAGTTCAAAAGGGGATTTTTGGTCTCTTCTGTATGGTCTGAATATTTGTACTCTTACTTGCTATCTTAGCCCCCTACTGTGATTCAAGGAAAGAGAAGTTCAGAGGCAGGAATTCTTCACTCTGTACATTGTCTTCTTTATTTGAGGAGGAAACATTATTCTGCTGCAAGAGTAAACTTGCATAGTAGACTCTGAAGCTGTCCTAAACTGATCGTTTTCACTGATGGGATTTTGGTCAAGATCTCCACTAGGATTAATCTGTCTCTGGTCATGGAGAGCACCTGCAAACTGCAAGAAGTGGGTAGAAGTTCTCTTCCCAGTGGTGCAGAGCCTCTAAGGCGGGCAACGCTTCGGCAGCAGATTTGCTGGGGTCTACAGCAGGGAGAAGTGTGGAGTGCCCTCGTTAGGGAGAGTGATGCACATGTGAAGGGCTGGGAGAGGGTCCAGCCTGGGATATATGTAGAACTTCCCGTTGGAGAGCAAAATGCTTTCCTTGATGAATCAAAATTGCACTGGGCTGTGCTTCTGTTCATGGGCGATGTGGGAACGGCTCATCGTCCACGCAGAGTCCCGTGGCGCGTTTCGAGGTCCGTGTCAGTGCAGGTGTATTCAGTGGGATGGGGGATGCGTTTTTAGGGTGGAAGACCTCTGTCTCCACGCCTGACTGACAGGAGGGCTCCGTTCCCATGTTGCACGCAGGCTCTGGCTTCTCATCCGCTGTCAGCAGGGGAGCACGTAGTGTCTGCTGAAGGCTTGTTCCAGTGTAACCAGGGTCAGAAGCCTCCCCAGAGCATTTCAGTGGAAGGTTATGAGGCTGCTGGACAAACCATTTTTTCTGTTCATCAGGGGGCCCTATGTGAATCTTTCCTCTTTTCCTTAATTTCTTTAACTGCCAACTTGCCTCTCCCTTGGTTTTTTGTTAATAAACCCAAGTGAAATCTGTTGTTGTGATGAAAGGACCCTGCAACATCTGCCAGATGGATTGTACGCAGCCAGTTTATTAATTTGATGGGGCATTTAAAATCAGCTTTTATAATTGCATTTTAATTTCATAACAAATAAAGCAGCTGTGCAGAGTGAAAAGCTGGGCTATTGTGGCATACACCGGGGGCTCGCTGACTCTAGAAGTGCCTTGGATTTCACAGCTTGACCCTTCAGGGATCTGTGAACTTCATGAGATGACGGGGTTTGAGAGTTCCCACTGCTGGGGGGTTGGAAGGCTGTGGCCCCGTTGTGCCACAGAGACTGCACCTTCCCAGGCCCAACATTCCCGGGACCTGGGTGGCACAATGGGTGGGCTGCTTCTGGAAAGAGGGTGCTGCAGCTGTTGGTTCACAAACACTCCTGGGATTTGGGTGCCGAGAGCGTGAGTAGTTGTGCACTTGAGAATGCGTAGGCCGTGCATGTGCTCGGGCTTACCGGAGCGTGTGCCTGCCCCTGGGCACTGCGCTGGGGGGCTGGAGTTGGGCCGGGAGCTAACGGGGCTCAGAGCACAGGGTTTAAGGCCGTGTGAAACTTTACAACGCTTGTCTTGCTTCCAGTTTTGACTCTGTCTCAGTATGGACACGGGCAAATTAAATGGAAAGGAGGAGAAACCCTTCCTAGTGTGGGAAAACAATAATAGGAAGAAACTCGGAGCCTGATAAGCTCTGGAACACAGTGAAGGTCACAGCGCGATACTGCTGCTCAGATGAAGGGACTTGACCAAAAAAATGGGTCAGTTGCTGATGATTTTTCAGAGCTCAGTGACAGTAATTTACAGCTGACACCATTGAGCAAAACTGTGCTGTCGGCATGGTTCTGGCACCTTCCCTGTTTCTGGGTCCCTGGTACGGCAGCAGCTCGGAAGTGAAAAACATGGTTGAGAGACCGTGTCATCTCCGTGTTAGCCTCAAACAGGTCTGGGTGCTTTGTTCAATACCCAGGTTACACGTGAGGTTGTCCAGGACATGGAGTTGTTGCACAAGTTGAGGCAATGTTTGCTTGTTTGCTGGGAGGTGATTTTGGAATAAAACAACCCAGAGGCCCGTGTACGACTGAAGTACCTGATTCCTCTTGACTCGATCTCGGATTACAAGTATGCGGTGGTGCCGTTTCCACGATGTGATGTGCATCTCGTCATGGAGTGAGGTCAGGGTACCTGTTCACTGCTTCGCAATTTGTAGCCTTCTGGAGTTTGTCTTTGCTTGTGGGACATCTCCCGGGGACCACCTCTGCTGGGGACGGGTTGGGTATAAACTGGAACAAGATCTTAGCGGTCGAGTTTATGGCTTCAGCCACACTTGGCAGCTGCGTATTGTAGCCAATCTGGACCTGCAAGTAATCCCGCGTGCCCGGGGATTTAGGAGGCCCTGATGCCTGGTGGCATATGGACAGCAGTGGTGCTATCAGCACCAGGGTCCCAGATGGTCATCCTCGTGGATTACCGAGCACTGCAGGTATGGCGCTTGCAGTCATGCATCAGGTGTGAGAGAAGCAGGAACACTGCCTCTGCCTTCCTCCCTCACCCCTGAGCACATCTCTCATGGTCAGGGTAGCTTCAGGGTGTCCTTTCCATCAGGGTGGCCAGGGTTGGTCTCTGATACCCAGGTCTGATGCCCCTCTCTGGGTGTCAGCGCACGTCGCTGTGCTGCCTGTTGCAGAGGCGCCGTGCGATGCCCCTGGGCCCCGCGATCTGCCTCGGAAGCCTGTGCATTCACATTCTGTATCTGTCCCCAGTGGCTTCCTGATAGTCATTTAATAGATAAAACAAGCAGAATGGCTTTGTGCCTTGTTTGTAGCTCAGGACATAAGATGTGAATTCTGATGTTTTTCTGCCCCTCAGAGGGTTGGAACTAAATTAACCTGTTATACAGGAATTTGGCCATGACAGCTCCCAAGGACACGGCAGTGCCTGAGTGCGGCTGACGGGGAGCTGCAGGGGCGGAATCGAAGGGACGCACCGGGGTCCCGCGTCTCGCAGTCGGCAAAGGAAAGGGCAAGTCTGGACGGAGCCGGAGTGGCACAGAGAGAGCTGTGATCCGCAGGTTTGTGCCGGAGCATTAGGGAGCGTCCCAGGGAGGACCAGGACTGTCCTCAGACGCCGCCTGTGCCACTTGCAGAGGAGTGCTGGGAAGAGCAGGGAACTCGGGCACTGCTCGGGAGTCGGGATCTGATGGCACCGTTAGAGCAAGTGGGAAACCCTGGTGGTGAGTTGCGTGTGCGGGACCTCAGCAGAGTTCGGCGTGGGGGCCCGAAGGGACGGTGAGCAGGGCTGTGGGTGGGGGCTGGTATGGGAAAGCCTGTGCAAAATGAAATTACAGGTGGTACCCACCAGGAAGCAGGGCCTGCAGGGTTTTCCTTGTTGCCCTTTAAGTTGTTATTTATCTTCGTGTGTTAACTTGTCCCCAGCAGAGCAGAATCTGAACTGGAAGTCACGTTTGCGTACGGCAGTACCTGCATTGGAATAGCCGGGGTCCGTTCAGCTTCTCCCCTCGTCAGGGACTTCGCAGTGCTGTAGGTGCGGACGGCAGTCACGTGCTTGGCTGTGAAATCACTTGTTTGTTTGATTTTAATGTCCTGGAATAGAGGATGGGTGCAGCGTGTTTGGGACTTCTGAGTCTGTGTCATTAGCCCTGGGGTGACAAATGGAAAATGTGCAAGTGGGACCTCCCGACGCGAGAGCTGGCCTGTACCTGGAACTGGTCAGCAGCTCTGGTACGCACCCGTCGCGTGTCTTCATCTGGGAACAGGGGTAATAAATTGATGGGTGCGTTGGAGAAAGCTACTGTGGCACCACTGTTGTAAGTGTGGAGAGGCCCCCAGCGTGGGCTCGGGTCTCCAGCAGCTGCTGCTTGACGCTGCCGGCCAGGAGGGGACCTTCCCACAGGGCTCATGGGCGACCCTAGAGGTAGCCCTTGGGAGACACCTACCCAGGGCCCGTTCCCTGGGTGGATCCTGGTCAAGTTCTCATCTCTCCTTGTAGTAACGGCTTTAGGCGGGAATAATGACCAAAACATTTCTTAAAAGATACTGACTGCAAAGGCCCGAGGGGTCTGCAGGCAGCCCAGGTTCAAGCCGAGCCCGTGCAGATGCGGTTGGCTGCGTCCTGCAGCGTCTCAAGCGAGACTTGGAGCGGGAGCGCTCCGCGGCCTGTGCTGCGCTCCGGGCACGCTGCCGTCCGCGGGACTCACCACGGAGAAGCTAGCAGGAGGAACGTGGCGGTGCATCCCTTTTACGGGAAGACTTCTGGTGCTGAAGAGAGATCCCGTCTTCCTCAGCGCAGGACGGGGACCGTGGCTCATGAGCAAACACTGTGGGAGCTGGGCCGGGGGCTGCTGCGGCCCCAGCACGTGCCAGAGGGATCCCTGCACCAGCAGAGCAGGAGAGGGAAGTTGTCTTGCGAGACAGAGCTGAGGAGGAAGATTCTGCTCGAGCGGTGAATGAGACAAGGGTTGGCCCGAGCCCAGCCTCATGAACAGATGAGCAGCTTGGGTGCCAGGAGTGACATTTCTAATAGGGAGGAAAAAATAACAAATCAAAGTGGGGCACATCTGTATCTGAGAGACTGTGTGAGAAGGCAACTTCTGGGATTACTCTGGAAAGGAGCCATCTCATGTCGGTATGTAGGGGACTCAAGAAGGGGAAAGCCCACGGCCACTATGGGTTGGGGTTGTTTTTCTTTTTTTTTGTTTCTTTTGGTCTTGGAACCTGTGAAGCAAAGGAAAATAGGATCTTCAAAAGGATCAGAGGCAGTAGGAACAAACTAAAGAGTTCTGAAGTCCCAGCTAGCCCGTGTGATGTTGCTAGCCCATGTGAAAGGCAAATCTTGCTATCACCTAGAGTCCTGTCAGGTTGGAGACCTGCTTTGCGCTGGGCAACAGAGAAGAGGCAGGACCAGCTCCTGGAACTGCAGGCTGTAGAGTCAAACAGTAGAATGGCCGGCAAAGCAAATACCGGGTGCAAAGAGGTGGTCTTCAAGACCTGACGCTGCTGAGCTGGTTCTGTGTGTAGGCTTTAAGGGTTAAATGGGATTGAAATGAGTGGAAGGAACACAAGGGCAAAAAGCATAGTCTTTGGTCAGGACAACTGCCTTGTCATTTGCAGCTGGCTGGGGTCCATAAGCATCATTTCCGAAAGGAATTTTCCACAAGACCTGAAGAATGCTGCAGTGGATTCTCCAAGGGAGAAGTTTGGAGGTACGGTGGGGTACGTAGGAGGCAGCAGAAGATGGTCTGGAAGGCATGTTTGGAGATGAGTAAGGGCTGTGAATGGGGTGGGGGAAAGTAGGGTCAGGTCCATGGTAGAACAGTGGTGGAAGGTGGATTTGTGCCTCAAAGGGGAAGGCAGGAATGTCTGCATTTGCTGTAAGAGTGGAGAGGGAGCCAGGGAGGGAACCCTCAGCAGGGGTTGAGAGAAAGTCAAGCTGATTTCAGCAGCTGCTGTGGGCTTTTTCTCCAGAGTCCTGCAGCAGCAGGTTAGAGGGTCCTTGCAGGCAAACCCAGCTCGAGAATGTGCCAGTCACTTGGGCTTCCTCGTTCAGGCCGTGGAGCAAACAGCAGCATAGCACAGCGCTGGGAAACTGCAGTGGGACTTGACTGGCCGGGGTCTGGGGTCCAGAGTTGATTAGCTATGACTTCCTTCATTAAAGAAATTTCTTCCTAGTATGTCTTGTTTGTTAGTTTCTTCAAAGCATATTTGAGCATTTCATCTGCGCATCCCAACACGACTCGGTATATGGCTCATTACCATCTTTATAGCTATTCAAATTACCAGTGACCTTCAGAGCTGATGGCTGTGTGTATGAGTCGCCCAGCTTGCATCAATGATTGGTAGACCTCCGTAGACCATTTATTTCTCTCCTTCTGTCAGCGCCAGCTTCTTCTTGACCGCTGTGGTGTTGCCCAGCCTGTCTAAGGCCCCCATGGGAGAGGAGGGCTGTCACGGGCAAGGGGGGCTCACAGGGAGCTCTGAGCCTGGTGCCGAAGGAGAAGGGCCTGACTTTGCAGAAGAAAATGAAACAGGCTTTTGGAGTGACTTGTCAGGACACACCTGGAAGGACTGCTGAGAGGTGACATCCACATGCCAAGTCAGCCCCTGCTGAGGTCCAGCTGAATCCAAGCTGCTGCTTTGAGTGCTGTCCTTTTGGTGTGCCAGGCATGAGCTCCTTCAGAGTTCCTTAGCACCCATCTGGTTCCACGCCAGCCCAAAGCTCATGCTTTCCATACCTCATTTCTGAAGAAGTTGCATGTTCATGTGGCAGGAAACGTTTGAATGAGCTGACTGAGGCTGAGGTACCTACCTTCTTCATCTCAGCCTTCGCTGGTAAGACGAGGCTTCAGCAGTCCCAGGTCCCTGAGACCAGTAGGATAGTCCATGGTAAGGTAGGCATATCCTCAGTGGAGGAAGGTCAGGCTAGGGAGCAGTTAAACAAATGGGACATGGGGCCTGATTTATGCAGAGGCGAGTGCTGAGGGAGCTGGCTGGTGGCGTTGCCAGGCCACTCTGCATCATCTTTGAAAGGTCATGGTGGTCGGGAGGTTCCTGATGGCTGGAAGAAAGCAAATGCCAGTCCTGTCTTCGAGAAGGACAAGGAGGAGAGTGGGGGAACTCCAGGCTGGTGAGTCTCGTCTTGATCGCTGGGAAGGTGATGGAGGAACTAAGCCTGGAAACCATTTCCGAACCCATGGAGGGCAAGGTGTGATTGGGAGTAGCCAGCGTGGATTTGTGAAGGGGAAATCCTGCTGAACCAGGCTGAGAGCCTTCTACAGTGAGGCAGCGAGCTTGGATGAGGGGAGGGCAGTGGATGTTTTTTATGTTGACTTGAGCAAGGTTTTTATGTTGTCTCATGTAACATCCCTAGAGACAAACTGGTCAAATATGGACAAATTTAAATTTTCCCTTTCATTAGAATAGACTCAGTTTGCTGTTACCTTAAAATCTGTGTTCAGCTTGACGCCAGACAGGCTGAAACTTCAGTCCTTCCAGTCCTCAAGCAGTAGCAAATCTTAAAAAGGAGTACTATGGGACTGAAGAGCCAAGCGCAGGAACACAAGAACAGAAGGCTCTGGAGAGCTGGATGAGTTCTCCTCCACAAAGGGCTGGTTTGGAGTTTGGAAATACAAATACACTAGAAAGGGGAAATTTTCTATTGGGAAGTGTTAGCAGAGCTGCTAAAGCATGGACGAGAGCAGTGGGAAATAAGGTACAGGATTTGGGTCTATTCTAATTGTGACAACGTCCTAACCTTTGGAGAGCAGGAGCGTTTGCATCTCAAGAGAAGATCTGGAGAAGAGACTGAAATGAGTCTCCTGTTTGGCTTGTAAATCAGGCTTGCTCGTTTGTTTGTTTTTCCCTTGCTTCCTATAGGAGTAATGCCTAGATACAGGCAATCGTGAAGTTCCTCATCTTTGGGGAATTTGCTTTGGCTGGCACGGAGCAGTGCTTAATTTAGCTGTGAATGACATATGGGCACTAAGGCGATGGGGGCAGGGATGAATCTGATGCTGTCTGTGAAGTGTTGGGAGGGAGCTGGATCGGAAAGGTAACAGCACATGGCAGAGTGTGGATGTGTCTGTGCCTTCTGCCAGTCGGGATATCGAATACTGTAGGAATTCAGGTGTTTATTTGTTAACTAATGAAAAAAAAAAAAAGAGTTGTCCACTCAGTTAGCAGCAGCAGAAATCCCACCTGGCGGTAGGACTGTGCTCCATGTTGGGGGCAGGGTGTGCTGCCGCGTGCATAACCACAGGTTCTTTTTTCCTGAGCTGAAAGTCCTGTAAATCTGCCCGCCGGGAGTTAAGCCTGAGGTTGTATTCCCAGCACTGGCACTTGTTGCCTTATTGGGAAGGGAAGGACAGCTTTGCCTCCCAGCCTGGGGCGGGCGGTGAGCACCCGGAGCAGCAGGAGCGAGTTCCCGGAGGCATTGACCTCGGTGGAAGTACCACGATCACGAGGACTCCTGCGTGGTTGGGGCTGCAGGTATTTTGGATCAAGACAGGAAAAGAGAAAAGAAACCATTTTCCTCTCTGACTTGGAAGGCCCCACGCACCACTGCCCTAGTGCAGAGAGCTGGGTACACACGGACTTGTGTAGAGGTTTCCAGCAGGGGCAGAACGCGGTGCAGCTGACACGCGTGAGCACCGAAGGAGGTGTGGGGAGGGACCCCGGGGTCGTGGGGACAGCAGGGTGACACAGAGGTGACAGGCAGCAGGGTGGTCCTTTGAGCACACGCTCCTGCCTCCCCGTGCTGCGGTGGATCAGGAGAGAGGAGCCAAGCGTGCTGGTCTCCACGGCCGATGGCCTTCAGGAGAGACACCTCGCCGTGCTTCAGCTGCGGGTGGAAGTGTCTCCGCGGGGAGGTGACCTGAGAGGATGGCTTTTTGGGAGTGGGAGCCAAACCCTGGTTTGGAAACCAGGCATGTCTGTGCGTTCCGCAGAGTGCCCGGCCTGTTCTGAGGTGATGAGTGAAAAAGCGAGGAGCAACGGCATCCTGGGAATTGTGCATAATCCTTGTGCTGTGGTGAAGACGAGCAGTAACTGCCATTTGTGTGGCTCTGACACCGCGTGCGGCCACAGGGTACTTGCATAGCCTTGTGGTACAAATTCTGTTATTACCAGACTCTATCCTGAGAGCTGTTCCTGCTGAGGACCGAGGGTGCAGTGCTGGGGATCGTGTCGTACCAGTGGTCGCATTTGCTTGGTGGTTTCTTGCATGTAAAGCTGAGTAACGGCTGTCAGCTCTGTTCCTGCCGCCCGGTTGCAGTGCAGACGTAGGAGAACAGGACAGTACGGTTCCCCGTGCTTGCTGGTTGCCTCATCACTGTCATCCCTTTGCCAAAGGGCCTTTTCGTAATCGTAGGATCATAGAATAGAATCATAGAGCAGTTTGGGTTGAAGGGAGCTTAAAGCCCACCCAGTGCCACCCCCTGCCCTGGGCAGGGACACCTCCCACCAGCCCACGTTGCTCCAAGCCCCGTCCAACCTGGCCTTGAACCCCTCCAGGGATGGGGCAGCCACAGCTTCTCTGGGCACCCTGGGCCAGGGGCTCACCCCCCTCACAGCAAACAATTTCTTCCCAAGGTCTCATCTCAATCTCCCCTCTGTCAGTGTAAAACCCTTCCCCCTCGTCCCACGGCTCCCCTCCCTCATCCAGAGTCCCTCCCCAGCTTTGCTGGAGCCCCTTTAGGGACTGGCAGGGGCTGGAAGGTCTCCCCGGAGCCTTCTCTTCTCCAGGCTGACCCCCCCAGCTCTCTCAGCCTGTCCCCACGGCAGAGGGGCTCCAGCCCTCCCAGCATCTCCGGGGCCCTAATCTGCCACAGGAGGTTCCTCACCTTTTATGGGGTCCTGCCTGGTGGCTGGAGGGACCATCCAGCAGCCTCCAAGGTTACCGCTGCCTTTGTGCTGGGTCGGGTCCCCAGAGTTGTCTGCAACCCTGCGGTCTCTGCTGCTGGGAGAAGCAGCTCTCTCTTCGACTGCCAAATTCACTTGAGTATGTTTCAGACCATGGGCAAGCTCAAAATGAAGATGAAGTTTCTTCTATCAAAGCCGCAAGGTTAAGTTATGATGACAAAGCTGGAGAAACAGCCACAGGAAAAAAGCAAGTTTAACATAGGCCCGACGTCCGCCTTCTCCATCTCCTGCTGTCCAGGGGCTTGGGGAGGAGCTTAAGAGTCCAGTTCCTTGTCCCCTCTCTGCTCTGAGGGGTTTTAGAACGGCTCCTGAAGTGTCAAAGCAAGTCCCAGGAAACCCCACGTGTCCGTGCTAACCAAGGGGGTCTCTTGATGTGGGGGGCTTCTTGTTAAGAACTCGTTATGCAGGTAATGCTGAGGGAATGCTTTTGAGATCGTTGACTGCAGGGACCCCGGGATGCTGACTCTTCTGTTTATTTTTTGTCTGGATGTCAAATTGCCGTTACAAATGCTACGCCATCGTCTTTTCCAAAGGATGTATCAAAACCTTATCACTTCTGGGTGATGTGCAGCAGTTTCTCGTGATCTGTAGCATTCTACAGACTACATCTAGCACGTTAATTCACAGTCGGTTCCAGAGACCGCTGTGTTACAGAGCTAGGGAAGCGCTGTGAGCCACGGTAACCTGAAAGCCACGTAACTGCTCTCCTTCCCCACTGTCTGGGATCAGGATGGTGCAATTAATTGGCCTTGTAAGTGCTCGAATTGAAGTGAGAGGTGCACATCAGCTGTTCTCTGGATAAAATAGGGGTAGTATCTGGACACTCTGCATGCAATACCTAAATGGGGAGCATATGGAAAGCTTGGTAATGAATCTCGCTTCCCTTTTTTTCTCTCTTGCGTTGTGCACATTTCTGTTCTCTTGGGTGATGTGGGAACGACAGTGTTTTTTTCTGTGGCCGTAGGAAATGGAATGGTCACAGCTGATGCTTTTTAAAATGTCCCAAAACAATCACGATCTTTCTTGCAGAGCCTGCTAGCATAAGGTGTGGGGGATCCAGTCGCAGGGAACTGGGAGATGGCAGCTGACATCAAACGTACATTTGCTGGCAATGGTTTTCGTTTATTTCTGAAACCTCAGGCTGCTTTGTAACCTCGAACTGTGCTGGGTGGTCTGCTTTGGGCCCCCGTTCGTTCTCCAGGTGAAATAAGAAGTGCTGGTTTTGTCTGTAGCTGGTGTGTGGTTTGTCCCCCGGCTACCTGGAAGCCGTCCTTTCAGCCGGCAGTCGGTGGGCAGCTGGAGCTGGTAGTTCCCTGCTTTAATGAGGACGCTCCTGATGTGATTCTCCATTAAAATCTCCTTGACTCTGAATTTATTTAAGCTTCAGAGCACGTTTCAAGACTTCCTTTCTGTTTCTCTAAGCTTTGAGCAAGTGAAAACAAGGCTTAATGGGTTGGGAGAATTTTGCTGTGTCAGTGAAGTACCTTCCTGTTTGCTGTGTCATTTCGAGTGGAACGGCTCTTGGGTTTTGAACATGGGCCAGGCAGGACACCCCCGGCCTCAGAGTGACTTGTGTGGTTGCCTTGGCCAGTTTCTTTCCCTCTCTGCGTCTCGTTTTCCGGATGGGGCAGTGATGTCCCTGTTGCTCTGGGGATGTCAGAAGTTACCGCAGGTGGCATCTTTCCATGAAATGGTTTTACCGAAGCCCATGTTATGGCTGGGTGCCCCGTTAACAACCCTTCTTACAAAGATGGATGCTACCAATTCTCTGTTCCATTTTCGCAGCACACGGCTGCGTGAAGGCCACTGTCTGCACTGTCTCTCTTCTGGACACGGGTGAAAGAAACTTTTGAAGGCTTCTTGAGGTGCTTTCTTCCCCTGGACCGCGCCTGACCCCAGACAAATTTTCTGTGCTCTGCCCTTTTGTGTTTCCCCTGCGTTAACACCATACGATGGTCGTTCTGGCCTTCCCTTTTTCTGGAGCCCTGCTCATCCTCACGTACCTCTTTCTCCCCACAGTGCTGAGTATTGGCGAAGGTGGCTTTTGGGAAGGAACCGTGAAAGGAAGGACTGGCTGGTTCCCGGCAGAATGCGTTGAGGAGGTGCAGATGCGACAGTATGATCCACGGCACGGTAAGCTGCTTTCTTACATCTGAGTGTCTCAGCAGACACACTGGACAGTCCCGGAAATTCAGAATTATTCATTCTATATTTCTCACAGTCTCTGAGTTTGACCATTCTTTGCAATGGGTGATACCCGCAGAATTGTATCTCAAGGTGTTAGTTCATGTTGCTGGGTGCATTAGCATCCAGCAGCAGACAGGCTGGTCCGTGGTAAGCGTGTGGGACTGTCGCGAGGAGAGCCGTCATCGGTCCCTTCTGCGGCCATCGCTGCTGTGGCGGGCTCTTCTGCAGGCGACAGTGGGTGATGGAGCAGGAGAGTGTGACTGTTGATCTGAACCTCCAGCCCCGCTTTGCGTTGTAGGAGACGTCAGAAGAAAACAGTAATTTGCATGTGTGTGTTCTAGTCCAACAGAAAACATTTAAAATGGCTGTGACTCAGCCCTGGCACGCCTGCCTCTCCGTCTCCAGCGCCAGCCACCACCTAAGGGGAATTTGCTGTTCCTGGAGGGCAGCGGTGTCAGGAGGAGCTGTGCCAAACAGTACGGTGCTGCTGGAGGTCACCCTGACGTAATGGGTCTCCTGCTGTTGTGGGTGGTATCACCGCAGCTTCCCCCTTGCCACGGACACCTGCCCGGGCAGCGTTCCTCTCCCGGCCTGCGGACTGGGGAGGAAACACGCCTGAATTTGTCCCAGTGTAAAGCAACTGAAGAGAACATCTGGGTTATTTTTTTTCAATGTATTACTTAGGAGAGGAGAGAAGTGGCCCTGATTTGACAGATTCAGTGAAGGTCACTTTGCATATTAAATGAGCTTTGAAATTCACACAGCTGGATTCTGGGAAGTGAGATTGCGAAGCCGGAAACAAAAGTTGTGGAAGAGAAAAGAAAATCAAAAAAATACAGTTCTCTGTTCAGCACAACAACTAGTTTTAAGTAGTTTCTGGAAGCCTGAACCCACTTATAAAGTCTTTTCTTTGCTGTAATCCCTGTCCTTCCTGAGCGTTAAATGCACGTGTTGGCACCCTCGGGCACCTCCTCAGCAGGAGGCTTGGGCTCCATAAGTGAGCCGCGAACTGCGTGTGCTCTGAGGAGGCTGTGGCAGGTCGTGGGTGCTCTGGGACACTGGCACGTCCGTCCCTGGTCTGGTGGCCGTGGAGGGTGTGGTGGGAGCAGAACTCCACCGGTAGCACTGCGAACCTGCAGGGTCTGGTCAGCAAGGCTTTCCTCCCCCCGCCTCTGAGCTGGTTCCGCTGTTGGCTCTCCAGTCTGCAGTTCCAGCCCGTGTTCCCAGTGCTCATTCGTATTCTTCCTTCGAGTTCTCTTCGTACGTGCTTCATCTCCCTGCGCCGGTCGCCTTTGCGCTCTCCTGTGCTGTGAGCTCAGCTGTGCTCTGCGCTCGCTGGAAGTGAAGCAAATGTGTTTCTGTTGTGCTGGTGGGAAACCCTTGATGCCAGTGAAGATTTGAATGGGATATTCCTCCTTTTTCAGGGGTGATTAGGGCTGATGAGTTGGGATTTCCACTGAGAAGGTCCCACCTTCCTCCCTCTCTCTCGTGCTGCTTTGGAGCTGTGCTCTGGAGCCATGTCAGTGGGCAGGGGCTGTCCTCTTAAGATGCTGAATAAAAAAGAGAATAGACTAATCGATGTGGCTTATAAGCCCTTTGGGTTTGCTGGGTGCTTTCTTGGAGGATGCTACATGTTTGGGTTAAATTGGAGTTGTGTGGTGAAATGTGAAGAACAGATGGTGCTTTCACACTAAAGCTGGAGCAGAGGGATGAGCATTTTCCTCCAGTTGTCCATACTGTTTAGTTGTTGGCATGTCCCCCGGTGTGGTTTTGGGGTTTGCTGACTTTTACTTTTCCAGACAAAGCTTGGGCACAGCTTTCAGGCCCAGATTGTTTGCAGAAGGTAGTTTGGATAAGGCTATGGTGCTTGTGCACGGGTGAAGGTTTAGCTGCATGGACATGACGCTGCTCTGCCACTTCTCACCAAGATCAAAGAAAGAGAAGTGTCTGTCTTCTGAGTTCCAGTATAGCCTAGCAGCTGACTGGGCTCTGCACTGGTGGAAAGGTTTTGGCCTGGCGGTACTTCACTGGGGAGCAAAGCCACATCAGACTTGTGGACATCTCCTACGGTGTTTATGGATTGAGGAAAGTAGCAGGGTTGCGTGGCAGATTCCTGACTAGTCTCTTGTTGGAACAGATTGAAGATGACTGTGACAAGGATGAGAGCAGCTCCGGAAATTCATTGTGATCTTCATTGAAATTCAGAGAGAGCAACTTTTGGGGTTGACATTTTGGAGACGGTATTAGGATGTTCCCTTAACCTGCATGTATTTTCATGCTTTGAGGGAAAAGGCCATGAGCTGCATATTGATCTGCCTAAATGAGCCAGGTTCTTCTCTAAGGGTGTCTCCGGGTCACCACGTCCCTCCCAGGTCCCAGTTGGTAGACGCTGCAGTGCTTGTTGGCTCTGAAGGAAGATGCCCTGTTGCCCATCTCCGTTACAGGCCCCAAGGGAGAAACTTAAGTTTCTCACTTCCCGGTCTCCTTAGATATCTCCTGTCTGTAGAACTAAAGTCCTTTGGGGCCTAAGCAGAGTTTCTTTGGTAAATAACTCAAACTTTCTGTTTGTTCCAGATGTATTTCTTCTGGCCCTGTTGAGTCAGAGATCTCTGCTTTTGCCCATCTTCCCACAGAGTTGATCCTTCTTGTATCATCCTGACACCCTGAGAGGAGATCCAAATTCTACCTGTCAGTTCCATCACTTATTACCCACTTTTATTCCTGACTGCATCTCCGTTAACAGCATATATTCTACTTAAAGTGGTGTGGCATTTCTGTTGGATTCAAGAAATTAATCTTTTTGTGCCTTCCCTGTGGTCGAAAGAGGCCTTGTCCTTCTGCCAGTACAGGATCAAGCTCTTCAGGGGGTCCTCCCAGCTGTTGGCAGGCTGAGATCTGTGGGTGTAAGAGCCGGCATGCGAACGCCGGCTGGTCACATCTCCCTGTCGCTGGGTCCATTATGAGACGGTGGTGCGTAGACCTGCCTTCGGGCAGCGGGAGTCCCTCCCCTCCGACCTCAGGCTGCATCATGCGATTTGCACAGGAATGTCTTTCTCTCCCTGAGGAGAGGCACTGGTGGAGCTTTGGACCAGAGGGACTTTGCTCCCACTCACGCTTGTTGAGCAGCCACCTGGAGCTTCATTGACGCTTGCAGAGGTGCTGTGGAGTGTCACCAGGGGGCGTGACAGGTACCATGGGTGGGCAGCACTTGCACAAGTACCCGGGAGACTGAAGATCTGTCTCCCAGTGGTGTAGGAAGGTGATCTTTCACAGTGTGAATGATGTGGGGCTCTGACTAAAATGAAGCAGAAGAAGAGGTTGTTTGTCAGCGACCGTTTTTCAGCATGTCCAGCCCATATGTATGTCTGCCTCCTGCTCTCATTCCTCGCCTCCTCGTGTCCCCAGGGACCACGTAGCTCAGGGTTTAGAGGGCACCAGGTCACTGAGCATGAGCTGCCTGATGTGCATCATCAAGGACGGGAGGAGGCACGTGGCTGGAGCTGGAGCCCTTTGCCTGGAGTGGTGGTGCCCCAGGCACAGGCCAGGGGTGGTTCCCAGTGGTTCCCAGTCACCTGCCATTCAGCCACTGGAAGCATTGAGAGAAGGAGCGCTCGGGGAAGGGGCTCTACCCAAACGTCTGGGCCCTCAGAAGTCAAAGTGGCTTTAAATCCAGAAATGAGGGGTGTGGTTTGGGTAGGCTGCTATCTGCATCGCTGGTTTTAGTACAAGAGGAGGAAAATCAGATAGATGTTGACGTACCTTTGCCTAACGGAACACAGGAGAGGAGGCGGGTGGACAGGTGAAAGCAGCAGCAAAGCAGACGACCTGCTCCGAGGAGAGGCTGTCCTCTGCCGAGGGGATGGTGGTGGCCAGTGAGATGTTTGGAATACAAATGCCAGCTCGTGAGTGCGGGGGGGAAGAAGCTGAGCCAAGTGATTTGGTCAGTCCAGGAGCTGCTGTGGGCGAGAAGAGGCCAGAGCAGGACGTCTGTGCTTCGGGGGAAGGGAGGGGGAACAGGGATGCTGACGGCAGGAGTGTGCGTGATGCATGGACTGTGCAGAAACGGGGACAGGACAGAAACATATACCATTACCTTGCTTTGGAAAATGATGGTGTAAGATACAGAGTCTAGATTTTTATACTTGGTAAAGAAGAAAAATGTAGTGAAGTAATGGAATTGACTATCTTCAGTGAGTTAAAATAGAGGTGGAATTTTGAGTGAATATTTTAAGTCAAAGCTACAGAAACCTGCCCTAATATGTATTCCTGGCAAAACAGAAATCTTGCAGGTACAGAACCCAAACACGATTGTCCCCAGGCCTCTAGGAATAAGCAAAGCTCTCAAAGAACAAAGACTAAGATTCATCTGCAAAAACACCTGCATCAGGGGGATCTGAAATCATAAAGATGCAATTTGCCAGAAATTTGGCTGCGCTAGACCTTGAGAATGTTAAGAGGAGTAATGGTACTTTCTTCAGCTGTACAAATAAAAGAGTAAGGAAAGAGGATGTAGAGCTATTAAGCAACAAGGATGAGATAAAATCAAAGTTAGTTAGATAAAGGTCCAAATCTACCAAACAGTTCCCTGTCAAAACAGGCACGATGTTGGATGGATGGGCTGTGGTGGGACCGATGCTGCCAGCTGGGGAGAAGAATGTCAGGGCCCTGAGGGCACTAATATGCCTTAATGTCCCTGACGAGCTTCACCTGGGCTCGCCTCCCACACCACTGGTCCCAGGAGCTCTGGTTAAGCTCAGATGTGGCTTTCAGTCCCTGCTGGAGCTGTGTTGAAGTTTTGATCTCCAGCTCAGTCATAGTCATAGTCATGCCCATGGCTGGCCATGGGCCCTCCTGATGCAGACCCCGACCCATGGACTGATTTCCCAGCTTGACCTCAGACCTGCCAGTGATCGTTAGACCTGTCCTTGACCCCGACCTGCAGGTTGGCTTCCTGGCTTGTCTTGAGTCCTGCCCCATTGCTGTGCTACTGCCCTGTGAGCCCGACTCCTGGTTGGACCTGGCCACCATCTGTGGGTCTGTCCTGCTGGCCTCGCTTGACTCATGGCCAGCGAGGCCCCTGCGCAGCCGGCTGGGGGTCTCCTGGGCTCCTGGCCCACCTCCCTTGGGGAGCAGCCCTGCCCTTGCAGCGCCCAACAAATGCATGACACCAGCGTTCTGAAAAAATAATAGGGAAAATTACTGGCACCTTGGCAAAGGTTTTAGTGGGGTAATGGTGGACCTTGTCGGGGGGGAGAGCCCTGGGCAGCCCCAGTCAAGGTGCTCTGAGTTCACTGGCCCAAAAGTGTTTAAAACGGATTTTGAAGGCAGAGGCAGACGGGGGAAGATGGGAAGAGGGATAGGACAGAACGGTGTTTATCCAGGAACGCTTTTGTGCTAAAGGGGACTGATTGGCTGTGTTTGGTAAGGAAACGTCATTGTTCCACCTTGCTTGGATTTCAGGACAGTGTCACGTGGGAAATTATTGGTAAAGTTGGGGGAAATGTGGGGAAGCACTGGAAATTTGTCATCTGTCACTAGGTGACTTCACCTCTTGAATGCTTTCAGTAATAAGTGCGGCCAAAAGAAAACTGAAACGTGCTGCTAATGTTTCCTTGTGATGTCTTAGGAGGTGAGAACGTTTTACTTTCGGAGCTGGATGAGTTGGCTTAAGGGGAATAGGGTGAAATTCAGCAGGATAAAATGCAGGATCTTGCACTTAACAGAAAATCTTCTCAGCAGTTACACGCTAACAATTTACTTCTTGAAACAACAAGAGGAGGCATGTTAGTGGTTGAGGAGACGACTGCAGCGTCGCGTGTCTGCCCGGCACGGCGCGTACACGGCGTTCCCGGCACGTGGGAGGTGATGGCAGCAGGAGCTGTTAACATCTGAGCTGGAACTGGTTATTCTGATCACTGTCCATGGCAAACGGGATTCACATGGGTCTTGTTCTTGTGTCCACGCGCTGCTGGGAGCTGTGCCGCTCTAATGAGAGACATTCAAAATGTGGGCAGCCTCCCTGTGCTCCGTGAGGAACCAAAGCCTCCGTGGTGGGATCCCTTCTTGGACGGGAGTTGAGGAACAGCTTGTAGGGCCGGGACTCTAGATGCTAAGCTTGCACACACAAGTCTCAGTAATATCATTACGGAGTATTTGCAATATATCAAATTAAATATGTGTATTAATTTTTCAGGACCTGAGTTTGTCAGTTGTTGGACAACTTTCTGCTGAAGTTGGCAGTGGAGTGGCTGCGCCTCCGCTTTGAGCACAGCTCGTTCTTGCTTTGGGTTAATTACAGAGCGGTCCTGAGTCTGGGGTCCAGGGCAATGTTGGGAGAAGGAACCTGCAGTTTTGGTTAAAATTGCAGACGAACATTTGGTAATGGTAGTTAAGACAAAATAACTGTTTGGGATAGGTTGCAGGCAATGTAAAATGTGTGTTTACTTACTGTACCTTGGAACGTGTCAGTCCTGTGGTAGTGTCAGCATCCAAGTTGGGCTTGTTTCACCCTGAGCTGTCGTCTCTCTCTCCCCTGACCCTCACTCCCTCGAGTTTTTCAAAGTCACCCTTTGGGGCAGATCCTGACGTCTCTCCCAGTGTATTTCTGTGGTGGAACAGACCTACCCTGCCGTACAGAGCTCGCTGGGCTCTCGGGAAGCGACACCCAGAAATTAAAGGACGAGCTTGGCTGTGTGAAGCAGAATGTGCCAAATGCGTCGATGCGTATGTGCGAGCAGCCTGTTGTCACAGTAACTCGTCGGTGGACTGAGAGAAGGCGTGAGAACGGAGCGTAAGCTGCGCCGTGCACCGCAGGCCTGGGGCCGGGCCTTGGTGGGAGTCCAGGGCTGTTGGGTGTCACCTCGCTGCTGTTTGGCTCTCTCGAGTTGTGTGTCTTTGGAGAGGTGCTGTGCCGTCTCCCCGAGGAGACGTTCTGTGCCGTTTATCTGCTTCCACGCACAAATCTGCCTTCGTGGAGAGAAATGTAGGGAAGCTCTTTGCAAACTCAGTCTGTGCTGGTGGGCTGAAGAGCACGTGCAGACGTACAGGGTCTGGGTTTTCCTGCGGCTGCTTCCCCACTGCCCAGGGACGGGCGCGAAGCCGAGACCGGGATGCTCTGGCGGTGCCCTGGGTTGGAGGCTACAGGAGGCGGGTGCGGTGCTGGTACCCCGCTCTCCGGGATGGGGGTTCTCAAGGGACAGGCAGGTCTTCGGCACTGGGGCATGCAGGGACGCAGCCCAGGAAGACTCCGATGCCAGCTGTGGAACTGACTAAGAGCTACGGCTGATCCTGGGTGTGCAGTAACCCTGGCATGAGTGTCTTCTTCATCAGATCTTCTCCTTTTTATCTTGCTTGGATGCCTGTGGAAGGATGTGGGAGTCAGTGGTGTCCGGGGAACCGTCTGTTTTGCATGGCAGAGACCTCTCCTTACTGCTCCTTCTCTGCCCGTTTATTTGTGGCAAGATTTTCAGTTGTTTTCCATCATCATAGCGTCTGAATTACTCATACATGAAACACTGTTAACCAAGTTCCTGGTGGACTTAGTCTTTGACATTTCGTATTTTTCTGAGAAAAGAAAAATAATTTTAAGGGTGTAATACACCCCCCTCGTATGACGGGCATGTATTTAGTCACTTCCTTGGTACCTGCAGGTAGCAGTGGAGGTGGTGGAAGTGTTACCACGTCTTCCCCTTGTGGAAAGGCATTCTAAAGAAAGAATTAGGAGCTTGAACCACCTTTTGATCAAGAAATGAATTTCTTGTGTAAGAAATGTTTTTTAAACTGGAATAACAATTGTTGGGTGCCTCAAATTATTTACAAGTCTAATAGTAAGAGCATCTTGCTGGCTGGGCCCGTCCCCTCACTGTCTCTCCTGGTGGCCAGCGTAGACATTGGAAGAGCAGATGGTGTAACAACGCGATTTAAAAAAATGACTAGTATCATTTGTGAACATAGTATGCGTGTTTCTGAATCATCCCTTCCCGTATTGTGTAAGAGACAGAAGTATTTCCCAGCCTGGTACCTCAGAGGCACCAGAGCCCATCACCGCTGAGGAAGATGAAGGGCTGGTGTGCGCGCTTGGCCCCCGTGGCCTGACCCTGCGTCGTGTGGTCCATGGCCCAGCCTGAGCTCTGCCTTCCTCGGGAGAGCAGGGCTGGTCCTGTCCCCGCTGCCTGGGCTCCGGGCGGGAGGTTGCAGAAGTCGTTGGCTCTTTCTTTTGGTAGAGGGCACTGTTGTTCTTCACTCGGCTCTGATGCCAACCTCAGGTGATGCAAATGCATAGGTTGCAGAGGAGGAGAAGGATTGTGGAGGATTTTGGTACCTTAATGAAATACAGCTCTCCAATTTCCTGCAGTGAATTGATCGTTCCCTCCTGGAGGTCTGCACCAGCCTTTGGGGAGGTCGGCTTGTTTTGTTATGGTACCCATTTCATAACTTTATCTCTGTGTGTCCTGCGTGTGAAGGGACTAGTTATGTGTTCCACCTTCTCTTTTGTTTTCTTGGTACGTTACGGTGTCTGCCTCACCTGCTGGCGATCCTAAAGCGAGCCTGGGGTGGTATTGAACTAACAGGGGATAAAGCCTCATCCACAGGGAGACTGGATGGTGTGTAGAGCGATGGCATGGAGTGATAGTCCTGCAGCTGAGATGCTGGTGGTGTCCCCTGTGGCCATTTGTATGGGTTGGGTCTCGTTGGTTGTCGGGGTTCGCCGGTAGCACCCATGTACCTTGTGACTTGGCAATCGTTGCTTTTGGCAAATACCTTGTGTTTTGAAGAAAGACTGCACAAGGAGAGGGAATACAGACAGCAAGAAATGGAAAAAATTGGGTCAGCTATACTTCCCAGGGCTGGACAGGAGAAGCCCTGGCCGAGCAGCGAGCGCCGAGTCCAAACACTGCGGCTTTTCTGAGCGGGTGCTTTGAGAGTCCCTGCCCGGGGGGAAGGAGCTCCTAAGGAGGCACCTGCCTGGGAGCAGCAGTTTGGGAGTGAGAGCGGCACAAGCCCAGCCTCGGGAGCTGGGGCATCGTCTCGAGAGCCCCTGCGGGACGGAAGGTCCCTCTGCAGAGGGGACTCGTACTCTGGTAAGGGTCCGTCTGCAGCCTACAATAGCTTCCTTGTTAACAGTCAAAGAAATGTGTCTGGCTTTTGCCATGGTCTCTTGGCTGGAGAGAGATGAGGGGCTGGAGCGTGTCCAGAGAAGGGCAACGGAGCTGGTGAGGGGTCTGGAGCACAAGTCCTGTGAGGAGCGGCTGAGGGAGCTGGGGGTGTTCAGCCTGGAGAAAAGGAGGCTGAGGGGAGACCTTCTCGCTCTCTACAGCTCCCTGAAAGGAGGGGGTAGCCGGGGGGGTCGGGCTCTTCTCCCAAGGAACAGGTGATGGGACAAGAGGAAACGGCCTCAAGTTGTGCCAGGGGAGGTTCAGGATGGATATTGGGGAAAATTTCTCAAGGAAAGGGTTGTCAGGCCTTGGACCAGGCTGCCCAGGGCAGTGATGGAGTCGCCATCCCCGGGGGGATTTAAAAGATGGGCAGACGTGGTGCTTAGAGATATAGTTTAGATTAGTGATGGTTTTTGTCAGAATTAGGTTGATGGTTGGACTTGATGATCTGAAAGGCCCTTTCTAACCTGGGCAATTCTATGACTCTTCCCATTTGGTCACTCGTAAGGTGACAATTCCCTGACAGAAAGGGAAATGAGAATTTCCTCGTCCGCAGCTGGGAATGCGCGCCGAGCGTTCTGCAGCTGGAGTTGGGCACGCAGCACATGAGCGCGGAGCACGCGTGGGAGTGGCGGAAATGCTGATAACAATAGAGCTGTAGATTGTGGAGCACTGATTGACACGGCCAACCAGCTGCCGCTGGAAAAGCATGCAAATTAAATCCATCTTCCGAGAGCTCAGATAACCTCTCCTCTCCCCCGGGCCTCTGCACCGTCCAGCCTTCCAAGCAGAGCTGCTTTCCCTCCAACGTGCGTCGCACGTCACGCACCCGGTGGGAACGAGTCCTGTGGCTCATTCTGTAACAGCATTTTAAAAATCCCCTTGATTTTTCTTTCCCTTTTCTGACATCCTTCCAGGCCTGATGCTGTCTCCATTGTATTGCTGCTTATGTTAGGCTTCCTGTCTGCCTGTGCTGCCTTTAACCTTGGTCCCCTTTGTTTCTCTGAACTTTCCTCCTCTCTTAATTAATCTGCTGCTCTGCTGGCAGCTTCCTCTTGTGGTCAAGAGTAAAGGTCAGCGTTATGAATATCCCAAGGTGCTACTTAGGTTTTAAAGCTAATATCCATTAGATTTGCTGATTTTTTTCCCCTTCTCAAAGTGGGAACTTACAGTTTTTACGCTAGATTCTTTCCAGATTCACTTTTCCATAGCATCTCCGATAACAGAACGCTTCATACTGTTTTGACCACTCGGCGACAAAACCATACGTGTATCGTGAGTAGTTTAGTGGTCAGGTTTGGGTACTACAAATGTTCTGGGCATGCACAGAACACCCTCGTTCCTTAAAGTGATGGGTATGAGCACTGGGGTCGCGCAGGGTGTACCCGGGAACGGTACAACGTACCCAGATTGCCCGTGGCAGCTGTGCTTGAACCTCCCCTGGCTGCCCTGGCCCTCTTGGCCCCTTTATCTCGCTTGCACTCTGTCTCCAAGGAGTGAGGATGTGGTTGCCTTAAGGCACTCTTAGGCTGACATTTGAACTGTTCTGAAAGCAAGGGAATTTGAAATACAAAAAAGTGGTTGCTTAAAGTGGTTTCTCCTGGGCTGATTTGTTTAGGTCTGTAAAAGGAAAAAAAAACTCTGTAGCATTACTTAATTAAAAAAAACCCAACAATGCACATCATGGCTATTTGGCCTCCTGCAGAAAGAGTTTGGACTCAGCAGAACAGTTTTATTGACGTTACACGGCATAAAGAACAAGCGGCTCCCTGGAATGGAGATTTCGCTGCTGCTGGTGGCCTGGGAGGAGGTGCTGGCTGTGGGCTCTGCGTGGAATAACTCTGGATGCTCCATCTCTCTTGTTGCGGCAAAGCACTAGTCTGCACGTGGTGGACTCAGGCTTATCTGTGCCTTATTCCAGAATTCTTGACCGAAGTCAGTCCTTTTTATTGCCATATGGACGCTTGACCACAGGCTGGCTGTTTCCAGCTCTAGGTTTTCTGCTGCTCTGTTGATGCTGCGTAAGTTGCCGCAGTTGGTATCTTCTGATCATTTTTGTTTCAGGCTGATTTATGTTTTTTCATTTCTGGCACTGTGTTTGATATTAGCTCAGATGGTGAGTTAGAATTTCTGTCTTTTTTTTAAGCAACTGTGTCATTATTAGTTGCTAATATCTTCTGGTGCGCTTTTGTACTATGCACTTCCCATCATTTCAGTAGCTCAACAGTCTTAAAAGAAATGGATACAAATCCTTTCTATGAATAGGTCCCCGCTTTTCTCTGTTCACTTTTTCATTTCTTACCTCCTGGAGCTTGTAGCAAGTGTTTGTCCAGCTTCGGGCTGCTGGGCAGCTGGTGAATGGTCGAGGCCTCTTCACGAGCTGCCCGTCCTCAGAGCCGGCCGCGCAGCCGAGTCCCAGCGCCTGTGTGAAAACGCACTTGGAGTTTGCTCCAGGGAGCTTTTTGGTTCCGGCAGCTGGAGTTCAAATGAGAGGGGCCCGAGTCTGGAGCCTTCAGTGGTGCTGGTCTTGCCACTAGCGCCCAGGGGACGCGGTGGTCCTGCCGGGGCCGGGTGTCTCGCCGTGGAGCGACGGTTGAGGCCGGGTTTCCCTCAGGCAGCCTACGTCTGCTCTGTGACTTTGGAATTGGCTTGCGATACATGTTCCAAAGGTAAAACACGATACAGCTTTGCTGCTAAGGTCCAGGTGACTCATTTGAGTAATATCAAAATTAGCCACTGATTCAAATTATTAAATAGTCAAGTTCTTATTGGGTTTAGCATCTGCCTCAAGATCGGTATCAGTCTTTGATGCCAGAACTACGAGAGTTGTCCCCACTCATCCCTGAAACACTTGCCACTGACTCAACTTTCTTCTGCCCCTCAGTTACTTGCTCCGTGTTCCAGGCCTTAGTGCAAACCTTCCGGAGATCATCAGCGAGGTCCTTGAAAGGTCCCGGCTGAGATCTCTTACCTGGAACTGCTGATTTCAGGGTACTCCTCTCTCACAGTTGTTGTTCAGCATCTCCTGTGGCTACCACTAGAATAAAAACTACGTAGTCAGTTCGCATCATCTTTTCTATGTATGAGGGGAAAAAAAGAAGTCTTGCTTAAAGAGTTTAGCCTTAATTGCATTATTTTTCATTATTGTAATAGACAAGCAGCACTGCCAGGATATAAAGACCAGTAAGTCTGATTTGGTTTCCTTATTGCATCTTGCAAATTAGTGAAAACTGGAATAAAGCAATGTTTTATGATGACTTTTCCTCATTTTAAAACCTTTTTAGGGGGAAGTCCACTAGATGTCCTACAAGTCTCTGAAGTAGTCAGCAAGCACTGGGATGAGGATTGTTATAGTGTTATAAAAAGCTGTCAAGTGGGCTTTCTCAAAGTCTGCTTTAAAAAAAAACCCAACAAAACTGGTTGAAAGATAAAAAGCAAAGAATAGAAATAAGCAGGCAGGTTCTACAGCAGATGGAGATTCCCAGTGGTGGGCCACAAGACTTTCCAGGTGAGGAGAGACTGAATTAAAAAAAGAGACAAATGTGGGGAGACTGTCAGGAGATAACAATGGGAGTCTGAGAAAGCATGGAGAAGTTGAGTGATGTATTGTTTGTCTAAAAGTGAGAATTAAGGGACAGTCAGTGAAATTGGGCAGCAAGGTTAACTCCACAAAATGAACTATTTCTGCACGGCGCGCGGTTGTGGATCTCGTTGCCGCAGCTGGTGCAGATGAAAGGCTCCAAAGGAGGTTAGGCAAATCCGTGGAGGTTGTGTTCCTTCGGTTTAGCAGAGTAATGGTTCTGATACTCCTGCTGCTGAGGGGAAGAAATGAAGCCTTTTCTAGCACATTCTTTGTTCAGAGCATCTGCACTGACTGCTGCTGTTTGCCAACACGCGAAGCGTCTCTGAAACCATTGTCCTGGAAGGTCTTCTCCAGACCCTTCCCATCTGGGAAGTCTTTTAAGTCTCTGTGGAGCATGAGAGCACCCCAGTCTGGTGCCAGCCCCAGTTCTCCTGCAGCAGGAGTGTAATGTTAGAGGATCGGCGGAGAGAAACACAACTGATCCTCCCCAGACTTGCTGTGGGTGCAACTCCGGCACCACTTGCAGTGTCACCATCCTCAGTGGCCCGGCGGGTGCCCGTGTGTTACGCCACGGTCCAACTACATTGGGCCCAGGAGAGGTTCGCAGTGATTCCAAGTGAGAAAGTAAGATGCAAACGAGGTCAGATGCCGCTCACTGCAGGTTTACTGTTATTCCCCAGCAAAAGTCACTAAGACAAGTGATAGAGTAAAGGCAGAAGTAGAGGAAAGGCAGAAAAGAGAAGCAGTATTATGGAGCGTAGCAAGAGTATAGTCACCACCACAGGCCCGACGACATCTCGGCGGTCCTCTGGAAGTTCAGCGGCGTCCCGTTGATCCGTGGTTGGTGATTGTGGGGGTCTCGGTCCTGATTCCCAAATTGTGGTGGGTTGCCACGCCAGTTATAGTCCAGGTAGCCCAGGTCGGTCGGTAGCTTGACCAATCAGCGTGACGGTGGCCTTTGCCGAGCTAATTGTCATTTTACACTGTTGCTGTATAAGCTTTTCCTGCCCCCTTGCTGTTTGGGCAGCACTTGGCTCAGTCATTGTGCTTCAGCAATTTCGGAGTTAACAACACAGGCGCTGGTGGCCCCCGGGCTAGGCAGGGTCTGGCCACGCCGCCAGCCAGAGGCCTGCACCCTTTCCACGGGGGCAACGCGCCCTCCTCAGCTGATGACTGGCCAGCAGGAGGATGGTCTGCAGAAGGTGCTAAATAGATACAAGCAAGCTTCCTATCGGCCTGCAAGCCATTTGCAGAAGCTTAAGCAAGCTTTGGGACAATTATTTTAAAGTTCCGGTCTTTCACACCATGTCTCCAACATCTCCGTTCTCTGTAGCTGTTGCCGGGTTCCAGGTCGGTTGTGCGGTCAGTGGATCTAGCGTGGCAGTGAGCTGTTGCAGGGGGACGGATGCCGCTTGCCAGCCTCCCCTCTGCGCCCTTAGCGACCCCCCTGGGCTGGGTGCTGGGACAGCACTCGTCAAAGAGCAGCGTGTCACAGAGGCGCGGTTCCCTCCTGGGACGGCGGCGCTCTGCTCCCCGTGGGGACTGCTGAGTATCATTGCGGGGCCTCCTCAGCAGGATGTCGGATTTCTTGTGTCTTCGCACACACTGAGCAGTGTGAACATACGTGCTCTTGGATGTCTGTCACCATATGGCTTCTGTAAGGTGACCCTGGCCATCACTGACGTAACAGACCCTGCTACGGCCATCTGGCACTTCCCTACCCCTGCTAAAGCCTGCACCTGAGAACACACCTAGTACCGGAACCCAAGACAGACCCCGAATTCCCGTGGTGTACCTTGCAGTGACTCTGGTGATCCTGACTGCTACTTGAAGGTCTAGTTAACTAAGCCTTTAGGTCGGGACCCAAGAAGATTAGATGCTGTGGGCAAAAGAACATACTCCAGAGGCATTCCTGTTTTTTCGTTTTGCCAGAGGACCAGACACTCTTCGTTTATAAGGTATGCCACCCTCAGATAGCTTCGGCTGTGTTCACATCCACGTACTCTGTGAACTCCAGGAAGGACATTACAGGCTTTGGTTAAGATCCAGCTTGGAGCCAGAACGTCAGTGGAGGCTGCCCTGAGGGTTGTGGGCACTAAAATGTCCTCAGGCCTGGCCACGGTCATATCTTCAGTGGGATCCTTTCAACTCTGGAGCCCTTACTCTACTGGAAACACCCAGTTTTGGTGTGACTGTTCCTCTCTGTGGTATCATCTTCATGTTGAGGACAGATGCAACGCCACATTCATAGGGGGGTTGCGGTTCTGTCCATGTGCAGGGGGACAAAGGATTCAGCCTGTTGGCGTGAGTCGGCACCGGGCGTGCTTCAGTGAGCTGGATCATCTGCGTGAAAGGTTCCTGCAGGCGCCTGTCCCTGGAAGACACGGGGACCTTTGTTCTGTCTGCAGAGGGCAAGGATGAGAACCATAAATATGACTGAAGTGTTTCTGTCCCACAAGAGCGATGCAGAGGTAAGGTGTGGAGATGGTTGTGCATTTGCCGTAAAGGTTTTGGTATAGGTCCAGTGGTGTAAAAGGGAGGTGTTTGCTCAGGGAGCTGCAGCGGCTGCTCCCCCCAACGCGTCGTGGCTTCTGAGGAGGCTGCGGACGAGGACAGCCCGCCCCGAGCACCTCGTCCTGCGCCGGAGGAAGGCGAAGTCAGGCAGACGGAAACGGCTACAGCTGCCAGGATGGCACTTCTGGAAACACATTTGTTGCAGAAAAGTGGGTAAATCCACATGGAATAGCTGTGGAGACCTGCTGAAGGTAACCTCCTCGGGCCCTGCTCTGCTGCGTTTGTTGGCTTGGCGTTGTGTCTCCAGCCGATCTCCTCGCAGGCTGCAGCCTGGACGTTACGTCCCCGTGAGAGGTAATGCGCAGATGCTGCACTCTGACTCATAGCTATTTGAGAGTAGGCTTTCATTTTATTTGCATTATTTCAGTTACAGATAAGCTAAAAACTCTAACAAGCATAATTGTATTGCAAGTATAACTCATAAATTAAGGGCAAGAGGGACTAATACAATTACCTCTGTGCATTCGTGTAAGGCAGGCCAAAGTTTCACCAAATGTATCACATCTCGTATGTAAATTGTTGCATGAAACTAAGAATGATACCGCAAGGCTTCTAAAAGTATTCACGCTCAGAGAAAAGTTGTATTTGAACTTCATAGGATAAAGATCAGTCATGGGGAAAGCATAAATTAGTTAACTATTCCGCATAAAGCACAGTAATACCACAAATCGCTTAGCAAATGCGTTCTTGGGCTTTTCGCTGTTCTCAGTCAGCGGATCCGGGTGCCGCAGGGGCAGGAGCTGGGCCGTTCTCCCGGCAGCCCAGGCAGAGCAGGAGGAGTCGTGCCTGAAGGGTTTCCGTGCTTTCGTGCACTTGAAATGGGGCTGGGGGCGGTGGCAGGCAGAGCCCCTGCCCAGGCTGCCCGAGGGGATGGACTCCAGCGTCTTCCCTGCTCCGGCTCCTTCTCCGGGTGGAGCGGCATCAGGCTCCTCTCCGCTCTTGGACGCTGCGTGTCCTTCCCCCTCTCGGCCCAGTTCAGCATTTCTTCTTCTGAAATAATTCCCTTTCTCTTCATCACCGGCGCTCTGAGGCCGCCCCAGCCAGATTGGCTCCCTGGCACGGAGCCTGGAAGAGGCTTTAATTGTGGTGGCATCTGCTCATCAGCCTACTCGGAGTTCAGGTGCTCTGGAGCCCGGCTGTAGGACGCGTGGGTGAGATCCACAATGGGCAGCAGCACCGGGGGGAGCCGGGGTGGGGGCTGCAGACCCTCCCTTGCTCCAGGGCTGAGACGCTGCTTCTTGGATGTGCTGTGGAGCCACAGCTCTCCCACCGAACCCCTTCCCAGCTTTGGAGGGTTCTGCTCCCGTGGTCCCGGTGCTGGAGCAGCACAGCTCACCCTCGGCACAGGGCGGCCTCAGCCAGGCTCATGGTCCAGCCGCTGCGAGAGGATGAGACCACCCACCGCTTGTCTTCACTGGCAGCATCAGCTGAACATGGTGTCTCTTCCTGGGTGATGAGACAGTTCAAAAAGCAATGAATCGGTCCTGCCACACTGAGACAGGGCTCCTCAGCACAGGAGAGACACGGAGCTGCTGGAGCGGGGCCGGAGGAGGCCCCGGAGATGCTGGGAGGGCTGGAGCCCCTCTGCCGTGGGGACAGGCTGAGAGAGCTGGGGGGGCTCAGCCTGGAGAAGAGAAGGCTCCGGGGAGACCTTCCAGCCCCTGCCAGTCCCTAAAGGGGCTCCCAGGAAAGCTGGGAGGGACTCTGGATGAGGGAGGGGAGCCGTGGGACGAGGGGGAAGGGTTTTACACTGACAGAGGGGAGACTGAGATGAGATCTGGGGAAGAAATTGTTTGCTGTGAGGGGGGTGAGCCCCTGGCCCAGGTTGCCCAGAGAAGCTGTGGCTGCCCCATCACTGGAGGGGTTCAAGGCCAGGTTGGACGGGGCTTGGAGCAACCTGGGCTGGTGGAGGTGTCCCTGCCCAGGGCAGGGGTGGCACTGGGTGGCCTTTAAGGTCCCTTCAACCCAAACCATTCTATGATCTGCAAGGCTCCTCCTGGGTGTGTTGGCACAGAAGCGTCCATGTACTTGAGAAGGCAGGAATACCGACCCTGTCATTCTCCATTCCTGAGACCACATCTCCTCCGACTTGCGTGTTACTGCTTTTAGTTGGCATTTCAACTTAGAAGATATAATCTATTTTAGACCCTCTTTCTTGACTAGCACAGAGTCTAACTGGTATCTCCCTCCCTCAGTTCCTTATCTGCCCGATGGCTCTATGGTTCGCTGTGACCTTGACCTCTCAAGTGGTTTGATGTAGCTCTTGGATGATTGACCGTCACGTCCCCGCTGCTGCATCAAATGATTAGAGAGGTCACTTTCCAAAAAACGACTTGGCATTCCTCACCCAGTGCTGCGGGGCAGGTGTTGGCTGCGCTGGCCCGAAGGACACGCAGCCGGTGACATCGGGGAAGGCGCGTGTTGGGGCGAGTTGGCTGCAAGGTCCCGTTCACCTCCGAGGAGGCCTGCTGCTAAGGTGCTTGTTGTGATGCAGGAGCAGTTGGTCAAGAATAGATGAGGAAAGAGAAATTGCTGTCGATAATTAGAGGTGCATAAATCTTGCATTTAATAAGAGTAAATCGAATTGAATTAAATTCTAAATTATATTTAGAAATATGGTTCCAACATTCTCTAGAAACAAAAGGTATTTTCACATTCCAAAGGAGTATTTTTCTATTTGCAACCCAGTCTTGGTGCCTGAGAGAAGAGAGGATGGGGACGATCCAGGTGCTGGAGGATGCATGGGAATGGCACCCGAGCTTCTTGCCAGTCCACTCTGCCCCAGCGAGGCGCTCTGTCTGGTTGGTTTGAGAGCTGCTTCTCTCCCAGAACCTCTCCTCCGGCACATCCCGACTGTTCTTGGCCAGCCATGGATGTTAATATTCCTGTATTTTTATCTCAATGTAGCGGGCAGACTTACCTAGAAAGACCGGCCTTTAAAAACTTGACAAAAGCGCTTTACAGGCCGGGTACAGAGCAGCGTGAGGAGAGCCCGCACCCCTCCGTGTGCTCCTCCTGGTGCCCAGGCCGTGGTTCTGTATTCCCTGTTCCTGTTCCCCAGCTCGTGCCTGTCCCTGGGGGCATCTGTGCTGCCACTGAGCCCCTGCCAGCACCTGGGCACGACCCGTCCCCCCCGGCTGCCCTGCCGTCCTCTTGCTCCCTCTTCTCTAGCTATAGAGCCTCCCCCTGCACACCTGTCTCCGAGTGACTCGCTCCTCTCCATCCATCAGCCTCGGTCCCTGGTGCCTCCGTGACGGCACCGTTAGAGGCGCTCGGCAGCGGCTATATTTAGGAGTCAGGAAGGGAACGAGCCTTTGGGCTGTGGACAGCCCATAAATCCAGCTCCCGTCACCATGTCGCTCTTCTTTTATCTGGAGTGGGATCGACAGAGGTGTTTGCAGTGAGGGACGGGTGCCCGTGCGGCGTGGAGGGAGGCAGGGGCGAGGAGGAGGCGGCAGAGCCGGGTGGAGGAAGGGAGGAGAAGGGGCTGGAGCCGGGAAGCAGCCGGAGGGGCTGCCTGTCCCAACGGGGCTGTGCCACAGCAGCACCTCCCTCCCTCGCAGGGGTCTGAGGGGGCTGCCAGTGTCTTACTGAAGAGCGTCTTCGCCCACCACGAGCGGGTGGCTGCGCTCGCCATCACTGCCAGGACCCGCCATGGCTGTGCCGCACCAGCGTGTCCGCGGAGCCCTCGCTCCTTCCCTCTCCCAGCATCACCCCCATGTGTTTCATAGGATTCCCTAGGTTGGAAGGGGCCTTTCAGATCATCAAGTCCAACCATCAACCTAACTGTGACAAAAACCATCACTAACCCATATCGCTAAGCAAATTTTTTTCGTCCTGGCACCAGGAGGAGCACACGGAGGGGTGCGGGCTCTCCTCACGCTGCTCTCTACCCGGCCTGTAAGTGCTTTTGTCAAGTTTTAAAGGCCGTTCTTTCTAGGTAAGTCTGCCTGATACATGAGATAAAAACGCAGGAGTATTAACCTCCCACGGCTGGCCAAGAGCAGTCGGGACGTGCCAGAGAAAAGGTTCTGGGAGAGAAGCAGCTCCCAAATATTATTTTTCTTGTACATCCAGGTCAAGTTGGTGAGAGTTGTGGGTGCCAACTTGTTCACGGGCACAAGTACTGTCCTTTAGGTATGTTTTCGGCCTGGCTGTGTTTCCTCGTCCCTCGGTGGGGGAGGGCTGCAGGATCCCCATGGCGTGCAGGCAGTACGGGGGCGGGCGGCTGCTCCTTGTCTGGGTGCTCCGGCAGCAGCGGGAAGGAGCCAGTGTGGGGTGCAGGTGCTTCCCGACAGCACGTCGGGGTCTCCTTTTCCTTATGGCCGCAGTGTGCTCTGGGTGTGCTCGGGGGTAGAGTCTGGTTGTCGCCCCTGACCTGGACCTGAGAACCCTCTGCCTCCAGGGAGGAGCGTGAGCAAGGCGAAAAGCTGCCTCCGATGATCCAGGCGAAAGGGATATATCTCCTTTAACTCTGCCACGTGTTGCTCTGCTGACCGTAGAATCACAGAATGGGTGGGTTGGAAGGGACTTTAAAGCCCCTCCAGTGCCACCCCCCGCCCTGGGCAGGGACACCTCCCAGGTTGCTCCAAGCCCCGTCCAGCCTGGCCTTGAACCCCTCCGGGGAAGGGGAAGGCTCAGTCTAACATCTCCATTTCTTGGCGTAGCGTCTCTCTTTGCCAGTAAGATTAATTCCTTGGTTCTTTGAGACAGTTTTTCCCAGGACCGCAAGGACGGGGCTTGGTGGACGACCACCTCATCGGAAAGATTCACGGGGTGCCTCAGCCCCCCTTGCACCATCAGGCTCCAAGAAACCTCCCTCCGGATTAGGTAACGCGTCAGGCGAGGCTGGAAGAGCACATTGGGTCACCGGGGGCTGCTCCCTGCATGGGGACGTCCCCCGTAATGCCCCGAAGCGGTGGCACTGCAAGGCCAGGCTGCTGCTGGCCCAGCACGGTGTCCTGGCCCCCGCCGGCGCCGTGGGGCGGCCGGGGGCTGCTGAGCACCCACGGCTTTGGTGGGGGGTTGACAGAGCACCCGCGTTAATCTCTGTGATGCTGCATGTCCCGCGCCGCTCACCGCTTTGGTCACGGGCCCCTCGGTGAAAAAGTATTTTGAGCTCACATCCCCGGTACACACGTATTTTCCTATGTGTATATATATACACCCCTGTGTGTATATACACATATATACTATATACACATATACACGTACACATGCATATACTTGTGTGTGTGTATACACCTGTAGGTATATATACACACACATGTACCTGTACTGCTCTGCTAACGCACTATGTGCACTGTGAAGCACACGCAAAAATGGAAACTGAAAAATAGTGGGATAAAGATGGAATAAACCCCATTTTAAAATTATTTTTACATGTTATCAATGGTACAAAAAGTGTTGTTCTTCCCACACCCCAGTGGACTGTCGTGCGGCCCCACTTGGAGATCGCTGCTGTAGGAGCGAGAGCCAGAACCACAAAGCCTAGGGAGCTTTTCTGGGGGCACCAAGTGCCAGCGCGACGGGGCGGGGTCTTCAGCTCCTCTGAGAAAGAAAGAAAAAGCTAAGGAGCGGAAAAACAAGAATTAGGGGTGGAAAAAAAACCAAGGCTGTATAAAGAAGTACTGTATTTGGTGATTTTATTTCTGAACTTCAGTAAAGTTTGGGACCGGAGGGGCTACGGCTCTGGGAGCGGTACCCGGTTTGGAGGGCAGCGGTGTCTGTCGGGGAGGTGTGAGAGGTGGGACAGCGTGACAGCGGGGGTGACACGGCTGCTGCTGCCTGGAGGGCTGTGGTCTGTCCCCGGGGCGGGGAACTGCTGTGGCGCATTTCCCGCTGCCAGCAGCGATGGTTTCATGTCATCGTGAGACCGGGAGGAAAGATGAAGGCTGGAAAGTGCATCCTGGCCTGAGCTTAGAAGAGTTCGTTGGATCCACTGCTGTAGGAACAGCGGAAGCTGCCCCTCTGCTTTCGCAGCCCCTTCCCACTGGCCGTTGCCATTCTGAATTCCGACACAGGTTAAAACAGATGTTTATTTTGTGTCATTACTGCTTTGGGTGCAAACAGTTTGTGTCCCTACTGAAGAACAAAAGGTGAGTCTCATCCATACTTTGCTCTTTATTTCCTCTCTCATTCATCCCCTTTCTTCATTGCCTCTCTCCGACTGCCCTGGCAGCGTCCTAAAGACCTGCTGAGTTTCACTCAGACCAACGGCTACAGCCAGTGGTGCGGTGGGCAGCACCGAGGGCTTCCCAGGGAAGCGGTGACAAAGCAGAGGAGTGGAGTTACCGGTGGTTTGGAGTCCCATCACCCGACTGTAGCCATGGATGAGTTGGTTGAGTGTAACGTACTCAGTCGCGTTGGTGCGAGGACCCGGTTGCTTTCTGCAGGGTGAGCATGCAACAGCGGCCCTGGGTCACGCGTAGGTTTGGGCTGGTAGTGTGACGCAGATTCCTCCTGGGTTAGGGGAATGGGAATTCTGTGTTAGGTAGCTGGGAAGTCTGGCTTGGATTCTTTTCCATCTCCCTGTCATGTGTCCTCTGAAGCCCTTAGCTGCAGACCCTATTTCGGATGTCTGCAGCGGCACCTCTGTCCATGTAGCCACGAGTCGGGCTGCCTTCCTCCAGCATCCGGCACCTGGAGGCCGCGGCATCTCTTTTGTTTCGGCTTCACGGATCAGGCTGGCAGGTTCTCTGGCTTTTTCACACTTCTGAGGCAGGCAAGCCAAGTCCTGAGTTGTAGGACGCTAAAGGGGAGGTTGGTCCAACAAGCATGGCCTGAAATGCCCTCTGCCCTGCGTGCGGCCACAGCGCTGGGGGCTGGTGCCGGTGGCTGATGGAGGAGTGGGAACAGGAGCCGCTCTGGGTTCCTGTGCACTGGGAGAGCTCAGTGACCACCAGGGGAGAAGGAAGGCTAACGGGACCGTTGCCATCTCTTCCGTGGGAGCTGCATCCCTCTGTGCCAAGACGTGCAAGGTTGATGTGGCCAAACAGAACGAGGGAAGGAATGTGGCTGCTGCCGCGGGACGTGGCGTGTGTGTTCGCCTTACCAGCAGTGATTCTCTGCTTTGGTTCCGCTTTGGAGTCTTGGTGGAATTTGACGCCTTGATGTGGTTTAGAAGTTTTGGTGAAGTGATCTTATCTTGAGAGAAGCTGTTGGTGTGCGTATGGGACTGTACACGAGCATGCATGGGACCGGTGACATTGACACATCTGCACCCAGATTATTGTTTATTGATAAATGCTGGCATGGAAGGGGGGTTCACTCTGTGCACATGCAGGGGAAGCAGAGACCATGGAGAAGTGTTCCTTTAACTCTCAGCTTTGCGATCTGTCTTTTTTCTTGTAGAAACCCGAGAAGACAGAACAAAGCGTCTCTTCCGACATTATACTGTGGGCTCTTACGACAATTTCACCTCTCACAGGTAAGCATCAGCGTCTCTCCTTTGTGATTACCAGGAGGTTCATTTCCATGGAAATATCTCTTTTCCCTGACAGAGCAGTAAATGTTGTTTTCATTTCAAGGGAAGGAAGCTTTTCTGGTTGTTTTGGTCAATTAGTCTGAATTATAAGTCCTAGGTAAGGCTTAGGTGAACAAAATGTTGAAGCTGCAGGGTGTCTGGCTCATGTCTCAGTTGAGGAACAAACCTTCTGCGGAATTTTTGGTGTGCTCCGGGAACTGAAGGACACGCGTCGGCTGCAGGTGCAGGTATAGCTTTGCTCTGGAGGGGAAGGAGGAGGATGCTGTTGTGCAGGGGACGGCATGAAGGCGGCTGCTGCTCCAGCCTGGCGGCAGCGCCTGCACCACGGGGTGCTCGCAGGGCTCCGATGGTACGTGGCGACGGGGCGCACTCGCCGCGGTGTGGAGACCGGCCTTTGGGAAGATGGGCAGACTCGGCAGGGAACGAATCGTGAAAGCGGGGGGGATGTTGCTGGTTTGCGGTTGGTCTTGAGCACGTGTGGCTGGTGGACGTGTTGTAGGAGGCTGGGCTTCAGGGACGCGTCCGCTGGTTGGATTTGGGAATGCGCTTGTGGCGCTGGGTTTCTGTGTTTGAGGGGTAAATGTTCCACTCTGTGGAATGCGATCTCTGCTTGAGTCAGACTTCAGTGCTTTTAAAAACTATTGGTCTTGAAAGGAATTGGATGGGCATTATCGCTTATGACGTGACAGGAGCAAATTGTGAGAATTCATTATACAAAAACTAAGGTATCCTGAAGTCTTGGAGCGTACCAACAAGGCAGTGGATGCGTTCTGGTTTACTGAGCTTCTTATCCCAAATCTGTTTCCATGGGTCTGAGCACTTTTTACTCAAAGTAATGGTTGTAACTTGGTTGATTTTCAAAAATCCTGTGATACGCTTCTTCAGGGCTGTTTAGATTCTTAACTGATCATGGGCGAAAGTGCTGCTATGACTCAAAAAACAATAAAGAAGAAAAACAGGGGGAAAACAATCTGTTTCCACCATGGCCGAATGCTGCAGGGAACCCCCAGAAGGTCTGTGCTGGGGTCACAGGGCAGGAAATAAGTCAAAATTTGCAGATGAGTCAAAATTACATTCCTTAAGCAAAACAAGAGTAGGTGGATGAGATTGCATCAAGCTGGGTTGGTAAACAGTGTGGTAGTAAAATAGATTTTTTTTTGGCACATGCAAGATAACACACACAAACACTGTGAGGTGCTCTTGCCCGTTAAAGGTTTTTCAGCTCCTCGTAATTGCTTAGCAATAAAGATCTGACATCACTGTGAAACCATCTTCTTTAGCACTGAGGTATTCAAAAAACCAGACAAAAGAGTAGGTCAGAAAACGCAGCTGAAGCGGTTGTGAAGGAGGGTCGCTGGTGACACTGGGTGCTGCGTGGTCGAACAGCAGCTGGACACCATCACAGGAAAACAAGAAGTAATGCATTTTGGGAAAAAACAGTGGTGGTATTTCATATTCAGAGAACGTTTTGGACTGGCTGCTGCTCAGGAACAAGGTTTGGGGCTTTCTGTGATTCCAGTCCAAACCTAAAAAAAAAATAAAATTTGAATTTTTGGAATTGTTACAAAAGGAAAAAAGAACAAAACGGAAAATGTAATTATTAATATCTTGCATAATCTCTACTACACCCCCATCTTGAAACCTGCATGCAGTCTTGGTCTTTCAGACTTCAAAAGTAATTCTTGAAAAGTTGGCAGAGAAAACTAACAGGTGCTCAAAACTGTGAAACATCTTCCGTAAGAAGTGAGATTAGAGAGACTGAAACTCTCAAGCCTGGAAAGTGATGATGAAGGAGAAGGGGTTTGCTGGAAGCCCATGAATGTGTGATACAGAAAAGGTGAACCAGACGTAGCTGGTCTCTGCCTGTGTCTTCCCGTGCAAGAGCATGAGGTACTGGATCGTAGAATCAGAGAATCATTTAGGTTGGAAGAGACCTTTAAGATCATTGAGTCCAACCGTAAACCTAACACTGCTGAGCCCACCACTAAACCATGTCCTGAAGTGTCACATCGGCGCATCACGGAATCACAGAATGGTAGGGGCTGGAAGGGACCCCCGGAGCCCATCCCGTCCCACCCCCGGCCAGAGCAGGGTCACCCACAGCAGGTGGCACAGGAACGCGTCCAGGCGGGTTTGGGATGTCTCCAGAGATGGAGACTCCCTCACCTCTCTGGGCAGCCTGTGCCAGGGCTCTGCCACCCCCACAGGAAAGAAGTTCCTGCTCATGTTTAGGTGGAACTTCCCATGGTCAAGTTTGTGCCCGTCACCTCTTTTCCTGTCCCCGGGCACCACTGAAAAGAGCCTGGCCCCATCCTCCTGACACCCACCCTTTCAGTATTTATAAGTGTTGATAAGATCCCCCCTCAGCCGTCTTTTTTCCAGACTGAAGAGACCCAAATCCCTCAGCCTTTCTTCATAAGAGAGGTGTTCCAGTCCCCTCATCACCTTGGTAGCTCTCTGCTGCACCCTTTCCAGCAGTTCCCTGTCCCTCTTGAACCGGGGAGCCCAGAACTGGACACAGCACTCCAGGTGTGGCCTCACCAATGCAGAGCAGAGGGGGAGGATGACCTCCCTCCACCTGCTGGCCACACTCTTCTTGATGCACCCCAGGATGCCATTGGCCTTCTTGGCCACCAGGGCCCATCGCTGGCTCATGGTCATCCTGTTGTCCACCAGGACTCCCAGGTCTCTTCCCACAGAGCTGCTCTCCAGCAGGTCACCCCCAACCTGTCCTGGTGCGGGGGGTTGTTCCTCCCCAGGTGCAGCCCCCTACACTTGCCCTTGTTGAATTTCATAAGGTTTCTCTCTGTCTGGATCTCCAACCTGTCCAGGTCTCTCTGCATGGCGGCACGGCCTTCCGGTGTGTCAGCCACCCCCCCCAGCTTTGTGTCATCAGCAAAATTGCTGAGGGTGCGCTCTGTCCCCTCATCCAGGTCATTGATGAACATATTGAAGAGGACTGGACCCAGTACTGACCCCTGGGGAACACCACTCCTCACTGGTCTCCAACTAGACTCTGTGCCCCTAATCACGACCCTCTGAGCTCTGTCTTTCAACCAGTTTTCTATCCACCCCGCTGTCCATTCATCTAACCCACATGAACATGGAAAACCAACACGGAAAGTGAACAAAAGGAGGAGGTTCTCCATCTCACATACAGCTGCCCTCTGTGACTCTGTGCTAAGTGACACATGGGGTGCTAAAAACTGACAGGCGTTCAGAAGGCAGCGGGACAAATCTGAGGAAGAAAAATAATTTGAAAGATGAAGAGACGAGCTCCAACTCAGGGACTCACTTATCATCCAGCAGCGGAGGTCAGGAGCGCGTGGTGGGCAGACATCACTCTGTTCTCGCTCTGCCCCAGGTAGAGGAGGGTCAGGCTAGGGAACAGTTACACAAACAGGACATACACGACTCCATGGGCCTGATTTATGCAGAGGCGAGTGCTGAGGGAGCTGGCTGGTGGCGTTGCCAGGCCACTCTGCATCATCTTTGAAAGGTCATGGTGGTCGGGAGGTTCCTGATGGCTGGAAGAAAGCAAATGCCAGTCCTGTCTTCGAGAAGGACAAGGAGGAGAGTTGGGGAACTCCAGGCTGGTGAGTCTCGTCTTGATCGCTGGGAAGGTGATGGAGGAACTAAGCCTGGAAACCATTTCCGAACCCATGGAGGGCAAGGTGTGATTGGGAGTAGCCAGTGTGGATTTGTGAAGGGGAAATCCTGCTGAACCAGGCTGAGAGCCTTCTACAGTGAGGCAGCGAGCTTGGATGAGGGGAGGGCAGTGGATGTTGTTTGTCTCGGCTTTGGTAAGGCTTTTGACACTGTCTCATGTAAGGCCCTCGCAGATGAGCTGACAAAGTATGGTTACACACGTGGAGAGCGAGGTGGATTGAACACTGGCCGAATGACTGGGCCCAGAGGGTTGTGATCAGTGGCACAAGTCCGGTTGGAGGCCATTCATCAGTGGAGTACCCAGGAGACACTACTGGGTCAGTACTGTTCACCATCTTCATTTGTGACCGGGACCTCTTCTGCACCCAGTCGTCTGTGCCTTCTTGCAGGTCACAGGTTGGTCTTGGCGTTCCCAGGCAGTCAGCGCATGCACAGTGCTGACGAACTGGGCTGCTCTGCTAACGTGTGGCTGGATCTGCTGGGTCACAGTAACGGTGCTGACACCGGCGGTGAAAACTCGGAGTTTCGACAGATTTTGATGGGTTGAATTGGAACAGATTGGAGGATGTTAGCTGCATCCCCATAGTATGGTGCGTAGTCATGCAACATAAAAGCATGAGGGTGGCCACTGTGGAGCACGCTACGGGTCCTTCAGGCCAGTGTCAGGTGTTGCACAGTGGCCAGTGGCAGGTGCTTCGTGCCGTTATGAGAACAGAATAAGCAACCCAAAATATTAATCCTGCCTGCAGCAATTTTCTGCTCAGAGGCTTCCTGAGCCAGAGGCAATGTCTTTGTATTTAATAGCCTTTATTGGATCGTTATTCCGTTAGTTTGCCCAATGACATGCAACCCGAGGGCTTTTACTCTCTCTCCTGAAATGCAGAAGGAGCCAGGGTTGGCTTTGGTGGAGACGGTGAGACAGTGGTGGTGGTGGTGCTGGGCAGGGGGGGCTGCGTCTTCTGCTCCTGCTGTGTCAAAATACGTACCGTGTGAAGACAGGAAATGAAAAAGAAGTTCCTTAAAGCGTGTATATGTGCTCGTCGTTCACTCATAGGTTGCTCCGAGCACAAAAGCGAGAGAGCCTCACCGCTGAGTTAGGGAAAACGCGTGCGAGGTAGAACAAGTGGCTGCCTTTGTCACCTTCCTGAGACCCCGCGCTGGCGCCTGTGCGGCACCCACCGCCCCGTCGGCCCGGACGGGTGGTGTGCTGGAGCCAACAGCCGCCCAACCAGCAGAAGACATCCCACGGCAGAGGGACCAGGTGGCTGCAGAAGCACCGTTTCAGCTCTGCTCTGTTTCTGGAGGCCACGGCGCGGCTGCTGCTGAAGCAGGGAGACGGCGTGGGTGGCCGGGCTGGCGGCGCGGGGCTGAGCACAGGGGAGCGGAGCCGTCAGGGGCGCGAGGGCGCGTGTGGTCGGCGTTACTGACCACAAGCAGAGTTTGGAGTCGATAGCGGGCAGCTTGTGGACGTAGGGCGGTGGTCAGGAGTGTGGTATGAGGATTCACATGGTGGTTTTAGGATCGCCTTAATAAATAGGACAAAAAAAATTGGATTTTTTCCCCATTTTTAAATATTAAACATTTGGGCCAATAGATTCCTTGAGAGCAGAAATTAAGAACTAAGGAGGGTGCAGTAAGACGACTGCAGCAGATCGATTAACAGGATTTGCAGGAGAGTGCTTATTCCATCATCTCTGACTTCACTGGAGGTCTCAAACGTGGGAGAAGATTAACATAATGACAGTGTTTGAGGAACAACTTGAAAGTACTTGAGAAAATTACACACAAGTGACTTTAGATTTCAGGAAAAGCCTTTGAAATAGTTGCAGGATTGAATGGATGCCCTGTGCAGTAGAGCAGGGAGCACGGCTGAACTGGAGACTGGGGCAGGGTATGTAATTTGGTCTTTTTTGGCTTAATAAGGTGAAAAGAAAGCTATGAATGTACGGAGGGGTGTATTTGAGAACATGAGAAGATACTGGGCTGTGTGCTGAATAAAAGTATTTTCTGTGGTGGAATCAGCCTCTGGGGAAGCAGTGTTTCCGAGCGCGTTGCCGGTAAGAGACGGTTGGGGTGAGGTCTGCGCGGGCGCAGGGTGAGGGGCCGGTCGGGACGGGTTCCCCCCACCTCACTGTGAAGCACGACTGCAGTTAAAGACAGAAGAGAGCACGAGGCTGCGCTGGGGTCGAGGTGGGCTGGGGTGCACCCAGGGTCACCAGAGAGTGACGGGAGCCTTCCCCAGACCCCTGAGGATGAGGAGCGCGGGATAGGGCTCAGCAAACCTAATCTGGTCTGAAATAGGAATAAGGCGAACGGGGAGAGAAGCCTGAGCTTGTTCTCATCAGAAAGAGGCAATCACGGGGGGAATTGACTTCTCTGATGAACTATGTTAAGGGAAGAGATTAGTGATTCAAAATTAACTCTATAAAATTAAGAGCCCGCATTCTACATGGCACAGCTGGGAAGGAGAAGAATTGGGAGCAATAGACAATTTAGGATTATTTTTTTTTTATTATTCAATCACAGGGATTAGTCGACCAGGGAGAGAGATTACAACCACGAGTATTCACGAGCCATCTGGATGGGCCTCCCCTTAGAAGAGAGGAAAAACATGAAGAGGTCTCTGAGCGGGGATTCCTGTGCCCTTAGGTGCTGTGACTGGCCAAATACGTCAATGCACAGAATTACAGAAAAATTTGGGTTGGAAGGGATGTCTGGAGGTTTCTACCATAACCGGTTGCTCAGAGGAGGGCCGGCTAGATCAGGTTGCTTTGCATGTCTCCAAGGTTGGAGGTCCCACAGCCCCCTTTGGCCCATGTACCAGCCTTGGTTTCCAGGGTGAAAAAGTTGCCTATATATCTCAGTGTAATTTCTTGTGCTTCAGTTTGTGTCCGTTGCCTCCTGTCCCATCCCCGTGCGCCTCCAGGAGTCTCCTCCTCCCTGCTGTACGGGCTCCCGTGAGGTAGTTGCAGGTGGCAGTGAGGCCTCCACCATCGCTCCTCCAAGCTGAGAGAGCCCAGCGCTGCCGGCCTCCCCTTGTGCGCTGTACCCCCCGACTGCTCAGGAGGGAGCGAATCGGTGATGTGATTGGTAAAATCACCTGGAGACCATCGGGACTGTGCCAGTCACTTGCTCTTTCTCCTTTCCCCCGACACATGAGAGAGCGGTACCGTGTTTGCCCCAGTTGGGTGGCTGCCGTTTCCTTCTCTCCCTGGGTCCTGTTCTGGGGTCATCCCTCTTGGCAGCGTGGTCGTAGCTCCTACCCCCTGTCGATGCCGGCACCTTTGCCTGCGTTGGGCACTGGCATGGCCATCCCCTGAGCTGTACGGAGCCGTGCCGGTGTCGGGGATGTACCAGCAAAGAGCTCCAGGTTCACATTGTTCCAGATGGGACCAAGTAAAAGGAGTTGCTCTGGATTTCCTCGGGCTGTTCCGTGGCTGCGTGTGGCTCTGAGACAACTTCCTTCAGTCTTTTCCATTCTGCAGCGTATTTATTGGCTGTTCTTGCCTCATCAGGCCCCGGTCGCTGATAGTTTCGGATTGGTACTAAAGGGTGCTGAGCGGGTGGAACCCTCCCCGATTTCTGCTCCAGGAGGCAAGGAGCAGGCAGGGAGCTGGAAACTCCATTGACTTTTGCTGTCATTCCGTCTAGTTGTGACTAATTCGCAAGCCCGGCAAGAAGCCGTGTCACGGGCAGGGCTCAGTGAGGAGAGGTAACGGCCTTGCAGGGAGGGCATCGAAAATGCCCCTGCAAAAGGAGTTTCGTGCTTAGAGACGGGGAATGGATTCTTGACAAATGTGCAACTCGAGCTGCTGGTCAGACGGCGGCAGCTGATCCGGAGGGTCCCCCCTTTTGGTGCCTTACAGGCAATGGGTTTTTGGAGCAGCAAGCCCATCTAGTTGGAAAAAGGTAATTTGCACAGGGCTGGTGCAACCTGCATTTCCATAGCAACAGAAGTGTAGAGGGAGGAAATTAAATCTCTTCTTGAAAAGGCTTCTGTATGATCTCACTTGTCAAACTAACGTGCCTTCAAAATAGTCTTTTAAGATCTTTGGTGAACAGTGCCTTTTGGGACCACTTAAGGCTTTCACAGAGTTTCAGGAACATGAAATGGTAAAAGGCGAGCCCCCCCCCAGCCCATGCCCCCCTCGGCAGTCCCTGTGCTGGGGTCCTGTGCCAGACGGCTCAGCCTTTTCTGAAAGGCAGGATTTCAGACCTGGTGGGTAATACAGGGCTCTGGGGGCTGTTCCGTACGGGAAGTCGGAGCAGGTGGTGGTGTGGACGCACTGAAGCAGGGCTCAGCCCCCAGCGCGGGCTGCTGGGAGGTGCCCGAGCTCCAGCCTTCAGAGCAGCTCGTGACGGCTAAAGGAGCACTGGAAAAGGGAACTGTTTGATAAACCCTGTTCATTCTCTTCTTTAGAATTATTCAGGACGACTGGTTAGCAGTTTGCAAGCAGGTCCTGGGAAAATGCACGAACAATCTGTCCAACAATTATTTGCCAGGTGCAGAAAAGTTCGTGGGGGTTTCCCTTGAGTTTTTCCTTTCTTTTTGCAGCAAAGTGCCCGACATCATCGCCATGAGTGTTGCTGTGGCTGAAACGCTGGAGCAAAGGGCTGATGGTGGGGTGGTGGGAGGGACGGCGCGCAGCGGGCTCGGCGTTTGTCAGGAGACTGGGCCAAAGGAGTCCTGTCGTCTGCAGTGTATTTGCATCAGTTTCCATCAGGCAATAGATGGAATACAACCGGGACTTGACAGAGGTGACAGCTGGTAGAGCTGTCGGTCACTAAACAGCTCCTCTGCCTGAGACCGTCTTTGTGGCTCCTGCTGTCTCCTGGGTTGACGGTCTTTGAAGCACAGACCTCCTTCGCGATGGACTCCCCTCAGGCACTGTATTCAAGAGGTTTTGGAGTCATGTGGGTAGTTCTCGGCGAGCATCAGCAGGGCAGCAGCCGATGACACATATAGGATGTTAGGAAATAGGAAAGAAATAGAAAGTCTACTAAAAATAGCGTTCTGCTCCTATGTAAATCTATGGTTTGACAGTCTCTGACTTGCAGCTGTAGTTTACCCATCTGAACAAGAAGAATTAGAGAAGGTTCAGCGGCAACCAACAAGGGTGACCCAAAGCACGGACCGCTTTTCACTTGAGAAGAGATTAAATAGGGTGGGACTCTCCAGCTCGGGGAAGAGGTGCCCGAGGAAGACTTGACAGAGTTTGAATAAATCATGAGTAGGCAAGGAGAAGGTGAATATGGAACAATAGTGATTTCTCAGTACAAAGGAATGAGGTGGCACTCTGTGGAATTAGCAAGCAGCAAGATTAAAATAAAGTACTTTGTCACACTGCAGGTGATTAAATTGTAGAATTTATTCCTACTGCATGTTGTGGAGGCCAAAAATATAAATGGATCCGAACTGGGAGCACAAAATTACTGAAGAGTAAATTTGTGACCAAGAAGCGCCGTGAGCTGCTCAGGGGCTCGAGATGAGGATGCGGCTGCTGGCTTTCAGCAGCGGGGAGGGCGTCACACGGGGGGGTCACTGGTCTGTTCTCCTGTTGTGTACTCCGCCCTTTGCTCTGCGTTACTGACCCGTACTCACGAAGGGACGCTGCTATCAGCGAGCCCCTAGTCTTCCGCAGCACCCCGGCCTTGTATTCCCGTTCACGAAGGGACATCAGGCGGAAGGAGTCGGCTCCCCTCTGTACTTCTTATTCCTTCGTGCTGGCTGGAAGAATAAAACAAGTTAGACCATGTCGAAGCCTTTTTGTTTCTTCTCAGACACCTGTAGAGATGAAGATGACTTGGTGGTTTGAATGTTTTACAACCATTAAAATTAGTTGGTTTTCTTCTGTGGTGCAGTGCTCTGCTTGCTCTTTGTAAACTTTATTTTCCTACCAACCATTTGGTGTCTCTGAGCAAGGCATGGACGTTTTCTCTGATGCTGGACTTTGTGTAGTGGTTTTCTCCCACCTACTGGATGGGGGAGAGGAGAGGCTTTCGTCTTCGGTTGTTAATGGAGAAATTAATCTTGTGTAGCTTCAGGCAGTTCAGTACCCGTCTACCTGACCTTACCGTCAAGGTCCTCTTTGCAGTATGGAGTAGCAAAGGGGGAGTTGCAGGGTGCAATTAATTTCCATCTAAAACAATCGTTTAAGTCAGGTGAATCATGACCTCGTTGTGCATCCTTCGCTCCTCAGGTCATGAGGGAGCCATGGGAGCGCTAGTACACCATCACCGTCAAAATTTAGGCAAGACGTATCATACTCTAGGTATTGGCAGCAAAAAGCTCTTCATTTAACTACCCAGTAAAATTTACTTGAGTTCAGATACATCGGCTGACGTGACGTGACGTGACTCAGCCCCTGCACTCGGTGCCGTTCCCCTCTTGCACCAGGACTTGCTGCTGCTCCGGTCCCGTCCCCTGAGCTGTGCCCCAGCGAGGGTCTCCAGCCCCGTTACTGTCGTGTGCTGACGGAGCAGAAGAGGAACCCGCCGCCCCTCTTCCCTCCAGCTCCCCGGGCTGTTTAAGCGTCGGGGCAGGCGTCATCCTTCCCCGCTCTGGAGAAGAATACTTGCTTGCTGAGGGACAGAAGACATTGCAGAGGCCCTCGGCGAGTCACTGCAAGTACTGCAGAGCTGTAGGCAGGGTGAGACTTCAGAATCGTGTTGACGGACAGAAACCATTGTTCGAAAACGCTTAGATGCAATTCAGTAGGGAGAAACGCAAATTACCGCAGTTGCAGAAAAGTGATCAGCTGCGCAAATGCAGGAAGAGAAGAATGGAGAGAGGGTTCAGAAGTTATTTCTGAAGTTTATTTCAGAAATATGTTCCTAAGCTGAACATCGGTTGGCAATACCAGAATGTTGTAAAAAACGGGAGATTCAAAGAGAAGTCCAGCAAACGTGCTCCTTAGCTGAGCGCTGGAGCGGTATAAACCGAGGCGCTGGGCTGTGTGAGGGCACGGTAACAGCCTTCAAATGCATAATTTAAACTGCAGAGGTGGGAATAAACTGCACCGTGCTTTTCTGAATAGGACAAGAGGTAATCAGCAGCAATCACCGCAGTCAGAATTTCAGCTGGGCAATAGGAGAGAATTTCTAATTATAAGGGTGGCATTGCATTAGAAAAGATCGTCCAGGTAGTTATTTACAGGTCTCTCACTGGAAAATAAAGATCATTTTAGACAAGCATGTGTTAGGAATGTTTTGGTACAATTGGTTCTGCACTGGGGCAAGCCTTCTGCACATCGCTTGCAGGCTGGGGTTTCTTTTATCATCATTCCTGTGCTGAACGCCGACGGTCCTTCCTCCAGCGTCCCGCTCCCGACGGATGGGGCTCCGGGCTGCGAGTGTCGCTGCAGCCTCGGCAGCTCTTCTGGGAGCACCGTGAGGAGAGGGGAGCAAACGTAGCTCCTCAGCGTGACCAATTGTAAGTTATTTGTTCTTATTTCCAGAAAGCAATTAAAAGCAGGTATTACAGGAGACTGTCGTAGTTCTCTGAGCTGCATCATTATCTGCAGAAGCTAGAATTATGAACAATACTGCAGATTCTTACAAGATCTTCGTAGTGAATTTTGGTGGATTTTTCTTTTGATTAGTCTCTGCTGGTTCTTGTTCTTCCAGGCAGAAGATAATCAAATCATTATAAATATATGAAATAAAAAAAAAATGGTGTCAAATGTTCTTTCCTCCAGCACTTCTTCAACTCAGGGTAGTTCAATTAAATAGGTAAGAATTACCAAAACTGTTTTCTGTTTTGATAAAACAAGGCTGAGAAGGGGCAATTACATTTAATTTGACTCCCTGTGTATAACAGTGCGTTAAATTTTACCTAGATGTCGTATTTGCTTACAGAGACTTTTGGTAGGCTAAAACCTTAGCATATTCACAAGACTAAACTGTTCTTTGCCTCGGGAGCCCTTCCACACCAGGGAGTTTCACAGAGTTTCCCAACAGAGGACTGGCGGCGTGGGATGCAAAGGAAGGGAAAACTCCTGGATTTTTTCCAGTCTGATTTGGGACATTATTTGTTCCCCTCTTCAAGTACGGTAGTGGTTTGACTCGGAGCACGCGAGCATCCTTGCGCCCCTCCGCGGACCGGCTCGCCCCGTCCGTTGTCGTTTGTCCTGCTCTGAGCAGTTCTGGTGTTTCGCCTCTCCCTGCGGCAGCGTCGCCGAGGGGGGAGCGGGAGGGAGAAGGGGGGTGAGCGTTGCAGTTCCAATACCAGAAGCAATCCCAGCTTCCGAACAGCCTAGTCCATTCCCACACGTCACGTGGAGAAGGAAGAGTCCACCACTTCCTTGACGCGGCGTTCAGTGGATAGTTGCCCTCTCTAGTGGCAATTCCGCCTTATTTCAAGGCTCTTGAGCCACATCTTGAAGTCTGATGTTTTTTCTCAGCACTGTTTGAAAATTCTAAAATATTGAAAGTATTTTTCTTTCAGTATGTACCTGTGTATAGTGATCTAGATGCCTCTTGACCTTCTCTTTGACAGGAATAAATCAAGCTGAATTTCACACTGTAAGACTTCCTTTCCTGCTCCAGGGGTTCTTTTTTCATTGCCTTGTGGTCTCGAATGTTTTCGCATCATTCTTGAAGGCACCAGCTCTTCTGTTCTGGTAAGGTCACGTGTACAGTGGGAAGAGCGTTTTGTTTCCACTGTATCATTTTTGTAAGCCCAGAGATTGCCCGTCTTCACTTGATTGCAGTGAGAGCTACAGATGTGGCAGTATATCCTTTTTGAATGGTTGCTTTCCAAGAATGTCTCTTATCTTGAAAAGAGAGCCTGTATTTTTGATACTTTGCATTTGCCTTTAAGAAAAAGTATTAAAAACTCTTTTTTGTCCTAAGTATTTAATGACGCAGTCAGGATCGCTCTGACAATCACTTCTTCTCTGCTGTGGCTCTGTTCTTTGTATCCTCTTCAAACACAAAGATCTCGAGTTTCTGAATCGGGGGTTTACATTGTTAGTCACAAACTGGATGTGGCTTATTCGAAGAGTCTGTCCAGTCCCTAAAACGATTTGGGGTGTTTCCCGATACCCGTGTGGTCAGCCCTGGCACTGCTGCCACGCTCGTGGGACCCAGCCCCGACGGTGCGAAGGTCGGACAGGTCTGGTCTCGACACCGGCTGCGGTGTGGGTTAGGACTGGTCCTGTGGGGCAGCTGGAGACTGCTGCCCAGCTGGTGTCTGCGTGATTTTGATTATGTTTTTTGGCCTGGTGAGCACGCTGTTAGTGCAGTAATATGTCCTATGAGAAGGTTGCGGTGTATGGAGTTAATCCATGTGCAGTGGTACCAACCCTTAAGCCACAGTACGTGGTCTCCTGTGGTTGCCATCGTCAGCTATATTGGGATCTTGACAAGACGCTTGACAGGATCAATCTCACGTTAACCACAGCGATGACATTTCCTATTCATTATTCCAAATAAAGCAGCGTTCTGGTAATTTACTTAGGACTGGAGTCAGGCTGATAGTTTATAATTCTTGTATCATTCCTGGCAGTCCTTCCAGGACTTCCCCAAGTTTCCAGAATTTCTTAAATACTGACAGTTGTTACTGAGATCGTGCCTTAGCTGATTTCTCTAAAGCTCTTCAGTGCATTCTGGCTTTGGATTTGGAAATGCTTTATTTTAACAGACGCTGCCTCGTGATCTCCGTAGAGGTGACAAGTTTTCTATTCCACCCACATCGTTCTAGTAGCTGATGACAGTGCCCTTCTCGGTTCCAAATTCAGCACCGAAGTACCTCCTGGACATTTCTGTCTTTCCTGTGTTACAGTTCACATTTCCTCACCCACCTCAAAGCTGGTCTTTTGCTTGAGCCACGTCTAACTTGTAGGCAATCTCTTCTTGCAACGGCGATGCTGGGGGAGCTATGAAGAATAGGTGTTGAAACGGTAGTTGGTGTGTACTGCAGACTGTGAGTGCTCTTGAAGGAGTAAGATGCTTCAAGAGAAATCACGAATCTTGACACTCAGCAAGTGAACAAGGTGTGTTTTGCCCCATGTAACCCGCGCAGATTCACCTCGCTAAGAGCTCTGTGAGACCAAATTATTTCAACAGGACTCTGCAGCTCTCAGCTAAATCCCTTGTACTCAGTTGCAGTAAGAGAGGTTTCTGCTACAGGTTTGTTGGCTCTTTTGTTTTAAACTGTCCTTGGGCAAATGTTTGCCGAGATCTTCTTTATGCTGGTGGTGTCCTGAAGATCAAGTGCAGGACGTGCTCTTGGTTTGTGGTGGCGTTTTCCCTCGGATTGCATGCCTGGAGTTCAGCTGCCTGTAACTCTTCCAGCGAAGTAGCTCGTGACTTGTGCTAAGATTACAGAGAAGGGTAATTCAAACCCTTGTGATGCCTCTGCTAGAAACACGCTTTGTAAGAACAAGGACTAAAAATGTGATGCAAATCATCAAGTCAGAACAGAAATGCTGTGACTACTGTTTTACTGCTCACTTACCCGTGCGAGCTCGGTCTGATCACGACACGGGGGCCGTGGGGGGCCGGGGAGATGCCCCTGGTGCCCGCGGGTCACGACGGATGGGCTGGGATCTGCTGGCAGGGGCCGAGTGCTGTCACACTGGCAATAACGCAAACACTTCTGACAGCGAGGGTAATGCATTGTTAAGCCCCTGAAGAATGCGGTGGCCTCCCTGCCATGGGTGACCCACCAGCGCCGGGCGCTCGTGCACCCGGGCAGGACCGACACGGCGAAGATCTGCAGCCTCTTCTTTACGGGAGGCTGCCCTCGGTGAAGACCCTCTGGTGAGCAGCCGCCTCGGGGCTGGGGGTTGGGACCGACTGCTGAACAGGGCTGTTGCAGCGAGCGCCCGGTGCCCGTCCCGGGACCTCGTGCCACCATTGACCGCGGGTGCCGGAGGCCAGCGCCGCTGTGCCAGGACACGTCAGGGTCAGGCTCCACGGCCAGGAGCAGACCGCCTTGGTACTGCCTCCCCCCGTGCCGTGGGTGGCTGTTTCAGTGTGGGTTGGCTGGGCCGGGGGTGTCTGTGGTTGTCCAGCGCCTGCTGGGCTGGCTGCGTCCTCGGGGCTGCACAGACCGGAGCGGGGGCAGCCGGGGGGAGCTGTGCTCTGCGGGAGGCTGCTGTGGTGGGCTGTGCTCAGCAGACCTGGGTTCCTGCCCCAGTGCCTGAGCTCCTCCATCACCTCCCGAGCGCCGGGGTGCCGGGAGAGGAGCAGGTCCCAGTCACCCCCAACCCCTTTGCTGCCACGTCCATCCCTCCCTGCAGAGCCCAGGTGAGATCCTGGTGAGACAAGCCCTGGCTTGGGGGGGCAGGCCAGGGGACTTGGGCTTGGTGCCTGGCGAGCGGAGCTGCTCCGGAGGCTGCCGGAGGGGCTGGAGCTGGGCACTGCCATGTCCTGGCTCCCATACGTGCCCCAGCCTCATTGCTTCTGGACCACCCCACCGGTCACGGGCACCCTGGCCAGATGGGGAGCTCCTGCCAAAAGCCATGACCCACTCAGGGTGTGGGTACCCCTGGAATTCAGTAGTAATGGGTCTTTGTTTTTTGATTTGAATTTAATCCAGTTAGTACAATAATTAATATGCTGACATCAGTTATGGGGATTTGAAAGTAGCTTCTTGGCCCATCTTCTGTAGGAAATGCTGAGGAAGAGAAGATTCATTCCAGAGGAATGATTATAGCTGGTTCTGGCACTTCACATAAAGGCCAAGGAGGGTTTTGGTAGGGTGAGGGAAAATTCAATCACCAAATGGGAAACTGGATGTTTCAGTCAGAGATGTCATTTAATAATGGGTCCCGCTGGTGATCTGGAAGAGCTGTTTTCATCCTCATGAAATTAAATATCTCTCTTTCTCCAGTGGGTTTCGTAGATCTTGTGGAAGAGAAGGTTGAACTGCAGACCTTGGAGGCAGCTGACTTGGGGAATCAGAGAATCATTTAGGTTGGAAAAGACCTTTAAGATCATTGAGTCCAACCTTTAACCCAGCACTGCCGAGCCCACCACTACCCCATGTCCCTGAGCACCGCGTCTGCCCGGCTTTGAAATCCCCCCAGGGATGGCGACTCCCCCACTGCCCTGGGCAGCCTGGTCCAAGGCTTGACAACCCTTTCCATGAAGACATTTCTCCTAATATCCATCCTGAACCTCCCCTGGTGCAACTTGAGGCCGTTTCCTCTTGTCCCATGGCCTGTTCCTTGGGAGAAGAGCCCGACCCCCCCCGGCTACCCCCTCCTTTCAGGGAGCTGTAGAGAGCGAGAAGGTCTCCCCTCAGCCTCCTTCTCTCCAGGCTGAACACCCCCAGCTCCCTCAGCCGCTCCTCACAGGACTTGTGCTCCAGACCCCTCACCAGCTCCGTTGCCCTTCTCTGGACACGCTCCAGCCCCTCGGTGTCTTTCTTGTGGTGAGGGGCCCAAAACTGGACACAATATTTGAGGTGGGGCCTCGCCAGTGCCCAGACCAAGCGAGGTGCTGCTGATTTCCCAACTGTGTGTGTTGAACTGCTGAAATGACCCCGATGGCGGACGAGGCTCGACATTACAGACAAAGGCAGAAGCAGTAAGTGTGCGGCAGTAACCTGCAGTGCTTGGGACTAAAGAAAGGTGTTTTGGTTGTGTGTTAATCAGATTAGCTCTAGGCACCGACCGGCTGCCTGTTTGAGGCACTTTTCAAGGCTGCGGTGAGCAGCAGCGTGAACAGCCGACAGCGCTTCCCTGGATGGGCAGGTCCCGGCGGTTTGGGAAGAGGCACAGAAACACCGGTGAGTGCAAACCGTAGGTAGAGGTGATGGCAGGGAGCAGCAGAAGCCGGGGGGTGTTGTGCTGGTACAACTTAAGCGTGGTTTGAGCAAGAAAAATGGACAGGGACTGCACTGGTCATACGTTCCTGTCTATAGAAGGGGTAATGGCTTCAAACTGGAAGAGGGGAGATTGAGATGAGATCTTGGGAAGAAATTGTGTGCTGTGAGGGGGGCGAGCCCCTGGCCCAGGTTGCCCAGAGAAGCTGTGGCTGCCCCATCCCTGGAGGGGTTCAGGGCCAGGTTGGACGGGGCTTGGAGCAACGTGGGCTGGTGGGAGGTGTCCCTGCCCAGGGCAGGGGGTGGCACTGGGTGGCCTTTAAGCTCCCTTCCAACTCTAACCATTCTCTGATTCTATGGTAATGAGTTAAGTTTGTCAGGAGCAGGCCTGAATGCTAATTATCCCCCAGTATAATTAGCAGCTTCATAACTGATACTACAGGGGAAGAAGCCTTTATGTTGCCCTGCAGGCCCTTCTGCCACGCTTGTGCAGGCATCTCTAATGGCATTACAAAGGCGTAAGTCTGTCCCCCCGCTTTCTGGCCAGACAGGGTACCCCCAGCCGTGGTTCTGAGCCGCAGGGCCCGAGCTGGACCCATGGACCGCTCCCCTCCTGCCAGCGCGGGGTCTCAGCATCCTGGGACGAGGAGCGCCGGCGTCGGCCCCGAGATGAGTGTGTGGAGCTGCCCGTACGGTAGCTGCATATATTTGCATGTGTGAATAGTAACAGTCACGTGCACAGCGGGGAGAACATACTAACAAATCACTACAGGTTTTATAATGATTTTGCCTGGGTGTAAATTACTACTCGAGCTGCAGGGGCAGAAGAGATTCAAACCGTAAATCCGTCCCTCTTCCTCCGAACGCCGACTGCAGCGCTGGCTTCGGAGCAGCCGCGGGTGCTGGTGCTGTGGATGTTTTGTGAGGGTGATTTTCTTGTGACGTTTGTTTTGTGAGGAACACTAGTTAACTTTCAGGCTGGTGATTACTTGGATCACTTACCTTTAAAAAAAAAAAAGTGTTCTGTTTGCTTTCCTTAAGTTTCTGCTATATTTTTTTGTGTGTGTATGGTTGGACTGGATGATCTCAAAGGTCCTTTCCAACCACGAAGATTCTATGATTCTATGATCTATGTTCTTTTCTGTCTTTTCAGAAACAGTTGTGATTGCTATACGTGTTCCCATGGTGCAAGTATTAATGATCAAAGTATTTCCATTCCTATTACTGTCCTGGGGTTTTTCATGATGTGGTCTTCATATACAAATACTTTTTCATTTCCTCGTCGTTTAAACTGAAGTGCACTAATAAATACATAGTGTAAGAAGTCAAGGAGTCAAAAGCTTTACGTCGCTAATAAATGCAGTCTTTTTTCTGCTTCACCATCCCCTGGCGTTAAGAGAAGTCTCCGCTGTATTACTCCTGCGCTACGACTTCGGATGTTAGGAGTTTGGATGAGAGCAAGGTGAACCTCGGAGTCACCAAGGCCAGGTGATGGCTGGTGTCTGCAGAGCTGCCGGTGCAGCCTGTATCGTGGTGATCCGATGGGCCTTTTTTTAGGCAGCCACAGAAATGCAAGGTTTCACATCCATTATGTTCTTCTGCTTCCTTGAGTAGCAACCATGCCCGAAAGCTGTTTTCCACACTTGGTTTTTCAGGAGATCATTACTTTGTCCCATAGAATCCTCGCCATGACATGGCACGCCTATGTCATGGTCATACTGGCCTTTTCATTTTTTGAAGGCTGCTTGTAAGCTCGATGCTGTGACAAACAGCTTACTTGGCAGCAGGGAAAGCTGGGCCAAGCACATTGTCTGCGCTGCATCGATTCCCGGTTCAGACCCTCCGTGGTGAACGAGGCTCTCTGGAAAAGGAGCGTGAGCCCTTCCATGGTGGGACTCAGCCGGGGCTTTTGGCCGAGGGATGCTGGTGGAGCGCGGGGGGCTGGTGCCCCCAGGAGCAAGCCCTTGGCTGGGAAATGGCCCCGCTCCCTTTTCAGGTGGGCTTTCTGCTGTGGCCGCGTTCCTGTTCAGAGTGGGCTCTGGGGTGGTCTTTCACAGCAGTACGTGTGGTTTCTGCTGCGTTCTTATGGGTAGAAGAACACCTGAGGCTCCGGACAACCAGCGCGTATTCTTATCAATACAAAATTGAAAGGAATAAATATGTTTCTGGAACAGGATCCTGAAGAGAGATTTGGGGGTTGTCTGCAGTCCATGTTATGTGTACATGGCAGTAAGGAAGGGAGGAGGGGAAGAAAGGGGAGGTGATTGATTATTAGCTAATATTCAGTAATGTGCGGAAAAGCGGCTCGTGCCAGCCGGTGACAGGCTCTTGATGAGTCACGTCTGCATCGCTCCCTCTGTCGGTTTGAGAGGTTTCTTCCCACGTGGAGCTGGACGTGGACAAAGGAGCGCTCCTGTTGGATATTAGCAGCGTTAGGGCCGTGCAGCCGGACTGTGGCTGGCGCTGCCTCTGGCTGTGTCCCTGGAATAGGGGTCTCTGTCACTGGTGTCAGCAGAAGTAGCTGATGAGCACAGGAGGCCGCTTAGTGAGTTAATTGTTTTTCACATGATGTCTTTGCCGGTTGGAAACCAGCTGTAAGCACTGGATGTGAAATTACCAGCGTGTAAAGTATAAAAAAGAGGTTTTGTTTCTGGGTGTTCATGTTCTAAACAGAGATGACAAAATATATTGTGAGAGCCAGAGTGTGTTAACTTATTCTTAATTACAGTAAAAAGTTTATGATGATTATTACAGAGGAAATGTGTCAGACCCAAGGGAAACAGCCTTTGCAGTAGAAAGAGAATTGTGCGAATTATTGGATATCGTGAGTGCGACGTGGAGAGGTGAGTGCAGGAGGAAAAGAGCGATGGAGGCTGCTGCGTGGGGCGCAGCCGGGAGGATGTTCCGCCTGGCCCCTCTGTCCCACGACGCTGCAGCGTGCTGTCGCGACATGGCCCCATCCGGCGGTGCGAGAGAAGTTGTTTTCATCCAGTGAGTAAATTTGCGAAATGAGCTTCGCACGATGCTGCCGCTGGAAACGAGCTGTGCAGCCGAGCGGGGTCTGCGTGAGCTGTCGGCGGTGTCTCAGCCGAGGCGAGGGTTTGCCGCGGCTCCGCCTGCGGCCGCGCGCGCTCGCGCTGCTCGTGGAGGGACCAGCCTGGGTCAGAGACCGTGCAGCTCCTACCTGGTCTGATTCACAAGAAAGCGGTTCAGCCAGACAGCTGGAGGCATGAATCCAGAAAACATCATTCAGGTTTTTTCTCATTCTGAAGGTGCAATGTCGTTTATCAGAGAGACAGGAGCTGTCGGTTAGGACCGGAAAGCACGTGTTGATCAGCAGCGCCTACACTGAGTCTGGAGCAGCTGCAGTCGCAGCGTGCCCCCGATACGGACATGCCTGCACGCCAGGGGTGTTTCTCGTTGCAAGCGTCATGGAAAGGTCAGTGTGTGCATGTGTGCAGCCGCGGGAAAAGCCCTGCCTCGGAGCTAGCGGCTGCCGCTGGCACTGGGAGTGCTGCCCAGGGACACTGGGGATTAGAGCTGAGACACGGGCATGGGATATTCTGGCACATACAGAGCTGCCTCAGGGCGGGCACAGCCATTCACGGCATCACCAAGAAATCATAAAGGTCCCCTCTGACTCATCTCGTGAACCAGCCGACAACAAGAGGCTGCTGGCACTAGGAGTCATCCCGGTGGATCGCCAGAACAGCAAGGGAGCAGCTGGAGCGTAAGATGCTGCATACGTGACATCTGTCCTCTTGGAGAAATGGAATAATTGATATTGAGCTCTTAGAGAATTAGGACTAAATTGGTCAAATCTCAAGTTGCAGCAGTACACTTGGTAAAATGAAACAGTTTGTAAAACAGCAAAGATAAAGCGATGCCTCACTGAGTACCGCCTCCACTGGTGAAGGCTGTTGGAAGTCAGTTCCAACGTGTGACCCTCAACAAGTTACTGCCTCAGTCGATGCGGCTTTGGGTGACGTCAGAAAGTATTGCAGCCATCGCAAGGAGCTGGGTTTAATGCAAACTGGTGTGACTTGGAGAAACAGTGCCCGTGTCTTGGGCCACGTAAACATGGGTACCATTCAACAACTCAAAGAGGAAGAGCAGAGGCTCTCCGCAGGGTGCAGCGGTTTCCAGTATCCGAGGACCGAAGCACGGCCTGAGGATGATCAGCTCATCAGACAAGTGTATGTCAGGAAAACCTGACCCTGGATGAGTTATTGCCCTCCAGTACTGAGGATTTCATGAAAGTGAGCGTGACCAACTCCACCCATGGAGCCGGTCGGCATAACCCCCGGTTGAATTTCATTAGGTTCCTCTCCGCCTGACTCTCCAGCCTGTCCTGGTCTCAGTAAATGGCAGCACAGCCTTCTGGTGTGTCAGCCACCCCTCCCAGTTCTGTACCATCAGCAAACGTGCTGAGGGTGCGCTCTGTCCCCTCATCCGGGTCACTGATGAATATATTGAACAAGACTGGACCCCAGTCCAAATCGCCTTCTTCAGGGAAGTCTTGTGCTGAGTTTCCTTGATTTAATTCTTACAGTGACAATGCAGCGATGATCAAAATGGACAAAAGCTGGTGGCTGAGGACAGTGGAGGGCCGTGCTCTAACCATTCTTCAGCTACTGAGGCTCAGGCCTCCTGTCGGGGATGATTAAATGCCTGGCTCTTTTTAAGCTTTATTCTGTTTTTTATGGGTGAGGGTTTTTTCCGGTGTCGCAGGTTAGGGGCTGAACAGAGCTGTCGGTGTGAATCCCGTCAAACATCCCTGGTGCCGGAGCAGGAGGCAGGGCGGCCGGTCCGGTCAGCGGTGTCGCTGAGGGGCCGAGTTCGCCAGCCTCCAGCGCCGTTAGTGGGGCTCATCCAGAGCCTGCGCGTTCCTGCCTTCGTTGCCGAGGCCAGCAGAGAGCGCGGCGGGGGACGGCGGCTGCACGAGGACTTCAGGCGTCCCCTGCTCCGGCGGTCGCTACCAGCAAGCTCTCAGAAGTGATTTAGGTGTGAGGGGTTTGTTCCTTAGAGCCACGCTGCTTTTCAGACACTTGAGTGGGTTTTCTAGAGGAGAAGGCTTGGAGCAGCCTGATGTGCACGTGCTGCAGCCGTGACTCCAGCCCAGGCGTGTGGTTCGTGAGCTGAGAAGGGCTCTTGCCAGGCTTCGTAAGAGGGCCGTACTGGCTTAGGCAAAGAGTCCACTTCTCCGTTCTCTGGCTGAGACCAATCCCGGGTGTCCAGGGAAGGATGTGGGAATGGGGCATGTACGTGGCGATGCTTCCCCTGCACGCTCTGTCCAAGTCCAACGGCTTGTGGGTTGGAGATTCTCCACCCAAAGTGTGTCCTGTGTGCAGTAACACGTAAGGGATTGCTCTGCCAGGAGCTTGTCCAGTTGCTCCTTGATTCTGTGTAAATTTTTAGCACTGTATCCTGTGACAACAAGAAACTTTATCCCATGCCATGTGAAAAATACGGTTTATTCCAAACATTATCTTCTAGGTTCATTTGATGTGGCGCAGTCCTTGTGCTGGAGAAGGCAATAGCAGGCCACCGTTAGCCCCCTCCATAGCACTCAGGATCTGGTAGAACCGTTTCCCCTGGATTGTTTTTTTTCCCGGTTAAGCGGCACTAATCAGCACCATTCCTTCTACAGAAAATCTCTCCACACTTTGGACAGTCCACGTCATCTTTCTTTTTTTCCAGTTTTGTTGTATTCTTTTCCAAAATGGGGGATCAGAGTTACTGCAAGGGTTGAAGGTGTCTGGGCACTTTGGCTGTGCCACTGCTGTCATGTCCCTCGGTGTAGCTCACTTTTCTTTGCTGGCCGTTGTAAGACATCAGGCCGACGCTCCTCATGAACTGTCTGCCGTATCCCCAGGTTCTTAATCCTGGTAGTGATGGTCAGCTCAGAGCCTGTCATTTTATGTATGAGGAGAGTATTAGTTTTTACCATGTGCATCAGTTTTCCCCCCCTTAGATTTCATCTTACATTTTAAGATCTTCCTACAGTTCCTAACAGTTTTCCTCTTCTTTATTATCCTGAATAATTGAGCGTGATCAGCAAACCTTGTTACCTCTCTTTCATTCCTCTCTCGTAAATGATCCAGGGCTCTATTGAGCAGCATAAGTCCTGGCACCGATCCCCATGAGACTCCGCTGCTGACCTTTCTTCTGATGTGAAATCCAAGCGTTTACTTTTATTTTAAACCTTTTAACAAATTTAACGTGTGAAAACCTTCCTTTTTATCCCATGGCTTCTTAGCTTCCTCAAGAGATTTTAATGAGAGACCTTGTCAGATGCTTTCGGAAATCTAAGTAGGCTTTAGTTAGGTTTTTGTCGTCAAATAACTTGGATCTCTGCTTTTTTTTTTTCATCGGTCATTTCCTCTGGCTGTGTCCCAGTTCGCCCCTTGTTCTGTTCTGGTGTCGGTCCATTGCATCTTTGGAGAAAAACTGGTTGTTGTTCTGGGGATATTTAATTCCAGCGACTCCAGCCTGTCAGGGTCCCCTGGATGGCATCCCTTCCCTCTAGCAGATCAGCCGCACCACTCGGCTTGGTGTCACCTGCGAGACTGCGGAGGGGGGCTCAGTCCCACTGTGTCCTTAATGACGGTCCTAAGTAGCATCGGTTCCAGCGCAGACCCTCGGGGGACACCACTCGTTACTGGAGTTTGTGAGGTGAGACTTTCACTTAAAATGCCGATTAGCCTTCCCGAGCGTGGTATTTATCCATGGGCTGGCTCTCCGTGGGTTCCAGGCGCTAGAGCCTTGCCCAGGGAGGTGTCAGGGTGATGGACCTGCAGCACCTTCCTTCTCTGCTGGCCCCCTTGTAAACACAGGTGCCACGTGCCATCCCGGCCCGGGTCCCACTCTGCTCCTCACCACAGCCTGGCACCAGGAGCGGTGCAGCTCTGTCACCCACAGGTTCTCCGGACACTCAGCTGCCCGCTGGTCCTGGTGGCTTGTGCCTCTCCTTTTTGTTCAGAACCTCTTGTAGAGACGCTCCATTTCGGGTCTGTCTAAGCCTACAAGCCTCTGCGCTCCTGAAGGGGAAACCTCCCCGCAACAGGGAAGCAAAAATTTTTAGTTTCTCTGTTCTGGTCTTACCTTCCCTGGGTGCTGCTTCGGCAGCACAATCGTCTGACCCCAGGGATGCGCTGGTGGGGTCCTGCTCCCGTGCACCTGGGAGCTGAGATAGTGTTAGTTCTGATGTCTCCTGCAAATTGTTCCACAGATTCCTATTTGGCCTGTCGTACTGTGTTTCTACATTTAACCTGCAAGAGATCACGATTCTTTCCATGTTCCTCACTTGAGTACGGTTTCAGCCGTATGAAGGATGTTTTCCTGGGTTTGATCACCTCCGTTTCCCTGCTGTTTAGCCACATCAGCTTCTCTCTGTTCTTTCTCTATCTGTGGCATGTATTTGTACTGCGTCTCCAGCACAGAGCCCTTTTAAATGGTCTCCATCTGTCTCCTTTGCTGAGGATGGAATAAATCCACATTGTAGAATTAGGATTTTCTAGGACTTGTTTTTATTATTTATAGAAATATGCATTGTTCTTTCCTGACTGTGTATTGGGCAAGAGACAGACATTATGTTCTTTAATCTCCTTTCGTTCAAGCAAAGGCAGATTTTAGGTGTCATCTGTCCTTTCCCAGTCCATGTGGCCGCTGAAGGCAGTGGTGGGGCTCGCTCCTGTACATCCCTCAGTTCGTGACCATTTTCCCCGTTGGAAAGCGGGATGGATTTCTGAGCTACTGAGACATGCCAAGATTTGAGATGCTGTTGCGTGATACCTGCTCCGTCTCTGTGCATCTGCGCAGCCAAATGGCTCCGGCGTCAGCTTTGAACAATGCTTTTCTGTGGAGCAGAATTCCCACAGGTGACATCGGTAGTTTGGCAGCGCTGAGCGCGGATCACAGGCTGCCTTTGCCCCCTTTCTCAGTAGGCACCATTTTGCACCGTTTGCTGAAGAAGTGGTAACGGGAGGCTGTGCGTGATGGACCTGAATTCCTCTCCCCGCAGACAGAGACCACCTTTGCGCACCTGCGGTCCCTTGTCACCGTCCGTGTCAGGCTTGGCCTGTCTGGTGGAGAGCGGATCCAGGGGGATGGAGCTGGAGAGCGGATCCAGGGGGATGGAGCTGGAGAGCGGATCCAGGGAAGGAGGTGGAGAGCAGATCCAGGGGATGGAGCTGGAGAGCGGATCCAGGGAAGGAGGTGGAGAGCAGATCCAGGGGGATGGAGCTGGAGAGCGGATCCAGGGAAGGAGGTGGAGAGCAGATCCAGGGGGATGGAGCTGGAGAGCGGATCCAGGGAAGGAGGTGGAGAGCAGATCCAGGGGATGGAGCTGGAGAGCAGATCCAGGGGGATGGAGCTGGAGAGCAGATCCAGGGAAGGAGGTGGAGAGGAGATCCAGGGGGATGGAGCTGGAGAGCGGATCCAGGGAAGGAGGTGGAGAGCAGATCCAGGGGGATGGAGCTGGAGAGCGGATCCAGGGAAGGAGGTGGAGAGCAGATCCAGGGGGATGGAGCTGGAGAGCGGATCCAGGGAAGGAGGTGGAGAGCAGATCCAGGGGATGGAGCTGGAGAGCGGATCCAGGGGGATGGAGCTGGAGAGCGGATCCAGGGGGATGGAGCTGGAGAGCGGATCCAGGGAAGGAGGTGGAGAGCAGATCCAGGGGATGGAGCTGGAGAGCGGATCCAGGGAAGGAGGTGGAGAGCAGATCCAGGGGATGGAGCTGGAGAGCGGATCCAGGGAAGGAGGTGGAGAGCAGATCCAGGGGGATGGAGCTGGAGAGCGGATCCAGGGAAGGAGGTGGAGAGCAGATCCAGGGGATGGAGCTGGAGAGCAGATCCAGGGGGATGGAGCTGGAGAGCAGATCCAGGGAAGGAGGTGGAGAGGAGATCCAGGGGGATGGAGCTGGAGAGCGGATCCAGGGAAGGAGGTGGAGAGCAGATCCAGGGGGATGGAGCTGGAGAGCGGATCCAGGGAAGGAGGTGGAGAGCAGATCCAGGGGGATGGAGCTGGAGAGCGGATCCAGGGAAGGAGGTGGAGAGCAGATCCAGGGGATGGAGCTGGAGAGCGGATCCAGGGAAGGAGGTGGAGAGCAGATCCAGGGGGATGGAGCTGGAGAGCGGATCCAGGGAAGGAGGTGGAGAGGAGATCCAGGGGGATGGAGCTGGAGAGCGGATCCAGGGAAGGAGGTGGAGAGCAGATCCAGGGGGATGGAGCTGGAGAGCGGATCCAGGGAAGGAGGTGGAGAGCAGATCCAGGGGGATGGAGCTGGAGAGCGGATCCAGGGAAGGAGGTGGAGAGCAGATCCAGGGGATGGAGCTGGAGAGCGGATCCAGGGAAGGAGGTGGAGAGCAGATCCAGGGGGATGGAGCTGGAGAGCGGATCCAGGGAAGGAGGTGGAGAGCAGATCCAGGGGATGGAGCTGGAGAGCGGATCCAGGGAAGGAGGTGGAGAGCAGATCCAGGGGATGGAGCTGGAGAGCGGATCCAGGGAAGGAGGTGGAGAGCAGATCCAGGGGATGGAGCTGGAGAGCGGATCCAGGGAAGGAGGTGAGAGCAGATCCAGGGGGATGGAGCTGGAGAGCGAATCCAGGGAAGGAGGTGGAGAGCAGATCCAGGGGAATGACGTGGAGAGCGGATCCAGTGGGACGGAGCTGGAGAGCAGATCCAGGGGATGGAGCTGGAGAGCGGATCCAGTGGGACGGAGCTGGAGAGCAGATCCAGGGGATGGAGCTGGAGAGCGGATCCAGTGGGACGGAGCTGGAGAGCAGATCCAGGGGATGGAGCTGGAGAGCGGATCCAGGGACTGGCACTGGAGAGCAGATCCAGGGGATGGAGCTGGAGAGCGGATCCAGGGACTGGCACTGGAGAGCATCACCTAGTGGGCTGCAATGCCTCTTCTGGCAAGCGAGGGTAAAAATCCAGGACAAACGGCTTCCTTCTGCCAGTACAAATATAAGCCTGATTATTCTGGGGGCTTATCTTTTGTGCATCTCTGTGATGGCATCTTTTCCTCAACTTCTCTGCTTTTCCGTGTTCTCAGCAAGGAATTAACAGCTTTCTCAGAATCCCTGCTCCTTTGGAGTCCAGTCAAAGCTTTGGGCTTTTTTAGACTTCTTGTTCCCTTAATGACCTGTCTTATTTTAATGTTTTGGTTAATGGCCTAGAAGTTACTGGTTTGGGGTGTTTAAATGAAATGAATCCAGTACTGAAAATTTTTCTGTGAAAACTGTCCCTGTTTGAATGGGGAAGGTGTTGCTTTTCAGGGCCTTTCACTAGTTGTTCCTCACGTTCTGCAGCTGCTGATCTTCAGAATTTCTTGGGCTCTCACAGCCCACGTTTCATCTGGGACAGCAGCGCCGGCCCGGGGCTTTCACCTGGTGCCTGAAACGCGTTTGACCGGTGCTGGAGGGAGCGTGGTCTGAAGGCAGGCATCCTTCCTGCGCGCCCGCGGCGCTTCCACCTCGTGTGCGTGCGTGGCTGGAAGATGGTTTCTTCTGGAGTTAGAGTTGCTTTTCTCCTGTCAGCTTGCTTTTGACGTAGTTCATAATCAGTGCCTTGATGAGCTGCCGCCTGACTGAATTAAACTGAAAATCTTGCTGATGATAATCAGTGCTTCAGGACCAGGCGGGAGCAGAAATAGGCTCCTTTCTGGCCCCCTCTCCGCTCCCTGCTGTCCTTTGCTTTCGTTACAGAACCACCGCTGTCGCCTGCATTCCCCATCTGCAGTGGAGATTTAGGTGGTTTATTTTTCCATTCGGGATAGGGCTTTTCCCAGATTCACTTCTGATGTGGTTGCTGAGGTCCCCTGGCTGCCGGACTCTGGGCTGGGAGCTCTCCTGGGACAGCAGTAAGATGCTCCAGACCTGCTCCGTTCCTCGTCTCCAGGCTGCTGCTGTCAGTAAACGTTCAAGACGAGACACTTGATCTTGACGTACTGCGGTCATTCTTTTTCTCTCATACTGAGCCCAGAAGTACAGCCGCGTTAGGCGCTGGCCTGCAGCAGAGCAGGTCGGCGCGGCAGCAGCCCCGCAGAGCGCTCGGGGCTGGGGCGGTCTCTCCCTGCTGCGAGGGACGCGTGCCCAGCAAACCGTTCGGCGGTGCTGTGCCCAGCCGGGCCCAGACCTCCGCGACGTGCCTCTTCCCTGGTGGTTCCTGCTAGAGGCTCACCGGTTTGGGGTAGAAATCCCAGGGTGATCCGTGATCTCTCTCCCTAAAGCTTCCTTTGCTCTGTGAAGTGAGGTGGCGGTAGGAAGGAGACCTGGGCGCCTCTTGGCATCGCCCGTGCTGTTTCGGTGCTAGCTTCCTCCAGGGGGTGGCTTTGATCCAGGCCAGCTTGCGCTCTCCTGGGCCAGCCCTGCCCTAGCGCAAGGCCAGCCCTAGCCAGAGGCAGTTCTGGGAATGCAGGTTGGCAAGAGCTGCCCTGTGTTATGGCTTTGATTTGCGGGGGGAGAGAAGAAAGTGTGTCCATAAAGGCTCAGGCTGTACCACACGCTCGTGGGGCCACGGCACAGTCTGTGCCCCCCTTGTTTACTATTACTGTAAATCGTCCTGTAGTGGGAGATGTTTTCGGCAGGAGGCAGCTGAGCAGAATTAAACTCCTCGCACTGCCGGGCTGCGGGAGTGGAACACCACGGTACGGGAGTGAGGTTTCTACTGGGAGAGGCCTGAAACGGTCCATCTCTCCACCAGCGTCAGCTTCAGCTGAACTTCAGTTTTTCTTGAGGAAGATTTATCTGAAAGTTCCCAGTGAGTGGCCGTCCATCCCCACCCCATTCCCGTGCTTCAGCAATGTTCTGCTGAGAAGTTGTGTGACACCTTTTCAGCGTTTTCTCATGGGAATAATCAAGCCAATCAACCAAACCAGGTTTTTACTCTCCTGCTGCGCTTTTTGTTTTCCAGGCGTCCTCCTTGGGACTCGCTCCTCTTGACCCACATCCTTCTGGAAGTGTGGTGTAGGAACTGGGCAGCTGGCGTGTTACCTAACTTTACTGATGTGATTCACGTCACTTCGTTGTAGGTGTCTACCGTGTAGGTGTCTGAGCTCATCGCCCCGGCTCGCCCCGGGAGGCGATACAGATGTGTGCAGTCAGTGGAGCCAGGGGTGCCATTCATTTGACAAAATGTAGGCGGTCATTTCAGCATGGGATGAATCACAGCTCCATTGACTTCGCTGAATAGCTCTCCATTGAGCCTAAAAGGAGCCCAGAGCGACTTGCTCACTGTAGGTGCTTGTGCTGTGTACACCCACGGTTAACTAGATGACTCCCAAGGCTCCTGCAGCACGGGGTAGGGCAGAAGGATTATTTCAGGTCCCAGACAGCACTCCTGTTTATGTATCTCCAGTCAATCTGTCGTCCTTTTCTCACAGTGTGACACTGCTGCTGATGCTTTTGGGTCCAGGACGGTATTCATGGCCTTTCCTGCCCAGCCTGTCCTCCTCCATCTTCTGTTTTCTTCTCATAGTTCCTGACTGTAGAACCTTGCACTTTTCCTTTTTCCTCTGGTCTTTTTCAGACCATTTCTCCAGTGACAGTACCACGTGAATCCAAATCTGCTCTTCCAATGTGCTGTTGCCCTCTCAGATGGGATCTTCTGCAAATTTTTACTCTCTGTTACATCCTAGTCATCGGTGAAAACATTGAGCTCGTCCCCAGACAGACCCCTGTGAAATCCCACTGGATACATCCTTCCAGTTCAGCAGTGAAACGTGTCAAACCAGCTATTTACTCACCTTGCAGTAGTTTGTTCCCCTTGTTTGTTATGAGAACGCCTTGTGAGAGCATTCAAAATGCTTAACTGACATCAAGATACATATCACAGAACTGCCTTTCCCATGTTCATGAGGCCTATTATGTTCAAAAAGAAATTAGGTTCATTTAGCACAATCACGTCTTTCAAATCCATGCCACCTGGTATTTATAACCTTCTTTTCTTCTAGATGTTTTATTAAACTGTTGTGTTGTTTGTTAGAGGATTTTCCTGGGAATTAAAGATGAGTTACTTCATTTTATACCTCCTTTGATCTTTCTACTGCCTGTTTTTAAAGATGAGAGTCATCCCGTTTTCAGATCTTCTGGAGTGCCGTGCATCCCCTGCAAGCTCTCGGAGACAACCCATGGTAGATGTCAGATACCTTCCGCTGGCTGCCTCGGCACTTTCAGTGGATGTCACCAGGCCCAGACTATGGAAAAAAACGCTAATTCTTCTAACAGTTGTTTTTTCACTTTAGGGTCAGAGCTTATCTTTGCTGTTATGGTGTTACCAGGAGCTGCCTGTAGCTGTTTAGTACAGCCATAACTGTGCTATATTTTGATTATTCATTTGATAGATCTATTAGAATCAGACTGGTTTGGGTTGAAGGGACCTTTAAAGGCCATGTTGTCCAACCCCCCCGCCATGAGCAGGAACAACCAGCCCAGGTTGCTCAAAGCCCCGTCCAACCTGACCTGGAATGTTTCCAGGGATGGGGCACCCACCACCTCTCTGGGCAACCTGGGCCAGGGGCTCACCACCCTCAGCATAAAAATTTTCTTCCTTAGATCTTGTCTGCATCTTCCCTCTTTCAGTTTAAAGCCATTACCCCTTGTCCTGTCGCAGCAGGCCCTGCTAAAAAGTCCCTCATCTTTCCTGGAGCCCCTTTAGGGACTGGCAGGGGCTGGAAGGTCTCCCCGGAGCCTTCTCTTCTCCAGGCTGACCCCCCCAGCTCTCTCAGCCTGTCCCCACGGCAGAGGGGCTCCAGCCCTCCCAGCATCTCCGGGGCCTCCTCTGGCCCCGCTCCAACAGCTCCGTGTCTCTCCTGTGCTGAGCCCCAGCGCTGGGGGCAGCACTGCAGGGGGGTCTCCCCGAGCGGAGCAGAGGGGCAGAATCCCCCCCTCGCCCCCCTGCCCACACTGCTGGGGATGCAGCCAGCTTCCCCCGTCTCCAGCACCCCCACGCCCTTCTCTCCGGGCTGCTCTCCATCCCTCCATCCCCAGCCTGGGCTGGCACCGGGGGCTGCCCCCACCCAGGGGCAGGACCCTGCACTTCGCCTAGTTGAACCATGAGGTTCTCATGGGCCCACTTCTTGAGCTTGTCCAGGTCCCTCTGGATGCCATCCCATCCCTCTGGCCTGTCACATCACTCAGCTTGGTGTCGTCCACAAACTTGCTGAGGGTGCCCTCGATCCCACTCTCTCTGTCACTGATGAAGATATCAAACAGTACTGGTCCCAGTGCAGACCCCTGAGGGACACCACTTGTCACCGATCTCCATCTGGACATTGAGCTGTTGACCACTACCCTCTGGATGCGACCGTCCAACCAATTCCTCATCCACTGAGCAGTCCACCCATCAAATCCATCCCTCTCCAATTTAGAGAGAAGGATGTTGTGGGGGACCATGTCAAAGGCCTTAGAGAGGTCCAGATAGATGACATCCATAGCTCTTCCCTTGTCCACTGATGTAGTCATTCCATCATAGAAGGCCACTAGGTTGTTCGGGCAGGACTTGCCCCTAGTGAAGCCATGCTGGCTGTCTCGAATCACCTCCCTGTCCTCCGTGTGGCTTAGCATAGCTTCCAGTAGGATCTGTTCCATGACCTTCCCAGGCACAGGGGTGAGGCTGACAGGGGAGTAGTTCCCAGGGTCCTCCTTTCTACCATTTTTAAAAATAGATGCAATGTTTCCCTTTTTCCAGTCACCAGGAACTTCACCTAACTGCCATGGCTTTTCAAATATCATGGAGAATGGCTTGGCAGTGACATCAGCCAGTTCCCTCAGGACTCTGGGATGCATCTCATCAGGTCCCCTAGACTTCAGTATGTTCAGGTTCCTCAGGTGGTCACAAACCTGATCTTCTCTACTGGGTTTGTCCCTCTAAAAAGTCACAACGTTACTGAAATAATTGGCCCTAGTCAAGCATCATGTGCATTAACTGTCTTTAATTTGGTTTCAATGAAAGACAAACCAGCAGAAGGTCTGACACACACCCTGCAGAAGACAGTCCGGTAGACCTTGTGTCATCTTGAGGAGCAGCTCTGAAGAGCCGTGCTCTGATGCCACTGTATCGTTACTTTAGCTCGTCTGTTTGTTCATTCACCAGCTATACGTAGGGCACAGTAATCTGGCAGTGAACCTGAGGTGCTGTTTTCCATCGGGTATCATAACTTTATTTAAAGATTTATGTCACAAGATGTTAAATCATTATTTTGCTTAATCTTTCTCTGACACCTTAAAATAACTCCCTACTATATCTTATTTTTTGAAAGCTCCTATTTTTATTTAGACAAAAATAAAAAAATGAGTAATTCAGGTTATTTTTTTAGTACGGCACTACCGCAGGTCTTTGATTACGCTGCTTCATCTCCTTCCCCAGGCTGGTTTTTCATGCTTTTTCCAGCCCTCGGAGCTCCAGCAGTGCCGATCAGTGCCATCTCAGGTGTCTCTCTACTCCCCCACAGTTCTCGTTCACAAAGATGTAAGGACTTTTTATTTCATGGTTTTATATGACCTATCTATAGAACTAATCGTGTGGTTGTATCAAAAGGTGAAGATCTCTGGTGGATGTTACTGTAGTCAGTTACGAACCTGAGGACTTTGAGGTGCCTGTAGGATAGACGGCCATAGGCAAAGGGTTTGCAGGTTCCTGAGGGACTAAAACTGGGAGTGCTCTTGCAAGATCCCTCTTGCAAGTCTAACTTCATGGACGACACCGTGGAAGAGAGTGAGCTAAAACAAATAAATGTCCAATATTTCTAAAAATCCCACAGGTAGCTTTACACACGAACTTTGGGAGTGCTCAGGGACAGAAAGCGGTGTGTTGGGGAGTTTTCCTATTGTTTCGGACAAGTTTAGGTTTTTGAATTAAGGTACTTCTTGCCAGTGTATTTGTAGTAGGAGGCATAATTCAGGTGGTAGAAAGAATCCAATATTCTTTGTGCAGAATAACTTTGGGTAAAAGCAGCAGCAGGTCGAACTTATTTAAAGGCTTACGTTATTGCAGGAAACGTTGGCAGCTGAGGATTGGTGGGGGAGGCTGGGTGAAATTGTGCTTCTACAGACTACAAACAGTTTTGTCAAGAGTTTCCTCAGCTTATCATGTGGATGAAACAACCACAGAGGTCCTATGGGAAGAATTAGAGGTCCAGAATTTTCTTTTGTCATAGATTCCTCATTTTATCACTGACAAAGCAATTGCAGCAGGACTGATTGGGCACTTCAGCCCACCGCCAGGTAAATGGCAATCACGATTTTGTACACAAACGTTTGTTTCCCTTCTCTCTCCGTCTCTTGCATCTACACATGCACAAACATATTCTTGTAGAGGTGGCAGAATTTGCTCTTGGTGTGGGGTTAAGATCTGGCGCAGGTCATCTACAAGGGATTGACATGTCGTATGGAAAAGGGGGGATATTCCTCTGGATGCGAAGTGTGTTGGGTCTGGCTCTCTTCCTAGATGGTAAGTCATAGTTCAAATGGAAGATAAAGGCTTAGTGCAGTATCACAGAATGGGTTGGGTTGGAAGGGACCTTTGAAGATCATCTAGTGCACCCACCAGCCCAGGTTGCTCCAAGCCCCGTCCACCCTGGCCTTGAACCCCTCCAGGGATGGGGCAGCTATGACTATTTTGATACGGGAATCACGGTTTGGGGTTGTGTGGCTCTTGTTACATGGACGGGAGGATTGTGTTACCGTAATGACCTCTTCCGGGCAGGGTAGTTATGAACCTGTTTCCAGTAGGACACCCTACACTTGGAAGAAAGGATTTCGTTGTAGAGGGGAGAATTTTTTGTGTATTGAGGAACCATATGCATAACCGGCTCTGCTTTTGGAAGACAGGCAATGTGTTGAAAATGTGACATAAAGGGATGACTGTATGACAGCAGCCGCCTCCTTTAAAGCAGTTCACGTAGTTTTGTTGAAGTTTATTCACATCTAGGTACTTCGTTGCATGAAATCACTGCTTTTATAACTAACCTATTTTTTCATGGATATTGCCTAAGCATGTCCAAGATTATAGTGCAAAGTGAACTACCAGGGAAGTCCAAGGAATTCAGGCACTAGTTTCCATGGAGGATGTGTGTTTGTGTGTCTTCTGGGGTGCCTCGGTACCTGCAGCTGTTGTGTGTATTGACTTTTGTGATCACCTTCCCTTGGTTTGGAAAACAAAGGAATATTTCTATCCGTCTTGCTAGGAGCTAGGTACTGTTGTGGTGCTAATGGCAGAACCACAGAGCTACCTCCCCAAAAAGGGACTGTGATGCCCATAAACGCAGCCCTGGCTGGGGAGGCTACAGATGGCCGGGATGCAGAGAGGTGTCTCCTGTCCTGGTGCCCGGTCGCGGTCCCTGGCTGCTGGAAGTACACACAGGGATGTGGGTTTCCATCCCGGTCCTCGCAGCAGCACTGTGAGCCCATCGCCACCCACCACCGTCCCTGACCCGGGGCTGTTCAGCGGGGTCCCGGTGGTCACAGGGGGTGACACGGGGTGCAGGCAGTGCCCCGGCAGGACACCCCTTCCCTGCGGCGCGGGACAGGAGGCGGCAGGCGCGGGACGCGTGTGGCGGCGGGGCGTGTGCCTGCAGCGGTGGCGGCACCGCGCATGTTGGGGCACCTCATACCGCAGTGTGCGAGCCCAGCCCGCTCCGTGCCAGCGCCTGTCCACCGCCGTCCCCTCCCTGCCGCCCGCCCGCGCCTTGGCAGCGCCTTCCTGTGCAGTGCGGTGCCGCGCGGGGCTTTGTCCCCGCCGCCGGGCAGACCCCATCGCTGGCCGCAGGTGCCCAGGTCTGGGGGCCGGCCCCCGCCATCGCTCCCTCTCCGCCTCTCCTGGGCTTGGCTCGGTGTCCAAAGCTCCTTTCCCCGCGCTGCCGAGAAGGACCGAGGTCCTTGATTAATTCCACTCTGATGTCAGACATGCGGCTCTGCTGGGAGGGATTTGCAGGGCTGCATTTAAGCTCTCGTTTGCTGAGAGAATCCCTCTGCCGTCTCCCCTCCCCGCGCGCCCCCCGCCCCTCACGGCGTGTGTAGAGGTGGTCTGCTGGAAGGGTCGCCGGCGGCCGGGGTCCACACGGAGCTGCGCATCCGTTCCTCGCTCTCCACCACTGGATTTTCCCCATTCTTCTCGTCTGGCCGCGGCGGAGGGCAGGGAGAGCAGCTTTGTTAAACTAGGACAATGCAATGCATCCCCCCCCTGCTAATGACAGACCGTTACTTAGCAACGCAGGGGGGGATTTTCAGAGAAGATCAGAGCGCCGGGATGAGGATATAAACTCTGCTGTTCTCCCTCCCAGGGAACTTACCAAAGAGGCACCTCTCCTTTTGTCAAGCGTCTAATTTTTGCATACGAGAGGCAACCGGAAAGTCTCAGAGAGCTGCTTCCCTGATGGATGGCTGGCTGCCTCCCCCCGCACCTCCCCTGCTCAGGCGCTCCGCGCTTCAGTTACACGCTAAGGGCATCATTTAAAGGGAAGCCCAAAGTGGGATCAGTAAGCTCCCTGCATGCGTATGCAGGTGACTGAGGAGGGGACCGGTGGGCAGAAGGGTGATCCAGGCAGCCGGGGCTTTCCTCCACCTACACGTTGAGGGAAAGTAGCTTTCGTCTTTTTGTTCTGACTTTGGGCAAGGGAGGGAGGGAAGCAGATTGTGCCCAACTCCTTGCTGAGATGAAACGGTCGATGAGAAGAGGTCTCCTTGTCACAGGCACAAAGGCCACCTCCGCCTGGCAGCATGGTGCTGAAATCTAACCCTAGCATCATTCTCTTGTGCTCTTTCCTGCCCAGTGACTACATCATTGAGGAGAAGACGGCCGTGCTGCAGAAGAGGGAGCATGAGGGATTCGGGTTTGTGTTGCGAGGGGCCAAAGGTAAGGGCTGCTTCTTTCGCTTGGTCCTGGGGCAGGGGGGAAAGCTCCTTCTCCTCGCTTTGCCTGCTGCTCAGGATTTCCCTGGCTGCGCCGAGCAGCCCGCGAGCCCCTGTGTGCCGGGGTCTCTCGGGGAGCCTCTTCTCCTGCTCCGACGGCTAGGCAGCGCGAGGGCAGCTTCCTCCGGTTACGTGCATTGTACAGACAATGCCGTTCGCGGCAGATGTGCATCTCTCGCACGCTCTGGGGTGTTTCTCTGGTACCGATGCTGGCATTCGTAGCTTTGCATTTGTAGGAGTTACCACTTCTGCCTATTTACTGGGCATATAAAGTGCATGTGCTCTGCCTCAGGTGCAGATGGAAGCCCCGTGGGGCAGGGCCTGTGTCCTCTGTGGCTTTTTTTTTAAAATATGCTTGAAGTATTTCGCTCTCCTTTGGCTGTGCAGAGTTGGGCGTCCTTCTCCCGGGAGCCCTGGCTGTGTTGGGGTTCAGCCCCGGCGTGAGGGCACACCAGTAGATGTCTGTCCTGCAGCTGCCACCATACCCTCGACCCTGTGCGGCCAGGCAGCCCCTGCTCGTGCCCGGGGCACGCGTCCCCTGCACAGCCCGGAGCGCCTGCGCTCGTGCAGCCGGTACCTTGGATCGGCTTGTTACAGGGGCTCCTCTTGCCAGAAACCGATCTTTTTGCTATGAAAAAAGAGGGTCCCTTAGGGACTGGTAATGAAGGTGCTCGTATTCACATAGGAAACAGGCTTCAGCCCCTGTGCCCAGGAGGCTGGTGCACCTCCGGCTGCGGGGTCCTCTCTCCAGCACTTCCAGAGTGGGGAGGGGCGAGAGGGTCTCAGAGATGGGGCTGCCGAAAGCCGAGGCGCGGCGGTGCATGCTTCCGTCCCTTCCTGGCACGCAGGGTGCAAGATGCAGGAGGGAAAGCTCAAACCGTGTCTGCCAGCTCAGTGGTGGTGCTGCTCCTTTCCTGGACCTCAGCGTGGCTGAACATCGTTGCGATTTGGGCTTTAATCTTGGGTGTGATTTTTCTGTGGGGATTCCTGAATTGTCTTTGTTCTGTCCGTAGCGCGGAAGGGCTGTGTGTGCTGGTGGGTGTATTTGCATTCCTGTCGGAATATGGTTGCTGTCTCTTCCTCCCCTCTCTCTCCTCTTCCCTGTATGTGACATACGTGTCTGTCCGTGTGCTGCTCACATCAGTCTGTGTAACATGAAGTGAAACTTCAGGGCTCAAAATGGCATCCATTTTTTTTGCCAGATCAGGCTTGCAGTTATTGTGTTTGGAAAAATGGGAGAAATTTTGTCCCGTTTCCTTTTTTCTTTTCTTTTTTTTTTCTCTTCTGTGCCCTCCTAACATTCGTAGGCTCTGTATTTCCCTTTGTCTGCTGAGGCTGAAAGAGAGGACTCGGAGCGGATGAAGCGGTGGGCGTGATGCCGTGTGGGACTGGGCTCTGCCTCTGGGATTGGCAGCCTGGCAGTGCCGCAGGGGGCACCCAGCAGCGCGGGGCTGCAGATGGCCGTGCCTTGGAAGCCCCGGCAGGGTGGGCATGGTCGGTCGTGCCGCCACGTGGGGCAGGGGTGCTGTGAGTCTGCTGGAGCCCCTTGGGCAGCTGCATCCTCTTGACTGAGAGGTGAATGTGGTGGCTCTGAGTCACCCCTTTATTTCCCAGCCACTCAGCCCGGTGCTTCGTGCTGCCGTGGGGTTCAAGCTGGAAAGGTCGTTGGGCCTCTGTCTTGGCCCCATTGGTGTCACCACCGCTCATGCTTCACTTAGATACTCTGTGCGAAACACGCCAGGCCTCGTGGGGTGAACCGGGGAAGGGGTCTGCAAACGGGAGGGACCAGAGCATCGGCAAAGTCCCTGCAGAGGGAGGGAGCTGGTTATTAAGTGAGACTCAGCTGGATGATCCTCAAAGGAAACCGCACTTGTGCTGCAGAGGGTGGTGAAAATCTTGCGTGCTTTCCAGTCTCGCTGAGGGTTGATTCCTTCCCAAGCCCAGATTTGCCCGTCCACGTCAGCTGCCCCGTCAGCTGCGCCCCCAGCAGAGATCGCGCTCCACCACCCCGGAGAGCCGGTCCTTCCCAGCCTGTCCTTCCCCACCTCTGTCCAGGACCCGGAGGAGGTGATGTCCCAGTCAAACCAACTGAGCGTTTGGACAAAGGTTATTTTATCCTGGTGCCTGCAGGAGATGAGCTGCAGCTTTTGGACATGGGACGTGCCTGCAGCCATTGCCTTAGGGAATCACGTGGAGCAGATGGGAAGGGGTGTAGCAGCCCCTTCACTCAGCACTGTGATGAGCAGGTGGATTCACTTCTTCATTTCTTGGCCCAGAGAGACCATCCCTACCTTGCATATACACAAATGATAGACCTGTTCTCAAAATGTGGAAAGACGATATTTCTTGGCTTGTGGTATCCAGAACTCAACCAGTCTTCTGTGCCTGGACTAGAGCAACCTCCCTCTTCCTGGCTAACCCGACCACGGATCAGGCACTGTCTATTTAGTAGTATGGTTCATAAAATATTCATATTCATACATACTTCCCTGGGGCCATCGCTGTAAACAGCGGTTGTTACAGCTGATACAGTGACTGCACCTCATGTGGTCTCGGCAAATCCACGCTGCCAGTTCCCCGGGCAGAGGAGTGTTGTTCCCAGGCCGGTTAGTGCTCGTTGGCATCTGGTTATGGTGGGCTCTGTGGAAGTGATAGAGGGACACGCAGTCCCTGACTTGGGAATCTACTCTCTAAGAAAGGAGTAGATAATTTTATGAATAGGCACTCCTGCTCCCCTCTGCCCGCCACGGCCTCCCTGAGCCCCCCTGCTCCCCTGTGCCCCCCACGGCCTCCCTCAGCCCCCCTGCTCCCCTCTGCCCGCCACGGCCTCCCTCAGCCCCCCTGCTCCCCTCTGCCCCCCACAGCCTCCCTGAGGCCCCCTGCTCCCCTCTGCCCGCCACGGCCGCCCTGAGCCCCCCTGCTCCCCTCTGCCCGCCACGGCCTCCCTCAGCCCCCCTGCTCCCCTCTGCCCGCCACGGCCTCCCTCAGCCCCCCTGCTCCCCTCTGCCCGCCACGGCCTCCCTCAGCCCCCCTGCTCCCCTCTGCCCGCCACGGCCTCCCTGAGCCCCCCTGCTCCCCTCTGCCCGCCACGGCCTCCCTCAGCCCCCCTGCTCCCCTCTGCCCGCCACGGCCTCCCTGAGCCCCCCTGCTCCCCTCTGCCCGCCACGGCCTCCCTCAGCCCCCCTGCTCCCCTCTGCCCGCCACGGCCTCCCTGAGCCCCCCTGCTCCCCTCTGCCCCCCACGGCCTCCCTGAGCCCCCCTGCTCCCCTCTGCCCGCCACGGCCTCCCTCAGCCCCCCTGCTCCCCTCTGCCCCCCACGGCCTCCCTGAGCCCCCCTGCTCCCCTCTGCCCCCCATGGCCTCCCTCAGCCCCCCTGCTCCCCTCTGCCCACCACGGCCTCCCTCAGCCCCCCTGCTCCCCTCTGCCCGCCACGGCCTCCCTCAGCCCCCCTGCTCCCCTCTGCCCGCCACGGCCTCCCTCAGCCCCCCTGCTCCCCTCTGCCCGCCACGGCCTCCCTGAGCCCCCCCTGCTCCCCTCTGCCCGCCACGGCCTCCCTCAGCCCCCCTGCTCCCCTCTGCCCGCCACGGCCTCCCTGAGCCCCCCTGCTCCCCTCTGCCCGCCACGGCCTCCCTCAGCCCCCCTGCTCCCCTCTGCCCCCCACGGCCTCCCTGAGCCCCCCTGCTCCCCTCTGCCCACCACGGCCTCCCTCAGCCCCCCTGCTCCCCTCTGCCCGCCACGGCCTCCCTCAGCCCCCCTGCTCCCCTCTGCCCGCCACGGCCTCCCTCAGCCCCCCTGCTCCCCTCTGCCCGCCACGGCCTCCCTCAGCCCCCCTGCTCCCCTCTGCCCCCCACGGCCTCCCTGAGCCCCCCTGCTCCCCTCTGCCCGCCACGGCCTCCCTGAGCCCCCCTGCTCCCCTCTGCCCCCCACGGCCTCCCTGAGCCCCCCTGCTCCCCTCTGCCCCCCATGGCCTCCCTGAGCCCCCCTGCTCCCCTCTGCCCGCCACGGCCTCCCTCAGCCCCCCTGCTCCCCTCTGCCCGCCACGGCCTCCCTCAGCCCCCCTGCTCCCCTCTGCCCCCCACGGCCTCCCTGAGGCCCCCTGCTCCCCTCTGCCCCCCACGGCCTCCCTCAGCCCCCCTGCTCCCCTCTGCCCCCCACGGCCTCCCTCAGCCCCCCTGCTCCCCTCTGCCCCCCACGGCCTCCCTCAGCCCCCCTGCTCCCCTCTGCCCCCCACGGCCTCCCTCAGCCCCCCTGCTCCCCTCTGCCCGCCACGGCCTCCCTCAGCCCCCCTGCTCCCCTCTGCCCGCCACGGCCTCCCTGAGCCCCCCTGCTCCCCTCTGCCCCCCACGGCCTCCCTCAGCCCCCCTGCTCCCCTCTGCCCGCCACGGCCTCTCTGCCCCTCGCCGTCCCTCCTGTGTCTGCTGCCGGTCCTTGTGTTTGAGCCGGACCATCGAGGAGCGCTTGTCAAACCACCAGGTCCCAGCTCGTCACCACAGTGCTCATCCGTGGGACTCGCTGTTGGTGGGGGTCAGTCTGTAGCCCGGCCCCGTCCCTCCCGGCTGGGCTGCAGCAGGGCCCCACGGCAGCCAGGGTGTCCTCAGTCCCACAGTCACTCCAGAGCGTCTTGTTGTGTCCAGCATGGCCGGAGACGTGGGCACTGTGTCCTCAGCCTCAGCCCTGTGCCTGGAAGCCCCCCCAGCCATCACCAGCACCCCTGTGCCCGTGCCTGGCAGCGGGCAAGCTCGTGCGTGGCACGCCGGGTCCCTCCTCCAGCGGCACCATTCGCTGGTGACTTGGTCCTGTGGCCAAGACATCTGCTCCCTTCACAAACTCCCACTTGATTTTTGCCACGTTTTCTCCGCAGGAAGGTTAAAGTTTGATGTTCAGCATCAGCTGTTTGTTTGCACCTCTTTGCATAAAGACCAGCCCAAGCAACTGGTATTGCAGTGACTGAGACAGATCTCCTTGGGTGAATTGAGTGATCCAGCCACCCAAGTGCAGAACTTGCCTGGATGCTTGCTTGAGTGACCTGGTCTAGTGGGAGGTGTCCCTGCCCATGGATGATCTTTAAGGTCTCTTCTAACCCAAACGCATGAGCCATAGTATGATATGCAGCAATCAGTGGATCATTTGAAGGAGTTTTAGGTTCATTTCCTATCCAGCGCTTGGCGTGAGGACCTCAGGCTCAGAAGCCTCTGCAAGCTGAGTTCTGGTGCTGTGAAGTGCCTGGCGCTGGGTCTCGTTGACCTGACGGGGGTCTCAGAGCCACAGCTCCTGCCCCTCACAGCCCTGGGGGCACGAGGTGGGCTGTGGTGAGGGAAGTACAGTCAAAGCTTGAGGTTCCTTGAAAACATTCCAGGTCAGGTTGGTTGGGGCTCTGAGCAACCTGATCAAGTTGAAGGTGTCCCGGCTCATGGCAGGGGGTTGGACCAGATGGCCTTTAAAGGTCCCTTCCAACCCATACCCTTCTGTGATTCTGTGATCTTGCTGTTGGTCTTGGGCAGAGGGGAGGTTGTCCTAAAGCCCTGCAGCAAGTTTTGGGACGCAGTGCTGGTGTCATGAAGTTTCATGGAAATGGAAGAGCTCACTGACGGTTTTCAGAACTTGGCTCTTGTGCAGAGGAGTGCTGTGGCACTTTCTGATGCTCAGGATGGACAGAAATAGGGACTGGCAGCTACGGTATTATTTTATTTTTCACTCTGTAAGTTTGTTCCCAGTGAAGTAACTGGGATCTTAACAATTTGCTCTGCTTGAGTTAACTTGTAATATCCTTCACTGCTAAGCTTGGCTAGTAATAAAAGTAACTTGTCCAAGAAAAGCAGTATTTGCAAAGAATAGAGGGACCTACACCGATCATCTAGTCCAACTGCCTGACCAATTCGGGGTTAGTTAAAGCATGTTGTTAAAGGCATTGTCCAAATGCCTGTTAAACACTGACAGACTTGGGGCATCAACCACCTCTCCAGGAAGCCTCTTCCCGAGTTTGACCAATCTCTTGATAAAGAAATGCTTCCTCACCTCCAGTGTGACCCTCCCCTGGCCCAGCTTTGAACCATTCCCGGGCTCCTGTCCCTGGATCCCGGGCAGAAGAGCTCAGCACCTCCCTCCCCACGTCCCTCCTCAGGGAGCTGCAGAGCCATGAGGTCGCTCCTCAGCCTCCTCCTCTCCAAACCAGACCAGCCCGGAGTCCTCAGCCGCTCCTCAGAGGACGGGCCTTCCAGCCCGTCACCAGCTTGGTCGCCCTCCTCCGGGCACATTCCAGGACCTTCCTGTCCTTCTCAAACGGTGGGTCCCAGCACTGCACACAGAGCTCCAGGTGAGGCCGCGCCAGCGCTGAGCACAGCGGGGCGATCCCCTCTCTGGTCGTGCCGTGTCTGATGCCCCCGGGATGCGGTTTGCCCTCTTGGCCAGGCGTCCCAGGAAGCCTGCGTCTTGAAGTGAGATCAACTCCAGTGCTGCAAGAGTCAAAATCGGGGCTGGGTTTTACCACATCAGGGCTGTGGGGTGATTCCTTCTGGAGATGGGCAGCCCAGGGAAGAGGCAGCGCGACAGGCAGGGGAAGAGCCGGCTCTCGGGTCTGGGCAGGCTTCTGGCCGTGGCAGGTGCCACTGGCCCAGCTTTGTGCCATGGATGTCCCTTCAGGATGCCGCTGTGACAGAAGACACAGATGTCTCCCTGGCAGCGGTGGCACGGCGGAAGCATTGCCGGCCCCTCTCGGGGACCCTCCCCTTGGCCGCGGGGTCTGTCGGTGCCCCTGTGCCGCGGGCAGGGTCGGGGTGCTGCAGGGCCTTTGTTCTCAGACCCCTGCTCCTGAGGGGCCTCTCAAAGCCACCCCGGGGCTTCACGGGGACCTGGTCTTCCAAGCTGGCGTCCCTGGTGTGATCAGCCCGGAGAGGGGACTGTTGAGACCAGGACACGGCCGCCGTGATCTAATTGCACAACCAAAGCTGTGGTGTTAACGTGATAGCTCCTCCAGAAGTACGGACTGTGCTTCCTGAGATTTAAAGTCATGAACTTCTGCAATGAACAGTAGACCTCCTTGTTAGGAAATTTTACCTCATTACCAGCGAGAATTTCTGTAATTTAATTCCAAACCTTTTGATTTAGTTTTGCCTTTGCCAGTTGGATAAGAGCCTCCTTAAATTTTATTTCCTTCCTGGGCAGGGACTTGCAGATGAATTGTCACCAAATTACGTACTTCTGACCTAAAGCTTTCCCGCGGGCTCTGATCTGGAAACGGTATTTGGGAGGGTCTGGTCCCAAGCTGGCAGCGACTGGCTCAGAGCAGCCCTGAAGAAAAGGACTTGGGGGTGCTGGGGGACGAGAGGCTCAACACGAGCCATCAGTGGGCACCAGCAGCCCAGAAAGCCAATGGCATCCTGGGCCGCATCAGGAGAAGCGTGGCCAGCAGGGCAAGGGAGGTGATTCTCCCCCTCTGCTCCACTCTCCTGAGACCCCACCTGGAGCACCGCGTCCAGTTCTGGAGCCCCTACTACAAGAGAGATACGGACGTGCTGGAGCGTGTCCAGGGAAGGGCCACGAGGATGATCCGAGGGCTGGAGCACCTCTCCTATGGGGACAGACTGGGAGAGTTGGGGTTGTTCAGTCTGGAGAAAAGGTGGCTCTGAGGAGACCTTAGAGTGGCCTTCTGGTATCTTAAGGGGGCCCACAAGAAAGCTGGGGAGGGACTTTTTAGGATGTCGGGTAACGGTAGGACCAGAGGGAATGGATCAAAACTAGAGATGGGTCGATGCAGACTGGACGTTGGGAAGAAGTTCTTCACCATGAGGGTGGTGAGACACTGGCCCAGGCTGCCCAGAGAGGTGGTGGAAGCCCCATCCCTGGAGGGGTTCAAGGCCAGGCTGGACGGGGCTCTGAGCAACCTGATCCAGTGGGAGGTGTCCCTGCCCAGGGCAGGGGGGTTGGAACTAGATGATCTTTAAGGTCCCTTCCAACCCAAACCATTCTATGATTCTAAGCTGGTTTCTGTGGAGACTGGTCTGCTGCGCTCAGCCTTCGCTCGGGCCTCCGTGAGAGGCAGAGGTCGGGATTCCCGGGCTGTGTGGGGAGTATTGGTGTCCTCCTCCTCCCGCACCGGGCTGCAACCAGCTCTGGTCCTGCGGGTTGTCCTGGTTAATGTTTCTTGTTCCGTTGGTGTTGGGGCTGTAGGCAAATGGCTGGGCTGCCGGTGAGGCTGAGATTAAGCTAACGAACAGGAGGCGGAGAACGACTGGACGTGACACGAGAGGTGGGACGTGGCAGCGGGGAGGGAGCTGACAGTCACAGATGGCCCTTTGGAGGAATGACTGCATTTCATGAGCGTGTGAGGGGCGGGGATGCTGTAAGTGGCCAAACTTCACAGGTAACTGACAGGGAATACTGGAACCTTTGGGGGTCACCTCTCAGTGACACCAGGTGGGGCCAGAATTACCTCAGTAACGGTATTGGAAACACCAGATCTGAGTGCAGATGTAGCAGAACTGGGGTGAGCGGGGTGAGAGTAGCTAGAGGCAGACTGGTCATTTGGGAGGAAAAGGGCAGCAAAAAGCAGTGTCAAGAACCGGGGAAAAGGTACCATGACTGGCGTGGCTGGGGCTGTTGGGCCGGGGTTTCGGCCGGGCAGCTCTGTGCGTGATCAGCACGGCCCAGATCAGGCAATAAACCAGACCTGCTCTGACCATGGCTGTGTGCCCAACCTGCTCCTTGGTCTCTGGCTGTCAGCAGAATGACCCTAGGGATGGATCGAGCATCTTGGTGCCGGGTTGGTGCCTGCTCCAGCCCTGTCGGCCTGGGCATCTGTCCACCACCGCCAATGGCCGGCTTTCAGGGAGGAGCAGGCGGGGAGTGCTCCTGAGGTTTGCTCTGAGCCGTCGCTTCGCCGCGGCCGGTACTGGCGCCGGGGTGTTCTAAAGGCCGTGCTGTCTGCAGGCAGCGTGTGGATGTAGCAGGCAGCGCTCCACCTCCCGTGACCCCGAGGAGATGGGGGTTTTCCACACCAGGCTCGTGGGCTGGACAGACTGCCATGGGGACGGCGGGGCGGCAGCCGGGGCTGCTCCCGTAGCAGTGGGGTTTCTGTTCACCCCTTGCCTTTGCCAGAACATTATTCCCCCAGGGGTGCTTCTGCCCCTTTCAGCAGACTCTGGTGGTTGGGAAGGAGATACCCCCACCACCGAGGTCTCCTGCACATGGCGTGGTTTGTAGCTGCTCCCTAGGGTTGCTGTCAATGTACAGTTCACTTAGTTCTGTTCTGTTGTGAGAACACGTTAGGAAGCATTTCTTTACCAAGAGGGTGGTCAAACCCTGGAAGAGGCTTCCTGGAGAGGTGGTTGATGCCCCGAGCCTGGCAGTGTTCAGGAGGTGTTTGGACAATGCCCTTAACAACATGCTTTAACTTTTGGCCAGCCCTGAATTGGTCAGGCAGTTGGACAGGATGATGGTTGTAGGTCCCTTCCAACTGAAATAGTCTATTTCTATTTCTATTTCTATTTCTATTTCTATTCTATTCTATTCTATTCTATTCCATGCCATTCCATGCCATTCCATGCCATTCCAAAATGATGTGCCCAGTACCCTCCAGCTTGACAAGTAAGGCAGGGCTGGGCCTTAGCCCGAGCGCTAAGCTGTCTTTTACAACTTCTCTGACACTTACCCAGGAGGTTTTAATTGCTGTGTACTGCAGGGAATTCCCTCCCTTCGCAGGTCCCGCGCAGTCCCGTGCAGAGCCGGCTCAGCGCTGGCCAGGTGTGAGCACAGCACTGGTGTGTTCGGCTGAACGAGAACTACGGGCAGCTGTGAGGGGAAAGTTCTGGAACAAGGACGCACAGATTCCCCTGCATTGCCCGAGCCTGCGGGTTAGTTGAGACAGGTGGGACACCCAGTGCTGGATCGCAGCTCACCTGGAGGTCCTGGCTCCTCCATCCATGGCCCGGCGCCGCTGCCGGAGGCACCTGGAGCAGTGAGCGCTGCAGGCTCATTCTCTGCTTGGAAAAGGGGTGGGTTAGTTTAATTTTACTTGCCCATTATTAGAGCTTCTTTCTTGTTCCCTGTGACCAGCTGCTGGAAGAGGCTTCCTGGAGAGGTGGTTGTCAGGCAGCAGCAGGGGAGGGTTTCCTCTGCCTGCGTTTTTCCCCCTCCAGTATTAAATTATGCTTCTAGTGTTTGTTTCATAAGGATACAGTGCTGACTTCAGGACACATTTTCTTGTTTACTGAATTTTTACGGCACTAGTGACACTTTACAAATGGTGTGTCGCGGCATGCAGTTCCTGTAGATATATGGGGCTTCCAGCCCACGGAAAATGCCGTGCCTGGAGTCCTCACGTTACTCATCAATAACGCAGGTGACAAAATTGGCTATGAGGCTGGGTTTCCTAGGTTAATTCTATCTGTATTCCCCATCAGTTCGTATCTTTGATTAACAATATGAAAAACGCATCCTTGAGCTGTGCCTGGGACGGCTCTGAGCTGTGATTTGGGATTCCCCCGTCCGCGGGCTGTCCTCAGCCCCGTGCTGGGGGACGCGGGGCAGCGCTTCCGAACTGTGCAAGGTGGGATTGCGACGGGGGTGTCTGGAGCCGCTGTGATACCTGGTGCCCTCGCGTCAGGCTCCTTCTCCTGGCTGGGAAAGCAGTTAAATTGTCATCTGCCCAACTCTGTCCTCCCCAGGGATCAGGACTCCCACTTAACCTTTTCATGACTTAATTATGATGCACGTGTGATGGGAGGGCAGTACTGGGATGTCACGCTGATGGTCCTGTTTTGTGAAGTACAGTGCTCATATTCTACGGAGACCACGTGTCTCATTGCCATTGTATAAATAACTTACATGACATTCAGAGAGCCTGAGTCCTCCCTTTCCTCATTTTCAGAGGTTCAGGCAATACACAAGGTCTTTCTCGCCTTAAACCTCGTATCACTCTGGGCCTGTGCGTAAGTCAATGAGCACCTGGTTCTGCAGCTACAGTCTGTGGAAAGGTCACGTTTGTGGTTCTTGGAGCTTCAGAGTGTGGAAAGAACTTGCTGGTCAACACTGATCTGAAGAGCTGCATTTAACACTGGGGAAGGATTTGGAGAAATCAAATGTTACATTGGCATTTCTAAAAATAAGTAGGATGACTTATCAACTGTTTGCCACTTAAGCTAGTTTCCATCAAAGGAAGAAGTCGTGGAAAACTGTTGATAAATTTATCTAAGCATAATCAGTTCATTCAGCATATTAACATCTTGTCAGGCAAACTTTGTCTTGGTCTGGTGCTAGCTGGTGGCTATCTGACTTAGCAGAAAAAATCTTGCATAAAAACTGTAAATAAAATAATTAAAAGGTAGTATGGTAAATGATGGAAGTATTTTTATCTGTATAAAATCAGTGCCTATACACTTTGCAGAAATGGGAGGGAATGTAGGTCACATCTACTGGAGTGGCCTGACATCAAAGGAGATGTATGTACGAGATCATCCGCTGACTCCGTAATTAGATCTACTGCTTCATTAGGGTTTTGACACAGCTCTTAAAAAATACTTTGTTTTGATGATAGACATAGAGGGATGGATAACTCGTCTAGGCCTGTTGGTACAATACAGCATTGTCTATATCGCTAACAAAAATAAACCATGCTTTGTGCACACGTCAGCCGAGGTGAGAGCTGGACCCACCGGGACCTTCACTGAAGGCTCTGGCCCTTGTGTGTGATACCGGACTAGATAATTGCGGGGTTTTCTGACTTCCTTGTCACAGTCACATTTCTCTAAGGCAAATGGTTTGTTCAAGCACCATCAGCAGGAAGAGGTTTGGTGTTTGATTCGTTAGAAGGTTACCCTGGATCCCTCAGTGCCGCCCCTGCGCTAGCAGAGAGCGTCCTTTTACCACTGGCTCTTCTGAACGAAGATGAGACGGTGAATCCTGCGTGGACTAAAGATTCATGTGAGCAAAAGACACCTCCGTCAGTCCGCTGGGAAGCCCTGAGTGAGAGCCTTCGGTTCTCCTGGCCCCGGAATTGCCATCCCTGGCAGGGTTTGGGGAGCATGTCTCTGGTTTGGATTCCTGGGCGCTGGGTCCGGGTGAGCCGGCTGTTCGTGCAGAGGTGGCCTCGCTGTTGCATTTCTTACCAGCCGCCTTTGGCTTCTGGCTCACGTACGCGAGAATCGCTCTGCTGGAGGGGAGGGCAGCACGAGCCCCCGCAGCCAGGCTCTGAGCGCCTCTTGTGCTGGTCTTGGTGCAGCTTTGCCAGCCCTTCGTCGTGCTCCTGCGTTAATTACCCTGCAGAGAAGGCAACGCAAAGTAATGCACTGCAACATGAAATAGGCCCTCTGCCAGGGATGTGTGTGCACCCCAGTCAAGGCCGCTGGACCTCAGCCTACTGCTGGTGTGGAGCACCGGACTGAGGTGATCCGCGTCCACACCGTCGGTGCCAAGCTGTGCCTCACGCTACGCCCACCCGCTGCGAGTGGCAGTGCCACGCTGTTGGCCAGCCACTGGTCGGCAGCCAAAATGTAGGTGTTTCGGGCACTAACGTCTCTTGGTGCGCGACATACGCTGCTTCATTAGGCAAAACAGGGGCCTGTTAGCCCATCTCCTCCTGCTGGTTTAAGTGTGTTCCAGGGCTGCTCAGCAGAACGGCTGCTGTCCTGCTGTCACAGGAGAGGACTCGTGCCGTACAACTGCGATCTGTTATTTGACAACCGGCCTCGAGCAGCGTGGCTGTCCCAGGAATAATGAAACGCACTCGCTGACGCTCCGGCGTGTGTCACACTGTCAGAGCCTGGCTGGGGTTTTCAGCCGCTTGTTCCTCGTATGTCAATGCTGTCCGTAGCCCGTGACAGTCAGGGATGAGGAACACCGAGTCCTGGTTCTGCAGGCAGGGAAAACAGATTACCTGGCACAAGTGGTTTCAGGATTGCGCTCTCACCCACCCCTTGCTGAGTGCTCCTCACCTTCATCTTCATCTTTGAGGCTGCTGCCGGCTGAGCACAGCTCCAACGGCAGCGCAGCGCAGGTGGCTGGAGGTGGCACCATCCCCTCTCTGGTCCTGGGACTGCCACTAAGTGGAGGTGGGGCTGGGACCACCCTGTGGGTGCTGCTCCCTGGAAGGCTGCGTGACCGAGTGGCCAGGTGTCGTAGTGCCGAGAAGCAGCACTTCTCTTGGAAAGGCGACTTCGCTCTGTCCTCACCTGTGGCACGGGCCGTTAGGAGCGCCCGTCTGTCTGGTAACACCTGAAAGCCAGTAACGAGATGGCACGCCGTTAGAAAAGGGATGTCTGGAGCTTCCCCTGGGTCTGTTTCAGGTGTGCCCGGTCATATAAGGCCTAGTGAAGAAGTGCTCGCTGATCCAGCGCTACGGTCTTGTGTGGAACACACGAATCCCCTCTGCACCCAAGCAGGTACACGGGCAGCAGGTCTGTTCACAACACACAAAGGGGAAAATAAAAATCTTCTCAGAAAAATATGACCAGCCCCTGAAGCAGCCACAGTCGATATACTCTGTGCTGGGGACAGCAGCCCATCCGGGTGTAACTGGTAGTTTCAGGTGACCAGAGTCTGGCCAGATGTGTAAAGAGTAGCTGTGGCCTTTCTGCTTCATTTCTGTGATGGATCTGATGCATCAGTCCCATCAGTCTCCTCTTGATAAACAGACAAAGGAAGCTTTTACCTTCGTCACATCACACAAGCTCCTCTCTGCTCTTAGTTGGGCATCCCCCATGCAAAATTCCTTCATCCTGGATGGGCAGTGGAGCACGATGGGCTGGAGCTGGGTAATGTAAGCGCACTGCCTGGGTCCATCTGAGAGAGTCACTTCCTGGGAAATGGCATTCTTTTGGGGGCGCGAGCAGGTTTTCCAACCAGGAACGCAATTAAAACCTCACTGATGAAGAATGGAGTTCATTTATAGATGTCCATCAGCAAGTGTCCCTCTGCTCCGGAGCTGATGGTCCCCTGTAGGACCAGTAGGAGAGAGCCACCCGCCACGCTGGGGTGCTGGAGGCCGTGTCACGTCTGCAATGGTGCAGGTGGACGGGCACGTGGTTTTTTCTCAGCTGACTGTGAGGGAGGCCTGGGGCCGCCAGCCCAGGTGTAGACACAGGAGGAGCGAGTTCCCCCGCTCCTGGCATCATTCATAGATGTTCTCATTTCGTCTGCGGTACGGGGAGATGGATGGGGTTTAGGGACCTTGTGGGAACACCCGTGACTCTGGGAGTCGCACGTGTCCGGGAGGCTCTGGGGCCATCTCAGGCCTGGGCTGATGGAGGCTGTAGACAGGTAGCACTAGCTCCGGTTGCTGCATTGAAGCCAAGCTGAGCCTTGCGTACATGGTCGTTCTGAACCAATATGTAGAGATTTTCCTGGGCTCCTGGACATCCTTGTCCCAGCTGCTGCTTGCTTTTAGCCACACTGTCTCAATCTCTCTCTCTCTTTTTTGTAGCTGAAACCCCAATTGAGGAGTTCACCCCAACCCCAGCCTTCCCAGCGCTCCAGTACCTGGAATCAGTGGATGTGGAAGGTGTCGCTTGGAGAGCAGGGCTTCGGACGGGAGACTTTCTGATTGAGGTGAGCCCGGACGCGGCAGGAGAGTGACCGATGGCAGCCAGCAGCATCTTCTTCTGCGGGACAAGGGCCTGTGTCTTGCACAGAATTATTTTCCTTTATAAGGTGTTTTGAGAGCTGGGTAATAATTGTTGCTGAGATGCCTGCTGCCTGGATGTCTTGATGAAAAAGTGTTCTTCAGGTACAATAATTCAAGCAGATACGTGCTCTCTGTGCTAGAAAATGAGTTGACAGGTTCCCTTCTGCTAACTGAAATTACAGGGAAAATGGAGGCTGGAGAAAAGACTCATTAGATGCCCTCTCTGGAGACCAATCAGGATTGTTTTGTACTGATATTCGTTACAGCTGTGCCCGGTGTGGTGCAAGTACTGGGCTCTGTAGAGCAGAATGAGGTTGTCCGGGTTGGTAGGGCTCTGCTCCTTTGTTGCCCCGTGGCCCTTTCCCTTTCTGGAGAAGGCGATGTTGGACTCCGCTCGCGGCGGCTGGATTTTCCTGGTCGTGTTTAAAAGAAAGGAAAGGAAGGAGTAGAGTCACCGGCAGCTTCACGTTAAACAAGTGGCTGGAGGCTCAGCAGCAAGGCACGGCGGGGTGGAACAGAGGGTGCAGGCTCCCGGGGCACGAGCGGGAGGAAACTGGGGTCGGGCTCTGAAGCTGGCGGGCAGGTCTCCAGCGCTCGCTTCCTCCTGCAGCTTGGTGTTATTGGCTGTGTTGGTGTATGCGCAGAAGCTCAGCGAGGGGTCAGGAGAAGGCTGTGGTGGGTGCTGTGTGGGGGGGACGCCTGGGCAGTGCGGGGGCGACGGCGTGTCCCAGCGCAGGCTCCCGCGCCGGTGCTGGCCGTCCCTGGGCAGAGGGGTGACACTGCAAGGAGCAGCCTGGGCACATGCGCTGCTCCGTCGTGTAGTGAACCCGGCAGAGGAGAGTTCGAAGGAGTGATTTAAAAGAGAGCGATAACATTGATTTGTTAAGTTTGTAGGGACTCTCCTCGCTCTAGGACGAACGTGCAGGAGACATCACAAGTGAAAATTACGCTCAGAATCCATGCCAAGTGGGTATGGTATGAATAGGCCAAGTCTGCTTTTCTCGAAGCCAGAGGAAAGGCTGCTACAATAAGGCAGCTGAGAAATTATTAAAGTGTTTGTGCATCACTCAGTCAAGATGCCCATTTCCGTGCCTTAATTGTGAAGGGATCCCAGGGAGTTCGGGTCAAACGGAGATGTGTGCGCTGTCAGTGCAGGAGGGGCTGTGAGATGAATCCTGCCCCTTCCAAGGGCACAACGGCGGCAGGAGAGGTGGAGTGAGGCTGAATAGACACCGAGTCTGTGAAGCGAGCGTGTGTTAGATGGGAAGGGGAACTTTGTGTGAAGGTTTGAGGGGGGTGGCATGGTTGGGCTTCGCTGGAAGTCTCCTCACAGCGAGTGCCGAGCGGCACCATCCATACAGTCCGAGGAGGGGCTGGCAGCCCATGGGACTTTGCTTTCTCACATCTTCCCATGCAAAAATCGTAAGGCTTTAAGCCCAGTAAGGCAGTCTATGCAATCTGCAGTGCTCCGACGTGGTGGTGGTGTGGTGCAGGCTGTGGTTGTGCGTGGTGTGAGGCAAGGCTGGTTCTGGTTGTGGAAGTGCTCCTGGGACTGGGGAGGTGGGCAGTGGGGCTTCGCTCAGCACAGCCACTGCTTTCGCTCTGCAGCCTGAAGCTTACACTGAAAAATGCTGTCTTCTCCAGGGGTGGTCGTCACCACTCTACCGGGCAGTTGGGCGATGCACCCTGGAGCTCCCGGCAGTGCTCTGTGGGATCTTCCCAGCAATACTTTTTCCAGAGCAAGTACCTCAGAGTGATGGACGTTGGGTGCGTAGCTGATGGAAAGCCCGTGCCCGACGCAGGGATGGCTCCGGAGTGTCCGTGCCGAGGTGCTGCCTGTGCCTCACCCCAGACGAGGAGTCCCAGGGCTGGAGCGGTGCCCACGTGCGTGGCCCTGCCTCAGGGCCAGGGGGGACTGACGGCCGTGTGCGGGACGTGGGGCCACGTGCTGCCGGGAGCATGGGAACCCCACGGCTGGAAGGGAAGAGGGGAGCCGGGCTTGGGGACCTTTCCACAGACAGGTTGGCGCTTGGCCTTACTTCCAGTGGGAAGAGCACACCTCTCCTCCACTGTCCTTTCTGCTGCCAGTGGGGCCCAGATTTGCCCTCCGGACCAAACCTTCTGGAGAGCAGCTCCCGGGGAGGCCGTTTGCACCATCCGTCCCACGCGTGAGCACGGTTCTTGCAGCCGGAAAGCCCCCGGAAGCTGCAGCAGGAGGGTGCTGGCAAGGGCTGCGTGACCCAAATAGCCTGGTGCATCTTCGGCAGCCTCTAAAGAAGTTCAGTGAAGAACCAATTGTCACAAACCTGACAAAACCACTATAGCGCTGGTACTTTTTCTGATACGTGGTATTGGAAACATTACAAAGCAAGGAAGAATTTCAAATGCGTATAAAGCCACGTGGGGTGCGAGGAGGAGGCTCGTGCTGCAGTAGGGCAGCCTCATCCCAGCTGAGACTTGCAGTCCCTCTCCCCTCCCTCCCAGTTTGGATGTTCAGCTGCAGAATAAACATATTTGTCTGGTAACCTGCCCTCAGCGGGTTACCATTCCCTTTGGATCAGCCGGCTGAGCTGGCTTCCCCTCTGGCTGCCTGATCATTAAATCTCTGGCAAGCGGAGCGATAGGCGTGTGTGGTTTCCCTGGGAAGGGAGCTGGAGGTGGTTCGGAACGAGCGCAGCAGCTTTGCCGCAATGTAAAGCCACATCCCGAGGGCGATGTTCAGGAAGGGAGGTGGTGTGCTACCGCCTGAAGCCTTGCACAGGTTGCTGCGACCATCTTCAGCCTGTCCAAGTGTACGGATTGGAGATGCGTTAAATTTAGATCGAAGGTGCATGGGCATTTTAAGTTTGAGACTTCATTTCTAGCCTTGCAACTTGTAGCCTGAGACCATCTCTTGCTGAAATTAATGTTTAGTCTTTTAACTTCAAAGCTTTCTGAGTGTTGGACATCAGTGCCGGACAGCCAGGTACATGGAAGGTGCTTTCACATTGGAGTTAGGAAATCCAAATAAAGTGGAGGTGGGAAGCCCTGAGAGGCGTTTGCGGGCGAAGTGTTTGGTCACAGTGACGGTCTCCATGTGAGAGCTGGCCTGGCCCAGCGGTGGGGAGCAGCTCTGCCAGTACCACAAAACGACTCCTTCATGCCAGGAGCAGGGACACTGCTTACAGCCCTGGCCTGCCCTAGTCTTCCTCACGCGAATTCAGCAACTGAAGCAGCTTCTGAAGCCGGCAGAGGGGTGGCCGTGGATGCTGGAGGCAGTCCGGTGGGTGCTCCAGCAGTTCCCTTTGGGGAGGGAGCGAGAAGTGTTTCTGTGTGCCTTGGCGTGAGGAGCCGGCAGAGCCGCCCACCCCCTTGTACACCAGCTGGTGGTGACCTGAAAGAGGCAGCAAAGACCAGAGGAGGCGGCCTGCCGGGGGGAATCTGCCCCCGAACGGGGAGCGGAGCTTCAGACAAATTCAGCATTTAGCGTTGAGGCTTTCTCATTGATGAATGCCAACCTATAACAACTCTAGTACAGGACCTGGCACGTACCATGTTCAACTGCAATGTCCCAAGCCTGGTCAAGCCTGATGTGCCACTTCCTGGTCCTTTTTAGCCTTTCATTTCTCACCAGCTCCTTCCGTAGGAATGGGGGGCCTAGACCAGGCTAAGGCGACCGGCTGAACCTGCTTGGTCGGCAGGTCGGGCTGCGTTGACCCTGGCTTTGTCCGTGAGATCCATGAGATGGCTGTACGGGGTTCAGGCTACGCATTTGACGAGTGTTGGTGTCCTCACCTGATACTTTCTTCGGCAAGACTGGTCTCTGTTCATGTTTAACTGGGAAACCTCTGCCTAATTTTGGGAAGGTGGGAAGTTTCACCATACCACTCTAGGAGGAGCAGACAATCTTAAAGAAGGAAAGTGAGAACTCCCTGGTGGCTGTTGGGAGCTTTGAATCCACTGGCCCTTACCACTCGCTGACTCTCAAACCCACAGGTCCATCTGGTCCCTCCAGTAGCAAATTCCCAGACCTCCAGTATCTGCCCCAGGTCTACGGCCTCTATGATACCTGGCTCCAAACCTCTTAACCTACTCACTGGCCAATCCAGCTTGATGATTCCTCGCCAATAATTGCACCTACACGTGCATTGATGTACATGCATGCAGTCCGGTCTCTGGAGTGCCTGGTACCCCAGTACCTGTGGGACCCCACCACGCACGGCCCCTTCCCCGGCTGCTGGCAGTGATACCTTCATGCACACACACACAGATACGCAACATGGAGCTCAGCCTCGCCCCGCAGGAGCGCGGTGCCGAGACATGGCAGGCTGTGGTGCCCAGGCGCAGGGCATGGCCAGACAACCTGGTACGCTCAACTGGCCTCTTCCACCCTCTTCTCCCTTTGTTCTCCCGTCCTTGCTCTTGCCCGATCCACCATCATCCCTACTTTCTCCAACCTTTGGTCCTTTGACTAAGCATCTTGGTAGGTCTGGCACAATCCCAGAACGCTCCTCCTGGCATCCCGGAATGAGTCCCACACCCCCACAGGCAGTAGTTCCCCTCGCTCCGCAGGGTGACCAGGAGAGACCCTCTCCCACCGACTCATCCCGTGGGTCTCAGCGCAGACCGGGGCTGACCCTCCCGCTGTGGCCCTGGGGGTAGCTGAGCCAGGGTGCAATGACTCCGCTCAGGTCATGGGGGTTCCTCCAGCTGTCATTGTTCCTCTGCTTCGTTATGACTCCGGTGATTAGCCTTTGATCACATAATCCAACAGTAACAGCTCATCATCCCATCTGCAGCCTGTTCATATTCACGTACGCTGCCCGCTCGCCCCTCTCCGGTGGAACTTATCTCCTGCCGATCCACGTTTTACTGCCCAGCTCCCTTGCGCTTCTCCGGCTCGGGTTGTCTTCTGGCTGTGGCAGAGGGAGCCTGGAGCTGTGGAGAGACGTAACCTCAATCCTGCAATGCCACCTATCAACAGAAATTCAAGCATCAGAAGAAGTGTGTTTAAAATTTTGCCCTCACAGCCGAGTCCCTTCCGGCAGCTGAGTGTCCAGGCTTCCGAAAGAAGTCTTGGCAGCTCTGAAGTGCCATAATAGACTGGAATATCCGGCCCTTGCTCTCCTTCCACAAGGAGATACCATCTCTTTTTTCCTAGCCTTCTGGGCTTGTTGCTTTTTCTGCTCTCCGTTGTTGTGCTTCAAATCCCCTCTCTCAGGAGGCCTCCACACTTAAGCCTTCTCTCCATGTTGAACAGGTTCATTTTCTAATCCCAGCAAAGCGTGTGGAGTGGTCACAAGTGCTAAATCTCCTGCTTTTTGTGTTGACTCAGCCCCTGCTTACTGCAGTGTATTTTGGGTGGGAATCTGGTCCCAATTTTATTGCTGCTTAAGATTTTACGCCTTGTCTGGATTGTAAGCTTGTAGGGGAGCTGTCAGGTACCCGGCCCCCATTGTCCTGACCCCTTTAGTGCCATGATCACAGCGGAAACTCTGCCTGGAGGAGAAGAAAGCCTGCAAGAGAGGGAGGGACACGCAGGGCAGAGGGGTGCATCACGCACTGCCTTCCTCGGAGCCTGCATGGAGACATCCCGCTGGACCACTCCGCTCTGGGCTGCCGAAGGCAGGGAACGGGCAGGACATAGGGAAGAGTGGCTGGAAAGCTGCCCAGCAGAAAAGGACCTGGGGGTGCTGGTGGAGCCAGCTTAACTTGAGCCAGCAGTGTGCCCAGGTGGCCAAGAAGGCCACCAGCGTTCTGGCCTGTATCAGGAACAGCGTGGCCAGCAGGAGCAGGGAAGTGATGGTGCCTCTGTGCTCGGCCCTGGTGAGGCCTCACCTCGAGCGCTGTGTTCAGTTCTGGGCCCCTCTGTCCAAGAGGGACACTGAGGTGCTGGAGCGTGTCCAGAGGAGAGCGACCGAGCTGGTGAGGGGTCTGGAGACCAAGTCGTGTGAGGAGAGGCTGAGGGAGCTGGGCATGTTTAGTTTGGAGAAGAGGAGGCTGAGGGGAGACCTCATGGCCCTCTACAACTGCCTGACAGGAGGGTGCAGAGAGGAGGGTGTTGGCCTCTTCTCCCTGGTGAATAATGACAGGACCAGAGGAAATGGCCTGAAGCTGCGGCAGGGGAGGTTTAGATTGGATATTAGGAAGAATGACTTTACTGAAAGAGTGGTCAGGCCCTGGAACAGCCTGCCCAGGGAGGTGGTGGAGTCACCATCCCTAGAGGTACTTAAGAAATGTGTAGATTTGGCACTTCAGGGCACGCTCTAGTGGCAGAGATTTTAGGGTTTTTTTTGTGTGTGTGTATGGTTGGACTCAATCTCAAAGGTCCTTTCCAACCATGAAGATTCTATGATTCTATGGGCAGCCCCTCAGCGTGCCAGAGGATCCAGCTGAGTCGCCTGCATTTGTCTTGTGATCCTTCAGCATTTCCCCATGAGCTCACTCTTGGTTTTAGTTTTCATTTCCTTCATAGTCCCTTCACCGACTTCATAAGCCCCGTCTCTCCTTTTTTGTCCCCTCCATGGCCATTCCCTCAGGCTCTGGTTGTACTTTCAGGTGGCCACACTCACTGCTTCAGTCATTTACCTGGCAAACGCCCAGAGACCTCCAAAATGTGCATCTGCCCAGGTTTCAAGAAAAGCAATGCAGGTGAACCTCCAGCAGTAACTGCTCAGCGTCTTTGCTATCTGCTGATCCAGCAGCCAAAGGACCCTCTTTTACAGATTCGTATGCTAAAATAAATACATGAACATGAGTTGTTTTGTATCATCAGGTCTTCTAAAGAAAGATCGTCGGTTCATCACCAGTGAGAAGGCTGCCCTTTCTTCCTGGTGACTAACCCTCCCATCTGCGACGAGCGTGACTCAGAGCAGCCACGGGCAGACCAGCCTGTGTTGGCTGACAGGGGCAGAAGATTCCCAGGGCTTCTGCCTGCTTGGGGCAGATGGATCAGAGGCATCAAGCTCTGCCCTTGATCTTCCAGCGCTGAGATCACCACCCCTCACCCTCTCTCCCACGGCATTTCTATGTATAGAGATAGCTCGATAAGTAACCTCGGTGTTTGCTCAGCATCTCTTTTAGCCGCACTTCCATCGTGTGCGCTCCAAGTGGGATGGTTGGAGGACAGCTCTAACGTGAAGCCAAGCGGCTGCTTTTCTGTGGATGGTTTGGCTGACACCAGCTTTGTCACTGTTCTCGTTCGCATTTCAACACCCAGGTGCCGGCTGTCCATGGGGCACTTCAATTTCCTAAGTACTGCTGTGGTCCTACAATCCCCAGGGCTGCTGCCACAACACAGACACAGATGATCTCAGTACATGGCCTTTGCTAGAGATCTATGGTGGGATTCTTCTCACCTCACTTCAGGCTTCCTCTGCCTGGGTGTCTGCACCTACCTGCCTCCTCTAGTCCGCCGGTTCTGCCTGTGGAGACCAGACGAACGTGGAGGTGGCGTTCGGGGAGCAGTGAATTCATCTCACCTAGCCTGGGGTCTGCCTTAGGATGTGACGAATCCGGTGGATTGACTGACCAGCTCTCCCCTGACCAGACAGGGGTCCCAGGGCAGCTTCTCCCAGGGTAGGTGCCCAACTTGTGGACAGTGCATTCTGCCAGGGGAATCCCAGCACCGCGGACTCCGGCAAAAGGCAGATTATTCTGTAGCACTGCAGGTGAGAAATACCAGACATGGAGCAGCTCCTTGGAGCATTTAGTTTTTGTTCACTGTGCTGTCGGGGGTTTCTCTCGGAGGAACTGCTGGAGTCGGAGTGCCATCGACACTATGGGTGTAGCTGCACTGGTACTTCTCAGGTTCATGGGTGGCAAAGCCGTGGCAACAAACCAGCGATGCCTCTCCAACGTGAAGTCAGAGAATTTTGTGGCGTCCGTATGCTCTGAGGTGCTGAGCTCTCTGGAGACTCAGAAGTAGCACTGAGATTGCTGTGAGTCTGTCCTGTTTGCTGTCCTCCGCCAGCAGCCATAGGAGAAGGAAACCCTTCCTGGACACAGTGCTTTCATTTGGAGATTCAGTCTTTGGCCATGACTCTGAGCATGTTATTTCCATGGCCTCAGGAAGAGATCTGGTTCATTTGCCCCGTCCCCAGGGTGCTCACTTGCTCATTGCAGTCTGTCTGTCTCACAGAAGTCATCTCCATGGTGGACCAAGATCTTCAGTAGCACAAGGTTTCTCTCTAAGCTCTAGGAGTCTCCTCAAGCCCATCACTGCGGAGGCCGTCGTGTCTGGGCGTGTTGAGCCGTGTGGCAGCAGGTGAGCGTGTTACACCGTACCCCAGGCCCTGTGCTGCACATGGGGCCTGGCTTTGTTCTGTGTATGGTCCCGAAAGCCGTACTGTGACTGTGCTGCTAGAGATGCCTCCATCAGCGATGCCTCAAAGGTGGCAGGATGTCACCAGCCTCTGCAGGGTACGTGAACTTCTCTTTACTTCCCCTATCGCTGCAACTACCTCTGCAGCATCTCCACTCTCCCAGGGGGTTTTTCTTAACTCTCTTTGGAAACTGCAACTTTTCACTCAGTGGCCTGGATGTCAGGTCGCCCTGAAGACTGTTCATTTCCTGTGAGAAACACTCCTTTTAATAACAGAAAGACAACCAGCAGATGCGTTTTTGTGGCTTGATGGACCATATTTTCAGCCTGAGATATGGTCAAATCCTTATCCAGTGTAGAAACTTGTGTCCCAGTTACACACAGGTCTTTTTTACATCCTAAAATTGAGGGATTTTCTCTTAGTTCCCTGAGCACGTGTCTCAGTAGTGTTTCCAAATATCTTCTAATGGGAAAGTGGAGAGAATATTGTCCTATCGCTCCTTGTCAGGGCTCTCTGGGGATCTTTGAGGGTTTTTCCATCAACTAATTACTCTGTTTTACAGTGAAACCGTAAGTTTAGGCTGATCTTCCTCCTGAGACAGTGTTTGAACCCACAGCTGTACGTTCTTTCCTCTGCGTAGAAGTGCTGGTTGGAAGGGTTCTCTGAGGTCCCGCTCCAAGAAGGACTGCATTAGGTCAGCCGTGGCTCTGTCCCGCCGACCCTTGGAAACCTGCAGGAAGCCGTCTGCAGGGCGGTGGTGCTGCCGTCCTTCTGGTGGCCTCTTCAGGGGCTGTTACTGCACTCTGGGAAAGTTTTCGTTTGCTAAAGTCCGAGTCCAACCTGAACCTCCCAAACCACAATTTTTGGCTGTTGGCCACGTTCGTTACATGATCTGCTACTTCCAGGAAGAGTTTGGCTCCGTCATCTTTGTCAGTGCCCTGCAGGCAGCTGTAGGCCGCTTGCTTTTGTCATGCGATCTGGGTCTGGACCCTCTTCAGTTTCTCCCCATCTCTCTTGAACTCCATGGCCAAAAACCAAACACAATATTCCAGGTGCAGCCTCACCAGTGCTGCATAAAAAGGGTGATAATGTCCCTCAGTCTGCTGGCCAGGCTGCTTGTTCCGTAGCCCAGCGTGCAGCTTGCCTTATTCTGTGGCAGAGCGCGTTACGGGCTCGGACGCAGGCTGGCAGTCATCGTAAATGCCTTTTCAGCCTTTTCAACCGAGCTGCTGCTGGGGCGGTCTCTCCTGAGCCTGTACCAGTGCGTTGGGTTGGTCCACTGCAGATGCACACCCTCCTTCTTCCCGTGGTTGAATTTCACGAAGTTCCTGTCAGCCTCGTCCTCAAATTTCTCGAGGCCCCTCTGGTTTGAAGCTCTGCATTTCACCATGTCAGACGCTCCCCTCCTTTAATATTGTCTGCACTTTCACCGAGGGTGTTCTCTGCATCACCTGTGGTGTTGATGAGGGTGTTGAACAAGATGGGCCCCAGGACTGGCCCCTAGAGCGCTCTGCTCATTGCCGGCTGCCTCGTCATTAGTCGCTGCCTTTTCATGCAGTGGTCCAGTCCGTTCTCTGCTCACCTTGCTGTCCGTGCATCTGGCCATGGCTCCTCAGCTTCCAAACAAGAATGCTGTGGGTGTCGGTGTCAGAAACCTTGCTGGAGTCACGGTATGTCACGTCCACCATTCCCCCCTTGCCCACAGAACTAGTTGTTTCGTCACAGAAAACAGCCATACTGCTCAAGCACGGTTTGCTGTTGGGAAATCCATGTTGACTGATCTTGTTTGCCTTCTTGTCCTTCAAATGTTTGTTCATGAAGAAGACATGCTCCATGGCCTTAAGGAGGCTGAGGAAGGGCTGAATCCCCTTCCCTTCTCAAAGGTGAGTGTCACATTAGGGACCACTTGTCAGGGACCTTCCAAATCACCATGATTTCACCTAGGGAATAGACAGTGGCCTTGCGATTGCTTCAGCAGCTTCCTCGGCCACCTCTGCTGAATCCCACTGGGTCTGTGGACCTGGATCACAGAATCATAGAATAGTTTGGGTTGAATGGACCTTTAAAGGCTGCCTAGTCCAACCCCCTGCCCTGGGCAGGGACATCTTCAACCAGACCAGGTTGCTCCCAGCCCCGTCCGACCTGGCCTGGGATGTTTCCAGGGATGGGTCATCTCCCATCTCTCTGGGCAACCTGGGCCAGTGTTTCACCACCCTCAGCGTAAAAACTTTCTTCCTTAGATCTAGCCTGAATCTTCCCTCTTTTAGTTGAAAGCCATTTCCCCTTGTCCTATCGCTACAGGCCCTGTCTCTCTTATAAGCCCCCCTTAAGTACTGCAGGGCCACAGTAAGGTCTCCCTGGAGCCTTCAGCCAGGCTGAACCACCCAGCTCTCAGCCCTTCCTCATAGCAGAGGAGCTCCAGCCCTCGGATCAGCTCTGTGGCTCTGCTTTAGACCCACTCCAATGGATGCAGCGGCTCTTCTAAGAATTCCCTAACCTGTTGCTTCCCCATTACTTTCTGCCCGTCTTCTGTTGTCCACTACACTCCGAGGGCTGGGAGCACACTTTGTCCACGAACACTGAGGCATAAAACACAATTAAGCACTTTGGTCATATCTGTATTATCCATGACTGATTTTTCATCAGCAGACTCGCATTTTCCCTGCAATTCCTTTTGGTGCCAGTGTACCACTAGAAGATGTCCTTGTTCTGCTTCGTGTCTTTTGATAGTCTTTGCTCCAGCTGGGCTCTGGCCTTCCTGAAACTGTCCCCAGTCCTTGAGCATTGTTTTGGTTGTTTTGGTGCCTGTCACGTTTCTCCTTGTCCCGTGTGCTCTTTGCATTTTAGTTCACTGAGCAGCTTGATACTCACCGAGCTAGCCTTCTGCAAAAACGCCCGGTCTTCCTAAACGACAGGGTGGGCGGGTTGTTCCCGAGATCTCAAGAATTTTTATTTGAAAACCAGCACTCCCTTCCCTTTGGGCTGCTTCTCAAGGAGCTGAAGTCTGTCCTGAGCCTCGGGAGTCTCTGCTACTCGCCTTTGGAGCCTCCCCCCCGCGCTCACTGCAGCCACCTCGCCGGCCGCCCTGTGACCACCTCCACCCCTCGCGTTTCCCTGCTGGTGAGCAGCAAGTCAAGCAGGAGCTCTCCTCTAGCAGCCAGTGTTTGTGTTAGGAAGTTGTCAGCAGTGGTCTGGGAGCCTCCTGGATTCCCTGGCCAGTGATCCATTGCCTTCCCAGCAGATGTCTGGACAGTCAAAATCCCGGAGAAGATGAGGGCTTGCAAGACTTCCACTGGTTGTTTATGGACGACCTCACCTACCACCTCCTCTCAGGCGGTGGTAGCAGACCCAGTGTCCCTCCTGCTCTTAGCCTAGATCTGATCCAGAGACGCTCAGGTGGCATGTCTGTGCTCCCGCACTGCAGGTGTGTGCGGTCGGGGGCTCCATCACATGGAGACACCTCCCTTTCCTGCCTGTCCTCCCCGAAGAGCCTGTAGGCAGCTGTGGCCACGTCCTGATCCACGCATGCTGTCCCAAGTCTCTGAGTCTGACCACATCGTAGCCCTGCGACCGCAGCAGGACGTGCAGTTCTTTGTGTTTGCAGTCCACGCTCTGTGAACCTGAGGAGAGCCTCCGAATGTCCAGTCCTCTGGACAAGGAAATGAATGTCCCCCTGTGGACCTTTACTGGCAGACCTCCTCCACACCTTCCTCTCTTATCTCGGGGCTTAGCCCCCCATTCTCTGATGACCCTGGTTTAAAACCCTTCTCTCCACATCAGCAAGCGTGGTCGCAAAGGTGTTCTTCCCTCTCGTAGTTACGCAGGGTCTTTCTCTTCCTGGTGGTCTTCCATCATCCACCAGCGAGGCACCAGGATGAAGGAACCTGAATCTTAGCCGGCAGCATCAGCTGCATGGTCAGGCATCGGTCTGGCAGATGCGTGTGCTCCACAGTGGGTCTTTACTGCAGCCAGAGGAGTTTTTGGGGAGAGAGTCTGTTGAGAACACAGCTGGAACACACTCTCGTGTTGGTGTCTCCATCACCCTTCACCCCAAAGCCCTGCAGTCACCTTTGAGCTGCTCGACGTTTTTCCTGGGTGTTTCACTGTTACCCACCTTGAGCAGCAAAGGGTAGTAATCAGAAGGGCAGAGGAGTCCCAAAATCTTTCCACAACTCCACCAATCCAGGCCCGGGGGCAGGCAGCAAACCTCCCGGAACAGGTCTGGCTGGCACATGGTGTCTTTGTCCCATGGATGGTGACAGCCTTCCCTGTGACAATAACATGGGCTAGGGTAGATAGCAAAAGACCTAAATACGGTTCCTCTCTCTTTTCCAGCACAAAGTCACCTGCACTGAAAGTTTTTAGCCAAGGGGGCCTTTGAAGTGTATCTCTTTTCTTTCCCGAGTGGTGTTCTTCCAAGACAGCGCTCTCTCTCCATTTTAAATGCATTTAGTTCCTCTTCATCCATTTGCCAAAATCTGTTAGGAAGACCCCCGCATCCCTGGCATCCGGCAGCAGGTGTCGGAGCAGGCAGTGTCCCAGCAGCGCGGGGCAAGGCTTTGGTAGCGGAGGGGGAGCTGCCAGCGCCTCTCCAGCAGAGCTCAGGTGCCCTCCAGGTTGCCTTTGGGAAGTGTCTCCATGGAGTTCAGTGCGTACCACACAACATCGTTGCCAGTGCTGCTCCCTTCAGGTGAGACACCGGCTTGGGAAGAGCAGCGCTGTCACCTCCCGGCTAGCGGCTCGGTCCGCTGTTGTCTCCTCTTTGCTGCCTGGCATGAGCTGTGGAGTGAGGATGCACAGAGGTAGGTGAACCGAAGGAGAAAGGACGTTCCCAGGAATTTGGCATCCAGTGCACAGTCACAGCATCTTCTGGGCTCTTTGGCTCGCAATGGAAGGTCTGGCAGAACGGTGGGAGTAGGGTGGGCTTTTCCCTTTTACGCCACATTCAGGCAGCCTGGGATCACCGAACCCTGCAGATGCTGCTGCGGCAGAGAGCGTCTGTGCTTCAGAGCTGGGACGGACGCTCAGCCGGCGTTCGTGGGCAGTGCCTCCTGAAGACGCTCCCCGTGCTGCCGGGTGATCTTTGGAAGGCAGGGGAGGTGGATGTGACCGTCACGGTGTCGCTGGATGGAGTGCAGTCGCACAGCAATGTGGTCTTTCTTGAGGGAAGGTTTCAAACTGCAGAGATTTGGGCGCTCGTGCAGAGCTCAGCGACGGGCGTTACTGAGGTGCCGTTGGACGAAGTGGGGTTCGACTCCGGCCGCTGCTGCGGCGATGCCTCTCCGTGCCCAGCACCAGAACGAAATGCAGGCAGACAATTACACCGTTAGGCAATTAGTGCTCACCCGGCTCGCTGGAGTCAATGGGACGCACCAGGCTGTGAAAGTGCCACAGTTTAGGACCAGATTAGACCTATTGGGGTGTGGGATTTTGAAAATCCTGCCTTGCCTGGCCAGGATTCAAGAGCACGGTCCGTAGTGTCCAGTCTTGTGTCTTCCTCTGAGCCTGGCGGGTTTTAGAGCCTTGATTTTTCTGGAGTGGTGTGGGCACCCTGTGTACGTACACTTCCATTTGGTACGTACAGTGTGCGTGTACACACGGGACTTCTGACATGAGATACAAATCTGGATATACGTTTCTGGGTATTTTCATTATTTCGGTCTGTATTATATAGTTGTACAAAAGCATCATTAGAAGAAGAGAAAATTTCAATTAAGAATCGACCTGCCGGAACGTGGGGCGTGCAGGGCAGCGCGGCGGCTTCTGGGGCGGTGTCTGCCTTGGGGCTGAAGAGACCCCCCCGGCCCCTTTCCTTCTGGCGAGGGAAAACCTGCGGCGGCAGAGCTGAGTTCAACAGGGGAGCGTTTCCTGAGCGTCTCTTCTGCCTCTAGTGAAATAGCGGTGCTGTGAGATAATGTAATCTGGTGTTAATTTCATGTGACAGATTAAAAAAAGGGCTCGGTGGCTCCATAGGCGCGTGCGGTGCGGCAGCAGGGCCGGTGGCCGGGCTCGGGCTGTCCTGGTGGTGGGCAGAGCGTGCCAGCAGCGCCCGAGGGTCTCCTCGGGGGGAAGAGTGCCGTTCTTCTCAACCTCGGAGCTCTTGGTATTCGGGAACGTAAATTTTACATAATGAACAAAATCTAAGGGTTGTTTGAGGACACGCTGCTAAACGCAGTCGGGGCGGGGGGGGGGGATCAGAGGGGTAAAATCTGCTGGGCAAGACATCACCCACTTCAGTGAGATAATGAGGGAGCGGTTAAATATTACTTACAGACACGTATCCCCTTCTTACTGGAAAGGTTAGCAAGTAAAGGAGAAGGAAATGCGGTTAATTTGAGCTAAAGCGTGTAGGAGGTTGGTAAGGGGAGCCAAAGGAAATATGAAAGGCCAATATGTAAAGATATTAAGAAATTTTAGAGCATTAGAAGAAATTTTAAAAGTCTGGTAGAGATCCATTTCCCTATGTAAAGGATAAAATTGTATATTCTGGTGCAAAAAAAAAAAAAAAAGGCAGAAATGTTCTGCTCTGAGTTTGGAACAAATCAGGAGGATGTATCTATCCATATGATGTGCTCGGAACAGAAAGTTTCCCAGCTGTAACCAAGGAGAAAGTGAGATAGTATTTGCTAAAAATAAACATACTCAAATTAACAGGCTTGAATAACATATACCCGAGCCTCTAAAAGAGCCTAGCTGAGGAGTTGTCTGAACCACTAATGTTAATACCTCAAAATCTTGCTAATCTATGAAATTTGGAAGAGCTGGGAGAGGGCTGTTGCTATTCTAATATTCTGAGGGTATAAAATAGGTGTTCAGGAAACTATAGCTGGTTTAGCTCAGCATCAGCGCTGGGTAAAGGAATGGAGCAATTCGTCTGGAGGACAATCAACAAAGAATTAGAGAATGAAAATACAATCAATATCAGACCGTGTGGTTCCACGGAAGGTGGAAACAAACCTGCTGCCGTTTCTCGACAGCACCGTAGCACTGGTTGGGTGAGGACGGTGTTTACATGGTATGTTTTGACTTTCTCAATAACCGTGTGGCTTGGGTATAAATAACCTTATGGTAAAGGGAATTAAGAGAAGGAAGGTGGCTTAGCAGCACTGTGAACTTTCAGAAAGCAGCTGCGAAGGAGAAGGTACCGGCGTGGGGGCCATCACCAGCAAGGTTTCTTTACAATCTTTCATCCCCGCAGCTCAGCACTTCTAGCGGTGTTCCAAAATAGCGACAAAATGCATGTTTGTAGGGACTGCAGGTATCCCAAACGGTGGGGGAACAGCTAACAGCAAACCTGGGGAATGGTCTGGCTTTCCTGCCGAAGCGGCCGTGTTCCGGCAGCCCGGGCAGGGTGACGTGGCTGCGAGCAAGGAATGTAGGTTACGGGATATGAAATTACCCTGGAAAAATGTAACTCAGCAAAGGACATGGGTTTCTCCAAGATAATTGTGTTAACGTTAGTTGAATGCGTAGGATGTGGCAGAGATACTTTGTGTGTGTAAAGGACAGACTTCCAGAGTTAGGTGAACTTGCCTCTTCTGGCTGCAGCTTTGGAAGGTCACTGGAGCACCACTGTGTGCAAGTCAGACGTTCACGCCGGGAGGAGTCTGACGTTACTGAGCGGAATTCTAAAGGACCCTCAGGATGATTCACGAGCGGAAAAAGGTTTGAGGCTTAAGGAGTCCGTCCTGCACAGCTAATGAGGGCGATCGCTCTGGGGTGGGTATGTAACTCCATCGCCCGGCTCGCAGGGAGGCAGCTCATTGCAGATCTCAGTGCGCGTACAGAAGATCCCCTGCGTAACCACAGTCGTGTCCTTTAGTGGAATCCCATTTCCAAGCATTTTTGCACCAGTACATCCTATGCCCAGCAAATGAGATTGCCTGGGAGAGGTGGGAAAGACAGTTTAGAGCTCAGGTTCTCAGAAGGAGCATCTTAGGATCTGGATAATCTTGCAGCCTTTTCTCCAGTTTGAGTGCTCTGAGGTGCTGAAAGGGTGAAGTTGGCAATCGGAAACCCAAAGAGCTCTGCTCTCCGGAGTGACGTGTGGGTTTGTTCCTGCTGGTGAAGATTTAGCCCCCAAACCCCCTGAGTTTTGCCCAGTGGTCTATGCATATCCTGGTTGATGGACCCATTCTTCTCCTGGTGGATGACCGTAACTGAGCTCTGGAGCAGAACAGACCTAATTCAGGCTTCAGAGTCTACGTTCCTCTAAGTAACTACTTATTCCTGGGAACGTGCGCGATTCGGGTGATTCACTGTCAGGTCAGGCTTCTTATGTACAGACAGACACCACGTAACGAAGGTACGGACAGATACCACGTAATGGCGGTTCTTTCAGTCTTTCCTCAGAACTCAGCCCTTCTAATTCTCTGATGACACTGTGTGTTTCTCAAAGCTGCTTCTCACTGGTTAACATCAGTTGGGTAATGAAGTGTCCGGGACAGACCACAGCATGCTTGCTGAAGCTTCAGGGACAGTACCTTTATCCTCCTTCCACAGTCGAACACTGCACTGTCCTAGCTTCGGATACCGCTCGCCATGAAAGGATTCCATCCTTCAAGGGGACAGAGCTTTCTGTTCTTTTTTCCCCCAGTCTGACTTCAGCTGGGAACATTTTGTTTGTCCCAGCACTGCTGGCACCATGCTGGGGCCTGCGCGGTTGTACCATTGATCTCCACATCAGTGGCATCTCCTTGACGAGGAAGTTTTTGCTGAACGCAGGTCGCAGTCCAGTACTCTCTGACCAGCTGCTTTTAGATATTCCACACGTGGCGGGTTCGCTGTTTCTGCCGAATTCACTTACTTGAAGTTATTTGACATTACATGGACTAGATGACCTTTAAAGGTCCCTTCCAACCCAACGTATTCTATGATTCTGCATGGGATTTTGATTTAGCAGAGTGGGACAGCAACGTGCTTAAATTAAATGCAAATGAAATTACACTTAGCAGAGTGTAACAGATGCAATATGCAGCTGAATCACCATACAGATGTGATTCTCGTTACCAGTCTCTATAATCTGCTCACCATCACGACACTGGCTGTTCCCCGTCACTTTGAAGGCATAAGTGGGTTGACACCAGCTCAAGCCCATTGATGTCTTTGAGTTCTTTCTGTTTGTTGTTTGGTTTTTATATTCTCTGTTGGGCTAATCCGGTTATAGAGTCCTTCTCCTCCATCCTGCTCTTGCTAACTCAGGAAGACTTTTGCGCCCTTCTCGTTAATTCAAGGATGACGTTACAGAGCTGGTTGACCCACTCAACCGGTACAGCCAGCTGATCCACTCGCCTGACACCGCTGGATGACCCACTCAGCTGCTGTGGCCAGTTGATCTAATCCAAAGGCTGGTCCCCTTGGAGTGGAGGTCGGCTCAGCTTTCGTTGCAACAGCTCTGGCCAGTCACTCCCTGTAGGCTCCCGTGCCCACCTTTTCAGAGCTTTATTCTGCTGTAGGGGTTTATGGGGCAGTCACGAGCGGGAAGTACTGGTGCTGTTACTCAAGGCACGTAAGAGCTGATCTGCAGTATTATTCACCGCCCTGGAAATCTATGTTCAAGAAAGATGAATTCAAACTGGAAGAGGATCACAGAAAAGCTGCTGAAATGATTGGGAGGATGGGGACATTATCTCCTGTGACAGACTGCTAAAGCTTTGTATCTTTGTCATCTTGCTGGGAGGGATCAGGCTGGACGTATGAAATGTCCCACTGGGCCAGATTGACGGTCCATTAGCCTTGTTCTCTGTCTTTGACGGTGGCATTACAAGATGCTGTTAATTAAGGAGACCACGTGTGCCTGGCCATTTTGGGTGGTCCATTCCCCTTGTGCCGTCCAGCATCCAATGTCGTCGTACTGGGGACGTTAGCAGGAATGACCCTGCTCAGTCCCATCGGTACCTGTGCAAGGACCTGCTCTCCAGGAATTCACCTAATCCCTCTCTGAACCTGCCGGTACTGTCCTCCTCCATGGCCTCCCACGGCAGCCAGCTCCAGATGACCGTTGCCTGCTGCACAAAGAAGTCTTGCTTTTGTCTGGTTTTACCTGATCTGCCGCTGGTCTCACTGAGAGCCCTCTCCTAACGCTGCAGGATTTGGTGAACAGCAGCTCTGCCTTCACTGCCTCCACCGCCTTGGGGAGCTTTGTAAGCCTTGGCCATGCATCTCCCCGAGACTTCTCTTCTCCAGACTGGAGAGTCCCAGCCTTCTCAGTCTGTCCTCGGAGGGCAGCTGCTCCAACCCCGTGACCATTTTAGCTGCCCTTCTCTGGACCTTCTCTATCTCCACCACTTCCTCCTTGACATGCTGAGCCAGACCTGCACACAGCACTGAAGGTGTGCCCGAGCAGGATCAGCACAGCCCCAAATGACACTGCCCGCCTTGCTTTCCGTCTCTTCCCTCATATATTTTGTTGGCTTTTTTGGCCGCCGTTGTGCACAGAGCCCATGATTTTGAGAGCTGTCAGTACCAGCGCCAAGACCCCTCTGGAGCTCTACCCACCAGGTCCGTGTTCAGCATCATGCGGCGTGTTCAGATGGCTCTTCCCTAGAAGCTTTACTGTGCACGTATCTGCATGGTGGCCCATCTGCCACCTTGTGCCCTCTCACTTTGGGGGTCCTCCTGGATGCATCATGTGGCTACTCAGAAGATGGTTGCAGCGGTATTTAATGCCGAGACTTTGACAGTGTCTTCACATTTCTGTGTACGTTCTTTTGTGGTTTTTAGACACGTTCTGCATGGTTTGACTCTTGACCTATTGTCTGCTTCCAGGCCAAAAGTACATCTCCAAGAGCAGCGAATCCTCATCAGGCAGTTGTGTCCAAGAAACTGGAAGTTTTTCTTTATTGCTGGATCAAAACAAGTCACGTTTCCACCACTGCCTGTCTGATCTTTCCATTCCAACACCTCCCGTTTGAGGGCCAGCAGTCATTTGAGTGTTTAATTCAACAGGCAGGACTCCCAGCCGCCGGTCTTATTGAAGATTCATCTCTCCACTTGCATAGGCTGGGACCAAAAACTGATTTGTGTGTGTGTGTGTCTCAGGCAATTCCCCTGTGTGGCTCTACCAACGTCAGGCAGCCCCAGGCTGTCTGTGTGACAGGGATCCTCCGTGCATGGGTCTACTCGGAGAGATGAAACACTTTGCTTTGTTCATTTTGCTGCCTCCTCTTTTTATGTCTAAGTGCTTTTCTTCCTCCTGTGGGAGGTGGTATTGTGCTCCTGGGAGTAACGGCTGATGTTCCGTTACTGCTGAAGGTGGAGGGTGGCTTGGCTGAGATCATAGAACCATAGAATGGTTTGGGTTGGAAGGGACCTTAAAGATCATCTTATTCCAACCGCCCTGCCCTGGGCAGGGACACCTCCCACCAGCCCACGTTGCTCCAAGCCCCGTCCAACCTGGCCTTGAACCCCTCCAGGGATGGGGCAGCCACAGCTTCTCTGGGCACCCTGGGCCAGGGGCTCACCCCCCTCACAGCAAACACTTCTTCCCAAGGTCTCATCTCATTCTCCCCTCTGTCAGTGTAAAAACCCTTCCCCCTCGTCCCACGGCCTCCCCTCCCTCATCCAGAGTCCCTCCCCAGCTTTGCTGGAGCCCCTTTAGGGACTGGCAGGGGCTGGAAGGTCTCCCCGGAGCCTTCTCTTCTCCAGGCTGAACCCCCCCCAGCTCTCTCAGCCTGTCCCCATGGCAGAGGGGCTCCAGCCCTCCCAGTGTCTTCGATCGTCTCCCAGTTCAGCGGATCAGCGGCATCGTTGAACCATGGCCCCTGTTCCCTCTCAGGCACCTTGTGCCCGGGGTCTCTGCCTGTTGTGGCTTCTCCTGGCAGCCTGTCGGTGGGCTGCAAGTGCTTGTGCGGGGTCTCCCTTCCCGCAGCGGAACAGCGTGCTGAAGCACTGCTTCGCTCACTGGTGATGAGAGCTCACCTCCCGGTAGGTTACAGTCCCAGCCGCGGTGCCAGGCGCGGTGATCTCGGTACAGCGGCTTTGTCACGCCGTGTTGAGTCAGCCCAGTTGGGAAGCTGGAAAAGAACTGAAAACCTTCACACCACCTTCTCGGTGAGCTAACCTGCGTATCAGGCGTGTTCCTCTGTAGTTTCAATTCTTCAAGAGCAACTGTTAGAGAAGCTTTGCGCGGATGAGTGTTCAGCCACGGTTGTTTGCAGTTGCAGAGTTCTGTAGTTCATCTTCTTGGGTATCGCCAGGCACCGGGGCTGAGTCAGGATTCCCTATTTTTCAGGAGCTGGGTTTTTTCCCAGACATTCTTGCACTGTACAAGCAGCTGTCTGACCCGTCTCCCCTGCGGTCAGCTTTCCTGTGTAACGTTCATTCTTGACCTCCGGTGTTACTTTAGCCTCTTGACTGCTTTTTTTATCTGCTCTCTGCAAGACACCGTTCCTGCTGGTCAGGTTGAGCTGCGGTTTCCTGGGGTTTGAGCACCTGCTTGTTTTTACTCCGTCTTTCACAGAAAAGGCCTGGCAACGTGGGACCGATACTTTGAGGTTGCCACGGAAAAACCATTAATGTGCCGTTCCCTCTGTTTTAAACAGCAGCAGAGATGTTATTTTTTCCCGTCAGCCAAATTACGCACACTCACACTCCAGTGACCACGCTTCCCTTCGCAACTGTCCAGCCCAGCCCGGCTCCGGCTCGGTTCTGGCCGGTTGGGTTCTGGCTTTGGGTTTTCCTTCTGGCCAAGGGTGTCTCAGAGAGCCACAGGGTCAAGTCGGTGGTCCTGGCCAAGCGTGGCACTGAGACTCTCTGCACTTACTGGCCACCGTCGTGTTCTTCTTGTCTTTCGTGGCTGGCCCTTAGCGTGTGCTGTAAAGCCGGTCGTTGCTTTTTCGTGCTCCGGACAGTCAAGGGGTGCCCGGCGGTGGATGAAGTTGCACAGTGCGGGCTAAGTTGGTGTCTTACGGCTTTTGTAGGAGTTGGGCACTTTCGGAACACGTTGGGCAAAAAGCTGTCTGACCGCATTGGTCCCTTTTCCTCACGCCCGATCTCACCACGTTACAAACAATTGAAAATCAACATTTTCCATCTGTCACTTGGCTGTCAGCAAAAACGCCAACAGTCTGCCAGAACACCCAACGGGGCACGGTGCTCCGATGGCGCTTGCGCCGGGCGGTGCCACAGCAGTCGGTGGTCTCTCCTGGGGACCACGAACCCTGCCTTGTGCCGCCGGAGCTGGCCCAGGGTGGAGCAGAGGGAGAAGGTCTCGCCTCCAGCCCACAGGGCGAAAACCTCCCACTCCGGCTGCTCCGTGTTTGAGTAACCTAAAAAACCTGAGCTGCTGCCCACTTGGGTGGACAAGTTTGGATGATTAAAAATGAAACAGAAAGCACCGGCATGTTCTGTCAGTACTTCTGTTCTTTATTTGGAAGGGAGCAGGGTGATGTGCATGTATCACATGCAGATGATGAAACGCGTTCCAAGCCATTAGTAACCGAGGCTGTAAGCATCTTCCAGGTGGTAATTTTTCACTTTTTGCATTTTGTGACTGTATGATGCTGGGGCAGTGCCAGGCAGAGCGCTGGCGTTGGGAAGGGGCAAGGGGATGATGCAGTTAATTATAAACCTGTGAGTCTGATGTCAGTTGCTGGCAAAAAATAAACAATCAGGTGCCATAGGCAGTTGATAAAGAGTTAAAGAGTAGAGTGTGATTACTAGACGAAAGGCTCGTAAACCAAATTTCATTTAATTTCATTCTTTGAGGTGTCAGATTTGTTTGATAAAGGTAACTGCGTAGATGTAATAGATTTTATAGGATCACAGAATTGTTTTAGTTGGAAAAGACCTTTAAGCTCATCGAGTCCAACCATCAACCCAGCCCTGCCAAGTCACCACCAACCCACGTCCCTCAGCACCGCGTCTGCCCGGCTTTGGAATCCCTCCAGGGGTGGCGACTCCACCACTGCCCTGGGCAGCCTCTTCCAAGGCCTGACAACCCTTTCAGGGAAGAATTCTTGCCTAATATCCATCCCAAACCTCCCCTGGTGCAACCTGAGGCCGTTTCCTCTTGTCCCATCGGCTGTTCCTTGGGAGAAGAGCCTGACCCTGTCAGGAGAAAATACAGGATAACCGTGCTCCAGGATTCAGTCCATTCCATCCGGTGCCCAAAAATAAGATTAAGAGGTGATTTAGCTGGAGTAGGCTGGTAATTTCATCGAAATCAAATTTTCTGAGGAAAACGTGTTTTTCATGCAAATTGAATAATTACTGAATCAATTATAATCAAAATTGAATAATTAAATATTCGAAATAGAATTATTATTTCAAAAGCTTTACATCTTAGAAAACGCTGATGTTCCATTTCAGAGTTTTGTTCAGCCCCTTTTTTAATTTTTTATATTTTTACAGTTTTTCACAGAAAACAGCACTGTGGCTCATGTATTGCCAATGTTGTAATCTACAACATAATGCAAATGTTGTTCAGTGATTTAAACAACAGTTCGGTCTACCCTACAGCCGGAAGGTCTCCACCTGGAGTTGAAACACACAAACCCACAGGTTCCGGCGCCCGGGACAGGTCTGGGTTTGGGTGACGCCCGGGGCTGCGGCAGGAGGAGCAGCACGAGAGCCCGGGCCTCAGAACCGATTTCTTGACAGTAACGTAGGAACGAGTTGGGTTGGTTTTTTTAAGTAGTGGGAATTACTGAACACTGGGAGCAAACCTGCGGAGGAAAGGCTGAATTCTCCCTCTCCGGGTGTCGGTGAGACCTGGAGCCGGTGGCATGCAGCAGCGGATCTGTGATGCTTCTGGTCTTGAACCTAGGGTGACGAAATCAACGTTGCGTGGTCAGCCGAAATCCTGTCATTGCCTGTCTTTTGAGTGCTCCATTTCTGGAAACAAACGTTAACAGTTATCAACCTAAGTGCTCCTATATTTATTGCCCATGGATAATCGCTCCTCTCGTACTTGCCGTGAGTTGTTCCCTTATGCCTCGAGTGCACAGCACATTCCAACAGCAGCACCGCGGTGTGCAAACGCGCCTGGTCCTTCTACAAAGCGGGCAGCAGCCGCCAAAGTTGAAACCGGCTTTTCCAGTCAGTGAAGCGTCCTCGACCCCCATTTCACCTAAACCTCAGCTACCCAAAGTGAGGGTCCATCTGTCAATGCCCCTGGAGGACCCTTGTGTTCGTTGCTACTTGGTGGACACCCACGTACTGAGGCTGCCTTTTCCAGTTCACTTCTTGGGTCTGTGTCTCAGAGGTGGCCCAACCTGCCGTCCGGGCCCCATCGCTGGGAACGACGGCAGGGATGAGCTCCAGCATGTGTCCTGCAGGCCCCTGGAAGGAGTTGAGCAGTTGGGGCAGCAGGGAAGTGTCTCCGTCTGTACGGCATGGGCTGCTGCTGGCGGGGCCGGGGTGGTGGAGCTGTTGGGGCTCGTCCAGACCTGCGGCACAGCCCAGCGCTTGCAGATCCAGGAGCCTCCCCCGTGGCTGCCGAACACCCCGGCAGAACTAGGAAATGCCCGGTTTTCAGTGATCTGCCCCGACAGCCCAGTAGGAAGGGGGAGGTCCAGCCCTGGTGCCCTGGTTTGCACTGGCCTGTTGCAGGTTCCTCACCTTCTCCAGAAGGTTGTGGTCACTGGTAGGTGACATCCCACAGGGACAGCTTAAGTACGAAAATGTGCTAGGTTGTAAAAACAGATGCAGACACGCAAAATTCTCTGGTTTTGTGGCTTGACATCCGTTGGTCTTGCCCTCTGCCCGCTGCCTTTGTGACCGGCAGCCTTTACACCGCTCTCTTTGTTTGTGTCCTAGGTGAATGGTGTCAACGTGGTGAAGGTGGGGCACAAGCAGGTGGTGTCCTTGATCCGGCAAGGGGGGAACCACCTGGTGATGAAGGTTGTTTCCGTCAGCCGCAAGCCAGAATCAGAAGAAGTTGTTCGGAAGAAGGGTAGGTGTGGAGCCCCGCGGTTCCCTGAACGGGGCGGGAGGGGGGTTGTGTCGCGTCACCTAAATGTCAGGTGGGTGGAGAAGACCGGGAAGGAGCCCGGCATGGGTGGATGGCCGGGAGCCTGCTGAGCTGCAGCTGGGGAGGAAGGAGGGCACTGCAAGGGGAAGACGTGCCCGTCTGGGCATGGAAACCTCGGCACTGTCAGCGCTGCCACACCGGGACGCGCCAGCGGCTGCAGCTGGGAGCGGTGCAGCGGGGACGGGGACAATGGTCGGGCGGAGGGGCTGCGGCAGAGCGCTGCCACTGACGCTGGGGGAGCCGGGCACGGCCGGTAGGTGCCAGCCAGGCCTCCTGTGTGTCCCATCCGCGGCCGTGCTGCAGGACACCAGCAGCTCTGTTCTCCACCCGGGGCTGTGTGCGCCCAGCGAAGGTCGGAGCCAGGAACTGAGCCGCTTCTGGCACCGGCAGCCTGTGGCTGTGCGGGAGAGCAGAGACTCCCCCTGCCCTGAGGGGGGGGTCATGGTGGGGAACTGCCTCTGCTTTGGGGTGCAGGGGTGTCCTAGCGAGGGGGCCCCGCGGTGTGAGGGCGTCGTGATGGAGAGCTGCCCTGCGAAGCGTGGGGCTGTCGGGGAGCAGAGCTGCCCCTGTGGGGATGCGGGGGGCGTCGGGGTGGAGAACGGAGCCCGCAGGAGTGCAGGGGGTGCCAGGGTGGAGGACAGCCCCCATGGCAGTGGAGGGCCAGGGTGGAGCCTGTCCTCTCTCAGGAACGCCAGGGCTGGGAGCTGCCCCGCGGGCTGGGAGCTCCTGGGGGCATGGCCAGTCCTGGGGCTACCGGCCACGTCTGGGACTTGCCTTAGCTCAGGGGAGCGCGGGTGGCCTTGGGGCGCCCAGAAGGCTCTGGGTCTTCACCCCATCATCCCCAGGCCCCGGTGGCACAGCCGAGACCCTCGGGCAGAGGTGGGCCCGGGGGGAGTTTGGTGGTGGGCTGATGTGCCATGGCCAGCGGGCAAGGGGACATCCAGCTGAGGAGGGCAGGGGCACATCTGGAGGGCAGCTGGATGGGAGGCAGCCAGCTGTGTACAGAGGACACATCACGGCATCCAGCTGTGGAGGGCAGGGGCACATCTGAGGGCAGCCAGCTTGGGAGGCTGGAGGCACATCTGGCAGCAGCTGCGGTGGAGGGCAGGACCTCATCCACGGGCAGCCAGCAGTGGAAGGCAGGGGCACATCTGGGAGCAGCCTGTTGTGTCTGCCCCCGCTCCGAGCCGTGTGTGGGGAGGCAGGCTGTGGGGCAGGAGCATTTCCGGAGGATCGCAGCTGGGGGGGACGGGAGCTCCCAGTGCAGCACGCGGGGCGTGGGGGAGGGAGGCAGCTCTGCGCGCTGACACTAAGAGCTGCAATTATACTGTCACGGCACAAAGCACGAGTCGTGGGAAAGGCTGAGGCTCGGGAATCGGTGCTGGGACCACCGCTGGTGCCGCTTGCCGCTTCTCCTGGTGCTTCCAGCCCTGCAGCCGGTGAGCAGCTGCCTGTCACTGCCCGTCGCTGCCTGTGCCCTGAGCCCACGGAGCTGGACGGCCACTCTTCCAGCACGGGGTGCGGGGACCGGAGCCGAGTCCCCCCGTGTGGGACCCCCGTGGTGGGAGGGGCCGGACCCCCGTCCCGCCCGGCTGGGGCTCCCCTCTTCCTGCAGGTGATGGAGGCCTGTGTGGGACTGGCGTTTTCTGGCTGAATCCGCCCCTGTTGGGGTCTCTGATGCAGGCAGCGCCAGCAAAGCCTGAAGCTCCGGTTGCCATGGCAATGCCTGAGCGTTGAATCCAGCATTGTCAGCGAGCGAGCGCGAGGAGGAGGAGGCACCCCAAGTGAAGAGGAAGAGCCTTCAACTCGTCCCCGCTCCAGCGGGCTCATGGCATGCGGCGCCTGCGGGGCAGCCCCGCGGGCCGGCCCGGCTAGGCATCCCCCGGGGACACCCCTGCGCCCCGGCACCGCACCACGCCGCCCCGGGCCGGCCATGCGCCTCCGCTGCCCGGCACGCAGCCGGCCGCCTCCAGCGCTCCGCTAGGGCCGCGGCAGCTCACCGTCCTGGATTCGGCCGAGCGGCAGAGGAGGGTGGGTGGGCTGCGTTTCGCTGGGGGATGCGCCGCGCCGAGGCGGGAATGAGAGACTGAGATCAGGCCTGCTGGACTTGTTTCTCCCTCCTACCCTCCACCCATGGCGTGTGCGGAGGGGAAGCAGCCATCAAAGCTGTTTGCTGAGTCCCACAGGCAGGCAGCCAGCTGCCTGAGACAGATTTAATTCGCGAGAGGCTTTCATAGCCGTAGCATCTCCGGTAGCTGCAGGGGGGCAGGCGCAGCCCGGGGACATGACTTGGACTCTCCTGCGCTGAGGGCTGTGGGAGCCTGGGCAACCGGCACGTGCCTGCGGGAGCCACCGGCCCCTCCGCGCCGGGGCCTGCCCGTGCCCCGGGACTGTGCTACCGAGACCATGAAGAAGTTTGCTTCCACACGCAGCCTCAATAAGATCCTGCAGCAGTGCGACTCCTCATCCCGCGAGTACGAGGAGATCCAGGCTGTGGAGAAGAAGTGGCACCTGCATCTGGCCACTCCTCGTAAGTTCCTGGACAAGAAATGCAAAATGCCGTCTCTCTTCCTTTCAGCTCCGCCGCCCTCCCAAGAGAGCGCCCAGCACCACCCTGACGCTGCGTTCCAAGTCCATGACGGCCGAGCTGGAAGAGCTGGTAAGCGGCAGCGGGGCCGGCGCGTGCATGGGGGGGTGCATGCGGAGCATGCGGGGCCTTGGCCGGAGCAGGCAGCACGCCTGCCCCACCTCCGTTTCCCAGAGAGGAGCATGAGCTCGGGGCGACACGCACCTCCAGCGCCGGAGGTTCCGTGGTGCGTAGCGGCGTGTGGGGCACGGGGGCTGAGACCCCACTGCTGCCACCACCACCGGGGCGCAGGAGCCCCCCCTGGAGCCCGTCCACCCCTTCAGTGCCAGGGAAAGGACGCTGGGTGCCTCCCTGTGCTTGCGGGGAGGCTGCCGCCCCCGTACCCCGTCCGTCAGGCACCCTGCTCCTCCCGCGCTCCAGCAAGCCCCTTGTTTTTATTTTCCTGCACCTCCAGGCAGATACCACACGCCGCCAGATCAGCTGGCGTCCCCACGGGCTGCCCTCCCCCTTACACACACACGCTCACACGTTCTGCTGTCACTACAGAGCCGACCCACGTTTCCAGATGCTTTGGTGCTCCAGCTTGCATCTCCATGTTCCCGTCTTCTCCTAGAGCCTCTCCACCCCCCTGTGCTGAAGCCCCTCAGCCTCCCCGCCTGTCCTGGCGACCTCGTTGAGCCCACACCTTCCCCGTGCGCTGGGCTCCCCCGCCGCAGGGGTGCCAGGGGTCCACACACCCTCCGAAGGGCCGTCCCTTCCCTTTGCACGGAGCGATTTGCCCATTTTGCCGCGTGCCGTCCCCAATGCGCCGCAGAGGCCGCAGGGTGGCTGAGCCGGGCGCTCTGCTGGCGGTGGCAGTGCCGGGGAGGCTGGCTAGCAGAACGGCGGCCGCGTGGCCCCTGTGGCCAGCCGGGCACGGGAGGTGCGGAGGGATCCCCCCCTCCTGGGGGCTCTGGTGCGCAGCTGCGGTGCCCACCAGGTCGGCTCTGCCCAGACGGGCTGCTCGGGGCTGGCGCGGGGTGGGAGTGGGGAGCGCTGCCAGCCCCCGCCGCAGAGCGGGAGGGAGCTGCTCTCGGCACTGCCTGCTGCCCTGGCTCGCGCTCCTCCTGCTTTTTCACTTGTGTTTCTATTTTTGCTGTGCAAAGATGGGGCGGTGTGTGCAGATGTGCTTGCCGGCCGTGGCCGTGCGTGGCAGAGCCCGGCCGGCCTGGGAGGAGACCCCCCTGAGGGGCAGAAGCCTCGGCAGAGACCCCACCGCCCCTCTCAGGGCGTTGAAGGAAGGTCTGTGACCTTTCCTGCTCTGCTCCCTGTCCTATGCCCATGTCCAGGCTTTACAACCCTGCGGGCATCTCCTGAAAGAAACCACCCTGAGGGCTCAGGCTGACGCTCAAACGTGGGCTTGAAGGGACAAATCTTGGCATTTAAGGGTTTGCCCCAACTGGTTGATGGCCACTGTGATTTATTTTGCGCTGAGCCCCCTGCCTTGATTCTCCCCCTCGCCTGTTCCCCGCTTCTCCAGCCTTTGTGACTGAACCTGAAGGCGCTGTGTTTACTAGTAGCCATTAGGAGAGGGTTGGGAATGGGCCGTTTCTTCCCCTTTTTGCTCTTCCCTTTGCACAGACGCCGCACAGCCCCCGGGGTCGGTGTTTTCGCCGCGGGTTGCCGGGCGGTGTGACGGGTGCCTGCTTGCGTGCACCGGCAGCATGTTGCCTCTGTGAGAGCGCGGGCCCGGGCTGCATGTGCCCCTCTTTGGTGAACGCCCGAGTGGGAGCAGGCGCGCGTCGTGCAGGCGCCTTCCCGGAGGGACGGGCGCGCCTTGGCCTTGCAGTGCAGGTGGGGCGCGGGGCATCGCCGTGGGGCGACGGGACGGGGGGAGCCCCGCGGCGTGCGGAAGGGGCCCCGTTTGCATGTGTTGTGGCAAGCAGAGCTGCGAGCTCGAGGGGGAGGAGAGCAAGCTGGTAGAAAGGGGAGTCACGAAGAGCAGAGGAATAGCTGTGCTGGAGAATACATTAAAGATGAGTCCTCTGGGTCTCCCTGAGGATTTTGCATCTCGACAATGCCTCTCTTCCACCTGGAGAGGGACTAGGAGCAGCAGCTGCCCGTGTTCCCCAGGAGAGGGATTTGTAGCCAGCGACTGGTCTTAGTCCACATGTTTTCCAGGAAACTGTAGTGGTTAGTCCCTGCTTCACGTCCTGTGGGTCAGGGACTGTGCTGTAGCCGGTCCCCCCACACATCCCCGGGGAGAACGGCACAGGGAAAATGGGGGAACCTTCCTCCTCCCGCGCTTTGTCTTCTGGTGGTTGATCCTCCGGCTTTGACTGCGAAGGGGGGGTTTTGTGCAGGTCGGCGTCCCCGCACCTCAGTGGTGTGCCGGTTCAGAGCCCAGTCTCCTCCTCTGAGGGACAGCGGTGTTACTGAAAGGGACGTTCCTACCTGCAGCATCTCAAAGGGAGCTGTGTTGGGTGGTCCCTGCCCCTTTTTCCTTGAAGCCTGACCCTGTCCTGCGGAACACCCCATGTGCCCATAGCCATGCCTTCACCTTCTCTTGCTGCGTGTTGTGCCAGTCCCCTTGGAAAAGCAGATTCCCAGCAAGCTGCTAAGGAAGCACTCCCGTCCTGCAGCCCTGGCTGGATGCAGAGGAGACTGGCCTTGGGAGATGTGCAGACTGCCGTGTCTCCTCGGGCAGCAGGCAGGGATTCAAAGCTTTTAAAGAGTTTCTCCATGGGTCGGGCATTAGATGCCATCCGGACCTTTTCCTGGTCTTTCTGACATCCCACCTTCCCGTCTGAGCGGAGAGGAGGGGGCTCAGCGGGGGGCTGGTACCGGCGCTGGGGCTGGCGGAGCCTGGGCCGCGTCGGTCCCTGCCCGCCCGGGGACAGGGCAGCGGTGCCGAGGGGGATGCCCGGGGTGCTGCACCCTCTGCCTGCCGGAGCCGCCATCCCGAGAGCCCGGGGGAGGCTGGCACCTGCGTCGCTGTCAGGGCCTGATCCTGCCAGCATGCCGGGAGGCAGGAGAGCCTGCAGGGAAGAGGCACGGCAGGCGGGCAGCCAGGCTGGAGCTGGGAATGAAAGCAGGAACTGTGCATGCCATTCATGTTGTCTTTTGTTTCTTGATTCCAAGCCTCCATGCGGAGAAGAAAAGGGGGTGAGTGAAAACATACAACCTGGGGCTCCTCCCTTCCCCGTCAGCCTCCCAGCCAGCTCCCCGCCGCGCCGCGCAGGCACGCTCGGTGCGGGTCACCGTCCCCAGGTGTCACGGGGAGCTCAGCGGCTCAGCCTCCCGCCCGGCGCCGCCGCCACGGGGAGCAGCCACGCGTACGGCGCTGGCCGGGCAGCACAAAGGGCGAAAGCGGCGCGGTCGTGCTGGGCTCCTGTTGGGCACGGGCAGGATGCCCGTTTGCCAGCCGGGGCCCGTGAGTCTCCAGGTCTGGCTCCCCCGGGTGTTGTACATGCTCTGTCTTTGCTCCACGGTGGAAATGCCCTGCCCAGGAATGTCCCCGCGTGTGGGGTCCTACGTACAGCCTCCCTCAGCCCCGGGTCAGGCCTCTGGAGCTCGGTCAGATGAAACGGCAGCCACGCTCTCTGCTGTGGCCAGCAGCCCCTGCCCCCGTGCAGGCTGTGCTGCTGGTCCCGGCGGTCCCGCGCCGAGGAAGCACCTGGGGACGTACCTGCACTGCAGGCAGGGTTTGGTGGCAGCTCCGGGGACAGACCTGAGTGAGCTGGGGGAGAGCTAGCTTGGCTATTAACTGTCCCAGCTTCGGGTGGACAAGACCACCGTGGTGGTGGCCTTACCCACCGTGAAGGCCACGTTAGCGGTGCCCAGGCTGGCTGGGGAGAAGCTGGTTGCGGCAGGGCTCCATATGTGACAGTTGCACTACACAGCGTCCGTGTGGACATGGCACGAGGGACACTACAAAGCCAGGAGGTTCTTGCCGGGGCTAAGAGCCAGTGATGGACAGCCCTGAATGGAGCAAGAAGGCCCGTCCTGTGCCAGCACACGGCTCTGCCTTTCTCCAGCACAGGCACAGGGTGGAGGGAGGGAGCCTGGAGACCTCACCCCAGTTCTCAGCCTTTCAGAAGCAAAACTCTCTGTCCTGGTAATGTGGAGGTAGAGGACTGTTTCCCAAGGAACAGGAAACGTGAGGGACCAACTCTTCCACCATAATGGTGATAACGTAGGGAAGAAGCTGAGCAGGGCTTACAAGCGGGAGGTCTCCGAGGGACCTCCCCAGACCTCCTCTATGCTGAGCGGGTCTGTCAGTACCCAGCGGTGGAGGCAAGGCAGAGGTCCCGTGGATCAGAATGATCACCTGGAGGTCACCAGGGAAGGTCTGACGTTGAAGACAGCTGTCTCCAAGTGCGTGGTGGAGAGCTCTTGATGCTTTGGACAGCCAGAGCCAGCAGGGTGCACCCATTTCTGGGGTGTCCCTCTTTTCAGGGCAGCTCCAGCACTGCCTCATCTCCCCCCCGGCAGCATGGGCACAGGCGGGATCCAGGAGGTTCTTCCCCGTCCTGCAAAGGCATGGCAGATACAGAGCGCAGTCCGTGGCGATCGTCTCCCTGTGCTCTAATGGCAATAGGAGACAGAAAGAGAATGAAGCTGGGAGCGGAGGCAGGTGGGGAGGGCCGAGCATCGCTGTTACTCCTCTCGCAGACCAGGGTCTCCAAACTAATGTCACTGCAGAGCTGCCCGGAGCAGCTTCCAGAGACACCGATGAGGCAGGTTTCCAGCACAGGGTGGTCTTTAGAACCAGCCCAAGGGCTCTCCCCTCCCGAGGTTTGGCTGTTGGAGGTCCGTGCAGTCGCTCAGCAGTGTTTGGCCACGAGGGATGAGCCAGCTCCCCTCTGAGCAGGGTGAACCGCCCCGCGCCTCCTGCGGCGAGCGCAGCGCGAGTCCCACGGCAGTGAGGAGGAGGAACCATGAGGTCCCCCAGAGATAAGAACGGCCAGCTGTGAAGGTCTGGAGGCCTCGTGCCGAGGAATTGCAGGAGCTGGCCTGAGCTGGTTCCTTGGAGCAGGCCTAGGTCCTTAGTCTCAGGGCCTTGGTGGCTACCTGCCACCGAGGGTGCTGGCCTCACAGGGCACCTGAGTCCCCTTGGCAAAGACCGGTGTTTGCCTGGGGCTCGCTCCTCCACAGACTGGCCTTCTGAAATGTTTGGGACTCATGTTTAGTTTCTGTACCCCAGGGATGCTGGCTTACAGACTGTCGCGCAGACAGCTGCCGTGGCCACAGGCTGCGGAGGGGCTGAGGCCGGCCCGAGCCACACCAGCCCCCGGCGGGGGTCTGTAGGAGCGCAGTCCTGATGGCCACAGCTCTCCAGGTCGGTCGGTCCCGAGGATCAGCAGCTCCCACCCCACAGCGGTGACATTTGGCAGCCCCGGGTTGAGCAGCCAGGCTGGAAGGAGCCCAGAGGTTTCCAAGCCTTACCTGAAGGCAGGCAGAGCCTGTCACCCTTACGGGACGAACGCTGCACGCGTCCTCCCCTCTCCGTGGGCAGGTTGCTGGGACAGTGGCCTGGTTGTGCCATGGAGCTAGAGGCATCCAGCCCTGATGAATGCCAAGGCAGACCCCTCGGCTCCAGTGCAGCACCGTGCCAGGGTGACGGCCACGCTCCAGGGCCAGCTGACACCATTTGTGACATGGAGCCGACAGACTCAGCCCTGCCGGGCCCAGGGCGCTGTCGGAGCAGGGGCAGCCACACCTGAACCGCCCCGGCCCGGGCTGAGCACCAGCCACTGTTGCCAGCTCCGCTCCAGGGGAGGCTGCTCCGGAGGGGTCGGTGGTGACGGTGGCCATCGTCCGCCTGCTGCCCTTCCCAGTGTCCTGAGTTTCAGGATGTTTTGTGGCTTCCGACAAACCCACGGCAGCAGCTGGGGCTGGAGCTGTGTTCGAGCGGGTACGTCCTCCTGGCGCGAGCGGTGTGTCCACTCAGGGAGGAAATGTCCCAGTTTGTCCCAAACAGACCCTGGAGTGACACAGGTTGTGCTGGAGTCCCGTGGACTTCTGCATCACTTGTGGTCCCCACGGCACCTGGGTTCCCCTTACCGGCCATAGCACAGCCGCTGCCCGCACCCCCCTTCGCCCAATTCGGGGGACTCACTGTCGTTCTGAATATCAAAAATATATCTGGCAAAATTTGCTCTTTCATGTAAGGATGGAGGGTTCCTCCAGGCCTGGCACAGCTGGAGCGTCCCCCCGGCGCTGGCAGGCAGACCCAGCGGTCAGGGTGGTCAGGGGTGCGCTGGGTGCAGCCAGGGTGGGAGAGTGGCGCGGCACGGCACGGCACAGCACGGTGCCACTGCGCCAGGCTGCGGCTGCGGGTCCCCCGGCTGAGCCAGGCTCGTGCCAGGTTTGTGCATGGCGGTGGGTGGGCAGCTCCAGAAACACCTCCAAAATCTTTGTTGGCCGCTGCTGGGGAGGGGACGACTGAACGGTGGCTCCCTCAGCCCAGCGCTCAGCAGGCTGGGAACCGGCGTCCCCACGGGGACATTGGCTCCGTGCCGAGCAGGGGATGGGGCTGCGAGGGGAGCTGCCTCAGTGCGGCGGCCCTTGCTAACCCCTTTGCTTTTACGTTTGGATTTTCAGAGAAACTGGATGAGATTTGGCAGCAGCTGAGCCCGCGCTGAGAGCAGACATTGTGGAAGCAGATTCTAGGGCAGCCACTGTGAAGCAGCGACCAACAAGCCGGCGCATCACGCCAGCAGAAATCAGTGTGAGCGAGGAGGGCTGGCGGCGGAGCGGGGAAGGGCAGGGGACATGGCCAGCACGACCGACTGGCGCTGGGGAGTGGGTTTCCCAGGGGAGGGCAAGGAGAGGGTCTGGGGAGAGGGAGACACGGAGCAGGAGCCCAGGCAGGCGGCGGAGGAGCCGCCCGGGCTGTTGGGACTGGCTCACGGGTACGGGACTGCCACGGGGAGGGCGTAAGAGTGGATCTGAAGGAATGTGGAGGGCTGAGCTGGAGAGCTTGGTCCTGGCTGCAGTGTTCTGGATGTGAAGCTGGAAATTGGGAGGAATCAAGAAGAGACAAAGTGCCGTCTCTGAGGGGAAGCATGGATGGAGTAGGAGTGGGGCTGCCAGCTCCAGGCTGTTGGGATTGTGAAAGTGCTGCAGGCGGTGGGAGGCAGCTTCTGGAGCAGGAGGGAAAATGGGACAGGCGGCTTCTGAGCAGAGACTGGCCTGAGCGAAGCCTTCCCACGGGAGGAAGGCTGCTGGAGTCAGCATCGCTGTGCCATCCCACCCAGGGCATCACTGTGCCATCCCACCCAGGGCATCACTGTGCCACCCCACCCGGGGCATCGCTGTGCCACCCAGGGCATCGCTGTGCCACCCCTCCAGGGGCATCACTGTGCCACCCCACCCAGGGCATCGCTGTGCCACCCCACCCTGGGCATCACTGTGCCATCCCACCCAGGGCATCACTGTGCCACCCCTCCGGGGGCATCACTGTGCCACCCCACTCAGGGCACCGAGAGATGGAGAGCCAGAGGGGGAGCAGGCAGGGAGATCAGGCTGGAGGGGGCAGGCAGGGGATACAGGCAGGGAGAGCAGGCAGAGGGAGCCGGCAGGGGGGAGCAGGCAGGCAGGGAGAGCAGGCAGAGGGAAGAAGGCAGGCAGAGGGAGCCGGCAGGGGGGAGCAGGCAGGCAGGGAGAGCAGGCAGAGGGAAGAAGGCAGGCAGGGAGAGCAGGCAGAGGGAAGAAGGCAGGCAGAGGGAAGAAGGCAGGCAGGGGGTACAGGCAGGGAGAGCAGGCAGAGGGAAGAAGGCAGGCAGGGGGTACAGGCAGGGAGAGCAGGCAGAGGGAAGAAGGCAGGCAGAGGGAGCCGGCAGGGGGTACAGGCAGGGAGAGCAGGCAGAGGGAAGAAGGCAGGCAGGGGGTACAGGCAGGGAGAGCCAGCAGAGGGAAGAAGGCAGGCAGAGGGAGCCGGCAGGGGGGGAGCAGGCAGGCAGGGGGGAGCAGGCAGGCAGGGGGGGAGCAAGCTGGGGAGAGGGAGGGGGCATTAACCCTTCAAAGGGCAATAGCGCAGGTTTGGGAGACAGGCTGGATGGGGCAGGAGGGAAGATGGAGGGATGAAGGCAGAGGTAAGGACGAGGTCCATCCTTGTCCCCAGGGAAGCCTCCCCTCCCGGGGCAGTGGCAGTGCCGGTGTTGGGCACAGGGTGGCAGGGACAGGGGCTGGTGACAGGGACAGGGGCTGGTGGCAGGGACAGGGGCTGGTGGCAGGGACAGGGGCTGGTGACAGGATGGGGGCTGATGACAGGGCTGGGGGCTGGTGACAGGGACAGGGGTTGGTGACAGGGATGGGGGTTGGTGACAGGGATGGGGGATGGTGACAGGGACAGGGGCTGGTGGCAGGGCTGGGGGCTGGTGACAGGGACGGGGGCTGGTGGCAGGGCTGGGGGTTGGTGACAGGGACAGGGGCTGGTGGCAGGGACAGGGGCTGGTGGCAGGGCTGGGGGCTGGTGACAGGGCTGGGGGCTGGTGGCAGGGCTGGGGGCTGGCGTGCAGCCCGACAGGGTAGGGCCTGGCTGCAGCCACAGCCAGAAGGGTCGGGGGGACTGAGGTGAAACGCCGCGTCCTTTCAGCCGAGTCTCGCTGATGTCCAGAACGGAAATTGCCTTTTTTCTCTTGCAGTCACTCTTCGAACGCCAGGGTATGGCAGCACACTCGGGGGTCCTTGCGGGAGCTGAGAAGCCCCATGTTTCACTGCGCAAAGGAATTCCGCGGACAAAATCTGTAGGTAAGGCAAACTGGGGGGAAATCCCCTCCTAAAGGGGAACGGTTGTCCCCGCGGAGCTCGTGCCTGCACGGGAGCCAGGAGGAACAACTCAGTCCTCTCTGCTGGCTTCTAACTACAGGTCTTGGAAGAAACCACTTAATGTGGTTTCTGCTTCGAAGGCTGTGTGTGTCCTCGGAAGCCTGTTCTGATGCTGTTAAGTTTAGAGAAACCCACAATTTATTGTCATTTAGAGAATTGTTCTGTCACCCCATGACCCCTCCCCACCTGGGAAGGGGAATCAGGGAAAAACAAGGGAACACAAGGGTTGAAATATAAATAGATTTAATAGGATAAGACTAAATAAATAACATTAATAATACTAAAGAACCAGTATTGATCCCAATACCAATGTAAAATCCCCAGCCCATTCCATCACAGGGAGCCGTGCGCTCCCCGCAGGGACAGCCAATGTGGGACCCTGGGAGTGCTGCAGCTGCGGGAGGAAGGGAAGGGATTGGGGCTCCGGCACCGGGGCGAGGAGCTCTCAGGATCCCGGACATTAAGGGGGAGAGAGCACGATGCATCAAACTTTCCAATTTCTATTGAATGTGACATTCCTGGTATGAAATAATCCTGTCGGCAGCTTGGGGCAAGTGCCTGGGTCTCGTTCCTCCTCATGCCTGCACCTGGGGAGCTCGAAAACACCGAGACCTGGAATCCCACATAGCCTCGCTGGCTATAAAGTAAATATTTTCACTAGATCAGAGACTAGAGTCTTCTAGAAGTGCAGTTCTGCCCAGCATTAGAAGAGACGTTCGTCCTGTGTTGCTCAGTCCAGGACAAGCACTGACAGCAGAAGGTAGGGCCGGAGACCGCCCGAGGTCCCTTCCTTGCTCGTCTCCTTGCGGCGCTGCCAGGGACAGGGGGTTCCTCCCACCCTTGGGGCTGGCAGGTGAGGGTGGGGGGGGATTTTCTGCCCGACCATGTGTCGGCTGGGCCGGGCGTGCTGAGCACGGGGAGGTTGAGAGTGAAACCATGAGCTGTAACAAACCGAGACGCTGGAGCAGGTAACCACTGGGGTTTTCTCTAAGGAAGGAGAGGACAGGGCCTGGGACAGGCTCTGCTCTACAGGCTGTGTCGGCACCTTCAGACCCTGTCCCGAAAGGTTTACAGTGCAACTAAAAGCAGGAGCAGGCTGGAGGAGGGAGGTGGGAGGACGAGGCAGAGCGAACGCGGGCTGGTGGCGCGATGGCGGGATGGGGGGGTGTCTCATTTTCCTCTCTGACGTTGTGTGTCGCTGGGTTTCACCCGGGTGGTGCCACCGAGCGCGGTGTTAGCGAGGTCTGGGGGCCGTGCGGGTCGGCGCTGGGCCAGGGCTTATCTCTGACGTGGGGAAGCCGGAGGAAAGGGGACAGCGAGAGGTGGTGTGCTGTGTGCCAGGTGCTAATTAACCCCAGGGCATCACTTGATAGTAATGGTGATGCCAAAACACACTGTGCGTTTAATACACAAAATAAGTGAATAGGATGTAAATTCTGCTTCAAGCTACAGCTGAGAGCGGCACGATCCCAGCGAGGATGTAAAAACTTGTTGAAAAATGCAAGGGCTGGTATTCAAAATGTACTTTTTAATGTTCAGAGCCACAGAATTGCTGTGCGTCCGTGACTCATTCATGTTTGTGTGAGAGCAGCTGGTACCTGTGGTCCCATGTGAGACTGGTCTGAGAGTAGTAGGTAGTTAGAGATAATCAAATGTGTGTATGATTAATCTGAAAACCAATCTGGGACAGATAATCTTTAAAAAAAAAAAGGCATGGGTGTTTAATGGAGTGCCCTGGTGCGGACTCACACGGCGTGGCGGTGACGCTGCCGTCCTGCCCTGGAACCTCGGCAGAACCTCCCGCAGCTCTCAGGAGCTGAACCGGAGCCTGGGCCGGGCAGGTGACGAGACGCGGTGCTGGAGGCAAATGCAGGCATTAATTAGCTGCTCCTACATTGCAGTGCTGTTAACGTACATGGCAGAGGGGAGCAGCACTGACCGCCTCGGTGCCTGGGGTCACCACGGCACCGACCCGCAGACGAGCTTTGGGTAGAAGTAACCAGTTAATTTTCATGGATGTAAAAATGATCAGTAGCACGTGCAGCGTGGGATCCGTCTCATCCAGCCGTAATGTTAACAATGCAGAAATCTCCATCCCAGTGAGGAGCCCAGGAACCCGCTCTAGTGACCAGGGGGAAAACGGCACTTTTAACACCATTTACCTGGTGTCTGGGTTGTAGCGGTGCGTCCTGCACGGGTGCCCGCTGACGGGGAGGGGTGGCCAGCGAGCGCTGAGTGTTCGGCTGCCAGGCAGACGAGCGTGCGTGGCCAGTCCTGGCTAAAGTGCATCTTTGCACACCATATCCTAGATGTTTGGTTTATGTATGAGAATATTTGTGGAGATGCTTCTAAGCAGAAGTTGTTCAAGGTTCAATCAAGCCACAAACAGCTGCAAGTCACATTAAAGGGGATCCATTGTGTGAAATAGCATCTTAACCCAGTAATAGATCATAAACTGGAAAAGTATTCATTAAATATGGAATACTTAGAATCATAGAATGGTTCGAGTTGGAAGGGACCTTAAAGATCTCCTAGTGCCACCCCCTGCCCTGGGCAGGGACACCTCCCACCAGCCCACGTTGCTCCAAGCCCCGTCCAACCTGGCCTTGAACCCCTCCAGGGATGGGGCAGCCACAGCTTCTCTGGGCAACCTGGGCCAGGGCCTCACCAGCCTCAAGGAGGGTGCCCGTAAGGAGCCCCTTTTTGCTTGTGAAAGCCACGTCAGTGACTCGGGATGTCCCTCTAAAGCCACACCGCGGCGTGTGACGCTCGTCGTGCCCGTGTACTGTGCGGGACCTCGGTGTGCAGGGAACCGTGAGAAGAGGGGTTGGAGTCTGTAGGGTTTATTCAGCCGCAGGATTTGTTGGGTTGTGCGTAGGGTCTCTATGCTCATGAGCACAGAGTGTAATGTCCCACGTGCGACTTTTTTTGTGCAGCACCTAGAGCATCGCAATCCCGATCCCCGCACGGGGTTCCCAGCCGTTGAACAAGGGGATTAGAAACGCTGGGTTTAATCCGCGTCGGGGAAGATGAAAAGCAGACCTGGAGGTTCTGGGCAGGAACGCAGCTGTCAGGAGCATGGCATCCAAGTGCAACCCGACAATAATACAGGGGAGAAAATCACACATGGCTCTTAATTATGCTCAATCCAGAATGGCACGTGTCTGTCTGCACCGAAGCGGAGCGGTTCCTGCTGAGGAGGGGACGGCAACTTCTCGTTTCCAGTTTGCCTGCCACAATACACACCAAAAGCAGTGCCGCTTAGAAACCAGCTCGTTTCTGTGGAATTCCAGCTAAGCTAAAATAGAAAACAGCCAAACAGTAGAAATTGGGTTGCAATTGGCTTGTTTTAGAAGTCCTTCTTGAGCTGTCATTTCACACCCACAATGACAGGTTCATACGCTGTACAGTCAGTTGACTTCATGATAAAAATCACTACTAAAAGCAAGGAACTAGATGAAAAATAAGCAGGGATTGGTTGGTTGGTTTGCTTTTTTGGTGAAGAAATGCTCTGAATTATTTGCATATTACACAGCTGGGTTAGATTCCCGGGGACTTGTGACAAAAGATCAGAGAGTTTCATGTTCACCTCTAAAAATTTCTTCAGGCAAAGGTAGTTAACCCTCAACTGACTATAAAGAAAGCAGAACGGAAGAAATATTTCAACAAAAAAAATCTGAAGAAAAAAAATGCATTGCAGTGGGGAGGCTGATGGAAAAGAAAATCTCTGTCAGACTTCCAAGTTAGCTGCCACGCCATCTGCTCCAGCATCAGAAGTTAGAAACACTTGCAAGTCTGCAGAGCCGTCATGGTACCCGCTGAGTCTCTCCATTGGCAAATCCAGGACAATGGAGATAGTGGTTCTGCAGGGACAGGAGTGGTGTGTCCCCGTGTCAGAGACACCGCGGCTGCAGGCGCTGGCTGTCGGTGACAGATGCAGCACCCTGAGGAAGCCTTGTCCCGGTGTTCAGAAGGACACTGGGGATGCCGGGCTGCTGCCCTGCCAGCTCGGGGCGAGTGCGCATGCCTACTGCAGCCTTCCTGCATCCCCGCTGCATCCCCGCTGCATCCCTCCTGCAGCCTTCCTGCATCCCCGCTGCATCCCTGCTGCATCCCTACTGCAGCCTTCCTGCATCCCTGCTGCATCCCTGCTGCATCCCTACTGCAGCCTTCCTGCATCCCTGCTGCATCCCTCCTGCATCCCTCCTGCAGCCTTCCTGCAGCGTTCCTGCATCCCTCCTGCATCCCTGCTGCATCCCTACTGCAGCCTTCCTGCAGCGTTCCTGCATCCCTCCTGCATCCCTGCTGCATCCCTCCTGCAGCCTTCCTGCAGCCTTCCTGCATCCCTGCTGCATCCCTCCTGCAGCCTTCCTGCAGCCTTCCTGCATCCCTACTGCAGCCTTCCTGCATCCCTCCTGCAGCCTTCTGCATCCCTGCTGCATCCCTACTGCAGCCTTCCTGCAGCCTTCCTGCATCCCTCCTGCATCCCTGCTGCATCCCTTCTGCATCCCTCCTGCAGCCTTCCTGCAGCGTTCCTGCATCCCTCCTGCATCCCTGCTGCATCCCTCCTGCAGCCTTCCTACAGCCTTCCTGCATCCCTGCTGCATCCCTGCTGCATCCCTCCTGCAGCCTTCCTACAGCCTTCCTGCATCCCTGCTGCATCCCTGCTGCATCCCTCCTGCAGCCTTCCTACAGCCTTCCTGCATCCCTGCTGCATCCCTCCTGCATCCCTCCTGCAGCCTTCCTGTATCCCTACTGCATCCCTACTGCAGCCTTCCTGCATCCCTGCTGCATCCCTACTGCCTCCCTGCTGCAGCCTTCCTGCATCCCTACTGCATCTCTACTGCAGCCTTCCTGCATCCCTCCTGCAGCCTTCTGCATCCCTGCTGCATCCCTACTGCAGCCTTCCTGCAGCCTTCCTGCATCCCTACTGCCTCCCTGCTGCAGCCTTCCTGCATCCCTGCTGCATCCCTGCTCCATCCCTACTGCCTCCCTGCTGCAGCCTTCCTGCATCCCTGCTGCAGCCTTCCTGGATCCCTCCTGCACCCCTGCTGCATCCTTCCTGCAGCCCTGCTGCAGCCCTGCTCCATCCCTACTGCCTCCCTGCTGCAGCCTTCCTGCAGCCCTGCTGCATCCTCACTGCCCGGCCCTGGCAGGGTGGGGACAGCTCTGCCATCGGGACTGGCCGTCCCCCCAGTCCCAGTCCAGGACCGTCCTCCCCTCTGCAGACCCTGGGTGAGCTCCCAGCGCTTTCCCCTCATCCAGAGAAGTTCTCGGACTCGCCCTGGCTGCGATTTAAGCTGTGTGCCGTAGCAGCCAGCACAGTACTGTTGTTTCCCAGCTCTCCGAGGGGCAGTGGGCTTTCCTCCTCCTCCTCCTCCTCCTGCCAGTTCTGTTGTTCCCGGAGCTGATGGCAGCCCCTTGCACCTGGGGATGGTGATGTTCGCCCACTTTCCCCTTCGGGACAGGAGCGCAGCCGCGGCACCGGGCACCTTTCTGCTCCCTCCGGGGGCTGGGAGCTGCTCTGCCATCCCTGCACGGGGAAGGCGAGGTGGGGAACGGTGGGGTGTGCTCTGGAGAGAGCCTCCTCATTAGTCGTCCCAAATTAATGCACAGACGTAGGTTCTCACAGGGATTTAGGCTGTTATGGCAACGGGCCCAAAAGCATTATGGAGAGTTTTTGTGTTTTCCTTGGAGATTAATAATGCATTGAATGCTGTGAGCTGCAGAGGGGGGTTGCCATGAGGCTGGTGGCGGTGCCAGGCTGCGCATCGGGCACGCACCCAGGGCAGGGTTCTCATTTCAGACCAGTTACTCGGGGTGCTCGGGAACCGGGTTCTTCGCTGGTCCCTGCCGGGCGCTGGGGGCTCCGTTTGACTCGGGCTCTTTATTCCTGCATGTGCCGACCTCTGTAGCTGGATCCTGGTGATGTCTTATTGCTCTTTGTAAGAAGCATACATGCCCCACTATGGTGAATCATAGAATCGCAGGATGGTTTGGGTTGAAGGTACCTCTAAAGCCCACCCAGGGCCACCCCCTGCCCTGGGCAGGGACACCTCCCACCAGCCCACGTTGCTCCAAGCCCCGTCCAACCTGGCCTTGAACCCCTCCAGGGATGGGGCAGCCACAGCTTCTCTGGGCACCCTGGGCCAGGGGCTCACCCCCCTCACAGCAAACAATTTCTTCCCAAGGTCTCATCTCAGTCTCCCCTCTGTCAGTGTAAAACCCTTCCCCCTCGTCCCACGGCTCCCCTCCCTCATCCAGAGTCCCTCCCCAGCTTTCCTGGAGCCCCTTGAGGGACTGGCAGGGGCTGGAAGGTCTCCCCGGAGCCTTCTCTTCTCCAGGCTGACCCCCCCAGCTCTCTCAGCCTGTCCCCACGGCAGAGGGGCTCCAGCCCTCCCAGCATCTCCGGGGCCTCCTCTGGCCCCGCTCCAACAGCTCCGTGTCTCTCCTGTGCTGAGGCCCCGGAGCTGGAGGCAGCGCTGCAGGGGGGTCTCCCCGAGCGGAGCAGAGGGGCAGAATCCCCCCCTCGCCCTGCTGGCCATATACTTTGAAGACAAAGTATACACTGATTGTAGAGAACTGAGAGACAAAATCTGGATGGGCGTTAGCAAAGGGACAGATTTGGGTGTTTGTCGTTGAAGTTTAATCTTCCAGTTGCGCACAGGGAGGAGGGACCGGGCACAGAGGGAGGCCTCGGGCAGCACACATGGGGTCGTGCCACTTGTGACAGGCAGATGCTGTCTTTTCCCAGAGGTCATTCCCACGTTCCCACCTCCACCATCCCATATCGAGGTGCTGGAGCCAGGGCAGAGGAGGGCAACGGAGCTGGGGAAGGGCCTGGAGAATAAATCTGATGAGGAGCGACTGAAGGAGCTGGGACTGTTTAGTGTGAGGAAGAGGAGGCTGAGGGGAGACCTCATCACTCTCTACAACTACTTGACAGGACATTGTAGAGAGGTTGGTGCTGGTCTCTTCTCACAGGTAATTAGCGATAGAACAAGAGGGAATGGGTTCAAGCTGCAGCAGGGGAGGTTTAGGCTGGACATTAGGAAAGAATTCTTCCCAGAAAGAGTGGTCAGACACTGGAACAGGCTGCCCAGGGAGGTGGTGGAGTCACCATCCCTGAGTGTGTTTGAGACTCGTTTAGGTGTGGTGTGGGGGGATGTGGTGTAGGGGAGAACTCTGTAGAGTGGGGCTGATGGTTGGACTCGATGATCCCAAGGGTCTTTTCCAACCTGAATGATTCTGTGATTCTATGATCCTTCTGGAGAACCTGGAAGAGCTCTCAAGGTTCCAGTTCAGCTGGTGCCCATGGGTGTGCGGGAGAGGGGTGAGGTCTGGCGGGGGCGGGAGCGCTGGATCGTTGGCAGGGAGTGCAGGAAACAGCGCAGGCACCGTGCGTGTTCCTGGGACACGGGGCAATGGCAAACGGCAGGTCGGGAATTGCTGGGTCGAGATCCGTCGGGATGAAAGGACAGTCTGGTTCAGGTGCTGCAAATTTAACGGAACTGCCTTCCCCCGGCGTTGTGCTGTGTTTTAGTGAGGGTCCGGCTGAGGGTCGTCACCGGAGACTTCTCTGGTCTGTGGGTGCGCAGGTCGGTGCAGAGCTGCTCTGGAATTCCTTGGGTGCCTCTAGTTGTGGGGCCGGGCTCCAGACGCCGCAGGAGCTGGTCAGGCGCCTTCTCCCGCAGACTGCCCGTCCCCGGGGCCGAGGTCTGCCCACTGCCCGGCGCAGCCTTTAGGACGGGCGGGTGCTAAAGTAAAAGTAAAAAAATGAAGACATTTAAAGAGTAGTTAACTGTTACCATTTCAGTCAGTAGGGGTGGAGTTGGGTAAAAGAGAGCCGTGCTTTCAGCTCCCAGCATTTTAGATGAACTCAAACAGTTCTCTCCTCGTTTCAAGTGAAGAACCTCCGGGATGGTTTCACCACTCCTGAAGCTGGTCCCTCCCCTTCTAGGAGGACCCTTGTCCTCGGCGCCGCGTTCACCAGGGGGCTCTGTGCGGCTCATTGCCTCTGCCGGGGTCTGTGCAGGCTCCAGCCTGCTCTGCGAGGGTCGGACACAAGTCATGGATTCAAGAGTTAATCAAGACATGAGGTTTCCAGCCTGCTCCCGAGGGATCACTGGCTGCCTTTGTTCAACGTCAGAGCCTCCCTGAGCAGAGCTATATCCTGCGTAGACAGTAAATAAAACTCAGCATTGATTAGTCTCATGCTTAACTATGAACAGATGCTTCTCGGTGTTAAGGGAGAGGTTTCATTTTGCCCGTGTAATCGCATTTAAACATCAGCACGGAGTTTCTGTCGTGAAGACTGTATTTTACAAAATGCACTGTCACAGTAGGAATGGGTAGTGAAAGATTTGAATAACAGCACATAATAACACAGCAACACAATTCAAAGAAAGCCTTGAAAAGGTCTTTACAGACCAGACGGGCATCAAATTAAACTGATAGCTGGGGTTTCAAAAGAAAGCAAGAGGTAATTCGGCTCGCAGGGCCGGCGAGCCGGAGCTCGCTGCTGCAGGGCATCGGGAGTGGGGAAGATCTGCACCGGCTCAAAGAGCACTGACAAGTGTCTGCAAGAGGAACGTCCGCCAAGGGTTAAACACAAAGGCAGCCTGACTCAGCCAGCTCTTGATCAGCAAATTGCTGGGGGAGCGTTCGGGAGGGGCGAAGCAGCGCTGCACGATTGCTGCGCTCCTGTGCTTCCCCAGGCAGCGATTATTGGCCGCAGGGGGCTGGATGTGCCTTCGGTCTGCAAGGCTGGAGGAGAGGAGGAGAAGTGGAGTATGGAGGCAGCGTCCTCCACCGCACGGAGGGAGTGAGCGGGAGGCAGAGGAGGAAATGGATGGAGTTGGATAGCAGGTGCGCAGCTCCAGCGAGCAGAGCTGGGTCAGAATGGGGAGCTGCAGGTAGTGAAGAAAACGCCTGCCAAGAATTTGCTTTCCTCCCACCTCTGCCATCAGTGATCTCACCTGAATGTTGATGTTCTTGCTGAGTAGCAATAGGAGACGTTCATTTTCACAGGGAACAGACATTATTCCCGCTATTCCGAGGAGCAGGGTTGTATGACAGTCAGCTTGGGAACCAGAACTGGAATGAAGCCCCTCTTCAGGGAAGGGTAATTCAGGTTGGAAGGAGGTCTCTGGTCCCACCTCCAGCTCAGAGCAGGGTCAGCAGTGAGATCTGATCATGTTGCTCAGGGCTTTGTCCAGCCTGGTCATGAAAACCTCCAAGGATGGAGACTGCACACCCTTTCTGGGCGGCCTGTTCCGCTGCTTGACTGTCTTCATTGTAAAATTTCTCCTTTTGTCCAGTCAGAACCTCTCATTTCAGTTTTGCCCTTTGCCTCTTGTCTCCCCACCATGGCCTCTTGTCCTCCCACCATGTACCAATGTGAAAAGCCTGGCTTTATCGTCTCGATAACCTCCCCGCGGGTACCAGAAGGCTGCTGTCAGCCCCCACAAAGCCATTCCTTCCGCAGGCGGAACAAGCCCAGCTCCCTCAGCCTCTCCAGCCCTGCACATCCTGCTGCCTCTCCACTGAAGTCCCTTCAGTTTATTGATGTATTTCTTGTACTGGGGGCCCCAAAAGTGGATGCCGTATTGCAGGCGTGGTCTCATGAGCGGGAGTGAGAGGGATGAGCTCTTTGCTCTGTCTGTGGCCTTGGCTCCTCTTCACGCAGCCCAGGATGCTGTTGGCCCTTAGTGCCAAGGCAGGGGGCCAGCCCATGTTCACCACGCTACCCACCAAGCCTCCCACGTTAGACTCATGGAATGGTTGGAGTTGGAAGAGACCTCAAAGCCCACCCAGTGCCACCCCCTGCCCTGGGCAGGGACACCTCCCACCAGCCCACGTTGCTCCAAGCCCCGTCCAACCTGGCCTTGAACCCCTCCAGGGATGGGGCAGCCACAGCTTCTCTGGGCAACCTGGGCCAGGGGCTCACCCCCCTCACAGCAAACAATTTCTTCCCAAGGTCTCATCTCAGTCTCCCCTCTGTCAGTGTAAAACCCTTCCCCCTCGTCCCACGGCTCCCCTCCCTCATCCAGAGTCCCTCCCCAGCTTTCCTGGAGCCCCTTGAGGGACTGGCAGGGGCTGGAAGGTCTCCCCGGAGCCTTCTCTTCTCCAGGCTGACCCCCCCAGCTCTCTCAGCCTGTCCCCACGGCAGAGGGGCTCCAAGTTCTTTTCCCCAGAGTCACTTCCCAGCCAGCCAGTCCCCAGCCTGTCCAGTCACAAGGGGTTCTTCCTCCTCAGCTGTGGGACTTCGCATCTGTCCTTGTTGAAAGTGGTGGAGTTCCCTCTGGCCCAGTCCTCTGCCCTGTCTAGGTCCGGTTGAGATGTCTGCCTGGTCGTTGACCTTGCTAGTGCTTCGGATAGAGCTCTGCATGGTGCTCCCCTCCTCATTTAAGAAAAAAAATGGAGGAGAGATGCTTCCAGCAGAGAAAAATGCCAAGTGGGGAATAGAGAGAACAACATGAATAGCTGTAGAAGCAGCTATGTAAAATAAAGCAAAAATTAATACCCACGCCTTGAATACATTTGGATTATCTAACTGTCCCCTTCGGCCCTTTCTTCACTTGAAATACTTTGCTTTTAACACACTAAAAGATCTTCACAGCAGGGACTGTGAGCTGCTGGGGCTTGTGGAAGCCCCAGAAGGCAGAGCAGGGGCTGCCACACCTGCAGCTGCTCACGGTCGGCAGCCGAGGCTTTGCAAGGCCAGGGCCTGCTGGTGGCCACTGTCTTCTCTGGCCTGGCGGCCACTCGATGCAGGTCAGGAAATTTGAGAAAGATGGGCCAGCTTTCCAGTTTTATTTCCTGAAGTAGCTCTGTGCTCGACACAGCAGTACCTGTCTGCGGCACGGTCAGCACATCCCGAAGACAAGCCCTAATGATGCTCAGCCATGTTCTGTAACGCTCTGGGCACGGTAACAGCTCAGTGCTGCATAAATTTCCTTGTTTCAACTCCTGGCCATTCCCAGGTGAGAAGCAGAAATAAGCATAAAGGCGTGACTTCTTTTTTTTGGCTCTTTATGCTGTTAAAACATGACAGTGTCTGTACTGAATCAAACCGTGGCTCCATCTAGTGCAGGATTCTGTCTTAAGCATTTCTTCTAAGCAGATACCCAGGGGAGAGTGAAAACAGGGCAAGGATATGATATTTCTCCTGAGTACTCCCCCAGGCAGCTACTGTCTTCAGCTCAGAGGTTTCTGTGCACACAATAGCCCACAAAAAGTGCATCCTCCATGGCTTTGCCCAGTCGCTCTTTGAACGTGTTTTGTGCTTCCACTTCATTATGCTGCCTTGGGATTAAAAACCCCCAAACTGTGTTCAGCAGAAATAGCATGGCTTTGAACGCAGCGATCAAGGTGACGAGATGTATAGTTCAACGCTCACTGGCCAAAATACTCCCTTTTTCCCCCAGCAGGCCCTGCATCTGCAGGCGTTTGGTGAAATTGCTCCTGTGAGGCGCGGCGCGGTCGCCAGAGCGCTTTGAACGCTGGCGGACGTTACAGAAAAAGCATCAGCGCCAAACACGCAGGTGGTCACCGAGCTGCTGTGCCAAGGCCTGGCGTTCTGCCGCCCTCAGCACTCTCTCAAGAGCAATTTGAAACCTTGAAAACAGCTGAATTGTGGCTGAAAAGCAGGAGGTTTGGCGAGTGAGCGGGGGGCGCAGCGAAGCGGGACTCGGCGAGGAGGGGCCGGCTCCTGCAGAGGGCTGGAGCAGGCGAGGCCGGCTAACGGGCAGCCAGGCGAGAACTTGCACCGTACTTGCTATATTAATCGATTTTCCTTCCTAATAGGGAAGGGAATTCTCCCTCCTGTTTTTGCCTTTACTTAGCAAGATTCTCATACGCTTTCGCCAAGCGTTACAAGTACCTGAAAAAGCTCCCGCTGTGCACCCAGGTACTGAGTTAAGCGTAAGAATGGCTTCCGTGGGTACTTCCAATTCCTGAAATACATAACTGAAGTTTCTGCTAGACCCGGCTTCTGAATTCAGTCTGGCACGTTGGAGCATATGTAACCCCTCGGGGGGAAGGGGGGGTGTGACACGAGAAGAGCGAGGGGGGGGTGCGAGGCGCCGCGCATGGGAGACGCGGCGTTTGCTGCGAGCGGCACAACCTGGCTGCTCCCAGCTGTCTCACACGTCGGGTGTCGGGGGCTTGGATCGAGCGGGTGCTCGATGCTGTCAGTGTTGCGTTGGCCTGGAGAGCGTTCCGCCTGGTTGGAAAGTGTTGAGCACAACTGTCTGATGGATTTAAAACAATGAGAGACGTTGTGGGAGCCTGTGGCCACCCTTCCCTGCCAAGGGAACGTGAGCAACGGGCCAAACGGCGAACGCTTGCACCAGGCGAAGAAAAGATGAAGTGGAAAGTCACCTCAGAAAGAAAGTGGGGTGAGGGGGAAGGAGGGGATGTCATATATCCAATTTGCAGCGACTGTCACACTCTGGATTCTCCAGAGGCTTCCTCCCTGACTTCACTGTTCTTCTTGTTTTCCAGGTGAAGACGAGAAACTTGCTGCTTCTTTGCTAGATGGGAAGTTTCCCCGGAGCACATCGATGCAAGACACCGTTAGGGAAGGACATGGGATTCCACCACCACCTCAAACAGCCCCACCGCCACCTCCTTCTCCATATTACTTCGACACAGGCCCCCCTCCATCCTTCTCGCCACCTCCACCCCCAGGAAGAGCTTACGATACCATAAGATCAAGCTTTAAGCCAAGCCTGGAGGCTAAACTCCATGGACTCCCACAGGTCATCAGCGCAGCTGAGATGTACGATCAGGCGAGGACTTCCATTCCCTACCCTGAAAGGCAGAAGAGGGCCCGATCCATGATAATCCTACAGGATTCCTCTCATCTTCCCGTGGAGCCAACAGAGATCCCCCGGCCTGGCCCATCTGCAACCCCTCCAGAGAAGCTGAAGAGGAAGGGGAGAGTGATTGACAATCCTTACGCCAACATGGGTCAGTTCAACGTCAGCCTGTTTGCTCCCACCAAGCCACAGAGGAAGAAGAGTCCTCTTGTTAAGCAGTTACAAGTGGAGGATGCGCAGGAGAGAGCAACACTGTCCATCACTGGAGGCTTTACGAGGGAGCCCTCTCCCACCCGCAGGAGCCATCGCCTGAGTGGAGTGGAGTACCAGCACCACACCGGCATTGCTCAGGTTGAAGCCACAAGCATCCCCTTTGCCACTGCCATCGCTGGAGTCATGAAGGACCGAGACCGTCGTCTGGATGAGAGGCGGAAATCCACTGTCTTCCTCTCGGTTGGGGCCATTGAAGGAAGCCCCCCCAGCAGTGACATGCCATCCTTGCAGCAGTCCAGGTCTATCGATGAGCGGTTGTTAGGAAGCCGAGATGTACTACTGCCTTCCCCCGTCTCAGCTTTAAAGCCATTAATTAGCAGCTCATCCTCAACGTTCATCCACCCCCTAACTGGAAAGCCCTTGGATCCGAACTCGCCACTGGCGCTTGCGCTGGCCGCAAGGGAACGGGCCCTCTCAACTCAAGTCCCATCCCGGTCGCCCACCCCGATCCACAGCCCAGACTCTGACAGAGCAGCACCCCTGTTTGTGGACATCCAAACCAAAGAACCAGAGAGGGGGGAGCTGGAGAGCTTGGTGTCCCCTGCGTACTCGCCCGGAGGCAAAGGGGCCATCGGAACAGACTCTGGGACTTTGGCCCCTACCAAGAGCCAGTGGGGGACTCCATCCACACTGAGAAAAGAAACTGAGGCAAGAGCAGAAACACCTGGGAAGGAGGAGAAAAAACAGGAAGACAAGAAGTCCATGATTATTAGCATAGTGGATACGTCGCAGCAGAAGACCGCTGGCCTCATCATGGTTCACGCCACAAGTAATGGCCAAGACGAGATAGGACTTGAGATAAAAGAGGAGAAACCAGCTGTCCCTGAAGCATGCACAGAGCCAGCAGAGTCCCCCAAAGCAGAGACCCAGCCCAGTCCCGTGGGAAAGCCTCCGGTCAGTCCAGCCTCTGACAAGACGCTGGGACAAGGGAGCTCGGAGGAGGAGGTGGAGCCCTACACGGTTACCCTCCCACCAGCTCAGTTGTCTTCAAGCGACGAAGAGACCAGGGAGGAGCTGGCCAAGATAGGGCTGGTGCCTCCACCAGATGAGTTTGCAAACGGGGTACTGGTCACCACCCCTGGCACACCAGTCAGCCACCTGGCTACGCCTAGCACGCCATCCATACCAGCGGCAGCAGTAGCACCTTCTACCACTGGCGGAACACCCTCAGGGAAGCCCTCTGATGCCCCCGTAGCCCCAGAGTCTGCTGCAGACTCGGGAGTGGAAGAGGTGGACACCAGAAGTTCAAGTGACCATCACCTGGAGACCACAAGCACCATCTCGACGGTCTCCAGCATGTCTACGTTGTCCTCAGAAAGCGGGGAGCCTACTGACACATACACTTCCTTTGCGGATGGACAAACTTTTATACTCGAGAAGCCACCAGTGCCTCCAAAGCCAAAACTCAAGTCCCAGCTCAGCAAGGGGCCAGTTACTTTCAGGGACCCACTTTTGAAGCAGTCTTCGGACAGCGAGCTCATCTCCCAGCAACATGCGGCCACTCTGGCGTCAGCCAGCATTGGCCGGCCACGCTACCTCTTTCAGAGAAGGTCCAAGCTATGGGGGGACCCCATGGAGAGCAGGCCGATCCATGGGGCTGACGATGACAAGCCAACTGTGATCAGTGAGCTAAGTTCCCGACTACAGCAACTGAATAAGGATACTCGATCACTGGGGGAGGAACCGGCCGGGTCCACGTTAGATCCCGGGAAGAAGTCACCGGTGGTCGCGGCACGGTAAGACGCTGGTGGCTGGCCCGGGGAGGGGCGGGCGCGGGGCTTAGGCACCCGGGGACGGGGGGGCGCGTAAGGAGCGTAACTGTGCCGAGTAGCCCAGGGCGTGTTTTGAGGGGCATTTCAGAGATGTCAGGACTTCTCAGCTGCACGGGGAGAGACAATGCTGAGACACGCTTTCCCGAAGTTGGTGTGATTTGTTCATGGCTCCTCTCTACGCCCCGCACACGTAGCGAGCTCGCACTGTCGCTTTGTCCCTTTAACTTGCCTTCCTGTTGTTCCGTGTTCCTCCTCTGTCTCGATGCTGTTGTTGAGCTGCTGTATTTACTCGTGGGTTTCACTTCTGAATGTTTGCTGCTGAACAGTTAATAACAATGTGTGTTTCTCTAGTGCTTCTCATTTCAAAGGATCTCCAAATGTTGTCAGACTCCGTGTTAGAGCCCTGCTCGGTCGCTGCTGAGCGGGCGCCGTCACCAGGGTGGTCTGTGACAGCCCTTAGAAAGGACACGGCGGCACCGCCCCGACCGTTGTTGGTTCCTGGAGCGAGCCAGCCCCGGTGCCGCGCCGGCGGTGCTCTGGCAGGCGCAGAGGGGTGTCAGGGGTGGCTCCGGGCAGGGGGCGCAGCCGGGTGTCCCTCCCCTGGGCGCTCACGGTGGCCGGGTCCTGCTGAGCGCTGGGGCGCTCACGTCTCCGGCAGGTTGGCCGCTGGCTCCGAGGTATCTACGCAGCGCCTAAGTGCGGTAGATCCTCTCACCCCTTGTTCTCCTCCTCCACGCAGACCCGCGCGGAGCCCGGCCAGCCCAGGAGATCTGAACGGTGACAGCAGAGGGACCCCAGGACACGCAGGAGCCTCTTTCTGTTAAAGTCCTACTCAGGTTCCCTCACGGCACTCGGGAGACGCCAGTTCCCTCTCCCACGCTGGAGCTGTGACCCTCGCGCTCCCCGAGTGGCAGGGACCTCTCCGTGTCCCTCACGCTGCCCGGCGTGTCCTCCGTGCCAGGCCACCCACCGACCTGCTGGCACCAGCCTTGGTTCTGACCTGCTGCCCTGTGACAACAGCGGCCCCTTTGCCCCGACAGCCCCACTAACTGTAAAACTAAACCAGAAAACTAAATTAGAGCCCGAGATGTGAGAGCGAACCCTTACAAGGCTTTGAAACTTAACGTTACAGCAGGAAGTGACCCAAGGTCTCCGGTCTCGCTCTGCTCTTGCAGGATACAGCCGCAGGAAGCGGGTCCCACCGGTGCCACCAGCGGGGGGCTGCTGGGGGCCAGTTCAGCAGGGAGCTCTGAGCTAAGGGGAGCCCTTCTTTTGGAAAGGTTTTTCCAACCAGGTCATCCCAGTGATGGGTTACAAGTCCTCGTGGTGCTAGCGCAGCTGGTGACGTTCCAAGCTGTAGCACAGGGGACAAAGTGTCCAGTCCTGACCTGTCCCCGGGGAGGGCTGGTGTCGCTCCTCCTCAGCCGGCGCCGGTGTTGGCAGTGCCAGCCTGGCTGCACAGGTCACCCACCTCTCCACAGGTACCAAACTCGTAGTTACGACCGCAGTGGGGTATAAAATCTCTGGATCTCTGGTCTCTCTGGATTCGACCCCAGATGCACGTGATGGCCATTCCCTGGAGACCAGTGTCTCCCACCTGGTCCCTTCCCCCTGCGCTGCGCAGTCGGGAGCCACGGGGTCCTGTGCTGAACGCTTGTAGTTCAGTTGCATTTGGGGACCCTTCTGAAATCAGGCACGCCATGCCTCCTTTCCCGAAAAAGTGCTGACCGTGCCTGTCTCCAGTGACACTAGAGAACGTGGGCGTTACCAGCTTTTGATGGTGACCGGGCATGGCATCTCCGAGAGCTTACCCCTGCCGGGCATCGCCCCGAGCTGATTCCTGTCCCGGCCCCCCCTCACGCGGGGGTGGCGGAGGGGCTGCTGGGTCTCCTGCCTTCGCCCCCTTGGCGTCCCAGAGCCAGCAGTGAGAAGCCCCCCGACTCCTGGCGGTGTCGGACCACAGCCCCCGCTGCCTGTCCTCTCCTCCCCTGGCCTCCCATGGCCATCCTGATCACCACCGACCTGCTCTTCCCCGTGCAGCCTCCCGGCAGATGTACCCCCGGGTTCTAGGGGACACCCCTCTCCATCCTCTGTCTCTCTTTAACCCCTCCTGTCCTCCACCGCTGCTCCCCCGGGTCCTGTGCTTCAGCAGGCAGCGTGCTCCCCTCGCCCCGTCTCTCCCAGCAGCAGCAGACGCTGCCGGAGCTCCTGCACCCACCTTCTGTAGAGCCCCCGTCCTCCCGGTCCGTCCTCCCCTCACCCACCCTGACACCCAGTGTGTGGCACTTCCAGCGGCCCCGCAGAGTTAAACCCTCTCATTCCTTTTTCTGAAAGTCATGGCCTTTCATCTCTGAAATTTTTGTGCTCCCAGTTGCTGTCAAAGACTTGAACTATTTCCCAGGAAGTCAGCTGCAAACAGAATATTTAATGATGTCAGCCACTCTCCTTCATTGTGAAAATTCTTCTCTTTTATGAAACTGCTGTAAATTCAGAAAATAATGTAAAGAGCAGTTAGATAAGCTCAGAGGACCGATTTCAGGACACGTTTTCCAGTCTCTCCTGAGAAGGGCAGTGTTACCCAAACCTGCCACAACAGCCAGCCCCGGACGCGGCGGCGCTGCCGAGGAGGAGCGAGGTGGGACCGTGCTGGTGCGATGCCGCTGCCGGCCCTGGGGCGTCCCCTCCAGGGCTGAAGGGTGCTGCGTCCCTCTGGCCAGGCCGGGGAAAGCCCGGGTGATGCTGCAGCCCGGGCCCCTTCCAGCCCCTCCGCGGGGCGGCTGCAGCACTGAGGGCTGAGCCCCGACGTGGGCTGAAGCTTCCTCTGTCACTCGTACATTTAGCTCTGCTCCAGGAAGGGTTTTGCCCCAAGCTGAAGCTCTTCCCTAGAGCCAGAGGTGTCCTGGAGTCCCGCAGGACGTGGGGAGGACGAGGTGCCCCTGCAGGAGCCACCCTCGAGCTGCCAGTGGCGCTCCATGGCTCCGGGGGCTGCTGAGGCAGGCGGAGCGGCTCGCCTGTGGCGGCTCGTTCCATTGCTGGAGGTTCTTTGTAAACACATTAAATTCTGAATTTACAGTAGTTCTGTCTAAGAGCGGGCAACTTCTCTCTGCACGTGGTGGCTGTAGCACAGGCCCTGGTGCGTTTCTCTTGCAGAGGTCTGTGAGGGTCCTGGCTGGGGACCCCAGGGACAGAAGACACAAACCGCTCTCTCCATAACTCTAACTCTGGCTGTGTCTCCTTCCAAGACGGTCTTCCGCAGGAGGACGTTTGACAAGAGGGACTGAGACAGAGGCCAAGGGGTACTGGGAGTGAGAACATAAGGTCAGAGTTAAGGCGATCGATAGAGACGATGTTTATTCCGTCCTGCCCGCCCCTCGGCCCTGTGCGAGCGGCCGGGGCCGAGCGTGGCGCGGGGAGCTCTGCGGTGCCCGTGCCCCGCGTGCTGTGCCCGCTGGCTGCCACACGGCCTCCTGCACAGCCCTCGCCGCGACGCCGTAGTTCGGCGGTGACAGTGGCAGCAGAGCAGTGACAGCTTCCATTCGTGCTGTCCCGTGGGAGTGAGCGATGACCCTTGAGCTGGGGACACACGACCTGTGCCCGCGGGGAGCCGCCCTGACGGTTCCCTTGCCGTAGCGTGGCTCTGAAGGCCGACGTAAGGCCAGCAGCGGCCACCTTCACGTTTAACATGAACGGGATCCTTGAAGATCCGGTGTCCCAGCCCGCGGTAGCCTTTAAGCTGAGCAGCAGGAGAGTGACCAGACGTCCCGGGGTCTCTCTGGCTTGACCGTCCCGGCCACCCCCGGACAGAGCTGATGCCGCAGCAGATGCCCGGCGGCCCTTCCCCGGGCAGGAGCCGTGCGAGGACCCACAGCTCAGAGCTGAGCGCTGAAATGGATTCATTGTGTGACATCCATTACCACAATAAAGCTGACGCTAACTAAGCGGTGTACGTTTCTGATTAGCGATGCAGTGAGTCACAGCTAGCGGTGGGAATGCCGGCGCAGAGCTGCAGTGCTGGCAGGGGCTGAGCTCACACGCTTCAGGGTGACTCACGCGTTAAATGTGCAGCGTTAACCCCTGTGTTGAGATGGCATTCCTGTGCAGTGTCCCCTTGTTCTGTGACCATCCAGCCTCATCGGGCTCGTGTCATTCCCCATTGCGCATGGTCACGCTCCGATCCCGGCCTCCCACCTCTGCGGCCCGTCGGCCGCCCCTGGAGCTGAACGTGGCTCACGGGGGCTCAAGCCAGAAGCATCTGAAGTGTCACCACGGTTCCTGTTGGGGCTCCAGCTAATGCAGCTGAGAACCTGGGTTAGAGGGGGCTTTGCAAAGGGGGTTTGTTTGTTTGTTTGTTTGTTTGCTTGTTTGTTTATCTTTAAGCAACAGCCGAACATGCCAAATGTATCGTGTGAAGCAGAATTTTAGATGCAAAACTGAGTTTTTCAGGTGCTGTTCTGGAAACCCACAACTGCTTTGTATTTCTACAGATCTGAAAGAGAGAGAGAAGAAAAATAAGCCCTTTAGGCATTTAGCTCCTAGGGTAAAGCTACCTCTTTCTATATAAACTCATCAATTAATTCTGTTTCAGTTAAATGGTGTAACATTTCTGGTGCAAGCTTTCAGCCGCTGCAGATACAACCCCCTGTTTCCTTGTAGGCTTTTTGTCTCTCCATGGTGTCTAAACTCCTGCACAAAGCAGAGCTGAACTTCCTTTCCACAGTCCAGGGGATTGTCCGTAGGGAGCCGACGAAAAGCTTGGAGATGAGGCCAGCCGAGCTCTGCGCTGCTCAGCGCCTTCCCGAGAGGGAGCTTGGGGCGTTCGGGGAGTTACTTGTTATTTTGAGGTGTGGGGAGGAGGTGGCCGTCCAGCTGAGCAGAGAGCCCCGCGCAGGGTGTGCCGGGAGGCTGGAGCCCCCGGGCGGGCGACAGCAGCGCCCTGCAGCAACACCAAGCCGGGCGTCCCCACAGCCCAGCCTGGAACTGCCAGGCCGCTGGCGGCCACAAAGCCTGCAGAGAGGCAAGTCCCAGCTGGTGGCCGCAGCAACGTGCTGCCCTGGGAGCCTCGAGCCCCCCCCCGAGCCCCCCGCCTTGCCTCACGTGCCACCGAGGAGGAAGGCAAACCTGCAGCCCCGTGACGGAAGCTTGGCAGGGCTCCATCCTGCTTCCCTGCGGCAGCCGGGCTTAAAGATGCTTAATGCATCTCTGGAGGTAACTAAAAACGCATCCCTCGCTCCGTGGGCTCCCCGTCCCATGGGAGGGGGCTCCTGCTCCTGGAGGCGTGCTGCAGCGGGGCCACCGGCACTGCGGCGGGGGCTCCCGGGTGCATGCAGTGCATGCAGTGCCGTCAGCGCAGTGCCGGAGGATGCTCTTCCCTCCCGGTTGCCATGGCATTTTCCCAGCGTTCACCACAGGATGTCAGGCTGAGGACGGGGTGCTCCCCAGCCCTGTGGCTTTCCCACGTAGACCTGGGGGCAGCGCAGCCTGGGCAGAGATCAGCCCGTGGAGGCTGGGTGTCTGCGACAGCGAAGAGCTGCTGGAGGGTGCTGTGAGAGCGTAGCGATGGAGAGAGCACCGACCCACCGCAGGGAAACGCCGCCCTCGCTCCGAGGTGGCACCGATCTGACACCAGCTCAGTGCGTCCTGCCACTGGTGGCCCGGGGAGGGAGGGTCTGTTTTTGACGTGGACGGTCATTGCCTACAAGGAGACAGGGGCTTTGTGGGTAGCAGGTCTCAGCATGTGTCCGTGTCACAGCAAGCACAGCTGGCTTCACCTCATCCCGTCACTAACATCTACTAATCACGGCTCATCCCCTCATCCCCCCCAGTGAGTAGAAGAGCAAACCGGGACCTGCCAGAGCCAGGCTGGGGAGGAGCAGGGGGGGCTCGCCTGGGCCTCCGTGAGAGGAGCCCTGCGTCCCACCGAGACTCTGTCAGTGCCCACGGGGCCCGAAGGAGAGAAGGGTTCAAGCCTGCAGGGCTCACTCGGTGCCGAGTGGAGCTCCGGGAAGGTCCCACCATACACTTGTTTCATCCCCGAGCGCAGGAGAAGAGCTGTGAGGGCTGCTGCTCTCAGGGCTTCAGTGCAGTAGCAGTGTCACAGGAAAGGGGGGTTTCCTTTTGCGGGGGGAAATACCAAGGGACCCATTCAAATTTCAGTATTTTTGCCAACAAACGAGAGGCAAAGCACCGCAGGGAGAGAGACCCGTGTGCGCCCGCGGAGCCGTTCTGCAGGCAGTCTGCCGCGGTGCACGGAGTCTCCGGTGAGAGCTTAGGAAGAGATTGTCTCGGAGAGTCCCAGGGGCAGCACATAAGGAGATGAAATCTCCTGTGGATACTAGCCCTAAATTTCCTTTTCCTACGAAGAAGAGATGGGAGGAGGAGAAAGCAGGAGATGTAAGGTTCAGTTAAGACAAAAGCAGCTCTTGTGCCCGTAACGCTCTGACCCTGCCAGGAACTCGTAAGTGTTCGGTGACATCGGGGTCTGCTCCCGATTCCCCCTGTTCCTCGATGGGCAGAGCCAGGCCAGCGCTCCTGGCTGAAGGGCTCGCAGCCCAGCTGCGGCACCACCTGCAAAATTGCCCGAGAAAAGCCACAGCCGAGGCTGAGACGCTCTTGTGTGGAGAAGCGGGAGAGGGAGAGCCTTCAGAGTGGGTTTAGGAGTCCTCTTGCTCTTCTACATCACTCCTCCAGCGCAGCAGGGTGGTCACCGTGACGCAGCCGGGACGCCGTCCCTGGAGGTGCCCGGCGTTCCCCAGGGGATAACCACGCGTCCCTGGGCCGGCCCTGGGGCTGCCCCGTGCCTGGCTGCGCAGCGCTGGGCTGGTCCCGCGCTGGGCGAGCGTGGTCTTCACCCGACCTGCTCGCGGTGCCCCCCAGCAGCAGGCACCTGGGGGGGCTTTCCACCTGCAGAACCCCGTTTGGCCAAGCAAACCCCGCTCCCCACCGGGGCGGCCATGCTCTCCGCACCGCTCCCGGCCGTTTCTTCCCCTTCTGCGTGCGGCCACATCTCCTGCAGAAAAGGGCTAACGGTCTGAATGAGAGCAGTGGCCATTTGACGTTGGTAGCCACCGTGCCAAAGCCAGGCATGGCCGACAGCCGTGGTGCAGCACTGCAGACCGGGGAGACAGGCGTCCCCGCTGGGAGGAGGGGGCCGTGTCACCTGGGTGAGACGGGGCCTCCTGCTCCCCCCCGATGGCCACAGCTGAGGGGGTCTGCGCTGCGCGGGGAGGTTTAGGGAGCGCAGTAGAGCAGCCCGGCGCCCGGGCGAGGAGCTGCGGGGTGTCCTGCTGCCCACCGGAGAGCGAACGTCGGGCTTTCCCCCGACCTCAGCAAGGGATTCCAGCAAACTCCCTACCGGAGGGACTGTGATTATCCCCTCTGGGAAACGCTCACTCACTGGCAAGGCCCTGGTCATGTTCCACTGACCTGTAGCTGCAGCCGTTGCTCTCACAATCGTAACAGCAAAGCACTTAACACAGCTGTCGGGTGAAGTCGGAAAAGATGTTGAACTGTATTTGCTGCTCTTTCTTGTTCTTGCTGTGGGGCATTTTTTCTCATGCATATGTTGTTTCCTCCCCCTCCCTCCTCTGCCCTTCCCCAGCCCCCGTCCTGTCCCTCCCCGTCCCCCCCCGCCCCGTCCCCGTCCCCCCCCTCCACCTCCCCCCAGCACTCTCCAATCCTTCAGGCTTTGGCTGTCGAATTCATGCGATTATGAATGTCCCATTTCCTGTAGTAAACACACGAACGGAACCTCAGCCGCTGCGGAACATCCCGACCTTCACTGGCCCCAACAGCCCCGTGTCGGCCATTCCCTGGGTGCCCCTTCCCCGGGGTCGGGAGCAGCCGGAGCCCCGTGTCGGCCATTCCCTGGGTGCCCCTTCCCCCGGGCTGCCCGGGGCTCAGCCCCCGGCCCCAGACGGTTCTGCCGTCCCCACTGGGGGCCCCGTGGGCCGTGCCACCGCAGCCCCACACCCGCACGGCACGGGGGGTGCCCGGCCGTGCTCCCGCTGTGCCACTCGGCCTCGGCCCCGTGACGAAGTCCGTTCGCTCTTCTCCGTCTTGTTGCCGGCCCGGACCGGAGCTAACATTCTCTCTCATTGCCTCTCTTCCTGCTCTCCATCTGCATGTCCGCGCTGCTCTGTCTAGAACCGCCTCTGGCCTCCGGAGGGTGGGCGAGTTGTGTAAGTGAGCATGTTCTCATCCCATAGCAGTCACCTCCTCTCCCCGCGCCCGTCCCGCTCCCCGCTCTCCCGGCTGGCCCGGAGCGGGCAGCGGCGCTCGCTCTGGCATGTGAGTGTGTCCCCCCCCGGTCCCCGTGTGCCCGGTAGCATGTCCGTGTCCCTGTGCTGTGATGTCTGTGCTGCTGCTCGTAGGTGACAACTGAGGAAATTCCCTCGGGCTTCCATGGGATTCCCACCGTGGCCCGGATGAGACTCTGTGCCCCGGTGCGGCTGTCTGGGGGGGGGGCACCCAGCAAGGGCTGCACAGGGGCAGGGTCCCCTTGGCGAAACTCAGCCCCGTGGGGAGGGACCCCATCGCGGGAAGGGAGGGACCCAACAGGGGTGAGGAGGGACCCCGCAGTGAAAGAGAGGGACCCCAGAAAGGGTGAGGAGGGATCCCATCATGGGTGGGGAGGGACCCTGGCGTGTGTGGGGAGTCTGAGCCAGCTGCCACCCCAAGTGGCAACGTCCCCTTTCTGAGCCCCCGCAGCGCCCCCCGTGCAGTCGATGCACCAGGCTCCCCCTTCCCTGCAGGTTCGGGACTTCCCAGTCGCAGCGTGTCCCTCGGTCACCGTCTGGAGCAAAACTCCCGTCAGGGAGAGGCGGCGGCACCTTGGGCTGGGCTGGGATCGTGCAGCCATCGCAGGCTGGGGTTCAGCTGCCCGGGGGGAGCGGGGCCTGGAAGAGACCGGAGCACCCCGCTGCCTTCCAGCAGGCACCTCCAGCCTGGTGACCCACAGCGGGTGTCGTATGCTGTCCCTGGGGGAGTCACTGTTGGCACAAACTTAAACCACGGATAAGTGTTTACCTGAGACAGCTGTAGGAAAATCAGGGTACAGAAAACCGACCCCCCGCCTTCTCCCAAACTGGTTAATGACTGCCACTGGAGGAGTCCTTGCTGGGAGATCTTTGGCCATGTCCCCAGCAGGTCTCAGTGTCCTTGCTGGCAGAGCTCCTTGGCCCATGTCCCCAGCAGCTCTCCGTTGCTGCCAGAGCTGCTGGAATGCCTTGGCCAGCCCGCGGCTGACGAGCTGTGGGCATTCACCAGGCTGGAGCAGGCAGTGAGACCCCGAGAGAGGCCATTCCCGTCCGCGCGGGGTCACTTGGGTGGGTGGCAGGATCCCTGTCCCTGGCCAGGAGGTGACCAGTGTGTGGGCACTGGGGGGTTGGAGCTGTGGCACGTGCCCCTGGTCCGGGTGCCCACCAGGCGAATTTCCCCAGTGTGCATGGCCAGCTGCGTGGTCTTGGTTGTGCTTCTTCCGTGTTTGTCTGTCTGTCCTGTTTTCTTTACCCGTAGTGTGTATGAAAGTAGCTGCCTACATCTGTGTCGCTTCCGTGTGTGAACCCAGCCCCGGAGCCTTGGCAGAGCTCTGGGCCGTCTCATGTTGGATTTTACTTGTCATTTTCTGCCAAGTGCTGAATTTCCGAGTCTGCATCCCCTTCCCGGGGCCCGGCTGGACAGGGCCAGTCCCGGGAGGGCAGACCGGCAGCGCTGGGAAACTCCTACTGCCCAATGCCGCCGGGCTGGCGGGGGCTGCCGGATGCTTCCCAGACGCCTTCCCCAGGGATCGGCTCTGCTCCAGCCCCGGGCTGTGGCACACGGCCAGTTTAAGCAGAGGTGGGGGAGATTCGGGAGACCTGGCCCCACTTCGGTCCTTCTGGTGGAGCAAAGGGTTGTGGAGCCCCCAGGCCTGGCCGGGGACGGAGCGCTGCTCTGGCTGGAGAGAGATTCATGCTGCGGGTTCTGCCCAGCAGATCTTGTGTGTGGTCAGCGGCGGGAGGGTCCTCATGCCATTGCATCCGCCCGTGTCTCCATGCATTCAGTCCTGTTGCTGGTGTCGCAGAGCGTCTGCGTGTTCGGGGTGGCACCCAGGGGAGATCTGCCGCGGTGGGCGCTCTGCGGGCGCTTGGCTCGTCCCTTGGCTTTGTGCTGCCTGGCGCAGGACGGGGCAAATTTAGTCTGCTCGGCCTGTCTTCAGCCCCCAGGTCGTTAGGACACTGCCCAGCAGCCCCAGTGGCAGCCCCAGCTGGTCGGAAAGGGTTCGGGGATGGTGGGTGGCTGTGCTGAATGGGAGCCGGCTTGTCCCCGTCCTGCTGAGCCGGCGTTTCAGACAATGGCAGTGCCTGCTCCCCTCCAGCACCATCTGACTGACCGTGACCGTCAGCTGATGTTTCCTCTCCGCTGCACAGCCCTGTTTGTGTGAAAGCTTTGGACATTGTTTCGCCCGCGCCCGGCGTCCCTGCCCGACTCCCAGCGTGAGCTGCAGCCACCCTGCGCGGCCCCCGAGCCCCCAGCACAGCCCCGCCGGGGCCAACGCTGCGACGGGCTGCGAGCCTTGGCCAGTGCTGCCCGAAGAGGTCGGGGTAGGGGTTGGGTAGGGTTAGAGCAGGGTTAGGGTCAGGGTAGGGTTGGGGGTAGGGTCAGTAGGGTTAGGGTAAGGTTAGGAGTTAGGGTTTAGGCTAGGGTTAGTTTCGGGGTTTGGGTGTGAGGTAGGGTTATGGTAGGGTGGGGTTAGCTCCAGCTGCTGTCTTCATCCCAAAGGATCAGCGATGAACCTTGCGATCCATGCGGGCTTTCACAGGTGCAGGCTTAGCTGAGCACCTTTAACGCTTCCTTAGCGCAGGTTTTTGCATTTAATTCCCAGGAAGGGAGAGGAGCTGTAAGCCCAGGGGATTTCTAGGGTGCCCAAGTGAGGAGAGTCAGTTCTCCAGCAGGTCTGAGGCACCGTGGGTTCAGGTGCAGGAGCACTCGCTGCGGGCTGGAGGCACGGCGGTCGCTCTCTGTACGCAATTAGCTGTCGTCTGACCCCGTAGATTAACCTTCTGTGTCATGGCAGTTAAAGCACTGCTGGGCCGGCTCCCCCTTTCATGAGCCGCGCAAAGGTCAGGCACTGGCTGCAGGCTGTGGTCGTTTTCCCCTGCAACAAAATTTATCACCTAAAATGCAAAGCTGGCGCTGCCCGGCGCTGGCACCGGGCAGAAAGCGGAGCCCCGAGCCCAGGCTCGGGTTTCGGTTCTGGGAGCTGGCTCCGGAGGAAAGCCATGGAACGGCTCCACTGACCCCTCCGTGCCCAGCGGTGCCTCTGCCCTGCCCCAGCCCAGGGCACCGGCCCGCGGCGCCGGCGCAGCCCCGGGTTTCGCAGCCACAGACGCTGCTCCCTCCTGCCCGCAGCACTCGCAGTGAGCCCCGCGCGGGTGCCTGGAGCCGTGTTCCCGGCTCTCCCCAGTGCAGGGCACGCAGGGAGTCCCCAGGGGTCCCCGTGGCCGGTGTGGCGCCCACCGTTGGGGATGACAGGAGGTGGGATGCACCGCCTTGTCTCTCTCGGAGCTCAGCACCTGGAATTTGGAATGGAAAAACACACACAAACGTGCCCTCCCCCGGCTCATCTGAGACCAGCAGGGAACAAGAAATAGGAAGAGTCCCGAGTCCTCCTTTTCTGGGCACTTTCGGGACTAGGACCTCGCTTCTGAGCCTTTAGGTCCTACCCGGGGTGCAGCAAATGACAGCCGGGCAGCAGATGCCACGGCTCTGCCGGCAGCCGGCGGCTTTGGCAGCCCCTCGTCTTCTGTGCAGCGCACAGAGGGCTCTGCCCCGGGGCCACGACTGTGGGCCAGGAGCGCGGGGGGAGACGGGACGGGCTGTTCGACCCCAGCGCGGGCAGTGCGGTGAGCGCGGCGCGGCAGTAGTCTTTCCAGGTCAGGGGAAAACGCTCCGGCTGCGAGCAGCAGGAATGACCGCTGTTCTGGCTGCAGAAGGGTGATCGGAGGGAAGGGGGAAGTTATGGAGAGAGAGAAAAAAAGGCAGTTTTGAACAGGAAAGAGGCGTTGCACTGAGAAGCCACGAAAGGGAATACACCTCCAGGGTTTTCATGGCTGGCTAGTTTTTTCCCAAATCCAGCCTCTGTATTTTACTGGGATAATGTCTTCTACAGAGTTTGGGAGAGCAAAAAAATAAACAAACCCAGCAAAAGTGCAATTTGCCCTCATCGGGCCGTGACAGGCGATTGGGAACTCTCCCAAGAAAGGCCGTGCATGCGCAGCAGGCCCCGCGGCAGCGGAGAGCCCGGAGGCGCGTGTCGTCCTTTCAGCATGACACCAGTCCAGGACTTGGTCTTCGCTTCCACCTGGCACTGCAGCAAACCCAGAGCCTCAGAGCAGCAGCTTCATCCTTCCGTTATCCAGGCACCAGCCGGGGTTCCCCGTCTTGTCGTCCCCCCCCCTCCACGCCCCCCACCTCAGCTCAAGGGACAGTCACAAGTTCTCGGCTCCTTTTCCATCAGGGACACACCTGCAGGGGTGGTCCTTTTCCCACACAGAGGAATGTCTATAGAGTGAAGAAGAGAACAACTGTTACAAGGTGGTAAATGAACAGTAGCAGGAGAAACGGTTTCACCAGTGATACCATCCCGTTGCTTAGATCTTCAGCTTTGTCCTCCCATAATGAGGCAAAACAGCGACAATCATAGAATCATAGAGTCACAGAAGGGTTTGGGTTGAAGGCAGCTCAAAGCCCCCCCAGTGCCACCCCCTGCCCTGGGCAGGGACACCTCCCACCAGCCCACGTTGCTCCAAGCCCCGTCCAACCTGGCCTTGAACCCCTCCAGGGATGGGGCAGCCACAGCTTCTCTGGGCAACCTGGGCCAGGGGCTCACCCCCCTCACAGCAAACAATTTCTTCCCAAGGTCTCATCTCAGTCTCCCCTCTGTCAGTGTAAAACCCTTCCCCCTCGTCCCACGGCTCCCCTCCCTCATCCAGAGTCCCTCCCCAGCTTTGCTGGAGCCCCTTTAGGGACTGGAAGGTGGCTCCAGAAATCACCACAGCTTTCTGGAGTGGGTTTTCATACTCTCCTTAAAGTGATTAGACAAGAATCCAGAAAATCATTCATTAGGCCTAATGCAGCCTCCTCTAGGGCAGTCGGAGATGACCCTCGGGTGAGAAGAGCTTCAGGCCCCCACTGTTTGTCTCCTCAGACATTTCCCAGAGCTGACTGTGTGCTCTGGAGGCATCCAGAGCTGGAACAGACGGGTCTTCCCTTGTTCTTCAGTCAGGTCCACACCGTCTCCCAGCCTGGCACATGTGCCTGATCTTCCATTCCTGTCTGCTTGTCTTTGCCTTCCGTGCGTTTGTTCTTTTCCTGTCCCCACTGGACCGCGCAGGGTGTTCCATAGTTGGTGTTTTCTGTGCCCGACGGTGGTCCCTGACCCCGCGGTGCGCCAGGCTGGCCCTGCGGGTCAGGCCAGGGCTCGGCCCGGCATCTGCGGTGGTGGGTCGGGGCTCCCCCGACGGTGACACACGGGGGCTGCTCCGGCGCCCACCCCAGCCAGAAGCCTGCCTGGCTCTGCCGGCGCGGTGCAGCCGTACAGCTCAGCCCAGCAGCAGTTCAGGAGCCACCGCCCCCTGCTATGGCTTGTGGGGAGTCACAGCTTAAGCAACTTCGTGCATCACTCCAATTTTTAAAAGTCATTGTCTCCCGCTGTGCTGTAGAGCATTCTCCCACTTGTCGCTCCCGTGCTCGTGGAGCTTCTGGCCGCATCGCTGCACGACTGTCCTGCAGTCCAAAGTGGGATCTGCAAACTTCCCTGGTCCTGCATGACCCGGCATTAGGGTTTAGCAAAAACTTGCATTGTTCGGTGAGGGTCGGGGCTGAACAGCCGAGCAGCAGCGTACGTAGAGCTGGCCTGATTCACAGTGTCGGTTGCTACGTGTTCACCTTCTGCTTAAGCTGGAGGAATCAGCTTTCCCATCGCTTTGTCATCTCCAGAGCCAAGGAAGATGCTGAATCTGTGCTAGTTCTAGGACTTCTTCCCTCATCTGCTCCTGCCATAAGCAGGAGGAAGTCAGATCCTGATGAGACAGAGGAAACTTCAGTTCTTAGATGTAGAAACTGAAATCTCTCCCCCCGTCTGCGTTGTAGCATGGTGTGACGTGGACGCGGGAGACTGGCCCTAGCGAGTCCCAGTGCAGAGGTGTCTCGGTGGCACACCTGCCTTCGGGCAGGGAGGTTTGGCCTCCATAGGCTGGTTCATTGCCCTGACTATCTTCCACGCCTTCAGCGTTGGCAGGTCTGCGCTCAGCCGGGGACGGAGGCCTCGGTGTGCCGCCTGCGCCGTGGCTGAGCACCTCCAGCCACGCGTGCGTGGTGCTTTGGGTTCCTTGGCGTTCCCTTCCCCAGACAGAAAATCACAAGTGGACGGGTCGGGGTTTGTTGTCTCATCGGTGGCTGGACACCGCGGTGGGGTTTGAGCTGAGCGCTCTGACTCTGGAGACACTTGGCTGGAGGAGCTGCATCGGGACTGTTCAGTGTGAGGAAGAGGAGGCTGAGGGGAGACCTCATCACTCTCTACAACCACTTGACAGGACATTGCAGAGAGGTTGGTGCTGGTCTCTTCTCACAGGTAATTAGCGATAGAACAAGAGGGAATGGGTTAAAGCTGCAGCAGGGGAGGTTGAGGCTGGACATTAGGAAAGAATTCTTCCCAGAAAGAGTGGTCAGACACTGGAATAGGCTGCCCAGGGAGGTGGTGGAGTCACCATCCCTGAATGTGTTTCAGACTCGTTTAGGTGTGGTGTGGGGGGATGTGGTGTAGGGGAGAACTCTGTAGAGTGGGGCTGATGGTTGGACTCGACAATCCCGAGGGTCTCTTCCAACCTGAATGATTCTGTGGTTCTGTGATTTGTTCCATCCTGGATGCTCCTGGGAAAGGCCACTCTTGGGCGGGGGGGTCTGCGTGCTCCTGCCGGCTGCCCCTCCCAGCGGCCCTGCTTCCAGACTGCGGCTCGGGAGCTGGGCATCGGAGGCGTAGGAGAGGGATCACTGGTACTGAGGAGCTCTTTCAGAGCAAAAAGTGAGATTTCGGTCTGAGCATGTTTTTCAGAGAAAAAAAATACCAGCAATGAAGAGCAGAAGTAGTTTGTTGGTTTTCAGTGTGGAAAAAGGTTAACAGCAGACAGAGGGATATTCTGTAGCAGGGTCCCATTTCATTTAATAGATTTATTAGTTGTATGAAACCCACTGTGATTAATGAGAACTCGTGATTTGCAGAATACGTGAAGTTTTGGGGGACACTGAACTTAGAGGGGACAGTGAAGAACTAGAAGGAAAGAAGCCAAGTAAATGAGCGGCCTGCGCAATAGCAGGGGAAGTTCAGTGCTAACCAATGTGCAGAGATGGGCAGCTGAGGGCAAAAGGCAGATTCTGCAGCCAAAGAGCACGGTCCCCATGAGTTGTGGCCGTCAGATGCTGGCGATGTTCCTGATGCCCCCACAGGGCAGCGAGGAGAGAAGGCTGATGCTGAAACCGGGGGGCTGGCGGGGAAGGTCGGGCACTGATGGTGCTCAGGAACACGTTGCTGTTCGCTTGCTGCGCGTGCCCCCGCGAAGGCTGAGGTTGCAAGGTCTGTAGGAAGGTCCGTAGAAAGGTCTGTCAGCTCAAGCACTCCCTGCATAATGCTCTGCCCCCAGGCACCTCCAGCAAAAAAGAAGGCCCTGGAATAACGGGGTTCTGCCCATTGTTTCTCATCGGGGCATTTGCTGTTGGCTGATCGCAGTGCGTGCTGGTGCCCCCCAGTCTGAATTCAGACTCACAGAATGGTTGAGGTTGGCAGGAACCTCTGGAGATCGTCTGGTCCTCCCCCTGCTCAAGCTGGGCCACCTAGACCAGCGTGCCCAGGACACTGTCTTGGTTTTTGGTATCTCCAAGGGTGGGACTCCACCACCTCTCTGGGCAGCCTGTGCCAGTGCTCAGTCAGCCCCACAGTGAACAAGGGATTTCGTATCTTCAGGTGGAATTTGCCGTGTTTCAGTCTGTGCCCGTTGCCTCTTGTCCTGTCACGGGCAGCCCTGAGAAGAGTCTGGCTCCATCTTCTTCACTCTCCCCCATCAGGTGTTTATAGAGGCTGATGAAGTCCCCTTGACCCTTCTCTTCTCCAGCCTGAACGGTCCCAGCCCTCTCGGTCTCTGCTCCTGTGTCAGATGCCCCAACACCTTCATCGTATTTGTGACCCTTCACTGGACTCTCTCCAGTAGGTTCCTGTTTCTCTTGTTCTGGGGAGCCCAGTACTGGACACAGGACTCCGGGTGTGCTCCATCGGTTCTGGGCAGAGGATGGATCACTTCCCTCGACCTGCTGGCGATGCTGTCCCTAACGCAGCTCGGGACACCGTCAGCCTGTTTTACTGCAGAGGCACGTTCCTGGCTCATTTTCAGCTTGGCGTCTGTCAGCACCTCCAGGTCCTTCTCTGCAAAGCTGCGTTCCAGCTGTCAGCCCCCAGCGTGCACTGGTCGTGGGGTTCTTCCCACCTTCTCAGGTGCAGGACTTGGCATTTCCCTTGAAAGCTGAACTTCATGAGATTGCTCTTGGCCCATTCCTCCAGGCCGTCGGGGACGCCCTGAGGAGCAGCACACCCCTTTGGTGTATCAGCCGCTCACTCGTTTTGTGTCGTCTACACAAAATGTTTGTCATTTCCACTTGCTGAGGACACCCTCTACCCCATCGTCCGGGTAATGAATGAAGACATTAAGAGATATAGGCCCCGTCCCAACCCCGGGGGGGTTGTGTATGCCACAAGTCACTGGCCTCCAGTTGGACTTCGTGCTCTTAGAGCCTGCCAGTGCAGCCAGTTCCCAGTCAGCCTCACCGTCCACTTCTCCTGTGCCTACTGCCCCAGTTTGTCACTGAGGATGTTCTGGGAGACGCTTTTGAAAGCCTTGCTGACGTCAAGATAAACAAAGTCCATTGCTCGCTCCGCACCCACCAGCCCGGTCATTTGGTCGTGGAAGGCTGCCGGGTTGGTGGGGGGTGATTCCCCTTTGTAAAGCCCTGCTCTCGGCTCCCGGTCACCTTCTTGTCCTCAGTATGTTTGGAAATGGTTTCCAGGATGATTTGCTCCATTATCTTCCCAGGGACTGATGGGAGGCTGGCCAGCCTGTCGTTCCCAGGGTCCTCCTCCTTGAAGACAGGAGTTGTGTGGTGTTACCGCTGTGCTGAGCACCCGGGCAGCGGCTGCGAGCCAAGGCAGGCATCAGGAGCGGGCTGCCACTTGCCAAATGTTAGGCTTAGACTAAGCATGTTGGTTGCCATAACAACCCGATGGGCTGTGGGAGGAAGAGAAGAGGGATTTCCTTCTGCATGTTGAGCTTCCTCCTGGTTGGTGCCCGAGGGGGCTGAGCGCCGGCACAGGCGAGGTGCATCTCCTTGTGCCCGAGTGCCGCACGGCTCGCCGTCCCCGCCACGCCGCAGGGCGTCTGGAGGGCTTTCCTGCCCGGTGCCATACGGGCTCTTTTCCCAAACACCACGTCATCACAATTAAAGAGGAAGTGATCAGTGACCTGCCGCACCGCTTGGATGCGCACAAGTCTATGGGACCGGATGGGTTACATCCAGGAGCGCTGAAAGAGTTGGCAGACGTGCTCGCCAAGCCGCTTTCCATTATCTACCTGAAGTCATGGATAACCGGGGAGGTCCCGATGGACTGGAGGGGAGCAAATGTAGCACCACCTACAAGAAAGGCAGAAAGGAGGATCCGGGAAACTATAGACCTGTCAGTCTGACCTCGGTACCAGAGAAGGTCATGGAGCAGGACATCTTGAGTGCCATTACAAGTCACGTAATGGACAAGCAGGGGATCAGGCCTGGCCAGCATGGGGTTTATGGAAGTGACCAGGTCTTGATCTCTTTTGGTGCTCTTACTGGCCGTGTCCTGAAGGGCACAGACCTGCAGTCTGGTCCAAAGGAGCCATCCTTCTCAGAAGAGGGGTGCAGAGGTGCCCAACTTCTGACCTCTCCCGAGTGCCTACCTTTCCACTGGAAATGTTGTCTGGGCAGAATCTGAAGATTTGGGGCGTTTACCTGGGATTCCTGGGTGGGTGACATGCTATTCTGAACTGCTGCAGCACCGCTGCGGCCGAGCTGTTTCATGGATGGAAACGAGCTGGTTACACTGTGCTTGCGCAGTACACCGGCTGCTTTCGGAAAACATCGGCTTTATTGCTGCTGCCTGGTGCAGCTGCTGGGCCCTTTCATAAAGTCTCTGACCCCTGTGAAAGCTCTTTCGGGAAACACAAGACCAGTTGCACGTGCCCAGCACTGCTGAGCTGACTGTGCATCGCAAGTCCCACGTGCGCCAAGAGCACGAGAGCCGTGCCTGAGGTAACCCATCTTCGCAGACCGTGGCCACAGAATCATAGAATTGTCTTGGTTGGAAGCGACCTTTGAGGTCATCAACCTAACTCTGACAAGAGCCATAAACAAAATCCGTAGGACCAAGGTGCCTGATTTGTAGGACTTTGTGCATAAGCGCTGCCCGTAGGTTCCGCATTTATTTCTGCTCAGGAGACTCCATGCAGAAGTGTAGCGGCCCTTAGAGTCACAAAATCTGATAGTTCTCTCTGACGCGCTCATTCTTGTCTTCACCTGAAGAGGAACTCTGCCAGTGCTCCTTCAGCATCGCCAGCCCTCCGGATGCTGGTGGAGTTCCTGCGTTGCCTTTGGGAGAGACAGTACCTTGGGTACAATTAACCCCACTTGTTCGTAGCAGTTTTGGGTACAATTAACCCCACTTGTTCGTAGCAGTTCTGCGGGTGTTCCTTCGCAGCATCCCTTTGTTTTTCTACTGTGAAAGGGAGGAACTCAGAAGTGCCAGATTTCCCTTCCCTACTGAAAGTGCTGGCTGCACTGGTAGAGTCCTAAGAAAAAAAGTCAGCAGGAAATGAGATCGCCTTCAGTGAAAAGCCTTGTTCTCAATAGTTCGGATAAGCCTCACGCGCTGCTGGGCACCCTTTTCCCGGGGGGCTTGCTTTCTGGGGATAAGCTCCTCCTCGCTTTGGATTCTTTTGCTGAGAGTCAGCAACAAATTTCTTGCCGAAATTCGGTAGTTATGGAAGAGCAGTGCGTTGGCAAAGGGTCCCTGGGGGCAGCTCGTCGGTCTCCCAGCAAGGCGCTGTCGGAGCGGGTGGCTGCGGTGCTGCCTCCTCCCCTGGGCTCCGCTGGGCAGCGCTCACGGCTCGAAGGGGATGGACTGGCCCAACGGGGACCACGCAGCCGCTCGCACAGTTGTCCCCCTTCCCCACAGAAGGGCAGGGAGAAAAGGAGAGGAAAGGGGAGGGGAAAAAAACGTGTGGGTTGAGTTAAAGACAGTTTCATAGAACAATAACAAAAAAGGAAAAAATAATAATAATGGTAAAGATAAAGTACAAGATAAAGTAATCCAATCAAGTCACTCTCACACCCGACGATGGGCTGCCCAGCCCATCCCCAGCAGCGATGGCAGACTCCAGAACATTCCACTGGCCATTCCAGCCTCCTGTCTGTGCTCTTTCCCGGCTTCTGTGGGAAGCTGAAAAACGTCCCTGAATAGTATAAACATCACCTGGCAACACCTAAACCAGTGTGCATTGTTGACATTCCAGTCACACCAAATCTGAAACACGGCAGCCGCTGGAAAGAAAATTAACTCTGTCCCAGCAGAAACCAGGACGGGAGAGAGGGGAGAAAAGGGCTTTCCTGGCTCCTTCGTGACCAGGCTTCCTTGGCCCTCTGGTCACAGGGGCTTCCTCGAGGCTCTGTGAAGGAGCCTATTTCCTTCCAGCTTTTGAAGCGGGCCCGTGGCCCCTCACCAGCCGCCCACCCAAAGGGACTCATCTGCACGGAGCCTGTCGGCCCACGCTGGGCCGGCCGGGCACGGGCAGCGCCACTGTCCCCCGGACGCCGCCTGAGAGTCCCCGGCCCGCGCCAGCGAGCGTGGGTCCTGTGCGGTGGCTGTGTTGCTTCCAGGGTGACACGTAGCACAACTGCTTCTGGTTTTCGGTTTGGGGGCTATCCCGAGAGACCTTTCCTTTCTGTACTCCCCGCCTTTGTCCTCCCTTCTCAGGGACAGTCCTCATGAGACAATTCTGGAAGACAAACTCCTTCCAAAAATGGGAGCCGTAGAGGTGTCGTGTCACCTGGGCATGCACCATTCTAGGCAGGAAGCCCCAGAGTGTCCATCGGCGTTTCAGGCAAGGAGAGGGAGGACTAGTCTCCAGCCCTGGCCATAAGGCACAGCCCGGCTGTGGCCACAGCACCAAGCTCTGCACCGATGGAGAATGACGGGAGCAGTCTCGGGCCTCGCTCACCGGTGAGCGAAGGTTGTTCATCAGGGGAGGCGCATCCCTCGTGCAGCTGTAAGGAACAGCGACGGAGGTGCTTTTGAAGGCCGGTATGAAAACACCTGGAAGCCAAGAGCAGCAACACAGAAGACTTGGTGAGCAGAAGCGAAGCATTTCTCTTTGGAGTGATTAGAAGCGCGTTGCCTCTGTTGCTGAATCTGTCCTCTCCCGTGTTACTCCTGGAGAAATTTAGACCGAGATACAGAGTTCAAAGGAAGAATCCTCATCCATTAGTGACTCATTCAAGAAATCTGCTTTTTAATACCTTCAGTAGAAGTAGTCCCAGAAGGCTTAATTAGCTGTCCTACGAGTGCGTAATCCCTCTTTCTTTGGTTAGAACTTCCTTCTTCATCAGGCTGGTGTTTCTTTCTGAGCCTGCTTCCCGTGAGACCTGTTCCTGCTCCGGTCCCGGTGTGTGCTGTGGGGCACCAACCAGGCCTTGTCTTCTGCATCTCAAAACACTAGTTTTTCTGGCTATGCTGAAGAAGCAATCGGGGCAACCCATCCGCTGCTGCCGACAGACTGCCACCGCCGAGCTCTGCGGGACAGGGCTTGAGAGCTGCCAGAACCTGCATTTCACCTGTTGGAGAAGACAAGCTCGAAGGCAGCCCCACAACGGTGATTAGAGCTGCCACGTCCCAGTTCAGAGAGACCCGTGGCCACCAGCAGTCCCACCATCTCTGGGCTGCTGGTCTTCTGAGGCCCAGCTGGAGCACCACCAGAAATGGAAAGTGAAGAAAGCATTTAGTTTTTCTTATCGAGCTCCCCGGTTACATTGACTTGATGTTGCCTAAAGGAGAAGTGGCCAAGGCTGGAGTGTTCATGAAACCTGACAAAGCTGAAGTCCTCGATAGCAGCATCCTAAACCATGGCAGCACTTGGCCTCAGCTTGGCTGCGGTGGCTGGTACACAGCCCCGTCGGTGTGTGTTCCTCAGGCAAAACGCGTGATATGCCAACACGAACCTGCAAGGGGAAGGAGCAGTGGTCCGGGAGGAGCAGTGATCCAGGAGCAAACACTAAGCAGGTATCGTCACTGTGCGTAATGTGCAAGTCCTTGGAAGGGATACCTGTGCTGAGGGGAGCGACCACATCCAAAAAATCTTACCTGGCTGCAGAGCAGGATGAAGGGCCTGTGACCAAGTAATTGGACTGATGGCCCATAACGAAGTCAGCTTCCCGAGCTGCACAGGACATCGGAGACCGCTGGGCTGTCTGCGTGGTCGGCAGAACAGCGCTGCTGAAGGCGTGGAGGGCCAACGGTACGTTGCCAACAGAGCATTGCACTGGCCCACCCGGTGCTCGCAGAGCAGAACAGAGCTACAGACTACGTCTGCTGGTCGGCCGTGCCCAGAAACGTCTGCCATGGCACCACTGTCTCCTCACCGCAAGGACATGCCAACCATGGAGGCTTGGGCACACCGCTGATTTCTCTGTGGTTCCAGCAATCCCGTTCCCCGAGAGCAGGAATAGCCAACTCCCAGGCCCCGTTAAGTCACCAAACCAAAACAAAACTGTGCTGAGAGGCAGGGAGGCCTGGCAGTCCAACCTGCAGATGATGTGGGTCTCTGTGGGACCTGCGTCTCCGCTGCTGGCGTGGCCCACGCTGCCGGACAGCCCGCGGGCATCCACCGCCCCGGTGCGGCGTGCGCTGCGTGGGGCTGCTGCGGGTCTCGGCACCCCCAGCTGGAGTCTCTCTTCTCCCTTCGCAGGGACCAGTTTCCCCCTCTGTATCACTGGGGCAGGTTAAAGAAGCCCTTGGCACATTGCTGCCGTGTCCGCAGCCGCTCCTGTTTGCATTTACCTTTCTTGAACAAAAGTGACCAGAACTGTGCTCAGAATTCCAGGTGAGAGTGTAGCGGTGGCTCCCGTGGTGACATGAACACATCCTTAATTCTGTGAGAAATGCACACCTTGGGTCTTTCTGTGTTTCTTTTGCCTTTCCGTGGCCGTGCTCCGTTGGTGCCTCCCAGCCCCCCCTCCTGGGGTCTCTCAGTAGACCCAGAGCTTTCTCTCCCGTCATCGCTCCCGGTAGAGAGCCGAGTCTTCGCCAGCCCTCCGAGCAGGGCGCCATATTTTGGACTGTCACTTTCCATTCTGTCCCTCCTGCCGCAGCCCTCAAGGTCGTTCAGCTCTTCCCCTTCTGTATTGACGGAGCTTCCCAAACGTGATTCATCGTCAGGCTTCCTTATAACCCTCGTGCTTTCTGTGCCAGGGTGGCAGGGAAATAAGGGGAAACGTGCCTAAGCCCACGGACTCTGAGCAGACCTTCGTATTCGCGTTCAGCTGATCCTCTCGGAGCCATCTCTCTAAGAAACCGTCAGTGCTCATTAACCCCCCAGAAGTGTGGGGCTTGTGCGGTGTGTGCCTTAGTGGCAGCGGGTGCACGGCATTAACCGTAGCCCTTGGACTCCTCTTGCCAGCAGCAGGTTTGCAGAGTGTCCTGAGATGGCTCCAGGGGGGACTGAGATGGGGGGCAGAGCGTGGAGGGCGGCAGGGGGGCAGAGGGACGGGCTGCGCGGGGGGCTCCGTGCTAGCCGACATCGCGGCCGGGCGCCAGGGAGCTGCAGTTCTGTGGGGTGTTACCGGTTCCCTTGGAGGACAGGCGCGGTGACATTGCTGACCCAAACGAGTGGCCACGGGCTATTTAGCGGTGCAATAACCAGCCCAGCCCCGGTAATGCCGTGCTTTTGGCCCAGGGCTGCGCAGCCCCAAGGCAAGGGAGTCTTCCTCCCCTTCCTCTCCATCAGGGCTGCAGCTCTTCTGCTGCGGGGGCATCCAGGCCCCGGAGCTGCCGCGGGACGTGGGCCCTGCTGAGAGCCCTCCTGGGAGCTGGGACCCCCCCGTGGAGCAGTGACCGAACCCAGGGTGGGCTCAGGGGGCTGCGTTCACTTTCGCTGCCAGGACAGAGACCGCACGGGAGCCCCGCGTCCCTCCCGGTCAGAGCCCGTCCCCAGCCGCAGTCAGCAGTGGGGGCTTATGGAAGGAGACCCCGGAGCAGGGCAGGGACAGAGCCGGGCCGGCAGCCTGCCTTCCCGGGGCCCCCCGGGCTGGGGCACGCACAGCTCATCGCGCTCCAAGGACTCATCCTCCATGACCTTGTCCTCTCAGGCTTTAGATAGAGTCACAGAATCAGAGAATCATTTAGGTTGGAAGGGACCTTTAAGCTCATCGAGTCCAACCGGTAACCCAGCCCTGCCAAGTCACCACCAACCCACGTCCCTCAGCACCGCGTCTGCCCGGCTTTGGAATCCCTCCAGGGATGGCGACTCCCCCACTGCCCTGGGCAGCCTGGTCCAAGGCTTGACAACTCTTTCCATGAAGACATTTCTCCTAATATCCATCCAAACCTCCCCTGGTGCAACTTGAAGCCATTTCCTCTTGCCCTATCGCTTGTTCCTTGGGAGAAGAGACCAACCCCCACCTGAATCCATTTCTTTCCACGTACCCAGAGCACTTGCCCATGCCAGGGCAGGCAACGAAGGCGAGAGGCGGTGGCGGAGGGAAGGTGTGCGCGCAGCCTGGCTTGTCCCCCGTCAGAGGCTCTCGTAGTGGCGAGCGGCAGAGCCGAGTGCTGCAGGAGGGGCTGGCCCCTGCCCAGCTCCACGGCCTGTGCCCACCACGGCGCAGGGTGCTGGCCGGGGAGGTGGACATGGCGTAGTGCAAGGGCAGGAGCCTCTGGGCTGCCTCAGCCCATGCTACCGAGTGGTCACCCTCAGGTGGTGATCAGACCCTGCTGCCTCCATCCTTGGGGTGGTGGGACGGTCCTCCCGTCCCCACACCGCTCTCTGGGGAGATGCCGGAAGGTTCCCTCTTGTCCTGGGAAAGGACTGGCAGCGCTGGTTTGCTCCGAGTCCATGGTGGGACCCATGAGCACGCCAACGTGGGGCCGTTAGCAAGGGGAGAGGGGGTCCCCGGTGGGAGGTGGGGCCGGTGGCTTCGGTGCAGCTCTGCCGCGGCTTCGTGCCGAGCAGCCGAGGCAGGGCGAGGCGCGGGGTCTCCAGCTGCAGCAAGTGTTCGCGTGCGCCCAGCGGGCTGCAGGGCCACCTTCCTCCGGGCAGGGCTCGGCGGGCTTCAGAGCGGTGGCAGCCAGGGCAGGTTTGGCCGGGAACCGCAGATACAGGAGATACTTGCTCGAACCTCTTCTACCTCCTCTGGAACAGCCCCGGCCGGGCGTGAGAGAACGTCTTGGCTGAGGCGCTCCGAGCCGTGTCCCCCGAGCTCTGCACACCCCCCACCCCGTCTCAGGCTGGCCCCAGCCCTCCAGCGGCCCCCCCTGTATATTGTGTGTGTGCTGCTGTGTCTGGGGACCTCGCCTCACCCCTGCCCTCTGCTCTCTCTCCTCTCTCTCTCGCTGTACCGTTCTTTCTGCAGACTTTTCAGTAGTTTAGGAGAACTCAGCACCATTTCCCAGCGGAGCTCCGGGACCACCTACACAGTCCGACCTGGCAGTCGCTACCCCGTAACCCGACGTACCCCCAGCCCCGTGAAGCCGGCTCTGGATCGGACAGAGCCCCTCAGCACCGTCCGGCCCTACGGTCTGACCCCTCCCACCATCCTCAAATCTTCCAGCCTCTCCATCCCACACGAGCCCAAGGAGGTGCGCTTTGTGGTGAGGAGCGTGAGCGCCCGGAGCCGCTCCCCGTCCCCGTCCCCCTCTCCAGGGCCGCCCCTGCACACCCTCCACCCGCCTCGGCCCTTCATGCAGAAACCCCTCCACCTCTGGAACAAGTACGACGTCGGGGACTGGCTGGAAAGCATCAATTTGGTGGAGCACCGAGACAAGTTTGAGGACCATGAGATAGAGGGCACGCACCTGCCCGCCCTCACCAAGGAGGACTTTGTGGAGTTGGGGGTGACCCGGGTCGGGCACCGGATGAACATTGAGCGGGCGCTCAAGCAGCTGGTAGACAGCTGACCGTCCCAGGCAGCGCTGGCCTCTTCCAGAGCCACCACGGGGAGGGGGGGGTGTTTCTACTAGACTAATAAAACCCACTTTGATTCTCTTTCTATTCTGAGCACTGCACTGAAGGGCGCGGAGCCGTGGGGCTCCCGCCCGCTCCCACACCGCCCCGGCGTGCCACGCACACGCAGAGCCCCCGCTCGGCCCCGCCGGCCCCGCGACGCCTTCAGGACAAGGAATGTTGCATGAAATACATCCTCGTTTCTGTTCCTCCCAGAGAGTCTGGCCTGTATATCGCTTGATGTGCTCTTCCCCGGGGGCGTCGCTGGGGGCCGGCGGGGCCGAGGCACCACGCGCTGCCAAGCCCTGGCTCCCCGTGGTGGAAGGTGGGGAGCGGGACGGGGCCGGTGGTGCGGTGAGGAGCCCGGCCTGGCTAGGGAGAGGGCTTCTGCCGTCGGCCAAGCACTGGCCGCGTTGCCCAGGTGTGTCAGGCAGGGAGAGGCCGGTCGGAGCGCGGCAGGGAGGCGAGCGGGCCGGGCACACGCCGCGTCTCGGGCAGGTCGGGGTGGCCCATGGCGTGGAGACCCCGAGCTGCCCCGAGCCGGCGGGAGCGCGGCAGGGCAGGGGCTGCTGCAGGAGGCCGGCAGGGCCGGCGCCGGCGCTCAGCCCGCCTTGGGAAGAGGAGGCAGGAGGCACGACGGCCGCGGTGGTGGCCCCGGCCCCGTGCCGGCTGTCCCCGCCGGGGTCGGAGGCGGCCGGCCGAGCCCGGTGGTCCCAGCGGCGCTCGGAGGGAAAGGAAGGGCTCCGCGGCGCAGAGGTCTGCGAGGAAGGGCAGTGCCAGTGTGGCGGCTGGGTGGACGCCAGCGGTGAGGCCCAGACCCGCTCCCTCCCGCGCGGAGCCGCCCCGGGGAGCTGCCCTGCGAGCCAGAAGAGCGATTCCCGCGGGAGAGACTGGCCCTGGACTGTGTGCTGCTGCTCGGCCCGCTGCCCCCGCGTGCCCCGGTGAGAGAGGGACTGAAACCGCATGGATAGAAGCATGTTTGGGGATGTCGGAGGGAGGCTGGTGGGGAATCCAGCAGAAAACGCTTTGCCAACGTTCAATGTGGGGGTGGGGGGGGAGGGAGGGAGATGTTTTATTTCCTCTTGGTTTGGGGTCTTGTTTCCAAGGGGGACACGTTGATGGATAATATATAATCTCCGTGCATTTATATAGAGAGCAGCTGATGATCTACAAGAGATGATATTGAACTACAGGATTCCCACTCTGTCCTATCATCCTTATTTTGCATCTTTTTAATCAGCTATATATTTGAAAAGAGAGAACAAATATCTATATATCTATATCTATAGCTATAGCCACCTGATTTTGTTATAATTTTACTAAATCTATATATCTAGACTTGTTGAGATGCTGGCGAGGCGGTGCCCGCACCCCTCCCCTGGGACGCCCATGGCTCATGGGAGTTTTTAGCGACTGACTGAATGAATGTTAAAAGTCTTTTTAAAAAAAAAAACCACAAAAAAAACCTACCCCAACAGCTCCTTTCAGACACTCTGGATTTTAAAGATTTAGAAACACAAAACAAAACTTGGTTTTTGGGACGCACCGAGTCTTCCACCCCCGCCGGGCAGAGACGCACGGAGCTGGCGCTTCCACCACCCCGCAGAACCCGGCGCCTCTGGCAGGCGCGGGCCCCGCGGCACCGTGTCCCTGGGGAGCCACCGCCACCGTCATGCCCAGCGCTCGCACCGCGCCGCCGCCGGCACGGCCCAGCGCCGGCACTGCCGCTGGTCCACAAGGGCCCCACCGGGGCCGCTCCTCCGCAGTGGCCAGCGGCCGCGGGAGGAGGCCAGCGTGCGGGTCCCACGGCCGGGCTGGCTCCCGCCACGCCGCTGGGGACCCTGGGGGCTGGCGGTGCCGCGGTGGCGCGGTCACGGGGGCACCGGGGCAGCGGGGCTCGGCGGTGGCCGCTCCGTTGCCCAGCGGCTTCGGGGGAGCCGGAGTGACGCCGGCCAGCCCGGGCACTGGTGGAGGCGGCGCCCCCGTCCCCCAGCGTGGTGCCCGGTGCCCTGCGCGCCCCCTCCTCACCCAGCCCCGGCCCCTCAGGGGTGGCCAGGGCTCGGGAGGGGATGGCTTGGTGACCGGTGTTCCCAAAAAGCTGAGTCCCCCACAAAGGCATTAACTCTTCTGGTGCTAGAGGGAAGGACAAGGAGGTTCCTTCTGACCCTCACACATCTCCGAACCTTTACAACCTTCAGCCAGGGAAAAGGCCCAGGCCCGGGCCGGGGGGCGGCAGCCCCTCCTGCGCACCAGGCCCTCCCCGGGACGGACCCTGCCCTGCGCCGGCGCACCGGGCCCTCCCCGGGACGGACCCTGAGGGGCCATGCCGCGCTGCCGCCCCTCTCCCTGAGCTCCCGCTGGGCGCCTGCCCCAGCGCCTCCATCCAGAGCTCCCCGGGAGCGGCCGGTCCCCGAGGGTCCGCGGCCTCTCCCCCTCCCCGGGCGCCATCCCGCTGCTCCCAGCGGGGTCAGGCTCCCGGGGACGGCGCGAGGGGTTGGAGCCGGACCGGTGAGCAAACAAACCGCCCAGGGTACCCCGGGCCTCGCACCCCCAAACCGGGTGAGCCAAGAGGCGTCCGAATCGCGATAGCAGCCATTGCGTCTGCCCGAGCCCACCGCCTGCTCGCCCGGGCGTGCCATCGCACCCCGGCGGGCGGCCCCGGCCCCTCTGTGCCAACGCTGCCCCTGTCCGGCGGGACCTGCAGCGGGGACCCCGCAGACCAGGTCCTGCCCCTTCCGCCCCCCTGTCCCATGGCCACAGCCCGGCCGATCACCCCTCTCCTGCCACGCACCCCACCACCTCCATTCGCCCCGCTGGGCCCCCGCCATGCGTCCCCCCGACGTTCCCGGCACCTTCACCCGCCCTGTGCACCCCCACCAACCTCCTGTGCATCTCCTGCCATCACCCCCCCGTGCACCCCCGCCATCATCCCGCTGTGCACCCCTGCCATCACCCCCCATGCACCCCCCGCCATCACCCCCCGTGCACCCCGTGCCATCACCCCTCCACCCCACCGGCCCTGCACGCCTCGCCCGCGGCCAGCAGCATGTGCAGCAGCATGTGCGGCCGCACGCACTCCACCACCCCGCGCCCCGGCCCAGCACCCCCCACCCCCCTCACCCTCCGTTGCCTGCGCCCCAGCTCGGCACCCCCCCACACCCTCCCCTCCGCTGCCCGCGCTCCGGCTCCTTTGCCCGCCCTGGCACTACTTGGCACCCTCCAGTCGCAAGGGCTTGTGGCACGATCCTACACGGGTGGGGATGGTCCCACTCCAGAGACGTCCTCTGCCACCGGCGCGGTTGTGCTGCGCCTGCCAGCACTGCCGCTGCCACCGCTGCTCTCGCATCCCCCGGCCCCGCACTCGCTCCCGCCTCGGCCCCCCAGAGCCCCCAGCTCCGTCCATCCCTCACCTCGTCCCTCCGCCGCTTTGCAGCTCACAGACACCGGCCACGAGCCAAACTCGCTGCTTGTCCCCTGCCACCACGGCTCGGCTCTGCGGGCTGACGCTGCTTCCCCGGCTCCCTGCCTGGCGAAGCACCAGCGCGTGCCGGGACGCGGGTGAGCACCCAGCTCCTCTGCATCCCCCCACACGCCGGGCCTACCGCCGCGCAGCCCCCCCGAGGAGCCCCCACTGCACACACGCGCCTGGGCACGTCCCCGGCTCGGTGTCGCAGCCTCTTTCCCAAACTGTAGAAATCGGGATTTCCTAGGAATTCGTTTGGCTGCTTGTTCCTCGCGCTGCTTTTAGGAGGCTGCTCTGGAAATGCTGGTGTGCAGCCCGCACCGTGACACGGGGACCTGTGCCCGCCGGCTGGCTTTGGCCGAATGCTCGCAGAGCCCCCGGCCGTCCCCGCGCGGGCTCCATCCCCTGGGACCCCCGGGAACCGCTCCGGCTGCGGGGACACAGGTGGCTGTGCACACTGGGGGTCCGCATGCTGCAGCTTGGCCAAACCTCTGCACCGCTGGTGGCTTGTCCCTGGCTGCATGGCCCCTCGCCCTGCTTGGTGCTGCCAGCGCCCCGCAGCCCCTCCGCATGCCCCCTGCCCCCCCCTGCCCGCCCCTGCCCGCCCGGCCAGCTCGTCCCACCGCCGTCCCCCCCACCTCTTCCCCTGCCGCTCTTCATTCCCATCGCGCTGCTGGCTCCTTCCCCGCTTCACCCGCAGGTCACGGAGACCCCGGCAGCCCTCGGAGACCCCGGTGGCCCTCGTGCCCTGGCGCGAGCCCCTCGGGGCGGGCGGCGGGCGCTGCTGGTGGAAGCGTGGCGTGTGTTGGCCTGAGTGCAGGCTGCCCGGTGGGTACCCACGGGCGAACCCCGGGTCTCTGCCCCTTCGGCAGCTGTTTCTGGGGCGACCGAGAGAGACCCGCCTGCACCCGCCTCTTGCCGCAAGAGGCCAGAAGTCTGCAGAGCGCAACTTTTTTCTGCAGAAAGTTCGGTCTGGGACCAGGAAAGCTGGACGCCTTCTTGCCATTTCTGAGGAGCCCTCCTCCGGTTCTCCCCGCCGCCCCCATCCTCTGGCGAGGGCTGGAAATGGTGGATGCACCGCTCTGCCCCGGCAGCGCCGGCGGCCGCGCCGCCCTCGCCGTGCATCCCAGCTTCCGCCACGAAGCAGCTGCAGCCGTACCTGTGTTGGCGAACACTGGGTGCTCCCCCCGCGGGACACCACGGCTCGTCCCAGTCAGGCCTAACACGAAAGAAGGCGACTCCCCACCACGCTGCCGCGCCATCGCCCCCCGGCCCCGGGGCTGCCCGGGTCTGCCGCAAACCTGCTCCCCTGCCCCAGCAGCGACGCCTTCATCCTCCTCATCGCCCCCCCCGTCCCCCCGCACCCACCAGGCGGGGCAGAGCCGGTGAGTGTGGGCTCAGGGCTTTGGGGACGGCACCGTCCCCAGGCAGCACCGGGGCCACCGGCCAAACTTGCTTCGCCGCAGTGGTTCCGTGCTGGGTGCCGAGGCCCCTCCGCTGACCTGCTTGTCCCCCCCCCAGCCCCAGACAACCCACTGCCATCCCGTCCCTGTCTGCGCCCCCCCAGCCCCGGCTCCCGGGGAGGCCACGTCCCGCACACCCCCAGCGCCCGCAGGGACACGTCACTCGCCCCAGCGACGCGGTGCCCGGCGGTGCCTTCGCCAGGGACCCCGGGCTGGCCGAGGTCTTGTCCCATGCCCATTCCCACCCCCCCGGCAGAACCGTAACCCCCTGCTAACGCAGCTGCTGCTACTTTACTTTTATTTTCTCAGCTGAAGCAAAGAGGATTTTCCCCAGGTGTAGATAGCGCTTTCCTGACTCTGTATCTATTCTGGCTGCATCGGCATCTCCGCTCCAAAAACATCTCCAGACCCAGTGAGACATTTCGTTTTGAAAAGCCATCCAGGAGAAGGCAGAGCGGTGGCGGGCGAGGATCTGACCCCCCCGGGCCTGCGGCGCGGCCGGCAGCGAGACCCGCACCCCTCGGCCGCGCCGTCCCGGTGCCGCCAGGGCCGGCCGCGCGCGGCAGTTACTGTGATTCTCATGGCTTCTCAATGACTTGGGTTTTCTTCTGTAAAAAGGGAGACACTTTTTCTTTTTCTTTTTCTTTTTTTTTTTTTTTTTTGCTTTGAAGGGTTTTTTTTAAAAAAAAAAAGAAAAGTTGTTGGTATTTTTCCTTTGTCCAGACTAACGTCATCAACCCCTGTTCTCCATCAGCTCCTGTCTGTAATTCTGACTGTAAAAGAAGCGAAACCAAAACCCGCAGCACGTTGTCGCTGGTGGCGAAGCGCTTCGCCGGCCACCACCGCCCCCACGCAGGGCGACAACGCGCGGCGCGGTTTTCTTCCCGTCCGCCCGCGGGCAGCCCTCACTGCCGCATGCATGTGTCACCCGCGGGGACCCCCCGCGCCCCCGGGCGCGTGCTCACACCCTCTGCATGTGCATATTCCGGCTCCCGCCCTCGCACGCACGCGTGCGGCCACGCGCACACGGCCCCGACATCCACACTCTTGTTTCTTACCCAGACGGACTCACCTGTGGGTTTTTGTTCTGTTTTTAATTTTACAGGGTCAGTTTGACTTCACCCTTATTTTGTATGGATTTTTCGGAGGAGATTTCTCCTTCTCCAGAGTCATGGAGGTGTGGCCATTCGCCTCCCGCCCTTGACGTTGTGATACACATACCCCACAGAGATCTATGTTTCTTATATTATATTATTATTATTATTAATTATTATTATTATTATGTAATAAATTTATAAGAAAGCCCTGCTTTGTTCCGTGGTGTCTCTCCGCTCCAGCAGCCCCCAGACCAGGGCTGCCATCCGGGACCCCCCCTCCATGGGGGATGCACCGGCACCCCAGCCGTGGCCAGCTGTGGCCAGCTGTGGGCAACCTCCCTCCCTGCTCGCCGGGGGCTCGTGTGCTCCCCGAGCCAGTGGCAGGGATGGCGGGGGGGGAGTGGGGCTGGGCAGGGGCGATGTCCCACTGCACTGGGGGGGCCGGGGTGGCTCGCTGCTCCCCAGGGCTACTGGTCTGTGCCAGGTGGCACAGGACAGACCTGCACCCACCACCCCCCTGCACCCCAGAGCTCCCCGAGGGGGTGGCAGGTTCCCGGGGCCGGTGCCCCACGGCGGGGAGCCAAGGTGGGGTGCATGGGGCCGATGTGCCGGGCTCGGCTTTGCGGGGGAGGGGGGGGGATACGTGGTGCTGCGGGCACCCCCGTCCCCCCAGCCCTGCAGCCACCTGCACGACCAGCGTCCCCTCCCGCGCCGGCCTGTCCCCCCCACTGCCCCACGTCTGGGGCTCACCCCCGGGACCGGGGCCAAGCGGGAGCCCCCGCGGGACAGACGCGCTCAGGGCAGGGTCCGGCCGCAGGGCAGGGAACCCCCGGCCACGGGGACGGCAAGTGACGCCCTGACACCAGCCACGGCGGTTTGTGGGATGCCGTGACAGCGGCTACAGCCCCGTGGGCTCCTGCGCGTCCCACCCCGCTCAGGGGGTCCCACCACCCACCCCGAGGCCCCTGCCCTGGCAGTAAGTGCCCGTGTCCCTCCCCAGCACCGAGCCCCGCCGTGTCCTGCCCCGGGTGCCCGTGTCCCTCCCCAGCACCGAGCCCCCCCGTGTCCTGCCCCGGGTGCCCGTGTCCCTCCCGAGCACCGAGCCCCCCCGTGTCCTGCCCCGGGTGCCCGTGTCCCTCCCCAGCACCGAGCCCCGCCGTGTCCTGCCCCGGGTGCCTGGCAGAGCCGTGGCCAGGGTCCCGCTCCTGGGACAGGTGGGCTGCGGAGGGGCTGGGAGCACTTGCCATCCCCAGGACTTACCCGAAACGGGGTCACCCCGAGCTCCGCTGCTGTGGTGACGCCAGAGCAGGGCCCGCAGCACCTCGTGCTGAGCATCGGGTGACCTTGGGGACGCTTGTTCCTGCCTCCTCCCCTGCAGCGGCACCGGAGCCATCGATGGTGCCGTCTCCGCTGCCCTGTGTCCGCCTGCCTCTCCCCGGGCCGGGCCACGGTGCCACCGTCCCCAGCCGGAGCGGGGCCGAGGGGTGGGGCAGTTATGGCAGCTCCCCGGTCCCGGCCACGGTGCCACCGTCCCCAGCCGGAGCGGGGCCGAGGTGTGGGGCAGTTATGGCAGCTCCCCGGTCCCGGCCATGCGTCCCCGGTGTCCCCGGTGTCCCCAGGTGCTGGGGGCCAAGAGCTGGGTGGGGGGAAAGGCGCTCAAGGCCTCACTCGGTCTGCAGCTGATGGTGACCCTGGCCACCGCGGTTGCCTTGGGGGACAAACAGCGGCCAAGGAAGAGAGGGAAAAGGGCTGGGGAAGCACAGGGGACCCCACCGAGCACCCCTGGCCCAGGCAGCCCCTCCAGCATGGGAGGGGCCATGGTCGCCCTGAGGACCCCCCGGTTTTCTCCGGGACCATCACCCCTCCTCTGGCACATGCCCAGCTCCTGCCCAGGCCCCTTCTCGAGGGCCCGTCCTGCTCCCTGGGATGCGTTTGGGGACCCCGGTGTGGCTCCCACCCCCTCCCAGCACTGGGGTCACACCCCCCCCCACCCCTCCCAGCTCGTGGAGCCGGGCACCAAGGAGGGGCTTTGGGACTGGGGGGGTCGGTGCCTCACAGCAGCCCCCGGCAGCCAGCACGGGGAGGTGGGGAGCTGCCACCACATCCCACCCCTGTGTCCCCCGCGGCTCTGCTGCCAGCCCAGCCACGCTGTGCCCGCACCCCGGGGATCCCCACAGCCCCCCCTCCTGAGCCTGGTGGCCCCTGCGCCACCCTGTCCCCAAGGCCGGCTGTCCCCACCCCTGATGCTCCTGTCCCTGTGCCATGGCTGCGGTGCCCGTTGTGGGGACACTGATGCCTTCTCATCCCAGGGGCATGGGCCCCGACCCAGCGCGTGTCCGTGGGGCTCTGCCGTGGGGCACCGCAGGCTGACACACAAGGGCTGGGTGCTCCTGCTCCGGGGTGACATCTCACTGCCACCCCCCCAACTGGCTGCTGTCCCCCCCCGAGCCAGGACACTGCACCCCAAACCTTGGGGCACCGCAGCGTGGCAGCGACGCGCATGAGAAACGGGCTGCAAGAGGCCACAGGGAGTGGGGGCGACGGGAGGGGTTGTGCCAACCCGCCCCCCCCAGCACCCTGCACACCCAGCCGAGCACCCCCCACCTCCTGCAGCCCCCCCAATGCACCCCTGTGCTCTGCCCCTCAGCAGCCCCCCATGTTCTGCCCCTCCTGCACCCCCTGCATACACCTCCCCATGGTCTGCCCGTCCTGCAGCCCCCCCATACCCGCATACTCTGCTCCTCCTGCAGCCCCCCCATGCTCCCCCCCATGAACCCAGCTGTGCCCCACGCACACCCTGCCCCCCCCCATGCTTTGCTCCTCCTGCACCCCCCATGTTCTGCCCCTCCTGCAGCCCCCCCATGCACCCACCCGTGCCCCACGCACCCCCCCAACTCACGTACCCCACTCTCTGGACGGCTCCGTGCCCCCCCCCACCCCGCACCCCCCTCTCCCCGGCGCGGAGCCCCCGCCCTGCCCTGTGCCCCCCCAGCCCCGGGGTCCCCCCGGCAGCGCCCCCGGCCCCGCGGTCACACCAAGCATATATTTTATTGAAAGACCAAGTGGGTGACAAGGCGGCGGGGGGAGAACCTGGGCCCGGGGTTTGTACAGGTGTGGGGCTGCGGGGGGGCTCCTCTGGCTGGTGGAGTCGCGGCGAGAGCTATCGGCACGGGGGGGGGCAGAGGGCTGGGCACTAAACTAGCGCTGCTGGGGGGCGGGGGGGCCGGCAAGCAAAAGGAATCACCAGGCACAGCAGTGAGGAGCGGGGGCCCGCTGCCACGCTCGGCCAGACCCCCGTCTTCCTCCCGCAGGGCACGGACATTGGGGCCGGGGGGGGGTCCCGTGGGGCTGGCAGCGCCCCCCCCTCCTCCCTGCCCTGTGGGGAGCCCCCCGCCCCCAGTGCCGGCCCTGCGCCCCGCAGCCCCCCGGGACGGGGGAGATGGCAGAGTGGCGGTGGTGGGGCGGGGGACGCGGATGGAGGGGGCCGGGGGGGCTGTGCCGCGCTCCCTGGGGGTCCTGGAGGGAGCACTGGGGTGCTGGGCCGCTCCGGGGGGGCCTGCGGCGGTGGGGGGAGCCCCCCGGGGGGTGGGAGGGTGGTGCTGCCGCCGTGCAGGGGGACAGCATGGGCTCGGGGGGCTCGCCCCAGCACCCCCACCTCCCCGTGCCCCCATCAGCCCCTCACAGCCTCCCCACAGCGCCATTCACCCCCTTGAGCCCCCCCCCACTGCCCCTGCAAGCATTTGCCCCCCGACTCCCCTGAGCCCGTTCACCCCGGCGTCTCCTTTCCTGGCGGGGGCTCGGCTGGTCCCTGCTCCTGCGGCCCCGGGCTGGCACTGCTCATGCAGGGGGGGGCAGCTTCTGCCCCAGCCCCCTGGTTCGGCTGCGTCACCCCTGTGGCCGGGGTCCCCATGTCACGGGGCCGGGGCGGCGCTGGGCGCACCCTGGGTCCCCACCCGGGGGCTGCGGCTGCGGCCTGGCCCCCGGCCCCCCGAGAAGCGGTGAGGATGTGCGGGGAGTCCGTGGGGCGTGGGCTGGAGCATGTGCAGGGGGGGCCAAGCCGGCTGGTTGTGGGGTCAGACAGAGTCTCTGGCCGTCTGTGGGGCTGGAGGGGGGTGCGGAAGCAGGAGACACAGTGACCGTCCCCTTACTCCAGGTAAATGTCCTCTGTGGGGCAGGCGTACTCCAGGTGCTCCTGGTAATATTCCTGAAACGCGCGTCTGCAAGGAAGGGCACAACGGGGCGGCTGGGGTACAGACCCTGGCACCACAACCCCCCCGCACCCCCGGCCCCAACACAGCCAGCCCCCCTGCACCCAGACCCCCAGCACTGGCACAGCCAGCCCCCAGCACCCAGCCCCCCCACATCCAGACTGCCTGGACCCCCAGCCCCAATACAGCCAGACCCGCGGCACCCAGACTGACCTTCTGCACCCCCAGCCCTGACACGGCCAGACCCCCGGCACCCAGACCCACAGTACGCTCAGCCCCGGTACAGCTGGCCCCCCTGCACCCAGACCCCCAGCACCACAACCCCCTGGACCCCCAGCCCTAATACAGCCAGACCCCCTGCACTCAGACCCCCAGCACCACAACCCCCTGGACCCCCAGCCATGGCACAGCCAGACCCCCAGTACCCAGCCCCCCTGCACCCCCAGACCCCCTGCACCCCCAGCCCAGGCGCCCGCCCCCGTCCCCATCGTACCCGACGCACTCGGCGACGTGCCGCATGGATTCCTGTGAGACGAAGACATGGCAGGCGAAGCGGCTCAGCACCGGGTGCTTGGTGATGAACCCGAAGTAGCTGCAGGGGGAGGGCAGGGTGAGGGGGGGACACGACACCCCACTCCTGCCCCCGCGGGGGCTCTGTGGAGGGGACACCCACTGGGGCCCTGGGGCTGGGGCAGCCACGGCAGGACAGGGAGCGAGCTGTGGCCCCCAGGCAGGGGATGGAGGGGGAGTCCCTTGGGGCTGGGAGCACCCGGGGGACTGTGGGAGGAGTGGGGGGGTCTCACCAGCTGTTGCGGGGGTGGCACCCGCAGAAGGAGATGTTCTTCATCTGGAAGAAGTGGCTGCAGCGCTCAAACTGGAAGAGAAGAGCCGAGGTGTGGGTGCCCCGGCTGGCGGCAGGGCAGGCGTCCGGCCCTCCCCATGACCCCCCCCCGCGCCCCTCACCTCCTCGTCCCGGCTGTACTCGGTGACGGTCAGGATGAGCTTGATGCCCTGCAGCGTGATCTCCAGGTCGCAGCTGGCCGGCGGGCGCAGGTGCACCGTCAGCTTCCTGGTGGTGGCAATCTGGGGGCCACGAGGGGGGAATCATGGGGGGGGGGGGGGTCACGCCAGCGCAGGGAAGGAGGGGTCCACGCCGCCGGCCCCCTGCCCCGGCCTCACCTTCTGCATGGCGGCGCAGAGGATGCCGTTGCCCTGGTGGTACGGCACCTCCACCGAGCCCAGGAACTGCACGTTGAACCGCTCCACCCAGCACGGGTTCCTCTTCAGGCCTGCGCGGGAGAGGGGACGAGGAGACGCCATCCCGAGCCCCGCACAGCCCCCGCCGCCCCCCACGGCCCCGGGGACCCCGCAGGCTCCTACCGATGGCGTCCCGGGCTTGGCCGACGACCTCGTGGGCGTAGAAGGCGGGGAAGATGCCTCTCTCCCCCGTCCGCATGTTGTAGCCCCGGTACCAGTAGTCATCCTCCTCCAGCTCCACCAGGATGGGGTCGTCCACGTCCAGCTCCAGCTCGTCCTCGTGGCGCGGGATGAACCTGGGAGGGGAGGCGGGAAGGAGGACGTGGGCCCCGAGGGGGAGAGCTGTGGGAGAGGGGGTCCTGTGAGATCCCCCCGAGGTGCCCGTGGCCGTGGCCGGGCTCGCTGCTCACCTGAAGACGGCCCGGTGGGTTTGCTCCCGCTCCTCCCCGTTCACCATGCAGGAGAACAGCCCGAAGGACTCTGTGCCTGCGGAGGAGGCGGCTGCCGTGGGGCCGGGGGGCAGCTCCCACCCCACCGCAGGGGGGGCATCCCCCATCTCTGCCCACCCCAGGGGCTGCGGGACCCTCGGGGCGAGGGCAGCGGGGAGCAGATGGCCATCACCCACGGCCCCATCTCGGGGGTCTGACCTGAGCCCCTGGCCCAGCACCCCCCACCCGAGGACCCCACAGGGTGCTGGTGTGAAGGTGTGTTGGGGATCGGCCACCCACGGGGGGCCTTCGGTCCAGCCCCACGCCCCCTCCTGCCACTGCCCCACAGCCTGTGCCATGCCGTGCCACACGGGGACGACAACATGGCCAGGATGGCTGAGGCAGGACACCGAGGGCAACCAGCCTGCCGAGAGCTGCCCAGGACAGCTGGCACGGCACGGCACGGCACGGCACGGCACGGGCCACTTACTGGACGAGCGGGAGGTGCTGTTGACAAAGACGTTGAGGAACTTCTTGGAGAACTGCAGGTCGGCCTCCGGGGACGAGTCCTCGGAGGAGCTGTGGGCGTCGGGGGCCACCAGCCCGTCCCCAAAGGCCGCCTCGTCCTCCAGGTCGCAGCGGTCGCAGGCGCGGAGCAGGTCGCTGTCATCGCTCAGCACCGAGGTGCAGCGCCGCAGGCTCACCAGCTCCAGCTGCGTGTGCTCGTCCACCACCAGCGTGTACTTCACCGAGTCGTAGGCCAAGGACTCGTCCAGCGCCCGCGGCTCCAGCGCCCCGGGGGCGCCCGGCAGCTCCCCCGCGAAGCTTCCCCGCAGCGGGTCCTCGGGGAAGGGGGAGCCCTTCAGGTAGGGCGCCTCGTCCTCGTCCGTGGAGTAGGCCATGGTGAAGCCGCGGTTGGTCTTGGCGGTGGAGACATCCAGGGCGGGCGGGCCGGCGTCGGGGCTCTGCCCCTGGGGCGCTAACCGCACGTCGTCAATCATGTCGTCGGCCTCCAGGACGCCAGAGTCCAGGTCCCTGCCGACGGCCCAGTCCTCCGGGCCGGCGTTCGGCGGCGCCGCGGTGCTGTGGTGCTCCCCGGCGGTGGCCTCGGTGCCGGGGGAGGCGCGCGGGGCGGCACGGGGCGCTGCGGGACGGCAGCCGAAGGTGGCCAGGACCTCGGAGGCGCCCAGCCTGTCGAGGGTGACGGGGCGCCCCGGGAAGACGGGGGCGATGGTGTCGTTGGTGGGGTTGCTGAGGAAGAGGAAGGGGCCCGACTCGTCGGCAGGCAGCTCCGGCACCGGCTCCGTCCCGGTGCCCAGAGCCCGCTCGTCCTCGGCGCGCTGGAGGGAGCTGCGCAGCGTCTCCATGTCCACCAGCTCGATGGCGCGCTGGCAGCGGGGCAGGGCGGCCGGCTCCCCCGCGCCCACCGGCGAGTCCCGCGAGCCGGGGACCTCATCCAGCGCCTCGCTCAGGATCTCGGGCTCCAGGTCGGAGGCCGGGGAGATGGTGTCGCAGAGCGAGTGGGTCTGCTGGAAGCACTCGTCTGGGCACTTGATGGGGTAGGAGCCCTCCGAGATCATCTTGTTGACGAGGTTGCTGAGCAGCCAGGGCGAGTCCGAGTCCTCGCTCAGGTCGGGCTCCGACTCGGAGTCGGAGTCGTACTCGCTGTTGTCCTCCTCGTCCGCCTCGGGCATCAGCTTGGGCCCCACGGGCAGGTAGAAGGAGCGTCGGATGCTCTCCAGACTGTGGTCGGGGTCGATCTTCAGGTCCAGGGGGCTGGAGACGGAGACGTCCGTCTGGCCCGTGGGTGCGGAGGAGTCCGCCGGGTTCAGGCTGTCGTAGTAGCCCTCCATCTTCAGCTCGGCCAGGCTCTCCCGCCTCACCACGCCGCGCTCCGGCAGCTCCCTCTCCAGGGTCTCCTCCTCCTCCTCCTTGCCCTTGTCCAGCAGCAGGGAGTCCTTGATGCCCATCAGGCCGGGCGCCTCCAGCTCCGTCTCCAGCTCGGCCTCCGAGGTGGGCGAGCTGGCCTCCTCAATGGAGTTGGTGAGGTGGGAGGACCTGCCGCTGCTGCTGTCGCTGCTCAGGTCCAGCTCCGTCTCCGAGATGGAGGAGATCATGTTGCTGACCAGGCGCCCGCCGGCAAAGGCCGCCTCGATCTCCCCCTCCACGTCCGAGTCAGAGCCGGGCGAGCTGAGGTCTTCTCCGTGCCGGCCACCAGGCAGGAAGGGCTTGGTGGTCCTGCTGGTGAGGTCGGCCTCGATGCCGGGGTCGGAGGAGGGCGAGGTGGTCTCCGAGGAGCCCGAGGGGTGCCCGCGCACGCTGGCCGCCCGGCCGGGCTGGGGGCCCTCCCCGTCGGAGCTGAGCGGCTCTGCCGGCCCCGCGGGGCGCACGTAGGTGCCCGCCAGCCGGGCGCCCTGCCCATCCCGCCGCTCGGCGACAGCCACCGGCTCTTCCCGGCACCGCGGGGAGCCGGGCTTCTCACAGGGGGCCGCGGGGGACCCTGGGCTGCCGGCCCCCAGGCCACCCCCTTGGCCGGGCGCCGGCCTCTCTCGGCTGCCGGCCGCTTCGTGCTTTGGTGGGGCACGGCGGCCATCGGCGGCGGCGGGGGCCCGGGGCGGCGAGCCCGTGTCGGGGGGGCCGGGGGGAGCCGCAGGCCCTGTTGGAGAGAGAGACGGTTTAGGGGGCGGCTGGCGGAGGTGCGACGGGGAGAGCGGTGCTCGCAGCGCAGAGGAGATGATATTCATGTTATAATCTTCCCCGGCTCTCGGGGGCGATGGGTTACCATGTGCCAGCGACTCGTGGCTGTTGCCTTGCGAGTCAAAGGGGGAGGGCTGCAGCGAGGCGGGGGCCTGCCCGGCCCCCCCGGGGCTCGGCCCCTTCGGGCTCTCCAGGCAGGGTCCGTCTTGGATGCAGGCGTGGGGAGACAAGTGTCCTGCAAGGGAAGGTAGAGCCCTGCGTCAGCCCCCCCGCCCCGGCACCAAAATCCCGCCAAGGGGCATCTAACGGAGGGGGACGGCTGCGGGACGCCCGGGTGCAGCAATTCCCGGTGCCGGCCCCTGCCCCACGGACCCCATCCCCATCCCGCGCTCACCGGCATGTGAGGACGAGGAGGAGGAGGAGGAGTGGAGAAGGGTGTCCTGCCAGGTGGTGCGGTGAGCGGGCGGTGGGAAGCTGCCGTTGTTGTTCAGGGAGTCCTGGGGGAAGAGCAGAGCCGGGGGGAGTGAGCCCCGGGAGGGGACACGGGGCGGCCGAGCCCAGGGACATCTGGGGACCCGGGAAGGGGGGATGAGGTGGGGTGCCTGGCCGGGGCTGCGCGGGGGCACCGAACGCGGGCGGGCCGGCCCTGGGACGCCCCTCGGCACGGCTCGGTGCTCCCCACCAGCTTGGCAGCGCCGGGGCCACGTGCCCAGGGGCTTATCCGGATTAGGGCCGCGACGTCCCCAGCTCCCCTGCCCGGCCAGACGCTCGCCCGGGCCATGCCAGCCATGGAGCGGGACCGAGGGACGGCACGCTGCCCGTCCTGCACGGCCCCGGGGACAATGCTGCGCAGGGGACGCCCCGACACCGGTGCTGACCCCACGGGACCCCCGAATGAGGGCTTGCTGTGCCCCATCCCCCCGAGAGAGGAGCCCGACCCCATCGAGCGGGACCCCCGCTGCCTCCCCCACGGAGGGGCCGCCCCCGCGGTGCGGGCAGGAGCCAGTAGGGCCACGGCCGCCCGTCCGGCGCGGCGGCAGCTGCGGATTAGTGCCGGCGGGAAGCGCAGGCAGCGATAATCCCGCCGAGCGGGAGATTAGTGAGCGGGGCTGGCGCACGAGCATGGTGGGGGGGGGGTCACTGTCACAGGGGGTGTCACAGGATGGGTGCTGGGGGGGGTTGGCACCCCAGGACCAGGGTCTCGCCCCCTCCCAGGGCTGGTGCAAACGGGCTGGAGCAGGGATTACTGGGATTTGCACCCAGGGCACACCGATGGCGGATGGATCCGGCGTCGCCGGGGGCTCCGCTGACACCCTGAGGGACGATGGACCGGGGCAGCCGGATTTGGCTTTGCCGGTGCATCCCACTGGGGCGCAGCACCTTGGGGCTGGGGGTTCCAGGTGAGACCCCTGGGGCTTTGTCACCCTCCTGCGCCGCCCCCCAGCCCCCCGGCAGCCCCCCCAGCCTCAGCGGCATGCGGTGCCCTCCCGGGAGGGGGCCCGAGAATCCCGAGAGCCCCCCGGCACCATGGCAACGCAGCAGGATGCAGGCAGCACCGCACGCGGCTGCCCACGCACTGCGGCGGCGCAGCAGCTCGGGGATGGCACCGCACCCGCGTGCGTGCGGGGACACAGGGACACCCCTGCGGCGACACGCCTGCGGGGGGACCCCCACACCCCGGGGGAGCCCCTGAGCCCAGCTCCGGGGATGGAAAAGGGGGGATGCAGTGGGCACGAGCACCCGTGTGCACACACACCTGCGCACACGCGTGTGCGACGCACAGGCCAGCCCCGCGACGCCCGCTGCGCCCGCACCACCTCGCAGCCCTCCGCCACCTGGAAACGTCCCCAGCCCAGACGTGGGGATGGGACCCCCAGATCCCCCGGTCCAGGGCCTGGCAGGGGCCCCCCCAGACCCATCCCCAAGGTCCCCATCTCAGCCCCACCACTGTGGAGCTGGAGCCAGCACCATCTTTGCCCTGCTCTGCCCCTCCATGCTCCTGGTGCCCACCCCTGAGCAGATCCCCCCACACCGCACCCCACAGAGCCCCCCCCTCCTCCTCCTCCGCCAGCCATGGGGCACAGAGACCCCGGGTGGCAGAGAGAGTCCTCCCGGCCACCCCCACCCTCACCTGGGTGCCCGGGGCCGTGAGGTTGAGGGTGGTGGGTCGGTGCTTCTGCGTCTCCTCCAGGGCGGGTGAGGGGATGGGTGAGGCCGAAGGGGACGGTGGAGCTTCCAGCTCGTTGCCCTCCTCCTCCTCCTCTTCCTCCTCCTCCTCATTGTCATCGATCATCTCGAACTCCTGGAAGTCGTCCTGGAAGGTGCAGACGGGGTGCGGCTGCTCGCCGCGCTCCAGCACCAGGCAGTCCTGGGGATGCGGCACGCGGTTAGTGGCCACGGTGCTCGCGTTTGCCATGGCCACGGCCCCGCTCCCCGGCACGGCACGGCCACCGCTGCTCGACCCTCCCCAGCGCCTCCGCTCCCAACCCAACAGGATGGGGGTCTCCAAGAGGAAAGTGCGTGGTGCCGGGGACCCCCCGGCTCTACCAGCGCCCTGCCCGTCCCTCCCTGCCCGTCCTGGCCCAACGCCCAGCGCTTCACCCCACCCACACGCCTGCCTGGCCCCTGCCCGCTTCCCCGTCCCCGCCAGGGCCGGGCAGAGCTGGGGAAGAGCTCAGTAAGCCAGAGCCACGGTAGCCACCGAAGCCACCAGAACCAGGGGGGCCACAGGAGCCATCGGAGCCACCAGGACCAGGGGACCACAGTGGCAGACGATGCCCTGACACCCCAGCCTTGCCCGCACCGGTGGGGCCAGTGTGGGGCTGGCTGCTGACCACCCGTGTCCCCATGGCCACCCCACAGGGCTCAGACAGATGTGATGGGAAGCCCCGGGGTGTCCGGCCATGCCAGGGGGGTCCCTGGGCTCTGACCCCCGCCTGCACCCTGCGGTGTATCCCTTCGGCACAGGGACCTCTGCACCCTCCACTCCGGGGGGGCTTTGCCAGGCCGATGCCCCCAGCCGGTCCCCCCCAAAGCTCTGCGCAGCCGCCATGTCCCTGGCGGGGGCTCGGCACGCTCGGCTCCTGCACCTTCTCATAGTGGTCCGAGTCGTAGTTCAGCCCGATGCCGCAGTCGTCCGTGATCTCCGACAGGTCCTCGTCGTCAAACTCCTCCAGGCTGATGTCCTGGGGGGGCCTGGGGAGAGGGGCCGGGGATGTCAGGGCCGGGGGACATGCCGACAGACCTCAGGGAAATGCCTCCCATTTCCCCCACGGCACCACGAGGGCCTGGAGAGCTGAGCAGCACCGCAGGCTCGTGCTGGCACTGTACCACCCCCAGCCCAGGGTGCCAGCATGGCAGCAACCAAGCCGGTGGCACTGCAGGGACATGCTGGTGTAACGCCATCACCCCAGGGCGCCAGCATGGCAGCACCAGCCTGGTGGCACGGTGGGGACACGCTGGCGTAACGCCGTCATCCCATGGCACCGGCACGGGAGCACCGGCCGAGCCGACACGGCACGCTCCAGGCAGGCAGCGCGGGGCCCGCGGCTGGAGGCGACGAGGAGGGCGATGGCACCGCGGTGCACGGGGCGGCCGCTCTCAGCACCGCGCTCCCTCCCGCCCGGCTCGCCGCCAACTGCCCGGATTCGCTGCCGGCCTCGTGCCGGGGCGGTGGGAGCTCAGCGCGGCTCATGGCCCCACGCAGCCGCGGGTTGTCCCCGGCCGGGCGGCAGTAACGAGCCCGCCACCATGATGGGCAACGCATTGCCCGAATTCCCAGCAAAATCCCTTGAGCCAAACCCGAAGCGTGCGCGGGGAGGGGACGGGCGGCTGCGGGGTGACCTGCACCATGGATGGGGGCCGTGACAGCCCGTCCTCGCCCGTGCCATCCCCCTGCCTGCCCCACAGGTACGGGCGGCCAGGGGAGCCCAGCCGTTCCTCGGGAACGGGGGTGTCATGGAAACCAGCGGTTTCTGCAGGGAAAGGCAAAAAAAAAAAAAAAAAAAAAAAAGGAAAAAGACGACAAATCTTGGCAGGATTTGGTGTTGGAAAACGGAAATGAAACGTTTTGGGTGGCTCTGTAGGGTGGGAGGTGCAGGAGTGCCTGGGCACCAGCCGGGACCCTCTGCCCACTCCACTGGGGTCTGGGGACACCCAGGGTCCCCCCAGCCCAGCCCCGAGGGCGCACGGCAGCTCCCGGGAGGATGGACCGGGGCACGTGGGGCTCCTCCAGCGGGGACGGGTCTGGGGTCTCACGGGGACCTCACTGGGGTCTCGGTCCCAGGATCCAGCTGGCAGCAGGAGCGGAGCCCCCACAGTGGGGGGTCAGAGCCCCCACTGTCAAAGGTACCGCCGGAGCCGTCCCCCCGGTCCTGCCCCTGCTCTTGTCCCGAATTGCCCTTGCCCAGCCCCTCGCCCAGCCCGGGGGCCGGGCGCTCACTCCCATTTCCCAGGGAGAAAGATTTCCCCTAATCACATAATTCCCAGAACTAGGACATTGAGACGGCAGCAAATAGTCACAGATTTGTGGCAAAAGCATCTGAGCCGGTGGGGGGACCCGTGGCCTCAGCCTGCGGGGGGGCACAGGGATGGGCCCCGGACCCCGGCCAGGGGTGGGGGAGCCCCTGGGGTGGCGGGGAGCAGAGCCCCGGGGGTGGCAGGGAGCAGAGCCCATCTCCCCATCCCTGGGAACATCAGTGGGGGGGGAACATCCCACAGGCAGCGGGGTGGGGGCAGAACCGGCCCTGGGACCTGCTGCACTCCCTGGGGGCGACCAGAGGCCTCAGGGGTCCTCGGGAGGGCAGGGACAGTGCGGCCATGAGTCCCCTGGGATGGGGACCTGCCAGGGTCCCACAAACCCCTGGCCGGGCGCCGTTCCTGCACCCCCAGACCCCCCTCACCCGGGGGAACAACTCCTCTGCCAGCCCTCGTCCTGGCTGAGGGGACACGCCGGGCCGGCACGGCACAGTGTGACATGGCAGGGCTGGGGTCCCTGCCCCACACAGGGCTCCTGCCCACCCGTGGCCCAGCTCCGGCTGCCCGGGGGCGCCCTTCCCTGCCTCCGCGAGGAGCAACCGCCGCGACAAACCACAGCTGAAGTTTCTAGGTCACGGCGCTCCTGAGCTGGGGCGGGCACGGCGGGATGGCACGGCCATGGCGGGATGGGCCACCTCGGCAGGATGGAGCCACTACAGCAGGATGGAGCCGCCACAGCACTGATGGGGCCACAGAGGTGCTGATGGGGCAGCCATGGTGGGATGGGGCAGCCATGGTGGGATGGGGCCACCATGGTGGGATAGAGATGCCATGGCACTGATGGGGCCACCACGGCGCTGATGGCATGGCCACGGTAGGATGGAGCCACCACAGTGCTGATGGGGCAGCCATAGTGGTATAGAGCCACTATGGTGGGATGGGGCCACCACAGAGGGATGGGGATACCATGGTGGGATGGAGCCACCATGGCGGGATGGGGACACCGTGGTGCTGATGGGGCTGCCATGGTGGGATGGAGCCGCCATGGTGGGATGGAGCCACTACAATGGGACTGGGATACCATGGTGCTGACGGAGCCGCCATGGCAGGATGGAGCCCAGCCCCAGAACCTCCCTGAGGGGACGCAGCCTCAGCCCCACTGCAGGCAGAGAAGAGGCAGCACCATGGCTGCCAGTGCGGGGACAGAGCGACGGGCGCCTTGGACGCTCCGGCGATGAGCAGCGGGTGGGAAGGATGGCGTGCATCCCTGCCATGGCCACACGGGACACCAGGCCAGCCGGAGCAGAGGTGCAGGTGGGGAGCACCTGAGTGAGGGTCCAGAGCCGAGGCAGGGGTTTGGGGAGGGGGGAGCTCACCCCAGCCCCGTGCACAGACAGGGGAGTCGGGAAGGGCAGGAGGTGGGGGGGACACCGCACCACGGGGCGTGCAGGGACCTGGCCCCACACCGCGTGCCCCGGGCCGGCCTCGCCGCCTCCCCTCTGGCGTGTCCTGAGCTGGGGGGGGGGGGCGGGCACAGGGTGAGGGCTGGGAGATGGACCCCAAGGGGGACCCCAGCAGCACCCACCCCTGGGGTGCAGGGAGCAGGGCCGTGTAGGGACGGGGGGCACAGCGGGGCACACACCGGCACGGCACGGCACGGCACGCACCCCGGCGTTTGCACGGGAGCTGCGGGGGGCCGGGCTCCCCAAGGAGGGCGCGATGACCGAGCAGGCCACGGGAAGATTGAATTTCCTCGTTATTTCCAGCCCAGCTCCCCGGACAGTTGGCCCCGGCAGCGCTTCTCCTGCAACGGCTTCTCCCGCGGGGACGGGCCAGGGACCGGGACGACAGACGTGCCCCCAGCCCCCCAAACTCCCGACCCCCCGCTGCGCCCAGGGCAGGGACGTGGCCGCAGGGAGGTCGGTGCTGGCCATTGGAGACCCAGCCCCGGCCGGCATCCCCCACCCCATGCTTCTGACCGGCACCCGGGGCTCCCATGGCTCGACCTGCGGCCACCCCCACCGGGGCTGGAGCCCCAGACCAGGGTGCAAGAGCCCAGGAGCCATCCCCCAAGAGCCATGCCGAGGCCTCGCCGCGTGTCCTTTCCGCATCACGTCACCTTTACCAGCCTCTCCTTCCCCTCCCATCAGGGGATCCCACTCCACCAGCCCCACCGAGCCCCCGGCTGGGCGCGACCCCCCCAGAAACCTCCTTGGAAAGGGCCCGATCCAGATCCGGCCCTCGCAGGGCCCGGCTGAACCGGCACCAGCCGAACCCACCACCTCGGCGTCCCTGGGGACTGGAGCCGGTTCTCGGGGCTGGTGCAGGGGTGCAGCGCCCGCTGCCCGGGCTGCCTCCCCCCACGGGGTCACGGCCACAGGTCCAGCCCCCCGGCACCCGCAATGGAGGCGTCATGCCACCATCAGGGACCTCGGAGACCAAGAGCTCCCAAAGGAGCCGGGGGGGTGATGGATGGCAGGGGTCAGGGGGGAGAGCAGAGGCGGCCAGCATGGGGGCCAAGTGGCCACTGTCCCCCCCTCACAGAGTGCAAGGGGGGATGTGGGAGGGCAACGAGTTGAGTCCCAGGGGGATGGAACCCCATGGAGGGGGACACGGCCGAAACCCTCCCCACCACTTGCCTGGGGGCCCTAACCCGGGGGGGGTGTCCTGCCAAGGTCAGGCGAGGTGCGGGGGACCCCGCACCTCGCCTGACCTTGGCAGGACCCCCCCCCCGGGTTGGGGCCCAGCAGCATCCCCCACCCCATCGGACCCTCCAGGAGGGCTTGGCTGGTGGCCCTGTGTCTCCGGTGGCCCTGCGGTAAGGTGACCCACCATGGGCACTGCCAGGCCCTGGCGCTGCTCCCGGGGGAGGCGGGGGGGGGGAACACGACACAGGCAGAGGCGGGGGGGACACAGCTTTCAGCACCCGCCATTGACCCTGGGAGCGGTTGCCGACCCCCTGATCCACCAGCTATGGGGTGAGTGTCCCCCCCCCGGGGCCAAGCGACCCCAGAAGGGCCCGATCCCGGTGCCAGCACCGCTGCGGCGCGGCGGGAGAGACAAAGAGGCGGCGGCGGCTCCGGCTCCCCCCGCAGCGGCGGGATGCGGCGGCACCGGGCACAGCCCAGCCCGGGGGGGGGGGGGGGCCCTGAGCCCGGCAGGTGCGGGGGGGGCTGACCCTCCGTTAAGGGGGAGGGGGGACAGAGGGCCCCCCCCATCCCCTGCTGCCGAACTGGCGATGCTCGGGGGGAGGGGGGAAGGGGAAGAGGAAGAGGGGCCCCCCCATCCCCTGCTGCCGGACTAGGGATGCTCGGGGCCGGGGGGGGGAAGGGGAAGAGGGGCCCCCCATCCCCTGCTGCCGGACTAGGGATGCTCGGGGCGGGGGGGGGGGGGGAAGGGGAAGAGGGGCCCCCCATCCCCTGCTGCCGGGGCTGGGGATGCTCCGGGGCGGGGAGGGGGGGGCGGGATGCGGCGGCCCCGTGAAGGGCCGGGCCGGGCGGGCGGCCTGCGCGGCCCCGCATCCCAAGGTGAACGGGCGGGGGAGCGGCGGGAGGCGGCAGGGAACGAGCCGGGGGGGGGTCCGGGCCCGCCGCCGCCGCCCCCGCCGGGCCCCGAACCCGCCAAGGGCAGCCCCGGTGCCGCAGTGCCCCGGTACCCGCCGGATCCCCACCCCGCATGTCCGTCCCCCCCCCGCGGTGCGGGCCCGGCTCACCTGCAGCCCGGCGGCGAGAGCGAGTGGAAGGTGGAGAGCGAGAACATCTCGGCGCGATCCGCCATCTTCTCCCGGCCGGGGCTGCGCCGGACTGCGGAGCTGCGCGGGGAGCGGCGGGGGCGGCGGGGGGGCGAGGGAGGGGCCGGCCGGCGGGGGGGCAGGATGGGGAGGGAGGGGCCGGGAGGGGCGGGGGATGCCGGGGGGGGGGAGCGGGGGGGCTGGGCGGGGGTATGGGGGGGGGGGGGGGTATGGAGGGGGTGGGGGGGGTATAGGAGGGGGGCGGGGAGGGGTATAGGGGAGGAGTCGGCGGGAATAGCGAGGAGAGCGGAGAGCGGGGGGGTATAGAAGAGGGGCGGGGGGGTGGTATAGGGAGGGATGGGCTGGTATAAGGAGGGGGCGGGGGGGTGTATAGAAGAGGGGCGGGGGGGTGGTATAGAAGAGCAGCGGGAGGGGTATAGGGAGGAGCGGGGGGGTGGTATAGGGAGGGGATCGGGGGTGGTATAGGGAGGGGCGGGGGGCGGTATAGAAGAGGGGCGGGTGTGGTATAGAAGAGGAGCGGGGGGGTATAGGGAGGGCCAGGGGGGTTATAGAAGAGGAGCGGGAGGGGTGGTATAGGGAGGGACGGGGGTGTACAGAAGAGGGGCGGGGGGTGGTATAGGGAGGGGATCGGGGGGGTGGTATAGGGAGGAGCGGGGGGGTATAGTGAGGGGTGCGGGCGGTGGTATAGGGAGGGGATCAGGGGATGGTATAGGCGGGGGGGGGCTATCTAGAGGGGAGGAGGAGGGGCTGGGGGCTCTCTAGGGAGGGGAGGGGGGGCTGTGTAAGGGGGGGGGCTGTATAGGGGGGAGCAGGAAGGTGCCGGCAGTTCCCTATGGAGGGGTGTAGGGGGGGCTGAGGGGCGGGGGCTGTATAAGGGGGGACAGGGACTGGGCGCGGGGCACATGGTGGGGGGGGCCTCTGGGAGGCCTGTGCGGGGGGGGGCAGAGCTGCACGGGGGGCCCTACAGGGACATGTAGGGGGATGTATAGGAGAGGTTCAAAGGGCTGTATAGGGAGGGCCAGGGGGGCACAGGGGAGGGGTACGGGGGTCCATAGGGAGGAGCGGGGGGGCCCATAGGGAGAGGCGGGGCCTATATAGGGAGGGGCGGGGTGTCTATAGGGGCGGGGCAGGGGGTCCATAGGGAGCTGTAAGGAGGGGTGGGGGGTCCATATGGAGCGGTAGAGTTTCTATAGGGAGCTGTAGGGGGTCCATAGGGATCTGTAGGAGGTTCTATAGGGAGCTGTAGAGGGGGCAGGGGGTTCTATAGGGAGCTGTAGGAGGTTCTATAGGGAGCTGTAGGGGGCCCATACGGAGCTTTACAGGGTCCATATGGAGATGTAGGGGATCTATAGGGAGCTTTAGAGTGAGCAGGGGGTTCTATAGGGAGCTGTAGGGGGTCCATAGGGATCTGTAGGGGGTTCTATAGGGAGCTGTAGAGGGGGCAGGGGGTTCTATAGGGAGCTGTAGGAGGTTCTATAGGGAGCTGTAGGGGGCCCATACGGAGCTTCACAGGGTCCATATGGAGTTATAGGGGGTCTATAGGGAGCTGTAGAGGGGGCAGGGGGTTCTATAGGGAGCTGTAGGAGGTTCTATAGGGAGCTGTAGGGGGCCCATACGGAGCTTTACAGGGTCCATATGGAGATGTAGGGGATCTATAGGGAGCTTTAGAGTGAGCAGGGGGTTCTATAGGGAGCTGTAGGAGGTCCATAGGGATCTGTAGGGGGTTCTATAGGGAGCTGTAGAGGGGGCAGGGGGTTCTATAGGGAGCTGTAGGAGGTTCTATAGGGAGCTGTAGGGGGCCCATACGGAGCTTTACAGGGTCCATATGGAGCTATAGGGGGTCTATAGGGAGCTGTAGAGGGGGCAGGGGGTTCTATAGGGAGCTGTAGGAGGTTCTATAGGGAGCTGCAGGGGGCCCATACGGAGCTTTACAGGGTCCATATGGAGCTATAGGGGGTCTATAGGGAGCTGTAGAGGGGGCAGGGGGTTCTATAGGGAGCTGTAGGAAGTCTATAGGGAGCTGTAGAGGGGGCAGGGGGTTCTATAGGGAGCTGTAGGAGGTTCTATAGGGAGCTGTAGGAGGTTCTATAGGGAGCTGCAGGGGCCGGGGCCGCACAGGGGGCAGGGGCGGGGCCCCGCGCGCCGCGGGAGCTGTCCGGCGCTGCCGGTGCTGACGGGCTGCGCTGTCCCGGGTGCTGAGGGGCGGGGGGAGCCGGGGGGGTCCCGCTTTAGGGCAGAGAGCAGTGGTGGGGGCAAGAGACGGCGGGGGGTGCACTGGGGGGGAGATATGGGGGGACCGTGCTTTGGGGAGTGGGATGCAGTGGGGGGGCCCAGGAGGAGCAGGGGGGTCTCAGGAAGCTTTTGGGAGCCCCTGCATGGAGAGAACGGGGTGAAATGGCAGGGCGAGAGGGAGCAAAGGGGCTCTAGAAGCCGCAAGGACTTGGGGAGGGTCATTGCACTGGGGAGCAGGAGGATACAGTGAGGGGGGCTCAGGGGCAGTGAGGACAATCTGCACCGGGGGGGCTGGAAAGTGGTGGGGTCACAGAGAGAGGGGTCAGGGAGGCAGGGGCGATCTGTGCATGGTGGCAGTGCAGCCCCCCTGCAGCCCCTCCTGACCCCCTGCCCCATCCCAACCTGGCTCCCCCGACTGAGGAGGAGCCCTGGGTGAGACCAAGGCCAGCTTTGTGCCACGGAAGAGTGTTCGCAGGGGGACAGTTGTCCCGGTGACACACTGAATCCCCAGCCCTTGGAGGGGCACTGGCCCTGCCTCTCCCACCCCGGGTACCCTGGGCTGCATCCACAGCAGTGTGGGCAGGGGGGCAAGGGGGGGGATTCTGCCCCTCTGCTCCGCTCGGGGAGACCCCCCTGCAGTGCTGCCTCCAGCGCTGGGGCATCAACAGCAGAAGGACACGGAGCTGCTGGAGCGGGGCCAGAGGAGGCCCCGGAGATGCTGGGAGGGCTGGAGCCCCTCTGCTGTGGGGACAGGCTGAGAGAGCTGGGGGGGGTCAGCCTGGAGAAGAGAAGGCTCCGGGGAGACCTTCCAGCCCCTGCCAGTCCCTAAAGGGGCTCCAGGAAAGCTGGGGAGGGACTCTGGATGAGGGAGGGGAGCCGTGGGACGAGGGGGAAGGGTTTTACACTGACAGAGGGGAGACTGAGATGAGACCTTGGGAAGAAATTGTTTGCTGTGAGGGGGGTGAGCCCCTGGCCCAGGGTGCCCAGAGAAGCTGTGGCTGCCCCATCCCTGGAGGGGTTCAAGGCCAGGTTGGACGGGGCTTGGAGCAACGTGGGCTGGGGGGAGGTGTCCCTGCCCCGGGCAGGGGGTGGCACTGGGTGGCCTTTAAAAGTCCCTTCCACCCAAACCCTTCTGTGATTCTATGCCTCTCTCTGTACAGACCAGCCCGTCCCTGGCTCCCGGGCAGAGCAGACCCAGCTCCCACACTGGCAGCGCTGAACCCCCGGGCTTTGTTTACTCCGGTCCCAGAGGCAGCAGCGCTGCCCATCCTGCGGGACAACGCCAGGGCAGCAGCGGGACACCGGGCAGCCACTGCCCGCGGGTGATGCCTGCATCGACCCCCGTCCCACCAGCCTTCAGTGCCGCAGGCAGCCCCTGCTCTGCACCGGGCCCACGGTCAGGGGTGGGGGCCCCTCCTCAGCTCCACAGGGCTCAGGGGCTGTGAGAGGGGGCTGCACCCCCAGAACGGCTGCTCTGAGCCCCTCACACCCCTGCGCCCGCCTGTGCCTTCCCTGGGGGAGACGGGCGGGAAGGGGAGACCCTGTCCTGGGTATCGTGGTTTAACCCCAGCCGGGATCTAGAACCATGAAGCCGCTGTTCCCCCCCACCCCGGCCTTTCACCCTTCCCAAGAAGGGTGAGGGGAGAGGGCGGAAAAAAAAAGGAGAAAGGGAGGTAAAAAAACCAAACTCATGAGTTGAAATAAAGCCAGTTTAATAGAAATAATACCAGAAAAGGGAAAGTAACATTAATAACAATAATGACACGGGTGACTCTCACCACCTGGTGAATTGGCACCGTCCCAAGCAGTGATTGCGCATCCCCCCCCCAGCCAGCCCCATTTCTGTACCGAGCGTGACGCCTGTGGCAGGGAATGTTCCTCTGGGTGTTCCATCCTCTGCCTGTGCTGCTATGGGAAGCTGAAAAACGTCCTTCGATAGTATAAACATCACTTAGCAACAACTAAACCAATATGCATTATTGGTGTTCCTTCCACAGCCGTCACTAGAAAGGGAATGAACTATTTCCAGGCTGAAACCGGGACACGGGGACAGGACATGGGGACAGGACATGGGGACAGGCCGCTGCCTCCTGGCTGTCCTGGTCGGTGGCGGCAGGCAGGCAGAGCCAGGTGGCGGAGGGCTGACCCCGTGGCACAGCACAGCCCTTCCAGCACCCCAAGATGTAGGTTCTGGGGGGGCTGTCAGGGGAGACGTCCCCCCCGTGAAGCTCTGGCTCCCCTGGGAAATGCAGGCGGCAGAGGCGGGCTCGGCAGCACCCCGTTAGCGGGGCCAGTGTGGGGACAGGGGCACAGAGACCCCCGGGGCCGCGGCCATTCCCCTCTCACGGGCACCGGGCACGGCCTCGGTGCCGCTCCTGCCCCCGGCTCCGACCCTCGGCAGGGGCTGCGGCACCGCAGGTAACGCCGGTGGCTCCGCACCAGCAGCTGCTGCCGGGTGTGCAGGGCCGGGCACGACACCCCAGTGCTCCCAACACACCCCAGTCCTCCCAGCACAACCCAGTGCTTCCCAGTACTCCCCGTAGTCCCACTACGCCCCAGTGCTCCCAGTCCTCCCAGCACAACCCAGTGCTTCCCAGTACTCCCAGTGGTCCCACTACACCCCAGTGCTCCCAGTCCTCCCAGCACAACCCAGTGCTTCCCAGTACTCACCGTAGTCCCACTACGCCCCAGCGCTCCCAGTCCTCCCAGCACAACCCAGTGCTTCCCAGTACTCCCCGTGGTCCCACTACACCCCAGCGCTCCCAGTCCTCTCAGCACAACCCAGTGCTTCCCAGTACTCCCAGTGGTCCCACTACACCCCAGCGCTCCCAGTCCTTCCAGCACAACCCAGTGCTTCCCAGTACTCCCCGTGGTCCCACTACGCCCCAGCGCTCCCAGTCCTCCCAGCACAACCCCATGCTTCCCAGTACTCCCCGTAGTCCCACTACGCCCCAGTGCTCCCAGTCCTCCCAGCACAACCCAGTGCTTCCCAGTACTCCCAGTGGTCCCACTACACCCCAGTACTCCCAGTCCTCCCAGCACAACCCAGTGCTTCCCAGTACTCCCAGTACAACCCAGTGCTTCCCAGTACTCCCAGTGGTCCCACTACGCCCCAGCGCTCCCAGTCCTCCCACTACGCCCCAGTGCTCCCAGTCCTCCCAGCACAACCCAGTGCTTCCCAGTACTCCCCGTAGTCCCACTACGCCCCAGCGCTCCCAGTCCTCCCAGCACAACCCAGTGCTTCCCAGTACTCCCCGTGGTCCCACTACACCCCAGCGCTCCCAGTCTTCCCAGCACAACCCAGTGCTTCCCAGTACTCCCCGTAGTCCCACTACGCCCCAGCGCTCCCAGTCCTCCCAGCACAACCCAGTGCTTCCCAGTACTCCCCGTGGTCCCACTACACCCCAGCGCTCCCAGTCCTCCCAGCACAACCCAGTGCTTCCCAGTACTCCCCGTGGTCCCACTATGCCCCAGTGCTCCCAGTCCTCCCAGCACAACCCAGTGCTTCCCAGTACTCCCAGTGGTCCCACTACACCCCAGTGCTCCCAGTCCTCCCAGCACAACCCAGTGCTTCCCAGTACTCCCAGTACAACCCAGTGCTTCCCAGTACTCCCAGTGGTCCCACTACGCCCCAGTGCTCCCAGTCCTCCCAGCACAACCCAGTGCTTCCCAGTACTCCCCGTGGTCCCACTACGCCCCAGCGCTCCCAGTCCTCCCAGCACAACCCAGTGCTTCCCAGTACTCCCCGTAGTCCCACTACACCCCAGCGCTCCCAGTCCTCCCAGCACAACCCAGTGCTTCCCAGTACTCCCAGTGGTCCCACTACGCCCCAGTGCTCCCAATCCTCCCAGCGCAACCCAGTGCTTCCCAGTACTCCCAGTGGTCCCACTACACCGCAGTGCTCCCAGTCCTCCCAGCACAACCCAGTGCTTCCCAGTACTCCCCGTGGTCCCACTACGCCCCAGCGCTCCCAGTGCTCCCCAGTGCTCCCAGCGGTCCCAGTACACCCCAGTGCACCCGTGGTCCCAGTGCTCTCAGTCCACCCCAGTGCTCACAGTCCTCCCAGCACAACCCAGTGCTCCCCAGTACTCCCAGTACACCCCAGTGCACCACAGTGCTTGCAGTGCTCTCCAGTGCATCCGAATGCTACAAGTGCTCCCAGCACGCCCCAGTGCTCCCAGCGCACCCCAGTGCTCTCAGCTCTGGCCTCGGGGAGGGCAGAGGAGCCGCACGGGCAGCAGCCCCTGCCCCGGCAGCGATGCCCTGTGTCCCTCTGGCCCCGGCCCCACGGGTGACCTGTGCCCAGGCCCCAACCGCTGCCCCCCCCCCAGGGCATGCTGCCCCACAGACCCCCCGGCCCTGCCCGGCCCCCCCGCGGGCAGGATCAGGCCGGCAGAGGAGCCGGCAGCAGGCAGATGGCACAGCAGCACAGGTGCCACCAGCCCCCCCGGCCCCCTCTGCTCACCCATCTGCTGCCACAGCAGCCCCGGCCCCCCCACCCCCGGCACCGCTGGGCTCCGCTCCCGGAACTGCCACGGTCCCAGAGTAATCCCGGCTCAGGGCTGAGCGCTGCCACCCAGCACGGCGTCAAGGGGTGGTTTGGGTTGAACGGGCCTTCAAAGCCCACCCAGTGCCACCCCCTGCCCGGGGCAGGGACACCTCCCACCAGCCCACGTTGCTCCAAGCCCCGTCCAACCTGGCCTCGAACCCCTCCAGGGATGGGGCAGCCACAGATTCTCTGGGCAGCCTGTGAACCGCAGCCCTCGCCCCCCCGCGCCCCTTCCCCAGGGAGCAGAGCTCGGAGCTGCCCCGGCGCTGGGACCCCTCTCCCTGCCGCGGCCCGGCCCCCCCGCTGGCACAGCGACCCACGTCACCTGCTGGACTTGTGCAAAACGTGTGACACTGTCCCACACGACATCCTGGTCTCTAAACTGGGGAGACACGGATTTGAGGGATGGCCCACTCGGAAGATGGGGAACCATCTGGGTGGCCCCACTGAAAGGGTTGCCGTCAACGGCTCCATGTCCAGATGGAGACCAGTGATGGGCGACGCTCCTCAGAGGGTGGTACTGGGACCAGTGCTGTTTAACATGTTGGCAACAGGGACAGGGGGACTGAGGGCACCCTCAGTGAGTTTGCGGATGACACCAAGCTGAGTGGTGCAGTGACATGCCGGAGGGACAGGATGCCATCCAGAGGGACCCCGACAGGCTGGAGAAGTGGGTCCCTGTGACCCCCGTGGGGTCCAACCAGGCCCAGTGCAGGGTCCTGCCCCGGGGTGGGGGCAGCCCCCGGTGCCAGCCCAGGCTGGGGATGGAGGGATGGGGAGCAGCCCGGAGAGAAGGGCTTGGGGGTGCTGGGGGGGGAAAAGCCGGCCATGAGCCGGCACCGTGCGCTGGCAGCCCAGAAACCCCCCGCGGCCTGGGCTGATCCCCAGCAGCGTGGGCAGGGGGGCGAGGGGGGGGATTCTGCCCCTCTGCTCCGCTCGGGGAGACCCCCCTGCAGAGCTGCCTCCAGCTCCGGGGCCTCGGCACAGGAGAGACACGGAGCTGTTGGAGCGGGGCCCGAGGAGGCCCCGGAGATGCTGGGAGGGCTGGAGCCCCTCTGCCGTGGGGACAGGCTGAGAGAGCTGGGGGGGGTCAGCCTGGAGAAGAGAAGGCTCCGGGGAGACCTTCCAGCCCCTGCCAGTCCCTAAAGGGGCTCCAGCAAAGCTGGGGAGGGACTCTGGATGAGGGAGGGGAGCCGTGGGACGAGGGGGAAGGGTTTTACACTGACAGAGGGGAGACTGAGATGAGACCTTGGGAAGAAATTGTTTGCTGTGAGGGGGGTGAGCCCCTGGCCCAGGTTGCCCAGAGAAGCTGTGGCTGCCCCATCCCTGGAGGGGTTCAAGGCCAGGTTGGACGGGGCTTGGAGCAACGTGGGCTGGTGGGAGGTGTCCCTGCCCAGGGCAGGGGGTGGCCCTGGGTGGCCTTTAAGGTCCCTTCAACCCAAACCCTTCTGTGATTCTATGGCCATGGGTGCCCTGACCTCAGCACCGAGGCCCCAGCGCCCCCCGGAGCGGCCGGTCCCAGGCACGGATGCCATCGGTCCCCAACTTTTATTGTGCAGCCAAAGGCACAGGGCAGCAGCCGTCCGTGGGGTGGGCTGGCCCAGCCCTGTCCCCCTGCTCTCAGTGCTGTCACAGACTGGTGAAGGGTGGCAGTGAGGGGACACCAGGAAGCCCTCACGAGCTCGACTCCCCCTTGGCCAGCAGAAGGTCCATGTAGGCCCCAGAGATCAGGTCCTGCTCCTCGATTCCCAGCTCCTTCATCAGCTGCCGGGCCACGCGCTCGCCGTCCTCCAGGGTCTGCTCCTCGGTCAGCACCACCTGCAGGCACCGGGGGGGTGAGCCCAGGGCTCCCAGGGCTGGCCCCCGCGCCCCGGCCGGGCCCCACCATCCCGGTTTCCACTGGGACAGAGTTAATTTTCTTTCCAGTGTCTGCCGTGTTTCAGATTTGGTGTGACTGGAATGTCAACAATGCACACTGGTTTAGGTGTTGCCAGGTGATGTTTATACTATTCAGGGACGTTTTTCAGCTTCCCACAGAAGCTGGGAAGGAGCACAGACAGGAGGCTGGAATGGCCAGTGGAATGTTCCGTACCACGGACGTCACACTCAGTACAGAAACGGGGGCTGGCCGGGGGGTGGGAGTCTGCCATCGCTGCTGGGGGTGGGCTGGACAGCCCATCGTCGGGTGTGAGTGTGATGTGTGCTGGGTTACTTTATCGTGTATATTCTTCTACCATTATTATTAGTAGTGTTATTTTCCTTTGTTTTGTTACTGTTCTATTAAACTGTCTTTATCTCAACCCACCAGGTTTTTTCTCTTCCCTTTCCCCTTCCCTTCCTCCTTCCCCTTCCTTCCCTTCCCCTTTCTTTCCCTTCCCTTCCCCTTCCCTTCCCCTTCTTTGCCCCTGCCCCTTCCCTTCCATTCCTTTCCCTTTTCCTTTCCCTTTCCTTCCCTTCCCTTTCCCCTTCCCTTGCCCTTTCCTCTTCCTTCCCCTGCCCTTGCCCCTTCCTTTTCCCTTTCCCTTTTCCCTTTCCCTTTTCCCTTTCCCTTTTCCCTTTCCCTTTTCCCTTTCCCTTTCCTCTCTCTTTCTCCCTGCCCATCTGTGGGGAAGGGGGAGAACCATGCAAGCGGCTGCGTGGTCCCGGCTGCCGGCCGGGGTGGTGCCAGGCCCCCCCCTCACCTCCAGCTCCAGGAAGTCCCCCAGCCCCTCCACGTGGTCCAGGTGCACCCGGGTCTGTCCCACGAGGTAGAGGAGACGCTCCTTCCTCACCACGCCCAGCACGCCCAGCGCCTGCCCCAGCACCGCCTGCGTAGTGGGAGAGGAGCTGGGAGGGGCAGCCGCAACGCCAGGCCGTGCTGGGGGGCAAGGCCAAGGGCATGAGCCCCCCGCGGGGGCGGGGGGACAGCAGCCAGCACCCCTGGGTGCGCTGTCCCGGGCTCCCCCAGCGCTCACCTCCAGCCCATCGGGGTCGTCCGTGGGGGTGATGCTGAAGCAGGAGAGCTTGGGGCCGGTGGCGTCAGGGCGCTCATAGAAGATCAGCTCTCCCCGGCCGTCCTGGGAAAGCAGCAGGGCAGGGGCAGGTCAGGGTCGGGCAGAAGAGGCAGGGGCAGGGTCAGGGTCAGGGTCAGGGTCAAGGTCATGCAGGGTCAGGGTAAAGGTCAGGCAAAAGAGGCAGGGTCAGGGAAGGTCAGAGT